>KI915041.1:16690804-16705059 GCA_000473445.2 Anopheles farauti
GGGATGGAGGGAGAGGGTGGGGGGGGTGGTATCTGCTTCTATGATTTTCTTTGTTGTATTATAACAGAAGAGCAAATCATATGGCGAGAGCAGTTCCCGCTGATGATGATGATGATGATGATGATGCTGTTGCTACTGTTGAAGCTGTTTAGTACCAGCTTCTGCTGTTCGCTTCTTCCATCTACGGTCCTCCCCCTTCCCTCAACCCCCCCCCCCCCCCCATCGTTCCATCACCCCACCCGGTTAACTTAAATGGGGAACCAAGCGCACGCATGTATTCGTCAGCTTTGGGGCCCCGGTTCGGCTCGGTTCGGTTGCCGTTCGTGCGGTTGTGTGTTTGCTTTTTACGAGCCTTTGTCAGCGTTTCGCTGGGGCTCTGCACAAGTGTGTGTGTGTGTGTGTATTTGTGCGCTCGCTCGCTCGCGAGATAGGGAGCCAAGCTAGCTCGTACGGTGCGACCACGCTCGATGCTCAGTTCAACAAATGCCGTCGTTGTGAGTGAGTAGTTTTCCCGAGACTCGAAGCACCCCGACGCGAAGAGGGTTTGAGAAAAATAAACGGTCCGTGCCGCCGTAGTACAAAACCGCAGAACTTGTGCGCCTGCAACTACAACCGTTGTTCTTAGTGGGACGGTAAAGGGCGTGTGTGTAGTGTCAACACCGAGTGTTCGAAAAAGATTTGATCTCCTCGACAGCGGTACGGATGAGTGTAGGTTCCTTTCGCTTCCCTTTAACCAGGTATACTAAGCTACTAAACGTTCCCAGTCGTACAATATGGCCTAGGTTAAGCTTCATATGCAACACGGATACACACACACACACACTTTCCGAAGGACAAGTGTCCTTGTTTACACTGAACGTGCGTGAACATTACGTGGGTTTTTCAGTGCCGGTCGTGCACCGGATCGGTACAAAAGGTGCAAGTGAAATTATGCCCGTACACGTTTCCGTGCCGTTTTGCATTTGCCGATGCAGTGAGCCGCGTTATAGCCGTGATTGCACCGAAGGGTTTGATGCATCGTTTTTTTTTGTTGTTGTTGTGCATTGTTGCTCCGCGTGAAACAAACAATCGATTGGGGGCTTTAGCGAAACCGATAGCGAGGCGAACGAACTGCGAAAAAAGCCACAATTGCACGGAGGAACTAACACCCCCGGGGGCCGCCTCAACAATGAATGATGAAATAAGTGTACCGGGTGCAGTCAGGTTGCAAAATGGACGGTCGTAGCAACATTGAGCGGAAAAGGACGAGCACGAGAACGGTTTCCGTTTGTTTTGGTTATCAATTCTAAAAAAAAAAAAAACGAACGCCTCTACATTCCCTCTCGCCGGAGTATTTTTGTTTTAAAGCACGTTCAGCAGCAGCTTGTTGCCGGGTGCATTTTTTTCCCCCTTTTAAAGTGCTTGCTTGGGTTACCCAGCATGGCAAACATTAATTGTGGAGCGAGCGAGAGAGTGACAGAAAGACATCGGGGCTTGTGACGTACTAGTTGCCGATTCGCTTCGCTAGTGTAATGCCTCCTCGTTTACCGGCTAGGGAGATTCGATCGTAGCAACCGGTGCCGGTGTGTGTTAGTGGTGCTGAAAACGATCCGTCAAACGTCAAACGCTGAAACGAAAGTGAAATGTGGTATTGCAAACAACCGTCAACAGTAGGCGGTGGTAGTGTGTGTTTTTTTGTTGAGGATGTATTAATCAAATTATCAAATATTAGCGACACTGTTCGATCCAAATCGAAGTGTTATCATTGGATGAAAAATACATATATTTTTTATATTTGAAATATTTGTTTAATAATTAAAAAAAATCGCCCTCTTGTTAAATTTTAAGGGCGTTCTTGGGACTCCGATTTCAGTGCGCTGGTACGTTTTGGTAGCAGGAAGAAACCCCTCAGGGTATGAATACTTTCGGGGCGAAAACGTAAAAATGCAACTGCATTTGCTCGCAATGCACTCGGGTGTCTGGTCTGGTCACACCTCCAGCAAACACCAGATACCCTGCCGTGCTTCACGTGGTGCCCAGGAAGTGGATCACTACACGAAAACAGAAAACAACCCCCAATTCGAAATACCGTTTGCCGTGGTAGGAATCCAATTTAATGCCGACAGCATCGGTATCATCTTTCCCAGCTAACCCCGGTCGGAAGATGTCGCCATTATTATTATTATTAGCCTGTTTTTTTGTTGTTGTTCGGTTTAACTTAATTTTGACCAACATCCGACTCCTGCGGAATCGGTTCGGAACGCCTGCTGACATAAACCGGTTTTGTTCGCTGTTCGTTATGCGCCGGAGTTGGGCGTCCACACGAAGAAATCCCAACGAAAGAGACCCCAAAAAAATGATGCCATAGATTGTTTCCGATCGGTTCGGTTCGGCTTTTATGGTGATTTTGGGTCTATTTTCATCGTCCGTCGTACCGGACTCGCTTTCCAGTCGAACCGATTATTAGGCGCACGAGAATAATATGGGTGCCACTGATCGGCTGTAAAACGATCCTTTTTCCTATCCTAGCGACGTGAAGGAATCTAATTTTAAACCTCCCCGAACCAGACTCTTCTAATCCGCCTGGGCCGCTCCTTTCACTCACCCGGCTACTCAACCGGTTCTGAGCTTGGTGCCCGAAAATGTACGGGCCACCCCCGTGTCAGAGACCATTACCATTCTGCGTTCGATTCGATCGAAATATCGATCGACTTTACATGATGTACCGGGAGCGATGCACACAAACAACCCCACTTGTTGCTCGAACCATCAGCTCATAACCACAAAAACGCATCGGCTCGCGTCCCAATTCGCGAGATATGATAAGCGGGACCGTGCGCTTCGTTGCGTGTATGTTTGCGAGAGCATTGAAATCTCGCCACATGATGCTAATGGGTGGGGAACGGAAGGGAGTTTGGGGGAAGGGGAGACATCAGCTTCAACCAGTGGCATGAGATAATTGGCTGCGGGAAGAAGAGAAAAAGAAACCGCGAGCGAACGAAGGCACAAACGGCAGCATCGGGTAAACAACAACCGGCTTCGAAACGAACCGGCCGGCTGTGCGACATCTACAACGACATGGAAGATGCGAGACATGGGAGGGTGGGAGGGAGGGAGGGCCGGGCGACGACGAGTGCTCCATGCTCCTGCCTGCTTGTTGTCCACCTTGGCGGGACGACGTAGCGACATCTCGCGGCTGTACGCCGGTTTACCTTCAACGCTGGCGTCGACAACAACAACAACAACGACCAGCGCGTATAAACGCATCAGCGACCCAGAGAGTGCCCTGTGTCCACCATTTAGTACGCGGCCCGTTTGCTACACCACCGCCCGAATGTTGGCCATAACGAGACAAACGAACCATTTAGCTATCTCCTCCGTCCTATCGATATGACAGATCTCTGGTGGCAGCAGCGGTGCTAAGCCCCGATGTCCTTCCCGAGTACTGCTTGACAAGGCCCTAGGTCCCATATGTGAACGCGGGCGGAAGCCACAAACAAACAACGCCAGTCGTCACCTTTTTTGTTAAATATAGTGTTTTTTTCCCCCACCCCATGCGGGTGCACGAAAGGGAGCAAGAGGTTGCGGAAAATACTCCCAAATAGAAGCGCCCTGTTAAATGGCCGCTTTGAAACGCAGCAGCCTGGTGGTGACGTATGGCGGCAAAGCGCATGGATTAGCGCCGGGATTCAATCTCGGAGACAAGCGGAGACCAGAAAACAAACGTATCGGACGTCTTTTTTTTTGTTTTTCCTTCCCGCTTCATCTTCCCACTTCTTCTGCCGGTGCGTGCTAATGATGACGCCGTGGGGACGCCGAAGCTGTTAAAACAATTGCGGCATTGTTTTTGCATTTAGAAAAAGACGTCTGTCAATCGAACGGGAGGCAGAGGCCTGCTGCGATCCGTTCCCGCACCAACCTGCTCGATTTGTTTAGCCTAGTTTTTTTTCGTTTCTTTTTGAACTCACACTGTCTTCTTCCTACACGGTTTGCTCAACTCCGCAATGGTCGCATTATAGTGCTAGTTTCTAACCCAATCGATGTTGTTCTTCTTGTTCTTCTCCACAGGAACGTGACGTGTACTAAGCAGAGTACAGATCAGAGTAAAAGAAGTAGTAATCGCCGCAACACACAAACGAGAGTGAAAGTGAGTGGAGTGAAATTTACGCACACACCCCCGTACAGCAACACGGAGTCACACCGATCGGTTCGTATGTGTGTTTTGTTCCACTGAGAAGCGAGTGGATCTGCCATAATCAAATCGTTCCCGGTGCGCGTTTGTGTTTGTGCGTGTGCATATAGTCCGATTACTAAGATTGCGGGCGGTTGTTGCTGTTGTACGGTCAGCAGAGCGCACTTCCCTATCACACTGCATATTCCGAAGCTTGACGTGCTGCTGATCGAGATCGTTTGCCTCGCTGGGTTTGACAGTCGCGACGTGAGATAAGAAGCAACCGTCGGTGTATGTGTGCACTCTATTTGATTACTGCCCATTTGTGTGTGTGTGTGTGTGTGCGCGGAGGAGAGTAAACAAATAGAAGATTATAAAAGTGAAGAAAGTGTGCAGCAAGCACACCGTTGACAAAGGTTGGTGGTGGAAGACGCGCGGTACAACGAGACGCCGTTTGGTGGAATAGTTACAAGTGCCTGCAGCTGCACGGTGGTGGGCTCTCGGGAGGCCACCGCACAGTGTACCCGTGTATTGGTTTGGTTTTTCTTCCGAACTGACAGCGTTTGGCGATAAATGTACTCCATGGTGGAATACTTCAGCGACATGGGACAAATCGGGCAGGACGTAAGTAGAGCATGTAAACTTTAAGTACCCTCACTGTGAACTATATACTCCAACGCGAGAATCATCTGAACTGTCACCAATGGCAACTTCGACCTTTTTGCAGCAACAAGTGTTGCGCCTCCTGTTGCTAGGGACCCATCGTAGAACCCGGCAACGCCTTGGACACTCCGGTCCGATAAGACGGCGGTTCGTCGGCTTTACCCCTCGTACACTAGTTGCAAGACACAGACCAGACGCCATCGTCTTATCCTGCCCTGTGTGGGAGCGAGAGCGCGGCCTATACCCTTTGTGCGGCTGTCAATCTCGGCACACGGACAAACTGTGACACTGTCCCTTTTTCCCTCTCACACTCTGCGTATGATAAGCGTACGGCTTTATCACCTCCGCAGCTCTCCCGGTAGCCCATTGTGTGATATCGATTCGATAGTCGAGTGGTCTGGTCGTGCGGAGGTCGTGAGGTCGCTTATCTAACGCGCCCCGTGACGTAGACAACCCCCTCCCCCGAAAATGTCGGCTCCCTTCGTTAGCCTGTCACGCTCAGGACGTGCGTCGGTAGCAGCGCAGAGGGAGGAAAACTTCACGGCAAAGGTTAACGATTCCCCGCCATCACGTCGGTTTCCCTCGAGTCAGAAACAATAGCTGGAGGAGAGGATTGCTTGCGCGTTCTTCGTGGTGTTTGACAAATGGGCGCTTCTGGTTCTTTCGGTCTAATTGAAGGAACCATTAGAGACCGGAGACCGTCCTGCCGGGTTGTGCAAGTTGTTGAAAAAGAAAGTCTAGAAAAGGTGGTCGGTGGTAAAATTTAAGCGTCTCCCAGTCTGACTTCCGAGCCGCTATTGTCGAATGGAATAAATCCTACACGAATCGAAGCAATTACTTGCGGTGTCGAAGGCAGATGTGTTCACCCTGCAGTGCGGACATTTATTACTACGACGGTTTCGGTATCTCTGCTCAGGTCTAACCTCAGTTCCCTTTGACCTATTGAACACAATCTTCACCGTACATGAATCACGAAGCTTCCAGCACACGCCGCACGCACGCACGCTTGGGACTTACATTCCGCAAGTCATGCATCCCTTATCACGCCGTCGCCGGCTCGAGCCACCATGCCGGCCCATTATCTTGTGCAAATGTAGGTGAAAAAGTACTTGAACGATTGGTTCGAACGTCTCAAAGAGAGCCAGCTGATAAGCCGCGCCCGGGACAACATTGTTTCAGCCCGGGCTGCGCTTCGTGTTTTTCGTAATCGCGAAAAACCGGTGCTATGCAGTCTGCGCCCGTGCATTGCACATTGTATCTAGCCACTTTCTCCCCGACACCTGGGCCGCTGCATTCACCCGGAGACAAAGCGACATGCATCGAACGAGAAACGTACAAAGGCTAGGGTATATCGAGGCAAACGTACAGCGCACTGATAACGTCTGATGGGCTGGCGTCTTCGTTGCTAGGCGCATGTCTGCACGAGACCGGGCGCAAACGGCTCAGATCGGCCGACTTGTTGTCAAGTGTGTGCCGTCGTCGGCTCACTTCTCACTCCACGCGGTTGCCACTTTCCATCGCTTCATTCGGTGCCTAATTCGCACCCTGGACTGCTGCCGGAGAAGACAACCATCATGACGAGACTCGCTATCGGGCCTGCGAACACGACGAAATATTGCCTGATGACTAATTTCGGTGACGGATGACAGTTTAGGTCAATGACTCCGTCCTTAACGGCTTATCTACGGACCAATCCCCCCCTTCTGGTGTGCCCGTTTTCTGCGATCCACCATCTAGTGAGGGAGAACGATAAGAGAAAAGAGTACCTCTCCATGCGATATAGGATCGAGCGCCTTTCGACGGCCGACAGACGCCATATCTTGCCTGGTACCAAACTATTTCCAGCCTACACCGGACAACGGCACCGCGGACTTGCAGAACGGGTTTGGGTCATCGTACTCCGATGTTGCACACTATCAGATTAGGAGGCGTTAGGTTTTTTTTTTTTTATTTCTCACCCGGCGAGCTTTTTGTAAGATTTGAAGTCCTTACAAATACCACCGGCATCATGATCTTGTTGCGGAGAGAGGCCTACCACGATGGGAGAGGTGTCGTTGCCGTTGCCCGATTTCGAAACCGATCAGTCACAGATAGTCCAAACATCGATCGAAAACCAGCGGCCACTTGCCTCACGGTCGGCCCAATTTAGTCGGCCATTACGAAACGCGCGTACTTGCCGTGTGGCAAGTGTCCGATACAGTGCATTGCCCTCCCCACGTGTGTGCGTTTCTACATGACCGGGTGCATGTACACTGGCACTCCCTCCATCCCCTCTCCTCCCGCCGGCACGCAATCACGCCCGAGACACAAACACACACACACATCGGAGTACGCATCGTTTAATGGGCGCGAATAAGAAAAGCGCGGGTTGCGTCTCCTCCGCGCGTTTCCTCCTCTTTGGACGTCGCACGTCGCGATGTGCAGGCTTTTAAGTAGATGCAATAACGAGCAAACAACGCGAACGATAAGGGGTGGTGAGTAAGGGACTGGAGGGTGGGATAAAGCTAGGGGTAAAGTTCAACACCGGCACCCGAATGTGTGCCCGGTGTGTGTGTGTGTTTGCATCTCCTCCACTCGAGAACCCGTCGCTCGGACGGGGGCCAATGGCAGAAGCAGAACTAGCTGCTCCAGCTGGGGAGAGCACCGGTACATATGGGAGTGGTCCGGCTACCGGCTACCGGCAAGCAAACAAACATGTTTGTCCGACCCGGCCTCCGGAATAGAACCGGCTGTTGCTAGGGGTACACAAATTGTCAGACGCTAGTGCTTCAGCGCCGTGTGAAGCTGCTCGTGCGGCTGCTGTGCGTGCAATGGCGAACGACCGAAAACAAGACCAAGGTGTCCAAGGTTTCCCGGTTCGGTACGTGGAACGTCCGAGAAGAAATGGGTTTTTGAAGCGTTATGCGAACGAGCGAACGATCGATTTTGGGTCCGTTCTGGGAAGAACAACATTTTGTAAAGAATCTTCTTCTTTGGAGTTGGTAGCTAAGTTTGTAAACCAAGAAAGAGCAATGCGATCATGAAAAATATCGGTTGTTAGAACAACAAAGGTGTACTAAAAGCAGCATTCCCTTTCTGACAGCTGTCAGAACAGGTTGTTGAAATTCTTCGGTGGATGTTAGTAAGCATTTCGAATGACATTTGATTATCCAATTTCTTACTGTGCTGTCTTCGAAGGTACTAAGGATAATGTTGTAGTGCAAATTTTCTAACACCACTCTTTCTTTAACAAGATAAGTATAAAGAATAAAATCAATAGTCTAAAAACTGTACCAATTGGACTTGAATCCCAAGTTTTAAACAGGGAACATATTAGACTATAACCTTTCCTCACGCAAAACTTAAGGGAACTTTTCTTTTCGTCCGCAGTAGGCGGAAGCGCGGTTAATGTCGAGCGATAATTACTTAATTGCTGGTGACCTAGTGGCGAACGTGTGTGTGTGTGTTCGGTGGAGCGCAAACGCGATATTGTTTTTATTTTTCACGTTTTTTTTTCTCTTCAACCCATTCGCTTGTTAAGATTCGCGTTCGTCTACTGGAGTTTAAAAAGCGAGACTGAAGAGGTGTCTCCCTCCAACAGGTCGAGTGACGGAACAGTTGTTCTGATTGTACGTGAAGTTGTTTGTTTTGTTCATTCGCGCACAAACACACACCGACGCGGACGTAAATAACCCTGAGCGGAGGGCAGGTTGCGTGGTGGTGGTGGTGGTGGGGTGTGCAGAGGTGTGCCTGCCTTCTTTCCATCTCCATTAAGATCGCTTTGGAAACAAGGAGTGGTGTGGCCCACTTGGAGGGAAGCAGCCCGTCCCGGTAGACAGACAGAGATTGCACTAAGATTGCTAAGAATAGAACCTGTTCCGTTTCGCGATCGCTCCTTTTTGTGTGCCGATCACACTCCGTCTCTCGCACCGATCGGATGTCACTTGGAGCACGGTGGAGGAACCGGTTCTTGGATCGTGCCTGCCAAAGTCGGCCGGCAAGGATTGGTGTAGGTGTTCCAGCAAGTGGCAGCGGCTCTTCGATCTCTTGCTCCTGATCGTGACGCATGTGTGCGCGCGGCAAAGTGCGGAGGTCACGCGAAGTACACGCGCTTGGTGGGTCCAGCTGAAGGAAACCCTCACCGTCAGTCCGATCGATAGCGGCTAATGTTGATCGTACGGAACTGTCTGTCCCGCGAGGCGTCTGAGGTCATCTGATTGTTGGCCAGCCTCAACACACGCTTCCGCAGCCGATTGATTCCAACAAGTTCTTGGGACGGTACTGGGGATATCTAACCGAGCACAAACCCCGGCAAGTGAGCAATTAATATTCCCCCGAAGAACACGCAGCCAAACCAACCAAAACACGTACCAAGCGGTGTCGAAGTCCACACGCTCGAGGCGTGATATACGATCGGATCCCGCAACAGCGAAACGTCTGCGTGGCTCCTTCGGCCCATGGGGTAAGCCTCCACTGCTCCACACTTTTTGCCACCGGATGAACAGTTATGGTCTCCCAAGGTTACACATTAATTGGTGTAAATTAAGCTTTATTATCGTGGCTGAATTTGAATACTCCCCCGTGTCTAGCTCCCGCTGCCGTTGGCGCGATGAACTCCTCGAGTGCTGCTCCTATTTTTGGGACATCCTCGTTCCATGGAGCAGCAAACCACGATCACGCGTGGAAAGGGGTCAACCTCTAGCCAATGTCACCGGGTGCGTTCCATCGCTGGCAGAAGTTTACGTCGCCTTTTTTTTTTTTCGCCTCGTCAGCAACATGTGTCAGTGAGCGTGTCAATTACGGGCGTGCAGCTATGCTGCTGATTTTAGCGTTAACGTTTCATTAGCGATTATATTACCACTTGCCGCTGTTCGTGTTCGTTGCGGTGGATGTTGGTTAGGGTCAGGATTGGGTTGGTTGTTGTGCTCGGGACGATCAGGTTACTCTAATGGATCAGTGGGCGTGCAAAACGGGATATGATACGAGTGTCACGTGTCTTAGTACAGTGTGTCCCGACACCGCGAGGACATCGCTGATCCCATCGATAAGGCGTCAAAATAATCAACACTAATTTTCACAACCAGCCAGGTTCGATACGGTAACGAAGGGACGAAATGTGCACGCGATAAGTAAGCGATTAGACACTTTTTTTTTCGCGCCGCACCGATTTGTTTGCGTCAACTTTTGCCACAAACCGATGTCGACGACGACGACGACGAATGCCAACGCGGTCATGGTTTATCTCGCGTCCCCAAGTGCGCTATAATTCTTCGCTTCAGCTCCCTCTCCACTCTCCGCCGAAGTGACCAATTTGCTAAAATAGAACTGCTACCAAAACGGACGTACGGACGGAATACGACGCCTCACACCAACACGCACACGCACACACACACCCGCAACAACCCGCCCGTGCGAACCCATTTGAGCCGTTTGGTTTTATCTAGGACTCGGCGAAATTTATGCCATCCCGCGTAATCCCCATATCGTCGTGAAATATAAACCGTATCGGCCGTGTCTTTTGGCGCGGCCACGGAAACGATGCGGAGCAGCAGCGACAGCGAGCGAAAACAAAACTGCGGCGAGAGATACTTTGGCGTTTCTTTTCGCGTACGGATGTGACCCCGGATCATGGATGGCCGTGGAGGGTTTTTTTGATTTATTGCCCGTAGTGTTTCCAGCCCGTAGTCGGACGAAAGTTTGGCGCAAGTTTGTTGACGCGTTTTTCTTCGGCTGTAGATCTCTCAGACCCGGACGTAGTAGCGTTCCGATTATGGTTTATTTGGCAGCTATTTAAACGGCATCAAATCCATGGACTAGTAAAAACAAAACAGCTTAGAAAGCTCACCTCAGCTGTGACTCTTGGTTCAGAAGAATGAGATCAAAATTGTGCTAAAAACAAATGTAGGATTACGTCTAGAAATTGTACTAAAAGTACTACTAACTACTATTACGACTGGAAACTGGAAAATTATTTTAAAATAAAATGCTAATACCTGTAGTTTGAAAAATAAATTATAAAACAAATGATAATAGAGTTCTAATTTTACCTAGAAAATCCTCTCATTTTTAAAGAAATCAATATAGATCAAAATAGTTCGATCTTGAAACACATACTGTAAATAGTTGGCAACACAAACCCTCGAGAAACCATTCACATTCTCGCCTTCAACCAACTATTTTAACACTGTTAACAAACCTCCATAAAGCCTACCGAGGCTGCAACAAAGGCTACCAAAGCCGTAAAAGCGTAAGCTTAACATATTCACCAATGCCACCGTCACGATGGTTTAGTACATGTTTTAGTACAAATGTGTCATTGACTGTGTTTCAACGTTCGACGTGTCTGGGTGGGTTAAGCACGTTTTATTTACATTTTTCTTTTTCCACAAATTATCCAAAAACGGATGAATTTACCAACGGAAATAGCTTCCACTTAGAGTACACCCGAAGGGCGTACTGATCAGGAAGAATCAGGTGCGGCTGTGTTGATCAACTGTTTTGAAGGAAAGCAGCGATTTTGATTATTGTTGCAAGCAGCTACTGCTGCTACTGTTTTCGCTTTCGGAGGGTGTGGTTGGCAAAGAGTGTAGGTGTTTCGGGGCCGAATGTTTATTTTCATTCGCTGTTTTGTTGCGCGAGGGTGGCCGCGGGGTGCGGGGTGTATCATTTCGCGTGCGGTTCATACACACCGCCACACTACCAAATACAAAAACCAAATTGAAAACTCCCCGTATCATTCTCGGGTGTAAACACAGAACCGCATGTCGTGCGGTTCAACGAACCCATTTGGGAGGAGGCATGAAATGGGAGGAAACGGGGATATGGGTGGGTGATGAATGGGGGCTGCAGTTGAAGATAAGTCAAGCGTTCGGTTTTGCGGAGCAGATTGGTAGACGAACTGGCGCACTAGAATCCGCCCAGATTATGCGCAGCGCACTTGTTGTGTTTGTTTTTACGAATTATTTTTTATTACTTTTTTCCACAAATTTGTCTGTTGATCATTGCAATTGATGCCAGATACGAGATCGCTATCGCGAAACGGTGGCTGTGGCTAAAACGGGGTGTGAAAATGGAGGTGCACACGAAACAACATGATCACCTTATTTATCCCATACCTCATGCTGGGGAGACGAATGGTGCGGATGGCGAGAGCTCCAAAAATGAGGTACTTGTTTTGCCGATCGGACATTTAAATCGCACGATCGTAATAATATCGCGCTTCGGTAACGAGCGTCTCCACCCCTCTCCCACCCATTCCTCCCCTCTTCTCTTCACCACATGCTCACCGGTGAGCGTTCCCGTTCACCTTTTGGCACTGTTTAATCGAAACAAATCAAATACGTCACCCGAGAACGCGCAGCCACAGCAAGAAAAAGCATCCATCAGCGGGTATTGTAGCGAGAATTATTTCAACGACAGCATCCACAGCGACACCGGTAACAAATAAGAAGCAGCAAAACCGAAGAAAAAAAAACACATATCAAAAACAAAACAGAAAACAACACAACAACAAATGCAAACAACCCGTTGAAGGATAAAAAGCGAAAGGGAAACTCGCGGCGCGAGTTGCGTATCGGGATGTGATGATTTTTTGTGTGTTTTGTTTGGGATTTTTTTTTTACATCACTCACACCCACTCTCCCGCGTATAGGTTGGTGATCCAATTTTAAATAGTTGTTTACCCGGCGGCCCTCTTGCGCGCCGCAAGTTTGCTGCTGCTGTTCGGGCTGTTCGGCGTATAAATAAATACTAAATATAGCCAGGCGGTGCGGATGTTTTTCCGCCCGTTCTAGTTGCGCCCGGTTTTGGTGAAGGTACGGCTTGTAATGGATAGTTTTTTGTTTCTTTTAATTATTTGTTTTTTCTTCTTCGTTTTGTTGCTGCCGCCGACCCAGAGTCGCGATCGGGGTCGATCCTTGCATTCGTGATCCTTTTTCTCTCGTCCAAATCGTGAGGAAAGGGATACACACACGGCACGGTCGTCCGCCGTATATCGTGCAAAACGTGATTTAGTTGCACTTCACTTGCGGGTGAGACAGGTTTCAGAGAAACCTTCAGAGATGAAATTAAATAAAATTCCCATGGGATCAAATCGCGATCCAAAAAAGAGTACTGATCTTTACTCGAAATTTAAAAAATAAAAAAAATTAAGCTCCATATTATTTTTAATTTATTTTATTTATATTCTATATCTTGCTTTCCATTCAACTGGAGGACATATTTGCGAAGCGATCTCTTCTTAATTGTTGGCCTTCGATTAATAAACAACACCGATCTGTCAAACGGGGTTTTGTCTAAGATGTTTTCTTCAAGGAACTTTTGTCCTCAGGACTTGTTTACTCTCTGACTGGTTAAGTTTTTTTTTAAGATCTTTTACTGGATATTTTATCTCTGCGAGCATGGTTTCGTTCCCACTTTCTCCACTGTGCAGTGTGTATCTTCGAGTACCGAAATCCTTTAAAACTTGTCCAAACAACAGCGATTGCGACCAGTTTCAGCTCATAATTCTTTCCTACTGGGGAGCTTCCAGCATGTTCGAAGAATGTTTCGCTTTTTAATTTCCTTATCCGTCTGGTTTTGGTTAATAAACAAACCGTCAGGAGCCGGAGCACGGACCGGCTTCAATTGTCCTCGATCTCCACCAACCCCTCGGCAACCCCGGGCACATTGAACTTTCCCAACGAAGCTATTGCGCCGTTCGTCACGCGGGCGAAAACCAAACCGTTGGTCCATTTACTTCTTATCGCAAAAATGCGCGCGCCTCTTTGCCGTTTCTTCGCCGACCTATCGCGAATGTCATTATAAACCGGATCGAGGCGTCCCTCCCCATACACTCCGACAATGTCCTGGTCTTCGAATGTCCAGGCGCAAACCACCGAAGATGACCTACCGTGGAAGGCTGGGATGAATGCTGCAAACATGCGCCGAGATTACATCATCCCATACTTTGAGCGCTGCGTGTGTGTGTGTGTTTTTTTATTTGTGCAAAATTTATGTCCTTTCTGGCCATGGTTTCCCGTACAGTTTGTTGTGTTGCGCTGCAACCGTGATGATTACGAAGCCCGGGGCCGCTTGTTAACGATGCGTATTCAGAGCGGCGAAGAGAGGTCATCGTTACGCATCAGTTGGCTTCTGCTTCAATGCCTCGGTGTATGGTTGATAGTGTTCCTTCGCCAAGAGGGAAGCAATCAAACTGACCTATACTTGGGCGTTCGTCCCCAAAGTTGCTTGCCCTTAGATCTGTTTGACCAAGGCAACGCCTAGCCGAGTGGGACATCAACCTCACTCCTTCTTCAACGAACAGGTTTACTCTTTGTATTCTAATCATAACCACCGGGAGCCATATTTTCACGCATGCAGAGCACACACACACACACCAGAACTTCAAAGATCTGATGGGGTTGCGAGCGTGGATTGGAACGATTTTTGGGATCGTAGAGTACTAAAGCAAAAAGAAAAAAAA
>KI915041.1:16706046-16720932 GCA_000473445.2 Anopheles farauti
CCACTCTGCGAGTCATTAGTGATGCTCGGATTGTTGTTGTTGTTGTGGTGTTGCTTAATTTTTTTCTCGAATTTACATCAAAACCCGTGCGTGTTTGTGCTGCTAACAGCAGGGGCGTGTTATACATAGTTGTTTGAGCGTATCAACTCAAACCGCGGGCAAACAATTCGCCCAGACGCGAAATCTAACGCGATTGTGATCGGTAGGTTCCACATTCCGCCATCAGCCTCATCACACACGCAGCTGATCGTATCGTGGCGGTGATCTACTAGCCGCCACTTGTTTACATTTCTCTAGCTTCGTTCGAAGTTTAGATCCATTTGAAATGAGTAGGTAACACGATCGTCCATGGCATCTGCTAGCTAAAACACTAGCCAGCGATCATATTTGGCTCCGCGGTGTAGATTGTGATGGCCACCCCAAAAACTCGCCACTTATTTTGCTGTTAATGCTCGTGTCCTACCCAAAGAGCGATCTCCATATGAATGGCTGCTGCTTACATCGTCATTTTAATTTATGCTAATCGAATGCAATAAATCGCCGATATTTGAGCGAATGCTCCAGTGACCAAAACAGTCGAAACCTAGCATACTTGCACGCACGTGATCGTCCCATTCGACGGGGGACAGATTTGTTCCCCGTCGGAACTGGAATCGAACGCCGCGAACTGTAACGTGACTGTACGACGTGACCCGGCCAGCGTGCCGGACTTCTGGACGGGGACGGGCGCGGGAACCTTCCTCCCAAAACGGTTAAGGTGCACCGATGTGAAGTAAACAATCGAAATAAAAAGGGTGTTCGTCGTTTAGGGCGAGTCGCTAGCGAGCTGCTACAAAATGCATAAAACATCACCCGCCTCGCCAGGGTGTTGCTGCAGGCAGACTCCCACACACGTACACCCGCCCCACCAGGGCACGACGCGCGTTCTGGACGAATTTAACGCATCCATAATCCATAGGAGTCATATTTGGTTTTGTTTCCCTCACCCGGTTTGGACCTCCTTCAAGCCCTCTTTTAGTCGCGTTTGAAATAAAGTGATTTATGATTGATTGTTTTTTATTACCGCTCCACATACCCCCACCCACGGTCGGGGACGATCGAGTGTCACCAAATGGGGACCGACCTCACCCTCTCGGCCCGCTCTCCACATTGCGGGTGTTATGTGAAGGAGCCATATTTTGTAATTGAACTTTATGGTCGCTTTGAATACAAAGTAAGTGCTGTTTACTGGCACCGAGGTTCAAATGGGGAAGAGAGATTTAATGTAATCAAGGAGCACATGTACACGGACGGAGGTGGTGAAGCTGGTGAAGTTTCGAACACTGAGATGATGTGACACTTGATCTAATTTATGTTGGATCTTCAATTTATAGGCTAAGTCCAGTTGATCTATTTTTTTCGACAAGAGCAACCAGCGATCAGTCTACGTCAGATCTCTTTGCTTTTGCTTTTACCATCTTGGATCTTGGTCCAGAGATCCCAAACTCCCGCCGTTGCTGATGACATCATCTATATCCAGTTTTCTACTAGAGGTTCCTAGCAGACTAGACGTCCCACAAACACACCCTGACAAAACAAAACGAAAAAAAAAAACTAAAACCCCTCTCGATGATTTTGCGAGAAGTTCAAAGCCAAGCGTTTGCTTCTTTCCACCGGCACACCGTCTCTCTTCATTTTCCGGCGTAATTTATCGCTTTGTTTTGATTCTCCTGCGCTGGGCGCCATTAGCCGGGCGCGTCCACCCGGGCGATCGTTTCGCCGGAAGTTTTTTGCACGGACGACGACAGTTTGTTGCGTGAAGGAGTTCGGGGGGTAAATGTAGGATGTAGAAATTGGTACAAATGTATTCTTAACTGTGTTTGTGTCGCCTTGTTTAACATCCAGTACTACAAGAGGCACGCGCATGTTTGAAATACTGTGGTAAATACTAGTTTACATTACATTTAAGTTGGCCGTTGATTTGCCGACATTGAAACATAAAATTAAACTCCCGGATTAACGTGATCCGCTTCGCTCAACAACAGTGGAACGTCATGGACAACTTGTTCCGTAAAATATTGCAACTTTCCACTCCAAGACAAATGGCTGTATCGTTGCTCGTGCGGTTTTGCTTGCCACACGAAATTCGCTGAGCTCTTTAGCTCTTTTTATGCCCCTTAAAAAAAAAACGAACGCACATCCCACCCAGAATACACTTCAACGCGAAGACCGTAGGGACCACAAGGTCAGGCAGTGGTGCGATCGTCGCAGCTGCTCCGGGGTTGATTCTCTGTCAACAGATTTTAAACACTGCCACTGCGGCTCGATACGGAATAATCGCGGGTGTTTGGTACGGCACGGCTCAGGGCGTAGTAAACATCTCATCAACTCATCAGCAGGGCACGCTGTTGCCGGAGACCGAGCTGTGCGTGTTTTGGCTCTGGAGCTGATGTGTTGAAGTGCGTGCTTCTTGCGCGCAAAGTAAGCGGCTGAAGGACACCGAAGAAACGATCGCGTGATGTTGATCGGATCGGGAGTGAGCAAGAGAGGAATGGAGACGGGGGCCATTCATTTGGACTAGAAATTAAATCTTATTACACCCAGCTGGGTAGTTCCTGTTCGGTGAATTCGGTGTCCCTGCCGGTAACTGTCACGTCGAGCTCCGACATTGATTAGTTCCACGCCGTCGGGAGTTGCTTTGACCGGATTTGACGGATATATTTCGGGAGATATAACAGCGAACGCACGGACGCTCGTCTCCTTCCCAAAACCGGTACCGGTTTCAAGGTTTCGCGCTGGGTGCACGAAGTAACCCTGAAATACCTCACGCACAAGATCCTACGGCACGGTTCCAGGCACCGAAGTCGGAGCCAATTCTGGAACTTTCGATTTCGACAAGCGCTTAAAGATGATCGTGAGGTTGGGTGTCAGCGAAAAGTCTTACCATTGCTCAGTAGGTACTCGGAATGTCTCTCAACCCAGCAAACTTCTTGCAAACTACTCGACAGTACTCGACTAGCCAGCTGGTCGTTATCAAGCTTGACACTCCTCAACCGTCAACTTCCCTAAACTGTGCGACTACCGCGCTCGATGACATTGTATGGATGACCTGAATTATCCGCCCACATACGGTGACTTTGTGCTAAAGGAAAGTCAACAATGGTGGTGTTAGAGTCCGAAGTGCACAAACAACACAGCGTGCCTTGCACTACAGAGATATTGCACGATGTGTCCGTAGTTGGGCTCACAACAAAACTTCTAGCCCGGAATAAGAACCTCCTTACGCGGGTGCTCGACGTGTTAAGTGTTACGTATAGTTGCCGTTCATTGATGGAGCGATCATGCACCAAGCCGTACCTCGCCCCGGACATTAGATTTCAATCTCGGGAGAGGCTTTTGTGACAGTAAACGCCATTGTGCTCTGTGACAAACAAAGCCCGGAGGTGGGGGAAATGTGAGGAAAGGAAGAGTGGCTGCGTTCGAATTGCTCCCCGTGTGCAATAAGGAAGCCAGCGGATGGACGTTCGTGCCCGTGTGCGGATCGTAAAGCGGTTGCGGTTTTCATGCATCCCGGAAGCGCGGGCGAAGAAACGAGCCGTTTATCTATCCGCACACTCTCCAGATGAGACACGTTTCGGCCATTTCAGCTGTGGCCCGTTGTAGGTGCATTTTAATTGCATTTTGAGCTGACGTTCACTTTCGTCCGCTCTGTGTGTGCAGGACGTTTCTGCTGGTGGTTTGTGGAGGTGGTTTGGGCATTACAAATCTCAATTGGATCAATCACAACAATAGTTTCTGATCGGTTTCGCTAGTTTCAAGAACCAACCGGACGCAGCGCTCAATCGTCTGGACCGGTGAATATTCGCCGGGTGTCCTACTCCTTCTGCCTCAGCTCCGATTACGTTGGACACCTTTGGGCATGATGATGAATTACCAACAATTTCCCAGCGACCATGTATCTCGTCATATTTAACCGGCGCGCCTGGGGATGCGCGGGGTAAAATGTAAACAATTTAAAATTGACGGGGTCGGTCGGGCTGTGGTGCCTGGGTGTGGTGAGCGAAAGACACACACACACACACACACACACACACACACACACACACACACACACACATACACACACATATCCACACTCGCACCACGATCCATCACCGGCGTGAAATCGCTCGTCCACCCGGTACACGACGGGGTTCGGGGGAAGGTTTTGACAGCTTGCGACGATCATATGTTCGTTCGCGAGCAGCTGTTTTTACACAACACCGTCCGTGACGAACGGAAGAAAGTGGCTAGGGAAGAAGCGCGAACTCGCACACCTCATCGGACGGCCAAATAGGTATGCAAATTCGACGACATTCGGGTACGTTAGCGCGCTGGATACAATCGCACCAAGTGTGTGGTGGGCATTCAAGTGCGTGAAATCATTTACCATCATTGCTACAAGCCGGCGTATGACAGCGACCACAGTGTGTGTGTGTGTGTGTGTGTGTGTTTGTGGTGACATTCGTGAAGGAGCACAGCCGGGTGTAGCGGGCACCTTCAGCCGTGGTGTGGACAGGACAGGGAAAGGGAAAGGTTGATCTGATCAGCGTCTCTCGAACAAACCGCCGTCAGGAGCAGTGGCACTACCGAGACATGCAAACAAATTCATTTCGAGTGAGATAATCATTATCACACGCTGCTGCCTCGTGATGGAACCCCGGACCCGGGGGCCAATCGTGATGGTTATGATAATAAAACGCCCGCACAAACGACTCTCGAATGTGGCAAGTGTTCCCGGTTGGAGGGATGATCTCGAAGATCCCCTACTTCCTGGTGCCATAACTTGCTCCAGGACCTTTCCGTTTGCTAACCGAGCACAACCAGAGGGGCCTTAAGATAGTGTCAAGTTACTAAATAAGACGTAGGACCCCGGAACTGTGCCGTTCGCGGAATGAGGAGAGAGAAACGCGTTGTTTGTTTGTTTTGGGGTAGTGGTCGCAGCAGCAGCAGGCCGCATGATGGAATGGGCAACTAATTATGATCGAAACCATCATTAATCATTTTGTCGTATCGGCAAATTTACGATCCCGCCCGGAATAGATCCAGCTGCCTTGATAGCAGGCCAGGGCAGGCCTGCATGTGTATGTGTTGAGCGTACGCGTTCTGACCGTCTCCCGAAACGATCATGTGTTTCCCGCGCTATGGTATGCGCTGCCGGTCGTCAAGTGTCACTCGGCATTATTTTCTTAACCCGCCTCCCTCCCGGCACGTCCGCTGCCATATTGGATCGCAGCCGCGTTAGTGGTTGCTGCTGAGATAAACAACAGTTTTGGACGCCGCAATCCAAAACAACAAAAAAAAACATACTCTGCCAGAATACGCGCGCTACAGATGTTTCCCATTAGCCAATCGCTTTGCGCGAGACGGAAGGACAGACGGACGGAAACACATGCACACACATGCGAGGAGTAGTGTAAGTGAACGCGACGGACGGCAAGCACCCCGGCAGCACAGCTGGATACTAAGCACTTCCTTCATTGCCCCGAGAGGATCGTCAACAGCGTATGCTCTACAAAATTTGGCATAAAAACGGGGTTTTTAAATGCCCTTACGCTTGTGGGTATGTAAATTTTATCAAAACCTGCTGCCAAGGGGTTAATCCGAGGGTATTCAACGTGAAAATAGAGAAAGAAAGATCTAGAATGAAGTTCTAGTACCGATGTTTTAGAATTAAAGATGTATCTTGATCATTACTAGGCGTACAAAAAGAAACGTTCCGCGCTTCTTCCAAAACGACACGTTTCATTTTGTAGTAGCATTACTAACCCAAGGCCATTTTTGTTTGTCCTGTGAGATGTTTATCAAGGCACAAGGTACACGATGAAGCTGTTTTGATCACATTCTACTGGAAATCCAAGCCACCAGTCTGCCAAGGTTTCTTCATTTAGCAAGCGATATCGGCAAGTGCTAGCGGAGTTTATAATTTTCCACAAAAAATCCGTCTTCCCAGCACATGATACCATATGGTGTTACCGGGAAAAATGCAAACCCCGTCGTATGTTTAGACTATCATCGCCAAATCGTTCGCACTATCAGATCAAACTACGACAAAGTAGCGGCTTGTTTTTGTGCCACAACAAGTCAGGAATAGAAAACATCGCCTCCACCAGCCACACCGGCATCACTTCCCGCTTGGGGGATTTGCCTTCTCCTGTGCCACCGCTGAAGTGAGCATACAATCTCCCTTCGAACGTGGCTACAATGTAGCTCCCGAAGGCTGTGTGCACTGATCGGTTAAAAAAGTGGAGTAACACGCTGATGCAATGCCCGTGTTTATTCGACTGCTTATCACGACCGCGTCCCCGGCGGAGCAGGAAGTCAAGAACCGGCGGTGGACGAAACGGTGGTAAACAATTCGCGCGCCCGCTCGCTGCATCTGGGCTAAGCCCGGGGAACTTCCAGCATGATCTAGCTCCTCCCGATGCCAGACGGGAAGACGTTCAAGGGTGGTGGTGTGCTGTTGCAAAGGTATCAGTAACGTTTCGCCGATTGGGCTGTTGTTCGGTGTGCGGCATGGAAAACAACCAGCACAAATCTAGCGCTTATCTCAGCGTCCCTGGACGAGAGGGCGATAGAGCCGCACACTGGAGGCCTTTTTTTTCGCTCAGGAAAGACAGTTTTCTCTCGGTTCTTGCCTCGCCGTAAATGCTCGCTGCGGCTGGGAAGTTTTTCTGTCGATCTGTCACACCGAACTTGTTTACCGACCGGCAGCAGATGTCGTGCTTTGTGGCGCTGATTGTGGCACCTCCATGCTGGATTTAGATTTGCAAACCGGGCGGAAAAGGATGTTTACTACCGAAGGTGCAAGTGTACGTAAACCCTTGGCATGGAGAATTCCTAAGGCAGGTGCTAAATTTATCGACTCATTATTGAATTGCTTGGACAATAGCACATCACAGTGCTGTTGATGTTTCATGGCAAAGCGAAGCCCTTCCGTGCCGAACAATTGATTGAATTATACTAAAATGTACACTAACTACCCCACCATAAAGCACACCGAACGCTTGTTGTTTCGTGGTTGTCAAACCAGTTCGAAATGAGCGGCCGCTGTTTACCGGCAAATGACGGAGTGGTAACCTAACCCACACGCCCGTATCAAGTTCGAGCTGCTCTTACGTCGATGCGGCGAGAAGTGGCTGTTATTTTTACCAATTCCGAATTCCTCACCTCAGGATCCTGACGCGAGTGACGTGGGCTTGTACTAACTGCGCTGTTTACCGTTTCTAGACAGCTGTCAAGCAACAGCTGATTGGAAGGGGAGGGGGGGGGGGGGGGAGACCGTTAAGGACAACCCAAAGAAGCGTTTGTGTGGGGAACTGTTTGTCTTCGGAAGCCGATCCCACATCCCTTCACCCGGTGTATTATCTTATCTCGGGTACTGCTCACAGTTAGCTGCCCGGGTTCGGTGCGGTCAAGTAATTAGTTTTCGGTCCGATCGAACGCTCGTACGATCCAGAATCGGTGCTCGACCCGGTTCGGAGTTCGCGAATCAGATCGACATTGACGTCAATGGGGTTTTATCAGGACGTCCGAGTCAACCGACGTTGGATCATTGACCCTTTGCGTTGGTGATAATTTCTCTCGCCCGGTGGACATTCGGACTCTTTTCCGCACCGTGGCGATCCTCGCACTTCGTTGTCCTGTCCGTAATCTCTTACCCCCTACCGAACCGGTTCCTGTACTAATTGTGGATGCTTTTTGCTCTTGATTTTTCTTCCAGTATGGCTCAAAGAACTCGCCAACGGACAGCTCGAATCTGGACCATGTCACTAAGGTGATCGCCTACCATCCCCGCTATCTGGAACAGTTTCTCAACACGCAGAAATTCATCCTGCAGTGCGATGGTCCGCTACCGTACGACTACCGGAACTACATCGCCATTATGGTAAGCGTTGGAAGCAAAGAAGTGATCCGCAGCTTTTTTCTCTATCGTCGATCGTTGCTTACCACCTTTCTTTTAGGCTGCCGCCCGGCACAAGTGCACGTACCTGGTGAACCTGTACGAGGAGGTCTTCCTGGCGAACGGTGGCGATCCGAGCTGGCTGAACGGGCTCGAACACATCCCGGCGAAGCTGCTCGCCATTTCCGACATCAACAAAATCCTTGCCCATCGTCCGTGGCTCCTCAACAAGGAACACATCGAGGTGAGTGTTCGTTGGCGGGCACATTTCGTTGGCGGAGAGTTTGTACTAAAAGTTTATCACATTTGCAGCGACTCACGAAAGGTCAGAACAGTTGGTCGCTGTCCGAGGTGGTGCACGCAATCGTCCTCCTGTCCCACTACCATTCGCTGTCCTCGTTCGTGTTCTCGTGCGGGCTCACCCAGGAGCTGGACGGTGCTAGTCACAAAATCGAAAACAACAACGTTCTCACCCAGAAGACTGCCTTCCATCGTCTGAATGATCTGTACAATTCTCAGCATCCCGAAAACATCCCGAATGGTGATGATGGTGCGTTTGCCATACAATATGCCGGTTTTGTATCGGTTTGGTCGGTGGTTAGTTAATGAGTGTGTTTGATTATTCATCGTCCAGGCAATATCCGTCCGGAGGTAACTGTTGACGCGCTGATGCAGCGTATGAAGCGACTGTCGGAGAAGAACGACGAGTGCAGTGAGACGGAGCTGAGCAACCGGTTCAAGCACGTGGAGCAGCAGGCGGCCGAGTTGCCACCGGTGATTCGCGAAGCACCGGCGGAGGTCCCACAGCAGATAGGGCGCTACGTCGACGATCCGGGCTTCACATATCAGGACTTCGCGCGCCGCGGTGCGGAAAACATTCCGCAAACGTTCCGGATACAGGACTACTCCTGGGACGACCATGGATACTCACTAGTGAATAGGTACGGTTGGAGCGAGAACGTGGCGAGAGAACCACCACGTGGTGAGAACTAACCGAGCGTCCAAACGTTCTTACCTTTCGCTAGGTTGTACAACGATGTCGGGTTCTATCTGGACGACAAGTTCCGGGCGGCCTACAATCTGACGTACTACACGATCGCCGGACGGACGAACGTCGACACGTCCAAGTTTCGTCGTGCCATCTGGAACTACATCCAGTGCATCTACGGCATCCGCCACGATGACTACGATTACGGGGAGGTGAACCAGCTGCTCGATCGCTCGCTGAAGATGTTCATCAAGACGGCCTGCTGCTTCCCGGAGCGCATCACCAAGCTCGACTACGACAGCGTGCTCGTCGAGCTGCAGCACAGTGAGAAGGTAGCGTAATCTGTTGCAGACACTCGCAACAATGGCACAATCCAATCCTAACCTCTCTTTGTTATCTCCTCTACACACACACACATCCTCGAACTAGGTTCACATCAATCTTATGATCTTAGAGGCCCGCAACCAGGCGGAGCTGCTGTATGCCTTACGCGAAGTTATGCGATACATGACATGATTACCACCGCCGAAACGATGCCTCCCGGCCAGTTGAGTGAGTGAGTGAGCCAGCGACCTACTAGATACCAACCCGCCGCCGCCCCGCGTCGAACGATGATGGAGCCTGTGCTGTGTGCGAACGGATGACGGAAGGAGGACAAGGTACGTGTGATACATAGAGACCGCGGATAACCGGACCACAGGAGACCGTTCCCGTGTTGTGCGGGTTGTGTTTTGTTTTTGTTTCTGAACGCAAAAAGCGTTTGTTGCTGTTGTGTTATTTGTTGTTAAACATATTGTAGCATCTGACGGAATGGAAGCGATAGGAGCAGGGTTCGAGGCATCTTTCGACGGCGGTGCGTTATTTTGGGAAGCGAGCGAGTAAGCAAAACCCGAAACCCGGGGACCAGGCTGGCTGGTTCATCGGGCAGTGATGTGCAAGCAAATTGAATATTTAGATGGGTGATATAATTTTACATGATAACATATTACATATACACAAGAGCAGGACAGGGCAGGGCAGGACAGGGCAGGGTGCGCACCCACGCGAGCTTCGATGCCGGAGACACTCGGGTAGACAGTTTCGTCAGCGCCTGATCACACACAGTTCTAAGAACCGAGCAGAACAGATAGTGTAGCGATGCGCCAGTCAAGTAACAGGGCCAGGGAGATGTGATCAGAAGAGGGAAGGAGTTTGCGATTACGTATACGTAAGCAAGTACAACACAGCAGCAGCAGCAGCAGCAGCACCAACAGCAGCAGGACGCCATAGCTACGGGCGTCGGAAACGGTGCGCTAGCTAGTAGATAGAAACCATACGTACGTATTTCGATCTTGTCGCCCCTCTTCCTCTCCTTTCAACCCAAGCCACACACACACACACACACACACTCACACGAAAAGGTGTACGGCGGACGATGTCCAGTTTTTTCGGATGAGCGTTATTTTTTCGAAAGAAATTTTGTATTACCTTTTGACGTGGCTCAAACCATCCCTTCTGGGCGGGGAGGGCGCAAGGACGTATGTTAAGGAGTTAGGAACACCGAGGTCAAATAAACTACTTGGAGAGCCATATTTGCAGAGTAGTAGCAAAGCAAACAACAACGACAGCGACAACAAAGAAATCAACCACCTCCAAACCAACAATCCCCCCTCCCTCCCCCCCCTCTCCCCCAAACCGCTCCCTTTCCTCCGCTGATCAAACCCTGATTCTGATCTCACTGTGATAAGGTTTTACTTCTTTTCATTGCTGCTGCTGCCACAGAGTAGTTTCCGTTAGGAAAAAAAGTATGGATAGAGACCAGCAAAACCGTGCATAAAAAATAACTACCGTACTTGCCGTTTTGTTTGCGTTTTTTTTTTGTCAGAGTTTTGCCATAATGGAGGAGTCGTTGTTGGTATTTTATTTGTTATGTTTTATTTTACGATCAATTTAAATGTTTTTCTTTACCAACCACAGCATCTGCATAAAATGATGATTGAGAATCGTAGTAGCATGGGATTTGGAGTGAAAGATGATTTCGCACTTGGTGCTTGAAGCTCCGTTTGGTTTCCAAAATAACCGAGGTAACCGACAATCAGCTCGTTCCAAACAAACAAATGTAACTATTTTCATCACAGGTCCACGTAGAACTATTTCAAGTTTTCTCGTTTACATGATGCTATGGATTCCGTTCGTTCACCGATGGTGTTGTGGTTTTCTTTCCTGGCTATTCCTAAACTCGTGGATGACAATGCCCGCAGAATGCTGTTTTATTGTCGAATTATAAGTAACGGAAAACAAAACTCCGGCAAGCCGAACTAGTCCACTAGATGCAGCCCCTATCAGTTAGTGCAAGGGTGTTTGCATTGTTGTGTTTCTTTCGTTGGTGTCTTTTTGTTTTAAAATATTTCACCAAGAAGGCTTACATTGTTGGCTTATTGGGCAACGTGGGGAATGAGATGCGCGAGAGATGTATTGCTGTGTCGAAGTGTTGCACGGCCACAACAGGCCAATCAGGTTTGTTACAGCTCCAGCACAGTTGTCGCTTGTTCTGCCGATGAGCAACCTCATTGCAGATAGGATGATAAGAAAATCAAATAAATGTTTAGCTCCGAGGAAGAATTTTGTAAAAAAGCTGAACAGAGATCATTAATAAACCGACAAATCGTTATTCCTACCACCGTAGGTGTCGAGCGTTTCGTTGTGCGCTTTTTGATGTTGTGTATTACGTTTGTGAAGTACGTAGGGTTGTAATCACGTCCGTCTGCAAGCTGCTCGTTCCCAAGCCATGCGGCACAGACAACATCGAAAAACAATGTCAGCTGTAGGTCCGACAAACATTGTGTGATTCAAACATGTGATTATACTTGTGTGCCAAAATGTGAGTTCAAATAAAACGTAACGAATGCTTCATAAAACATTAGCACCGCAATACCCCAGACCTGCGAGGAGCCGTTCCGAAAATCGTTTCCTGCACATCAGCACGCTTGTTCTCACTCTTGTTATTATTATATGTAACATAAATACATCAATTTAACTTTGTAGAAAAAAAAAACACTCACAAATTTGACACACTTTTCTCTCTTAACCCTTACGTAAACTGGTGCTAACAACATTCGGTTGAAGGGAATAACAGGATGCAGCGTAGACAAAACAGCATTGCGAACATAATTCGAATCTTTCAGAAGCGGATGTAACTTCCTGTGCCATCGTCGTTATACACTTGCACATGGTTGACTTTCGTCAATGTTTGCTGGGAGTAATACGATCGCAAGCATCCAGTGGAGCTACTGCCACCACGAACGACGGAATATATATTCGAAGCACTATATAGAGCACATAATTCAATGTATTGTATTTTGTGTTCTTATCCCATAATCCTATGCTTTCGGTCATTTATAATTTTTCTTCATTGCCCCATAGATGTAGTTGTCATGATTTAGTTTTGTACTAAATTCCCATTAAAGAAATTGCATTACTTTTTATACCGACTTCTTCTTCTTATTGGCGCAACGACCGAAGTCATACCTGCCGTTTTACTGACTTTCTAAGACTGATTTTTTACCACCATAGCTGGTTAGTCACTTCTCGCTAGGGGGAGACGATCCAAATGGGATCATGGTCCTGTCGTGTAAAGGACCGGCGCCGTTACCACTACACCACCGGGCCGCTCATACCGACTATCATAAAATCAAACTAGGTCGCATTTTTTGTGGCTGAATATAAACTGCAGTAGAAAATTGCAAATATGTGGAAGCTATAAAAAGTATTTAACACATGTAACACATAAACACATGGGTACTAAAAACGTTTGAAATTTAAATTTTGACAAATAAAACATGTGCCATGCTTGTTTCGCTTCATTAGAACGTTTCATATGTCCAAACACAGCATTGAATATTGGAACAAATAGCATTAAATTTTATAAAATCCTAGGTTTACACTTTAAGGGCAGGTAATGGAACGGATAATGTTATGTACCTTGTAGGTGCTGCATTTAATGCTGCTAATACCTAATGTAGGTACAACGGCTGAAAAGCATTCCCAACGGCCAGGTAAATAAAAGCAATATGCTTTATCGACATTTGCCTTCATTTAGTGTACCTTTTAAGATACGTTTTAGGGTTTTTTAAATATATTTTTTAGTTTCCTTCTATATGGGTACCCTGCTGGAATACCAGAAATTCGTATAAAAGGGAGACTAAACAGCAAACAACATCTCAGTTGTAGTTGGTTCGTCTTGCGAAGTGCATCGGCACCAGTGACTCTTGATAATTCTGCTGATCGTGCGCAAATTTACGGAACCGTTCATCTCGTCATCGTCACAGATGGCTGCCCGCAAGCGTCAGAGCGATCCTCAGGTTACGTTTTCCGAGCAGAACATCCGCAAGGCGACCCTTCAGAAGCAGCTCAAAAGTACCTCAGCACGTCGAGATTCGGAACCGCTTGCTCGTACAATGGAACCGTTAGAGTGGCCCTCTAAAAGTCGAGCTTCAACACGCCGCAGCATCAGCAATCGGAAGAGCGACTTCAGCTATCTCGACAGCGGTGACAGTGGAGACGAAGATAACCGCCTACAGATCGCCTGGGAGGGTGAGACCAGCGAAACCCAATCGAACCACAGCGAAGGCTCGGAATCGAGCGGGACGGCCAGCAGCAGTAGCGCTCCACCATCGTCCGCGATGGTGGCTGCAAACACGATCGTTCGTCATCCACTCAGTCGCTGGAATGCACTGATCACGCTCCAGAACCGCGAGATACCGGTGGTTTATCACAAAAATATGGCACGCACGTTTCCGGGCACGGCCCGCACGCCGGAGCAGCTGGAAATGCGACGCCGAAACACCGAAGCGGCCCGAATCAGCCGGGCCAAGGCGAAAATGGCGGAGATGCTCATGGAGAAGGAAGCGGCTGATCTGGGCGCCACGAACGAGGCCGTTAAGCGGATGGTGGCCGCACAGTTGGTATACGCAAATGCTCTGTGCAGACTGCTGGAACTGCCACCGATGAAGTTGAATACCTTCAAACGTATCGGACTTTCGGTGGATGAAAAAGTTGTTTAAAAAAGAGCCGTTGAAGAGCGTTGAAATTTGAAAGTGTAAAATATACTTAAATAAAACATGTACAAAACTCCAACTTAACAAAAAAAGTGTAGCATTTTCAAACGCATTTGAGCAATCTTAATCACACTCTATTATTTTTATTGAATGTATTTATGAGATGCAATTAATGGAATATGATGTCATCTTAAACATCAGTGCAAACTTTGTTCATTTCCTATTTGAAAATTTACTACGAATTTTACAAGGTGGATGAAATTGAGGCCACCGCTCGTGATAAACAATGAAGCAATAATTTAAAACTACACAGCTTCCGTTACGCATGTTTATTTTTGGTAATTTTTTATCAACCCTTTTATTTGAAGTTCCCCCAGTTTCATTTCAACAAACATTTTATGTACAATTTGCCTATAGTGGGATTTTTGTGTGTCCAATGTTTCGTGCCAAGGTATATAGAGTATATGTCATATCGCTGCACATATTTAGCTTACCGTACCTTTCATTCTCGATCTCTTTCCTTGTAGTGTTTGCCGTGAAGTCCCTTCTCGCTCGGTGATTTCGCCCTTCTGTTCCTTCCATCTTTTTCCTTAAACGCCCATATTCGCCGGCAATCGTTTGCAGGGCTGGAAGCCACGGTTGGGCATTTGGTAGGAAATGCTTCCGCTCTTTTAGAAAAATTAACAAACACGGAACAAGAAATCATTTTCATACTTAAGTGCACCAATTATGGACGAGTTTGTATAGCGTTTTAATGAAAAAAAAAAATTATACAAAATCCACTGGACCAAAATACACGAACTAATATGTTGACGGTAGACACAAGTTTTATTTACATTTTCATTGTTCAATTTTGCAGATTGCGCTCGTAAATCAAAAGTTATAGCGTTTTTCCTAACCCACTAAAAAGCACCTGTTGTTGTGCTATTTTTGCACCAATT
>KI915041.1:16721367-16749211 GCA_000473445.2 Anopheles farauti
GGAGCTGTCAAATTGTCAATTGGGGCTGTTAATTTTTTGACAGCAAATTTTGAAATAATGATTTTTCGCAAATAAAGGCTTAAAATACTTGTAAAAAATCTTCAAAAATTCGTAAATAAAATAAACTGATATTAGAATACTAACCGCTATGGTTTGCTCATATTTTCCATTTTCCCGTCGATAGCACAATACAACCGCATTAGGATTGACAGCCGAGTCGTCAATAACAAGATTAGTACAGTTTTTATTGTCGGGAGGGGTACCACGGGTTACACGTTCTCTTCCTCTACATGTTCTTATTCGCACTCACACACATTAAAAAAGGTTTCACGAAGAGAGAAAAGTGGTGGTGCTAAAAGTTTTACACGCAGCAAGTGTTTTCGATTATGGCAGGAAAATCGAATGAAGAGGTTGAGGTAATTAGCTAAAACATAATCCCCGTTTTCTGGACCTTTGCTGGATCGTCGGAACACGCGTAATAGTAATGATATGTTAAAAAATCGCCCAACTCTCCAAGAAGTGAAAGAACGGTGGTTGACCTCGCGGGGAAACCGTCGCCGTATCTGCCCGTGTGTGCCTTTGCATAATGCTTCCACGGTGGTGAAATGTTCACGATAGAGCAGAGTGATCCATTCTGCGTTGATGAAAAACCCACGGGCTACACTGTGGTGTTTTACCATGCCGCCGACATAAGCGTTTCGTACAGCAGGCTTCACCGTCGCGTGAATGCCTTCACCATCACCAGATGCCCCAAATATGGCATAAATTGGCGGCATGAATCATCTTGCCAAGGGTCAGGAGGTGCGGATTGCAAACCGGCACCGATGCGGCGCTTACGCCAGCAATTGGTTGTGTCCTAATTAACGATCGACACGCGGTTACAGTCAGTCGCATGACTGGCACGAAATTCCCGGGCTTGTGCTGCGGCTGCGGCTGCTTGCCACGGGGAACGTACTTTGAGGTTATCTTTGCTCAATGGTTGCACTCTTGCTGAAGCGCCCCTGCGGTAGACGGAGACAGATGTAGAGGAATATGAGGTAGAAAGACAGAGAAAGTGCGCGTTATTCAGTGCGTGATAGAATGCGACAGCGAATGGAAATCAGCGCTGAGGATAAGCATTTTTCTTTTCCTGTTGCCAAGGTGCCGTGTATTGGAAGCTTATGCCCAGGTAACCAAGGGATACGCTTTGAAAGGAAAGATTTTTCTCAGGGCTCCATCCTCAGTAGCCTTTGGTGTGTTTGGTGGTTGGAAAATCGCACCAGTTGTCGTAACGAACCCAATGAGAGTAAAATGTACGGTGGAAGAACCGCACTTCCGAAGCCTTCCTATGTTCGAAGATTTTCGAGTATGCCGATTCATATCGATCCGGCCGACAGGAACGAGTCGATGAAATGGAATCCGGCCAAAGAAACAGTTTATTATATCGCCGTAAACGACGCACCCTCTGCGACAGTATCTTGCGCGATGGTAAAGTTGTGTTTCATCTACTATTCCGTTTCCGTTCGCAGCAGCAGCAAACCGAAAATGTTGAGCAGAATCCATCGCAGGAACTGACTGAGCAGTCAAATGCATCGGAACCGGCCGATGATGAGTGTGCGATTAAGCACCCACTGCAGCACACCTGGACGCTGTGGTACCTCGAGATGGATCGTAACAAGTCATGGACCGACTCGATGAACGAGGTGACCAGCTTCTCTACGGTCGAAGACTTCTGGAGCCTGTTCAATCACATCCGAGGCCCGTCCGAGATTAAGGCTGGCGGTGATTACATGCTGTTTAAATCGCACATCCGGCCGATGTGGGAGGACGAAGCGAACAAGAGTGGTGGCCGGTGGACGGTGAACGTCACCAAAAATTTGTCGGACAAATACTGGCTCGATACGGTACATTAGTAGAGACGGGGAATGGTAGATCCGGAAGCATTAGTAATGTCGTCCCTTTATTCCTACCTACTAGGTCTTGTGCCTGATTGGAGAAGCGTTCGAACATTCGGATCAAATCTGCGGAGCGATAGTGAACGTGCGTCCCAGAAACGATAAAATCTGTAAGTGTTGGCGGTGCAGCTTTTGTGTTTGCACGATCTCTAATTTTCCACAACCATGCGTATCCATCAGCTATCTGGACGACCAACTCGCAGAACCGTGACGCAGTGATGGACATCGGACGAACGTACAAGGAGCGATTAGGGCTGCGCTCGCAGATCTTCTTCCAGAACCACAAGGACACGATGATTAAGTCGGGCTCGACGACAAAGTCGACGTACTCGGTTTAAATGGGTCACAGCCAACTGTGTTTCGGAAACGGCGAGTAAAATAACACGCATATAGAAAAAATTTTCTTGTGTGAAGGAAGACCGAACCGAAGCCGAATATGGATCGATTGTAACGGAGGCGATATGGGGATGCGCAACAGGCATTGTGAACCAGGGCGTGCGTGTGTGGTGATAGGTTTATTTTGCTGGGTAGCATAAAACGGATTTCATTTACGCGTGTACACGTGGCGTGGGCAGCAGTGTAGTGAGAACGAAATAGATACAGGCAAAGCCTGCGTCACATTGTGTGTGTGTGTGTGTGTGTATGTGTTGATGTGGACGATGAAGTGTGTCCTGTGTTTGTGCATGCCCTAAGTGCGTCCACCAATTCGCGATCCTAGTTCATTCGGTTTTTGGGGGACTTTCTAGAACGACGATTGTAGGATAGATATAACTAAACCCAATTCTCCTCTCCCGAGGCAAACCAAGGAGAGCTTGGATGTGTGTGGGCAACACCTTCGCGTTTTCGCAACACACCGTCGTTTCGCGTGCGTCATAATAGGCTCCCCATGTGTGTTCAATCAGCAGCATCTGCCATCTCCCTCCATCCGCTCGGTTTGTTCCGACTTTTGCACAGTGCGGAGCGGTGCATTGCGGATTTTTGATCGCAACGTTGCCGAAAAGGAAAGCTGCGAGAAATCGTGGTGAACACGAAAGGATGATAGCGAAATGTGTCGATGTTTGTACAGGAAAAAAAATGGTAACGAAATTCATGTTCGTCGAGTGTGCAGTCGTCAGGCCCGGTTGGGTCTCTTTAAACAGCATCAACATCCACCGCGTACCTCTTCCTTCGGGTTGCTAGGTAAAAGCGCAGCTTTTCTCTTTGCTTTACACCATTACCACCTATCCGATGTGGACGAGCGCCGTAGTAGCCGTTTAATTTAGAATTCGTTTATTTTTGCTTCTTTTTTTTGGGAATTTTTTGGTTTCATTTTCGATGGTAGATCCACGATGCATGTTTGAATTCACATACAGAATTATTACGAGTTAATTTTTCGCGCCAACCTCGCTGCATCTGATCCACGCAGTTGTTGCGCGCGCGTACGTATTTTATTAAATTAGTGTAACGTATATAGGATGCAATTGCAGTGTTTGATGTTGATAAGAAAAAACAGAACACACACATTGCGTACTATTATTGGAACTATCTCTACTAACCTACAGCTTACTATTGTTTATTGAATAATTTGAATATATATATGAATTACCCGTTTGAACACGTCAATAGAGAGCACAGGAAGGGATTGCTACTTTGATGGATTAATTTGTAATGCAATTTATATTACCTTTTATGTTTATTCAATACGATGTACGTTGAAAATTGTACTTTAAGCGAAACAGCAGAAAAAGAAAACAACATACAAGGAAAACCAATTGTCGCAAATATATAGAACTTGAAGTTAATAAATGATGTTGTGCATTTGTTTTTTATTGTACAGTGATGGACAGCAGCATGGGATATTACTGGATTCCGAACGATGTATATACGAAAATAATATTCAACCAATTGAGAAGAACTACACCTAATTGAAACAACAAAAGCTTCAATTTATCCTTAATATATGTCTTAATTTTATGTACTTATAGAAATGCTTCCGGAAATGAAGGGAAATTAACGTCCTATTTCTATAAATTAATGATCCGCCAATTTACCCCGGATTTAATTTCCTGTTTTTAAAGTACAAACCTGTTTTATCATTGTAGAGTATAAATTGAAAGTGATTTCAAGAATAACCAGTAACATAATTTTATTCTAACGTATAATTGATAGTCTCCTTGAATTTCAATATTCATATATATGAACTCTGTACAAAACACGCTTTCTTTAGCGGCTCGTAAAAATTGTGTAACAACTCCGACAGGATTGTGTTGTTCAATTCGCCTGCAGCATGCTCTCGATTTTTCTTTTTAGGTCTTTTCTTCTGCTGCTTTCCAACGCCTTCTGGAGCAGAATGACGAACTGTTCCAGCACGTCTTCGGTAAACTGAGCTTCCGCGGCTGCAAGTACCTCATAGATTCGCGCTTTGAGATCGTTTCGATTTCGTTCCTCGATTTCGTCCAACTCCGCAGCGGGAACGTTCAAATATCTGCCAAAAATCTTCCAACTTTTGCCAATCTCCAGCTGAAGCAGCGTGTAAATAGTATCCCGTTTTTGGAGATACTTTAAACACTTAGCGTTCGGTACTGGTTGCGTCGGAGCCGGAGAATGGTCGTTTGTCGAGTGAAGTTTAAGTTTTTCCACCTCTTTTTCAAGCAGGGTGCGTCGATCGCGATACCGTAGATCTGAAAACATTGATAGGGTAGGTTTAGGTATGGTTCTCAAATAAATGTTCGCGATCATACCTTCCAGATGGAACCTCCGGACGGCAGTGTAATGTGCGCTTAGAGAATTCTGATACGACTGCAGGGCGCAAGCAACATCCTTGGAACCGAGCACCTGCTCAAGGCGTCCTATTAGATCTGGTTTCAGCAGGCTTAATAGGTTTCTTTGTTCTAGCAGCAACAGTAGCTGATCGAACTCGGTCACACGAGAAAGTTTTCGGTTGGAATGTATATCTTCGCTTAGTACCCGTTTGCATCGTTCCAAGCACTCCCGATCGTTGCAGGCATTCTGGGCTAGTAGCTTCATATTTAAATAATCTTTGCACAACCGTTCGTAAACGGCACGATGATCTTGCACGGATATTCGGTCCATCGTCGTGGTACACTTGCGCAAACGCGCCTTTGCCGTTGTCGAGACCGATCCACACCCACCGGCAGAGCATCCACCACAAGGCTATAAATTTCCTTGTCAAAAGGCTACAACAAACGGTAATATTTAATGAGAAACAAAAGTCCAAATTTGGTGCATTGAGAAAAGCAGGAACATAATGATTTATAATGTTTTATTGTTTTTCTTCTAAAAATTATGTATTCTGGTGTGATCATTGCTAACAATTTGACAGTTCTTAAAATGTTTGACAATAAGGCGTCGTATCAGACACAGGCGTGGATTGGTGTGAGCTAGTGATGGACATTGCTTTTGTTTTTCAAGAACATATTAAATTTTTATGCAACGCATAAATGTAATGCCGTGGCAATTATACAATAAAAGTTTACCGTCAATTGAGAAAATAATGGTTCAGACCTAAATAACAACCATTTTAAATAAATCATTGATACAATCATTCAAATGGTTTGTATCGTCGAATACAAGCTGTAGATATTTTGGTTTCGTTTCATAAATGTGATTTGAAATTGTCTTAAAGTATTCCTTGACGTATAATTTATAAGAGAAGTAAATTTCGTGATTTCATCCAATCATATCGTGATCATTTAGGATCCCTTCTCTGATCCTAATTATCATCCGTAGTTTTCTTACGATTGTCAAATATATCTACTGTCAAACGCGCTCCATACGAGCGAACCTGGCCCACTGCTCGTACGGACAAGCGTTCCGTTCGTTGTTCGGTTCGAAAAAACAAACAAAAACAAAGTACACTTGGTCGGACTCACAACACGGGCTCGTACGTCGTCATCGTCGGTCGTCGTCTCTAGTAGCTTCGGGGAAGAACCACAACGCTGCGGTTGTGTGAAGCAGAGTAGCTTAAAAAAAGGAAAATCGAAATGAATTATTTTGTTCATACGTTCGTTGATTCGTGACCGTGCGCGCGATAAGAGATGAAGGTTTGTGTCCCCGGGATTGACGCATTCACGCATGCAGAGAATGAGTGAGAAAGCGTGGGGCACAGAGGGAGCAGGGAATGGCTGATAGGCCCACACTGTGTGAAAATGGCCAACACACCGTCGGGTCTGGCTCTCGTGTGATATATATACATATATATATGTGTGTGTGTGTGTGTGTGTGTGTGCTTGTGCAGTAGTGCACGTGTTCGTGAAAATTCTCATCTGAAAAAAATGGGGGTTTTCAACCCGGAGACGGTGCGTCTCTGTCAGTGACGTCGGCAACCATATTGAAAGTTTTTCATCGTCCTGCCTTGGCCGCGCAACCCAGCCCACTCCCGGTTGACACAAAGGTGTAACATGTTTTCCTCAATTTCCTCCTCAGTAACGTGTCCAGAAGGGCCATCGAGCCGATGGAGAATCTCGCTTCCCAATTTGTTTGTGTATCAGTCTCCTTCCCCCAATGGGGTGTATGTGAAAAAGAAGCCGTAGCAGTGTGTGCGTTCTGTGCGTCTCGTGTTGTTGTTGTTCGCCTAATCTATCGACGAAACGTGTGCGTTAATGGTGTGAAGACTGTTTGCTGTTGAGCGTAATTGCTGTTAAACCCAACCTAGAAAAAGTGTGAAAAAAGCGAGTAGCCTTTTCAAAACCAAATCAAAGTAATCCCTGCGATACGTTTTGTATCGATCTCCACCCATCATCATTCTGGCCTGCTTTTGTGCCTGCTGCCCTCCGTATCGCGACGTTCGATCCCATACTCACGCACACACGCATCGGTCGTGTTGTGTGCGAAAGTGCGGAACTGACGTTTCGGCGCATGGAGAGTAAACAGTGAAACCAAACAAAAAACACACGGCAGCAAACCAAAACAGCAACCTTTTTTTTTACCTAGCATTGTTTTCTCTTCTGCCTGTGACGGAAGAGGCAAAACTCCGGAGGAAACCCTGCCCTGGCCGGACTCAACCCAGCCGGTGCAAAGCAAGCGGTCGAACCAAAACACGAGTTACGCTTTTATGTAACATTGCGTTCGCGGAAAATCCCTTCATGCGGTGCTCTTTTCTAGCTTCCTCCCGCTTCTGTGGGAGCATGGGGTGTACATTCTGTTTTTTCTCCCTTTTTTCGGAAACTGTCCAGCCGTCAAATCGGGGTTTTTGCTTGCGTGTGAAGGTGGTATCCTTACCATCTCAATTATTGATTTGATTCTGTTTTTCCCCCACAACAACTCATGAGTTTTCCATTCTTTTTTAGTACACTATCCGCTGATGCAGCATTAAGGCGAAAAGGCGAACCACGAACCGCGTTCGGCAATCTCAGCCGAACCACAGCAAAACTCTCGCGTGTGTGAATATAAGAAACAAAGAAAAAATACAAGGAAAACAGAATAAACACCACCTCACATCAGATGGCATGCAGCAGTAGTGAGTGCGTTCTAAAAATATTCAAACGTTAATCCTCGTGGTAGTGTTTTTGTACGGCTTGAGGCACCACGGGCTTCGACGGAGGTGTGCCGTCCCGCGAAAAACACCCTCACCACCCCCGGGAGGAAGAAGAATCCCACGGTCCCACGAGCGTGGGTGCGTGCGTGGATCGCGCACTGCCTTCAATAAGTAGTGATGGTCATCGTCGCTTGATTGGTTAAAGGGCGTTCCGTATCTTCTCCTGTTTGCCCCTTTACCCTTTACACCAACCAAACGAATCGGCGGGAGCAAACAAACGCGTCCACCCGGAACGTAACGAGACGAAGCTCCAGAATGTCGATCTCGAACGGGAAAACTTCGTCCGACATCGAGAATGTCGACTGGAACTCGTCCGGCATGTTGACTCACACCAGGTAAGATGCGATTTAGCTGCCTAGGCGGTTGTTCGGGATTCGGACGGCCCGCGAACCGGTTCCCCTGCGTTTTCTGCGTTTATTTCGCGAAACAATAATGCCCGTCCCACCTATGCCCATCCCGCTTGTGGCAGTTTATTGACGGGAAACGGTTCGTATCGGTACGGAACCTGTTCGGAGCATGGTGGTTCAACGCTTCCCCAGGGGGAAGTGGGTTCATTAAATATGCGCCGTGATAAAAGGCGATAGTTCCCGAGTGCTGAAGAGGGATTAAAGTTTCTTCCAAAATCAAGGGTGATTATTTTTGGCGAACCGGTCGCTAGAAAACCCACCAGAACCAGGAGTGTGCGTAGCAGGAGTGTATGTTAAGAATGTGGTAGAAAATATCTTTTCCCGTCGGGATTTCGGACATTTTTTCACCTAGAATTATTGTACGAATGCGAGTGATAATGAGCACCACACGTTTATTTATTTTGTTTGTTAATAGTTATCAATTTCTTATGAGTATTTTACACCATTTTAAGAAAACTCTATCTCAATTCTTTTTAACTACACTCTAAACCAAGTGTTTATAACAATTTATAAGGAAAAATCTACAAATTTGCTAACTCATTTGTTTCAAATGTTTGAGGATTTTCCACCGTATTTAATTCAAACTAAGTAGCGAAAAATACCTCATTTCTAGCCTTTTTTTTCTAGTAAATTATTCTCCGAGCCAGGTCGTTTTGACTAACACGACGAGCTAAACGGTTTCGCTGACGACGGAATCGGTGGTTGATCGTTCTGTAATTGACAACATTATCGCAATTGGCACACTTTGCAGAGATAGTCGGACAAATTTTGTTGTAGAAATTGGCGACACCAAGCAGCGGCCACAGCTTCCTTCCCCAAAAGCTCAACTAGCAATGCTTGTTAGCGGGCTGGCCGATTTGTGGTGGAGAGGTGTACTTTAGCTGTTTGTAATGGTCGCTCTGGAAACGTATTGAGCTATTTGCATCCACGTCGGTTGCTGACACCGATCGCATTTTACAGAGGACTATCCTTTTCCTAGGACACTATTGCGCTGGTCGGTTGAAACGCAGAAGCATTTGCGTCGCAAATTGATGTCGCAAAGTGTGTGTGTGTGTGTGTGTGTGTCAGTATCCCGTCTCCCTTTTCCGTTACGCGTACCATAAATTTGCAAACCTGCTCGCGATAAATACGCGCGGCGGCTTCAGGACCTATCACCGGTTCATTGGCCTCCGGATATGGTGGCGATGATGGTTGGCACCGACGGCGAAGGCAGCAGCGATGTGAATGAACGTGACCCACGCAAAAATTATATGAAATGAAAGGAACAAGAAGAGGGAGAGAGAGAGAGAGAGAGAGAAAAAAAAACACGAGCACCAACAGTAACGAACGCAGCTCAAACGGCACATCTCAACACAACACAACGGACAATCTTTGGTTGAACTTGCCGTTGTTTTTGCTGCTGGTTGCTGCATCGCGTGTAATTGAAGGTAATACGCGCGCGTGCACATAAATGCACGCCTTTGCTGCTGCCAAGCTGGCTGACTGGCTGGCTGGCTGGCTGGATGACTGACTTTGCTTACCCCGTCGTCGTAATTAGTCGTGACTCGTGGAAACTGATGATGATGATGGCTTTTCGGCTTGCAGATGTTTTGTTTGTTGTGACCCTGCGAAGGCTAAGGTTGTTGCGTGGGTGAGCTTAATTTTGCACTTTCTTCCGCACGCACCGCTCGGAGAGGGCTAGAGAGCTTACACGATTCGGAACCATGAAGGTTTCGTGGCTCCAACGAATGGAATGGGGTTCGATGGAAAACGTGGAGGAATACACGATTTTTAATCTTTTATATTTAAATTAGTTTTTTTTTACATATCAATATGTATTTTAATATTTTTTCTAGCTTTTACTCTTTTTTATCTATTTGCGAGTTTTTTTTTTATTCTTCATAATTGAACCTTTTAGAGAGCTCACTTCGCCGTTGTCTCACTGTTATTTGATTACTTTTTTTGGGATTGATTTGACGATATTGACTCGTTTTGGGAGTCCGAACCCTTTTTTCTGACTCTTTACCTACTACTTTTGGGGGTGGATTTTCTTTCATCGAACGAGACCTTTCATTTAGCTAGACCTTTTTGTTTCTGCGAGAGCCAGCTTTGGTAATTGTTGCACTTTCGTTTTTGACGATTTTTGGTGATATTTCTTTTTCGTAGGGGCATTTTTTCTACCGCACGATTGAACTCCTTTCTGTGAGTTGGTATTTAATGAAGGTTTCAATTCTGTTTCTTTACTCCATTGAAAGTTGACAGCCGATTTGACGATTTTTTTACTTCATCTGGTGTCAATATTTTTGAATATCTACCGCTGTTTTACAACCCTTTCGAGAGTAGACTATATTTCATTATTTATGGGGAAGAAAATAGGACTCTCTTGGTACTAATTTCTATGAGGAAAACCCAATTAATATATGTTAACTTTACCCATTAAATTGCAGTGTAACTTCTACTCACTCCTAGCTCAAAGCTTTCGCAACATAAATGCACCAAGACTAGAAACGTTTGTTTTGAAATCTCCATTTCTACGAAGATGTCCCATGTTGGCCTTGGGCGACTTGGGAGACTTCGCAGCAAATGTGTAACATTTTAAGCGGCTTAAGTATGATTGATCCACAAACTCTACATTTCTCCCTGGTGGTGTTTTCGAATCCGCTTGTCGGTTGTGGTTACCAGAGTGGCTGGCGAAAAGAGTGACACTGCATCTGGACCCCGGTCTGCAGTTTCTCCTCCCAAGCCCATCCAAGGGCAAGAGTGGCAAGAGTGTTGCAATGTACGGAAAGGAATTTGTTCTCCGGTCCGATCCGATCCGTCCATCCTTACGAGTGAGAACTTTTCTCCCTGCTTGCCTTGCCCGTTGCAATCGATCTTTCCCTTTGCTGTTTGGCAAACACTCTCCCGGGGTTTGGCTTCTGTTGCCTTCACGTGCCACCAAAGGGGCAGCCACGGGCAGCCGCGAGCTCGAACACCTGCTGCCATTGCCGTCGCCTCCAGGGAAATATCGGTTTCGGTCGAGATTGTAGTGCTGCTGCTGTTGCTGTTATTGCCGATGCGATTCCCAACCCCAGATGGCGTGAACGTGCCTGATACAATATTAAATTACCCTGCTGCTTGCACGTGCACGATGCACCATGCCCCATGCTCCCCTTTTCCCGTTCCCAGCGTGGGCCCGTATGCGCCTGGATGCGCTTCGGGAAATGGGATCGGAAACTGGAACATGGTGGTTGCGTTTCAAAAACTCGCTCGCGCTTGTGTGTCGTGGTGTTGTGTTTATCATTCGTGAGTGGCGTCGGCGGCAGGAGGAGGTTCCATGTTATCAGGGTAAATGCGCAAACAAAACGCAATCATCTGGCTGTTTTATCTAGCTTAACAGCGGCGTCGGTCAATACCGGTAGCAAATGTGAACCGACCGCGTCTGTGTCAACATGGTACATGGCCGATGGTAGCGCGATTTTACAATGGGATTCCGACTTCACTTTTATGCTGCTGCCATTCGACAGGGAATGGGCAAGGGTTCATTTGCACACGCCGAAGGTATTCTTATCACGTAGGAACGGGGGAATAATAAGCGTGCGCCTGGGCCGTTCTTCCACCGGCTCGGCGTAATTGAATTGTTACGAGAGTATCGTTATCTAATTAGTATTATCAATATGGGCTTGCATTAACCTTGTGCTTTGTTTTTCGTCAGCTGTGTTCCGTCAGCTGCAACACGTGATAAGATCGGTGGAGGTCGGGCCGTGTAAATATTTGGTCACTCTTCCACGTTCGATTCCATTAGGAATCACCGTTTTTGCGCATGTTCGTTGCTAAACAAAATCGTTCAAATATTTGTTCGAAAGCTCATGGTGCGGTTTTTGTAGCTCGGTTTGAAAATTCAGGTCGATTGGTATTAGTATAAATTTTGCTTTTAAAAATTGATAAATGATTTAAAGGGAATTTTTTATCCATGTGTTTGGCATGGGTGATAGCATTATGGAATTTATTTCTTTGAAAATCCATTTAAAATAGATTTTTTTTTTTTATAAAATAAAAAGCTCTTCAAATCTCATCATATTTATTTCCCCCATAAACACCCTGAATAAACTGTGCTGTTTTTTATAATTTAAACAAACATATTTGCTCATGGTTTTCCATATCTATTGCATGAAATCAATATTTTTTAAAGTATATCTTAAAAATAAATTGTATTTTTCATTACTTGCTTCTTTTTTTCTGTATTAAAAATAATTTCCATCGTTCCGCTTCAGTCCGCGGGTTGCAAAGACACGCGTTTCGCTGTCGCTGCTTGCTGTTGCAGTTTTCAAGTGCCGCACAAAGCTACTCATCGGGTAACGAGAAAAAAAAAATCCCCCAGCATGATGCCCCAACTGGCTCTAAATGCACAGTTTCTCAAGTGGGACCATCGTTTACTCTTCGCTTTCTCGTCACTAGGTGGACACTAGGTGGCACAAGGCTGCAAAGTGACGCCTTGAAAAGCTAACACAACCGCCAGCCGGGGAGGCGATCTCTTCTAAAAGGACTCATTTCGTTCGGGGAGAGCGGGATGCATTATGCAAAAAACGGAGGAAGCCTTATGTAAAACGTGCAAACACCGGAATTATTCCCGGTGCAGCAAGGGGCCCCATCGAAAGTGATCTTCTTCGACGTTATTTAATCGTATGACGCACATACACACACACACACACACACCCCGGGGGAGTGAATTCGAATTGCCCACAAATTGGAAGATGATTATTATTGGATGGGCCGCTGTAATTGTGTAATATCGGCGGTGGCGGCGGCGGCGGCGGTGGGAAGAAGGTGTAATGGTGTGCGGTTCGTCGCTCATTAGAACGCTAGATGACTCAATTTGCGGCTGGTGTGCGAGGTTAGAAAAATGATACTGACAGAATGGGTGGCTGGTGGTAATAAGTTGCAACCCACTCACCCCTCCCCCCCCCCCACCATGCCCAACGATGGCCTGACGTCAGCGATTGATTGTGTCGGTGAGATGCTTGTGTATCATTTGATTCCCGGAGCTGGTAGGATGAGGTTGTTCTACCGAGTTTTCCACGCCCTTGTCTGCTGCTGCTGCTGCTGCTAACCCACAGAGACCTAATCGCGTAATGCGATAAACAGCGATCGGGCTGCGCCCGTTGATCGAACTTTCCAGTTTCTTTCCAACCAGCTCCAGACGTGCGAACGGGGCAACCTTCGTCGCGGGCAAACCTCCACCCCCCCGCCCCATCCCCCTCCCCCACCCGGTTGCGTAACCGGGCCGGGCGCGATCATCACACGTTCGCAAATCTCACTCCCTGTCGCGCTTTACTGGTCAGGCGGGGGCCTTTGGTGCGTTCGTTTGCTTGTTAGGGTTCGCGTGGGCATGGGCATAAATTGCAGCCAGCGTTTTTTCTTCTTCTTCTCCTTCTTCGCCGAGCTTTCTATGCGGGCGTGTGAGCCGCCGGCCGATGCTGCAATCCGCAGCGCTTGGCGCCAAGGTTAGGGTAGTGGGTTTTTTTTTTCTTTCGATTTTCGTTCGCTACTGCCGCTATCGTGTCTAATTCCATCGGTTAAGCCCACCGGAGCATATCTCCCCCCGGTTTTTGCAGGTGGAGATGGTGATTTTTTTTCTTTTCTCTCTCCCCGCGCTATGCTAGAAATCTAGATGATAAAGTTGGATTTTTAGTTAATATTTGGCCTTGGGTGAGGTGAAGATTTATGTTTTTTTTGGCCGGGGTTTTTTTTTTCGCCGTGGATGTGGTGGGCAGAGGAAAAGCGCAGCGATGAATGAAACGGCTTCACCATGAGAATTTGCGGTGGATGGTTCGTTGAAGGCTAGCAGGCCGGGGACGAAACGAGATGGGAGCAATCGTTCTAGCATCGCTTGTACATCGAAAATGTTATCATTTGGAAGGAAAAATGGAGTTTACTTTTGAACATAGTCCAACATATTTTTGTGATTTTTTTTTTATAATGGCTCAATGATTAATGGTGTTTTTCTTTTCTTCGAACGGAGACGGGGAAATATTTTGTTTGGTTTCTATTTTTTAATTAAAATTTGTAACCAACATCTGAAGCAATGTCACACGTTAGTGATTAATTAGTATGAATATGAATTTTAATAATTAATATGAATTAAAGTTCCTTTAGATTTCGAATTCATCCGTAATTATTTAAATAATTAGTATTTTATTTATTTAATTAAAGAATAAACGGCCTGGCCGTATTGTTTATAACTATACTTAAAACTAAACAATGGTTACAAATGGGCATTTCCTCCACATTACAAATAACAGCACCTTATCCCGGGTGGGCTCGGTTGATTTTTATGGCTAGTTTGTAAGCTCGTTTGCTTTGTTTTTTTTGTTTCCATCGTTTGTCATCATTATAGTCGTCCAGTCCAGTCGTGTTGCGAGTACTTTTGTAGTTTTTGGCACTGTTTCGAGATGATGACGGCTTCTGTATGGGATAAAAGCAAAGCGAAGTGAGTACATTGGTACTACCGGTGATTCACCACGCGGAACTTCACTCCGGTGGTGTTCTTCTGCCCGGTGTATCTGCCATGCCTCACAAAAACTACAACAACATAAACCTAGACATAGAAAAACATAGATCAGTAAGGACAATACAGTAGGATTAGAGGAGGGACAGGAAAGGAAGGGGCTTAAATGGTAATTCCAATCTCTCTGGCAAATTTAAAAATAATCCACGCATACTGATAGTCCCGGAGACCCAGTATGTCGCGAATAGGCCTCGCAGGTATTCTCTCTGCAGCTCGTACAGCAGCTATTAGATTGGGTCTTTGAGCATCGAATTTCCTACATGACCAGAGGATGTGATCTATGTCGTGAAATCCGTTGCCACAGCTACAAGCTTTGGAGTCGACCACGCCTATACGTTGCAGGTGAGCGTTCATCGCAAAATGGTTTGACATTAGTCTAGACATCATACGAATGAACGATCGACCTACAGAGAACCCTTGGAACCAGGGACGCAGGGATACCTGCGGTGAGATGGAGTAAAAGAACCTCCCGAGTTCATCCTCATCCCACATGCTCTGCCATCGAGCCATGCATAACTGCTTGCGGGTGGAGAGAAACTCGGAAGGGGGAATCAATCGCTCAAAGATGCTGCCTTCGAAGGCGCCTCGTTTGGCCAAATTGTCTGCTGCTTCATTGCCGAGAATTCCACAATGTGCAGGCAGCCATATAAGCGAAATACGAAACGCTGTAAATAATTAGTGATTTTCTTAAATATCCCCAAAATCTTTGCCTTGAAAATTTCACCCCAATTCTTTCGTTTGCCAAAAACTAGAAAAAGCTCCACTCGCTGCCAGAAAGCAATTCTATTGTGCGTTGGTTGGGTCGGTTCATTGGCACGGCCACTAATTGTTATTGCTTCCTTTCACTTCACTGCCCGCAGGAAGCGGTTATATGCCGCACGTTTACCACCCCATGACCCTCGGCGGACCAGCAATTTGCAGTCGAATTGTAGTGGAAAAAGGAGCACAAAGAAAGATGAAATTCTCTCCCCCCCAAACAAGAGAAGGCAAAAGACAGCTGTTCGGCTGATGTGTGCGTTCTCCTTCTCTCTCTCTCTCTCTCTCTCTCTCTCTCTCTCCCATTACAGTGCAAGGTCAAGGTTGGCTGCGATGCATGCGATCCGATATTCGACTTTCACCCTCTCAAAGCTAGCCTGTTTTTCCTCCCTCTTTTCGGTGCCCTTTCGGAACACGAACACGAACAAGAAAGTAACATCCAAGTGAGCTGTTCGTTTCAACGCGTCCCAAGTACAGACGGCTCCACGGCTTTATCCGAGTACCCGGCTGAAGGCTGATTTTTCCCTTCGTTCACTAGACAAAAGGCGACCGCGCAAAACCTTGTCCAGCACCTTGGCGACGTGCGGTTGCTCGTTCGTGTCCAATAACCCGGTCAAGCGGGGTGGACAAAGCGTTCCTAAACGGGGGCCACAGATTTTGGAGAGCCCCTGCCTGCCTGCCTGCCTGCCTGCCTGCCTTTTTCCCTCCACCAAGCGGTTACACACAACAAAAAAAGCCGCGCATCAAAGGTCAAGTGCAATTCGGAACGGATTGTTGTTACCGGAGCGACGGGTTCCCGTCCTCAAGGGCACCGTTGCGGCCCAAGGAAAACTGTGCTGCTGCGTTGTCCGATTTCTGATTTTCCTTTACAACCCTCCTCCGGTACTTGCTGCTTAATCTTAAGTGGATTAGCGCGCGGTTGAAAAGGTCCCACTTTAGTTCGATGGCGCGCGTCATGGACGTGAAAGGCGGGGGGAAAAGGCGGCGCGGTTCATGCCGAATTACCGAAGGTCGATGCAATTATCAGCTCGCATTATCAGCAAGAGATCATCCTTCGATTGATGAAACGCAATTGGAGCTGGATAGAAGCTTTGGACGATCGAATATGGCACCAAATTCGTGTCCCACCCATGCAACTGTCGGACGACTTCCGGTTGTATTCGTCCATCGGTTGGTTTTGTCGCCCGCTTTTGTAACGGAGCCTCGTCTCGGCAGCAAACCCAGGGCCAATGGCCCTTCTTTAGCATTCTTCGCACGTCCGCATCGGTCGACCGGTTGACCATGGAAGCTCGGAGGGCTCTGTCTGTTCCGTTCCGTACGGCGTTGCGGAAGTATCGATATCGACGAGACGACGTTCCCTGCCACTGCTGCCACGCATCGTTTTGATTTTAATTTTGATTTTTAAACCACACCACAGCCCGATGGTAAACGGAAGGCCACCGGGCGGGTGAATTTATCATCGCTTTAACTGTCGCGCATCAGGGTTTTTACATCCGATTCTGTTTCCGTTTGCTTTTAGTGTGGCACGCTTTTCGGCATTCGGTTTCGCTTGCAACACTCGCCGCACTGTGTGGACATAAATCCCGATTTAACGACGTGTTAAACATCGGGTGATACACGTTCTGATGATGACGTACGCGCCCGAAACGTGCGTCATAGCCGGTGGGAGTAATCGATGGTGTGCAATATGTGGCCACCAGCTCGTGGGAAGGGCGTGCGATGCATCTCATTGACGGGTGCAGCTGATTCGACGCGTTATTATCACTGCTTAAACGGCTAGGAAACCGAGGCTGCGAGGCCCAACGAGAGATTCGTACAAGGTGTGTACGTTTCCTGTGAGGAAAACAACGATGGCATGTGGGTTCTACCCGTTGGGGTCACGGTAATTGACGATATTAAAAGAAAACACGCACTCCTCACCCAATTTGGGGAGGGGGGCTGCCTAAGTTGATTAGAAACAAGTCGCTATCATTGCGAGGAAAATGGTTGTGCGCTGCGCGGTTCGAAAAATGCCACCAGCTTATTTATATTTCAGTGGATAATGTATTGACATTACCTTGTACCGCATGATGAAATGTGTCACCCAACGTTCTTTTCCCTCCTTCCCTCCTCCTCGATTGGAATGCTATTTGGACACGCGCTTTGGTCGGAACTATTTTTCCGACCACCACCAGCAGCCCCGGGGGTGGGTTAATGAGTGGCCGCCCCGAAAAAAAAAAAATCTAGCGAGCGGGAAAGTGTGCTGTGGAAAGGGACCGGCTGCTTCGTATGGGATGGCTGGAAAGGTAGAACATGATGACGGTTGGAACGATTGCTTTGGAACGTTCGTAATGGAAGCATCGTAATGGAAGCACCCGAATGAGAGGGACGATGTGTTTGGCACGTTGTCACGTTGCTCGATACTGGATTGGAATAGCGTTAACTTTCCCCCAATCGATTGGGGGGTTATAGCGTGCACACTAACGGCCACTAAGTATGGACGTTAACTCTCCATTTTCCGGAGCCTAACAGACGAATAAACTTGTTTTGTATAATGCTTTTTTCCGATTGTGGCTCGGTGATCGCTCCTTTTCGCTTGTCTTTATCTAGGGTGAACAGTTTATTTCTGTCCCATACAGGATAAACATTGAGGTAACAACGGTAGGGCCCTTTTTCAGACTTAAGAAACTGCTAGGAGCCTGCAGAACATTGCTTGAATCACTTCTCAACGTCCCTAACAATAAAAACTCAGTATAAATTCGATAAAGAACTCTATCTGAAGCATTATTTAGTAATCGAATTGAAGCGAACGTGAAATCAAAATTCACAACAATTTTAAAATAACTGGTAAATTAGTAGCAGCAAAACAATCACTTTTGCGTCCATTACATGAATTCCACCTCATTCACGATTCCGTTTATAGTTGCTACTCGACTGAGGATTTATCTTCATCTTTATTTATCGGCATCCTCTCAACAAACTGCCAGAAGAATCCTGTACTATCTCATTCCCTAGAGCGCTTTTCAGGCTTTGAAAAAAAAACTCTTTGTTCCTTTTCTGATGAGAAGCCGCCAGATCGTATTATTCCAAGAAAAGACATACGAAAGGCTCCAGAGATCTCTTGCCTGCTGTCAGATACTCTCGTTGGCGTTGGTATTAGTGAGCTCATCTCACAGACGACGGTTCTAACCGATGCATTATTGGGAGAGGATATTCAATTGTATTCTTTTGAATAGGCAAACGCAGCAACGGAAAACAGTGGATAGAGAGCAGCGTCTGTTAGTATTTAGTGTGTGCTGTTGTTGGTGGCGTTGTGCACATTGTCCTCGTGCACATTCCGCAGCGATGGAGGAAAATTTGCTCCTTTTTGGGATCGAGCTGGATCTGCCGATCCCGGCCGAGATCCCGGACGTTAGCGTAGGAGCTGAATTTGGAAACAATTTCCAACCGATGGATGATAACCGAGACCGAGGAGGAGCCGGTTCCCGGGGCGAATATGCTGCGTGGCAGGAGTTGTCCGGCGGTTTACCCCATTGCGACCATACTTACTGTGCGCGTGTTGGTGACGCGACGACGGGTGTCGCTTCCGGTGTACGGCAACCATGGGCGTTGATAAATCGGGCACCGTATCAGGCCAGCAGATCAACGAACCGATCGCTGCTGCGTGTGAAGAATGGCCTACCGTCTCCGTCGCCACCGCCACCGACGCGTCCCGCAAGCCCGGTGATACGGCTCAAAGACAAAAAAGCACGGGCCGTACATGAAAAGCAAAAACGTACGGAATTGGCACGGCTGGTTAAAAATCTTCAGAACGCTTTGCCCACGCACGAGCATCGCTCGTTGCGGGCCATCATTGAGCACGCACAGTTGACGTGCGATTGGCTGACTGTGACACACGCACGGCTCCAGCAGATGCACCGCGAGCTGGAGCAGGAGAAGGCGCGTCTCTTGGTTTTGCTGATGCAGAGGAAGTAGATTTCACCGATTCCACAGTCGAATTCAATCGAGTTTTCCATCATTTTGTTGCAGCACTTGTATTTTGTTTGCTAGCTCGTCGAATAAATTTCTGTACTCTTCCCACCGAACATTAAAAAAAAAACATGCCCTGCGTGTGCGTTTTCTTTCCGATGTTTTTTTTTTTCATTTTCGTTACCACCACTCATCTTTCGCCTACCGTTTCGTTTTAGATCTTGCGCAACACCATCTAAGCTGGAAGTTTTTATGTACGTGGATTAGTTAGCGGTTGCGGACAGACACACCATTCCTTCCGACGATCGGGTTTGCCAGTTTGCCACCGATCGTAATGCAATTCGCGTGCGTGTGCGCACACCACACCAGCTAAAACGTGCCCGAGAGCACAGAAATATGACACTTGCTTGGGGAAGCGACCGTCCAGCGGTCGGATGTAACCACACCAGACGAGCGGCTTGAGCACCACCGGGCATGACCTGTTTCTCCGTGGTCGCCGCGTTTGACGCTGCGATAAATTTTACAACTTACGACGCTGCGTGCAACGAGCGCAATGTTTCCATTAGCTGATCGACGCGCCGATGGGTTCGCGCGGACGAACCGATCTCGGACAACCGGTTCCTAAGAAGGTTGCGCACGGACGGAGAGCATGCTGCGTATAGGGAGCGCAATGTGCGAAATTAATGCGACGCGCTCCTAATGCGGACAACCGGCCATTTGGAGTGGTGAAACGAATCGACTTTCAAAGTAGAACGATCGACGATCGGGCAGCGAGATGAGGCTTATCGCTCAGCACAACGCTGATGACACCGTTCTTCCCCTCCCAATCGAAGCAGGACGTCCCACTGACGTTTAGTAGCGTGCGTAGTAATGCATCGGTGCTTCCTGATTTTAGGAGCGATCACAAATTACACACACACACATGCACACAGAATCCGGCTTATCGGTTTGTTTGTCTCAATGGACTACAAACGAGCACGGAGCTTTCGGATGACTGCCGGGTGTGCTTCCCCTGCAGGCTTATCACAAACGGCGTGACTAATGTGATCGCTTTTTTGTTGTTTTTGCTATAGTTATGGGTCAGAAAATGCATCAAATATGTTCTCATCGACGGTGAGATGGCGAGAAAATCACGTGAACCACTTTGGGATTTGCTGTGAAAATAAATTCTACTACCGGTTTTAAGTCAAATTGAATCAAATTGAACCGAAAAGTCCTTTTAAAAGAACGAATATCGAGTTTTGTTCTTTCTTCGATTCAGATCATTGAACGTTTTTCCTTTGAAAGTGGACTCTTCTAAATAATTTGTGATTTTTCGCATGATTTTCTTGATGATTTTTTTTTGTGTGGTAAACTTAATCACAATTTTTTTTTTATTTTCTATAGAAGTAAAGCTACTTTTTGTTTGCAATTTTAATTCTTCTGCAAACAAGCATATATATGGTAATGATGATTTTATTTCTTTTAAAGCACGTCTAGTAGTCTTTTAGATAAGAAACAAATCGTTCTTCTTTCTTCATTATAATTTGGCGGCTGAAAGACTCACTAGGAGCTAATATAGCGTTAATCGGGTAGAAATCTACCCGTTCTCGTTCCGTCCATGTTTCCTCGCTTGGAAAATGTGTTGGTGGAAGAGTAATTCGCCCGTTTTGCGTGCACTCACTGTATTACAGGCGTCGGAGATAGGAAATAGGTCACTTCATCATCACAGAACCGAGCGCATGTGATAATTAAATGGAAGCCACAAGGATACCAGCGCCTAAACACACACACACACACACACACACACACACACACGCTCATACACGGATATAATGTGTGATGAGACCTCAACGTGTCCCTCATGCGGTGGGAAACGATATGGAAAACCGGGTAGCTGCAGGCTCCCGAAGGCAACCAGAAGGATGGCGTTCGTTTTATGTGTGATTTACGGGACGGTTACTTCCCGCAAGCGGCCTTTAGCTATCCTTGACACCGTTTCGTTTGTCGTTTCGTTTTCTCCGTTCTCTCGGACGCGCGAAAGATGAGCAGGATTTTTTTTTTTCCATTTCCACATCGATCGAGCGGCCGATTGCCGATGATGGGTGCCGAATGCACCGGCGTTTGCGTTTTCCGTTTCCAGCGCGCACGCAACAGACAATCCGATCGAATGGTCGGTGGAAGTGCTCATTACAGACGCCAGACACGGAAGTGATGTTGTTTTTTGTGTTCATATTGAAATGGTTTAAGCGTTCGCTCCCAAGGACACATGTATGTTTCGCTCTCCCGTGCTTCGATGGAAATTAATACGATATTTAACAGAACAGATAAGAGTGCGGCCACTTGGCGACCCTCCACGTATGCGGTGGCCATTTACCGAGGTTGTTATTTGTGTGCCATGCTTTTCCGAAGCGATTGTTTTGACTAGCAAACCCAACCCCTAGCGCCCGCATGTTCGTGCCTCATTTTAACCGATTTTTCTTCCCCTCTCTCCCATGTTTTTCCTTCCAGATACGGTTCCACCAGCAGTCAGGTGTCGCAAAGCAGTGGCGACATTTGCCGCATCTGTCACTGCGAATCCGACTCGCTCAACCCGCTCCTGACGCCCTGCTACTGCTCCGGAAGTCTAAAGTTCGTGCACCAGACCTGTCTGCAGCAGTGGCTGACGGCGTCGGAAACGAATGCCTGCGAGCTGTGCAAGTTCCCGTTCATTATGCACACCAAAATCAAACCGTTCAACGAGGTAAGCCGCCGTGGCGGAGGCGATGGGGGGGGGTCTGTCCTTCCCACCACCAACCCCTCCCACACCCAGCCAGCAAACAGCCGAGCACGCGTGTGTCAGCGAAAAAGCGTGATGGGAACGTTGGTGTCGCGATCGGGGCGGTCCCCCCCCGTGCTCGTCCCCTTCCCCGGTTGCTCGAATTGATCGAAATTTAATCGATTTTTGCCCTTCTTCTCATTTCACCCATTACGATTTGGTGTTGTTGTTTTAGGATATTTTTCGCGTAGGTCGCGCTCTAGTGGCCGGTCGGTCGGTCGGTCGGTGAGATTGTTTTGTTTTTTTTTTCCCCCCGCCAAGGTCCGTTAGCACTCGATGGTGACTTTGACCGGCCCCGGGAGCAGGACGCTAATAGCGAAATCAAACACTCGGCGCGACGTGTGATGCATCGCACACGTTTGCCGAACCAATTTGCAACCGGACACTAATCGGGGCGACATTCGATCGTTTGCCACGGGGCAAACAGAACGGTTTTGCCGTTCGGGGTCATATTCTCGGGGTCCGGCCGCCAGTTTCGATGCAGACGCAACAACACACCGCCGTATTACAGCTTTGGTGAATGTTTTCTTTTTGTGCGATCTTTCCACCCCACCTCATTGGCTGCACGATGGGGCCTAGGCCTTGGGAAAACATCCTGTGAAAGAAGTGTGCGTGCGTGCGTGTGTTTGTGTTACATTGACCTATATTTTCCATGCAAAGGCCACCCGCACGTTTGCCAAGTGGTATTTTTTGCCTTTGCGTTCGTTGGTGCGTTCCGTCAGGCATGTCAAACACACTTTTAAAGATGGCTATTTTTTCTTTAATTTGTATGTGGCTGCAAAAATTTGCTTTTCTTTTCGATTTTATTATTCTGTTCCTTCAGTAAAATCAATACATGAAGATGTTTTGACTATCACACTTTAGTGTAAAGCATTAAAAAATAGCTTTGAAATTTCACGAAATTTAATTAAACAGTTAGCTGCATAAACCATTAATGAATAATATTTATCGTTTTTAGTAAAATTTAATTTGTTTAATCAAAGCGACGAATTTGCCTTCTACGGCTAGATCGTATCAAATTGTCGCTCATAATAAATGTGGTTTGACAAACCTGCTGCCGTAAGGGGTTTTTTTCAAGATCGTTCCACCAAGCGGCCGAAGGTATGTGAGCCAAAATGAAAAAAAACGCAAAACTCCCACACGCCATGTGCGATGTTGTTCAAGAATCCCAGCACAGCTGATGATGCTAGTTCGGCATTCAAAGCTGTGTTTGCCTTGCTGCTCACCCCACCCCACCCCGCTATCGCTTTCTTCTCTCCCCTTTGTGCAATAAATAACTCCCGTTCCGGATCATTACAGTGTTTCTTTTCCCACTCCTCCTTCCTGGGGGGGCCTTTGCGCAGGAGGAAGTGCGGGGCAGGAAAAGTGGGAGAAAAACAGGGACGCCCAGTGAGTGGCGGGTACGAGGCCACCCGAGCGCTGCTGGTGTTATGCTGAGTGATTTTTGTTCGAAGCTGTGTTCTGCATTGCGTTGTAGCGTTCAGCAGCATCGCCCGTGCTTTCCGTCAGGCTGGACAAAGATGAAACCTCAGACAAAGCGTTTCCATTCGCGATTTCACGAGAGAAGAAGAGAAAGAGAGCGATGTGATAAACAGCATTCATGCATTTTTAACGCCTTCACTTATCGTACTCTCCGGGTGGCTCTGTGAGGGAGCTAGGACCAGCAAATAGAACCTCGTTAATGTGAACCCATGGCGGGTGTTTGTGGTTTATCATTCCGGCAAACGGGAGCGGATTGTCGTCCTGCCCTGTCCGTGATTGTCCGTCGCATCAGCGTGTTTTTGTTATAATTTCTTGCGTTGCTTAGCTAGCGCACCATCTCATCTAACGTACGATAGGCTACTTGATTGGGGGATTGGAGCACTTTTGGATTGTTTTTTTTTTTACTGTCAATTTTATAGAGCCGGAGAGGTGGTCTTTACGGCTTTGCTTTGCTCAGCGCGGACTTTATTAATTGTCAACCGAAATGTGATCCTCGTGCCGTGCTTGCCGACAGTTTCGCGAGGCTCACATTAATCGACTCGAGGGCGAGGTTTCACAAGGGGCAGGATTTTGAAGTTCAAGTTCAAAGATCGCTTTCAGTCCGATCGGTCAGCGTCGCACGGAAAGAAGGGAAAGAAATGTGAAAATATATCTCTCTAGCCTTGCGAACGCGTAGCGACACTCTGGCGCGAATAAAGCAGACGAAGAAAAATTAGATCAATCGGTCATCTTGACGAAAAAAAAAAGTAAACGGCGCGTCCAATACATCTTTCCTCGCCCGCAAACCCGTCGCCTTGCTAGGTCACTGCGTCTTGAGCTCGAGGGTTGCAGATTATTAATGAATCAAATTCGTTTATCATGTAAATCATGCAGCCGTTTGACGCTTAAATGTCGGCCGGCGGAAAGAGTAGCGAGATAGCAAAAAAAAACAAAGAAAAAACATAAAAACCGGATCATCTAGATTGCACATCCACCAAACCGGAATATTCATGTTGATCAATCCCGGTGGTGAACATTTGTGTGATGAGCAGTCTGTTGTGAGAGATAAATCGCGCGAAAGTTTAAAGGCGACTCATTTATCTAAATCATCGCAATCGGCAAGCAATGTTTAGATAAAATAAAGTTAATTAGTATAGTTTTTTTATGCCAATCGACTGTTTTGGGTGTGCAGAAAATTACCCGTAGCAACCAAGACACCATCGGCTACTAGATCTTGACTTACACACCTGTTCTAACACGTTCTCTTTGTCCTTCAAAATGTCCCTTCCCAGTGGCGCAGTTTGGATATGTCCGGCGTGGAAAGGCGTCGGTTGTGCTGTGCGGTACTGTTCCACTGTGCGGCCGGGCTGTGCGTCATCTGGTCGCTGTGTGTGCTGATCGAACGTGCGACGGAGGAGGCACGCCGCGGCCAGATCGGGTGGCCCTTCTGGACGAAGCTGATTGTGGTGACGGTCGGGCTGACCGGTGGCGTCGTCTTTATGTACATCCAGTGCAAGCAGTATCTGAACCTGTGCAACCGTTGGCGCGCGAGAAATCGGTAATTATGATCCCTCGGGGAGGGGGAGTTAGTGTTCGAAAGATTCTTAAATTTCGTTTTTTTTTTACTGTTTTAGCATACTACTCATACAGAACGTGCCGGAGAAGATCCACCCACCGCAGTCACCCCAGATGCCACAGTTTCGTCGCGTGCGAACGGCGGCCACGTCCGGTCAACCGCTCGGTGGAACGATGGGAATCAACGCGGTCAACAATGCGGTGACGGCGTCGGTTGCGGCGGCTGCGGCAGCCGCTGCCCGACAGTCGTCCTTCGATCATCCGCTGGGTGCGGCATCGGTAAACGTCACGCTCGGCGGCGGCCCGTCGACGGCGGGCGGTTTGGGGGGTGGCGCCGGCAATCACTGTGAGCTGCAGCTCAACCAGCAGGGCCAGATCATTGCGGCGAACATCGAGAGCAACTCGATCGGTGGGTACGATCGGGACTGGACGCTGGACGACATCAGCCAGGTGTCGTTCAAGCCGTGTCTGCAGGGTAGCGGCAGCCTAACGCCGATGCCGTTTCACGACTCAGTGCACAACATCTGCGAGACGACAACCACCGGTAGCGGAAGCGGTATTATGGCGATGAGCGGAACGTCGGTGGGTGGTGGAGTTGGTGGGGCTGCTGCTGCTGCTGGTGCTCCCTCGAATGGTGGTGGCAGCAGCAGCAACCATCGTTACTCGACCGTATCGAGCTCGTCGAATCAATGCGGCTCTGGTGGTGGAGAACAAAGCGGCAGCAGCGGCGGTGGAGCAAGTTCTGGTAAATCATCCGTAGGTGGTCCGGAACTAGCGCTGCTGAACAAGCTGAACAATGGGGCGGTGGAACGAAGCAGAAGCAGCTCCCCGAACGTTATCGTGCTGGCAGCGGCGACGGCTTCAACGTCCGGCGCGGCAGCCCCAACGCCTGGTGGTGCGATGGGACGGTACGTGAATTCGGCCATATTCCTCGAAAACCGTGATATTTTAAACGATCCCTCCCCGGTGGGTCACGAACCGACAGCGACGGGTGCGTCCGGCAGCAAACTGTACCACCGGCACTCGACCACCTTCGACCGGGACGAGCAGGGCGGTGGTGGGGTGGGAGCCGTCGTCGGTGCCGGTTCGCACGAGCAGAACAAATCATTCCGTCGCTACTCGGACACGAAACTGCTGCAGAAACAATCGCTAAGCTACCCGCAGGAACCGCTCGCCCTGTGCGAGATCGGTACGCACACCAAAGACCAGCTGTTGCTCAATCCGAAAAGCATCATCTACGACATGACGAGTCTGCTGGGGCCGGCGGTTGACGTGAAGGAGGCTGCTGTTGCACCGAGCGCTTCGGAACGTGCAATTCTCACTGGCGATCCATCGAACAATCGGCATCATCACAGCCACCACGGTCACCATCACCACCATCATCATCCGCATCACTTTCACCGGCACCATCAACCACCACCACCACCACCAAGCCACCACGGTCACCATCACCACCATCATCATCCGCATCACTTTCACCGGCACCATCATGTCGGTGCGGGGGTTGCGGCGTACCATCACCATCCGCATTCGCCACCGGAAGATGGTGCGTACCAGCAGAACGATCTGCAAACGACCGACATTCAGTTCGAGAGTGGCGGACCGCTGGATGATGACGCACTGGAGATGAACATACAGGACATACTCGAGTACGATCACCAGCAGCAGCAGCAGCAGCAGCAACAGCAGCATTATTTCGCGTTCAACAAACCGCAGCAGCAGCAGCAGCATCATCCGGAAGGACGGCCGTCCGACGTTGAGCAGCGATTATCGCTCGAGAATATACTGCAATCGTCGTACCACGATGATCCCGGCACGGTGCCGGTACGTCCGTACTACGATCACCACGGTCACTCGATGCTGTCGTTGAGCCGTGCCAGCAGATCGTCATCTCCTCCTCCCGCATCCGCTCTCCTCACGGGCGGTGGACATGTGCAGGCCCTGTCCACTGACTATCCATACCCGCGCTCGACGATGGCCGGTACCGTCGTCATTGAAAGTGATACTCAACAGCAGCAGCAGCAGCAGCAGCATCGTCCGTACCATCCACAGCATCCGCAGCTGCAACAGCAACGCTCACACTGCTGCGCCGAAAAGCCCGATGCAAGCCGATTCGCCAGTGACGGCAACAAGCTGAAGCTGTTCAAATCCCTACCGAATCTGAGTGCGAGCAGCGAAAATCTGCTGCCATAACTGTGGACGTAGGGGAGGACGACGGTATTCGAGTGAATCTGAACAGTTAGCACGAGGCTGACAGGGGTCCATGTAGCTAATTTTAACTAAAACTGTGACGCTATCAAATCGCATGCGGACCATGGGGATTGCATACCGTTTGCTGCTCAATTCGCCGCAAAGTATGCAATCCGCGTGGTAAATGATTGCAAAAGCATGTGATGCGTTCAGTTTTAAGTAAGATTTTCAATATGGCCAAGCACGAGACTTTACGCACACGGACGAGTGTGTGTGTGTGTGTGAGAGAGAGAGAGAGAGAGAGAGAGAGAGAGAGAGAGAGAGAGAGAGAGAGTGTGTTTCGAATGTAAAGAAAGGGTAAACACGTAATATATTTGTGATTGTTCGCTAGAGTAAACAAAGATGACAGTGTAGAATGATATTTTAGCTGGGGTTTTAATGCATTACGAGCTGTGTTTGTATGTGTGCGTGTGTGACAGTGACTGGGCTGGATATATGTAGGAACAGTAAGGGAGAGAGCGTGTGTGCAGGAAACATTTCTCACTTTCCCGTTCTACTTGTGTAACCTCCAAGCTACTCTACTCTACTCGTAACCACGTTTTAACATGAGATGATCTTTTAGCGAGCCAACCTTTTACTAATACATCCCAACCCGATCTGCAGCAAAACTCCTATTTTAATCTTCCGGCGATGATGATCGGTGTGTGTGTGTGT
>KI915041.1:16752219-16850963 GCA_000473445.2 Anopheles farauti
TTCATACCATTCCAGAAGTTTGCGAAAATTTCGGATCGCAGTTTATCGATTTTTCCCTTGCGACGCTCGCGCTCTTGCAAGGAACCGATTTTCCGAGAGCGAAACACTCGCCAGGGATGTCGCACGCTCATCGCCGCGTTCTCTCGGAATGTCCCCCGGAGAGTGTGTGCGGTGGTGTGTTTGCGACCACTGGAGACGGACTAATTTTATGATGAAGATTCACCCGGACACCCACGGTCCCACCCACCGGGCGGTTCATGCTCTGGTTCGCCTTTGATATGTGTGTGCGCACTGGATTCTGCTGGATGTAAACATACGCAACATCTCGGCTTTGGAAGCGAATCCACCAAGGCAAAGGTGGCTTGTGGCTGGCTGGATTGTTTTATCACTCCTTTTGCTTCTCCCACACCTTACCAACGTATTTTCCCATATAACATTCGATTGCAAGCCCACGGTAACATCCCGCCAGACACCGTTGCATCTTATCTTTATGGGCCCCCGTCGTTGGTACTAATTAAATTTGCAACGAAAATGTGTTGTTGCTTCTACCAGCAATTCGTAGCAGGATCCAGGTCCCAAAGACCGGGCACCCCTGGGTGGGGAAGATGGGTAATCCAATTCCCACCACGGGGAAGGTGTTTCGTAACGGCGCACGACACTCGTTACATAGCGTCCCGGCGCGCCAATGCAATAGAATCAATGCTGCTGATTGTCCATTTTTGTTGTTGTTGTGACAATCGATGGATCCGCGGAACGCTGACACGAAAACTGCGATCCATTGTGTGTACGGGTGCGCGGGGGAGGAGGGGTTTGCGTTAAATCCCCGGCGTCGTTTGCTTCCCCGTCAATTAGAATATTGATGCCACCGGGCGGACCTTCGAACCGAATCGAAGTAAATTGATTGGTATGGCACGCAAAATCGGGCTACTGTTTTTTTTTGTAAAATGAACCAATTAATTTATTATAATTTCTTACACTCAGTTTTTTTGTTTTCGCACATCACCAGAGCTTGGCCGTAAAATTAAAGCACGAACCGTACAAACAACCCACGCGCATGGACGCGCTCAGCTGGGTGAAATTCGAATCGATTCGGGTGAAAGAATGTTAAAAATAGCGTCCTTTTCTCCGACGGCGCGAACGTAAACGCTTCGCTTTTTGTTTTGCGATATTTGCCCCATTTTGTGGGAGGGCCGCACGGACCGCATGACACACAAATATTCGACCCCGCGTACATGAGAGGAGGAGGAAACAGCTCACTCATCCACGTTAACGGCTGATCGCGCCATCGTCAGGCAAAGTTCATCCTATCAGCATATTTTGCGTTCCGCATTGCAAAGACAGTGAGACACACAGACAAACACACTCGTCCGGATGGAAGTTCAACAAGGTGTCCTCTCTGTCATTGTTTACATCGCCAGCACCGAACGGGTTGGGCTACGACGGGTTTTGAACTCTCCGGTGGCTTCCGCCTGGGGAGGGCTAGGAGTTGGGCTAGATGGAGAGCAATTATGTAACTTTTAATGCTTCCCTATCGGGCACCCAATGGTGTGGCTGATATGAGGAACCCTCGGTTTGAGGCGCATTCTTTATCAGTGGCTGTCGGCAATGCCGGTCATGTGTTCATCTGTTTTTTCTTTCTTTCTACCATGGTTTTTTGGGGTTTCCGACGCGTTGGTACCATGTTTTGGATGCGTGCGAGCAAACGAAATCCGACATCTATTCCAGTATAAGAAATACCAGCCGGTTCTGGGTTTCCGAACCGGTTTTCTTCGATTTTCGACGTCGAAATAGAAATGTTGATTTTTGGGATTCTTTCTTCGCTCGTTTCGATTCACGCTTTCATCGGACGTCATTGCGGGGAACGCATCCACATGGAACGTGTTTCCGAGGAGCAGCAGCGGCGGGAAGGTTTACGTTGTGCTCTTAACCGGCAGCCGGAAACAAATCTCACGTTACGTGCCTGGCGGTTGTTGATGTTGGCAAATGTAAATAATTTACTTGCTGTTTGGTTGTTGTTTCTATTTTATCTGATACACTTCACTCCAATAGAAAATGTACTTTTACGAAGGGAGTAGCTAGTAAAAAAAAAACAGAATCAGTGTGCCAGATTCTCAAAATGTATTTAAAAAAATATGTTACTGTTTTGTCACAAAATATTTTGTTTTTAATTTTCCAAGCTGTGCAAACCAATGTACGATGGGAATGGGTGGTAAAATTCAATGTTTATTCCAAACCTAAATTATACAAAATATTAATACCGATCAAAACCCTTGCTTCTTTTCTTTCAGGTCGACTCGGAAACCGAAACAGAGGAACGCATACCGGAGGAAAAATATGTCGAAGAGATGGCCAAAAACCTGCCCCAGGGAACGAACAAAATGCCCGAGGTGCTGGGCCAAGCGCTGAGCGGTCTGCCTGATAGGTGCGTACGAGCGGTTCACGTACGATAAGCCCCAACAGCTCGTGAACCGCTGAACTTCCGGTTCGGTGCCCTCGACACCACCACCAACCACACTAAACCGGTTGCGCTGTGATGTATTGTGGACGCTCGTTTCCATATCGGCGAATCATTCCCCGTCCCGGGCGTCGGTTGGCTGCACTTTACTGGGAGTGCATTTAATTGTAACATTGAAGTTTGTTTGCTAATTAAATAACAATTCCTGCGTACGGCCGGCAACGACATTGCCAATGCAGTGGGTGGAATGCTATAAAGCTCGAGAAAACATCGAGAAACGTTCCTTGCGCAAAACGTTCCATCGCAAACGATGCGAATGCGTAAGCAATGCTCGCTAGAACGAGATTTGAAGGTCGGTTCGCAGTTTTTACTTTTCCAGCTGTGTATGTACAAGCACAGAGCTGCAGCTAGTAGGTTATCGTGCTGTAAAGCAAACTGCCTTGTAATTGGATATAACGTGCGGTGGTGGTTTTTTTTTTGTTTCGCCTACCTCACCCCACACTGCCCACCCCGTACGGAAACCTTTCAGCGTTCGTTTCTAGCGTGAAAATTAGCCGTCTAGCATCTACCGCACAATGTCAAGATCAGCGTGACGAGCAGTTCTTAGTCGCGAATGAGCGAGCCGTAAGTTTATGTGTCACTATCGCTCTTACGTGCCGTTTTAACCGCACAGCGCACAGTGTGCTGGGTTTAGAGCGCCTGCATGAAGGATTTATCGTGTCAAGGTTTGAAACATGTTTAAACACGATAAATGACTAGGGTCAATGTTTAGTTATTTAAAAAAAGCAATGTTTAACTATTTATTTTGGGAGTTAACGGAGGTAACATAATTCATGGGTGGTCTTAGCATTTGTTGGACGACAAATTTGCGTCGGGCAAACAAATTATGGTGGAGTTTTGCACCAGCTGGAGTCAGAAATAATCGTTTTTTGTATCTTAAAAAATTGTCTCGCATTTTTCCGATCGTTTGAGAATATTTTCACAAATTGCTACTGAGAGGAAATTTGCTAAAAATATCACCATCCAATTTCGTGTTTCCTCAAGTTTGTCCGATAAGAATCATATTCGTGTGAAAACAATTATTTTCTTGACAAACAATCATATTGTTGCTGCCGCAATCGTTCCTGTGGTCAGTTTAAGTTCCCTGCTTATTTACCCGTGCACTTAATTTCAATTTCAGATGGAAGAATTGGGTGATACGAGGCATCTTCACCATGATCATGATCAGTGGCTTCTGTTTGATCATCTACGGCGGTCCTTTGGCATTGATGGTTACGGTAAGTTGTGAGTCGATCGAATTGTGCGGGAAGAAGAACATGCAGCCATGCAGCTTATAACAAATGCGTCGCTCTTTATTGGTGCTCACGCGCTTCGCTATCATTTTGTGAATCTCGGTGTGATGTGATGCTTTTATTGCAATATTAGTTTCGAACCTTTGCAAATATCAACAGTCGGGGAGAGCGCTTGGTTGGTGAAGACGCTTAAATTAGACGCTTAGAACTAGAAGTGAAACAGCGCGTCTACTTGTGGACGGATTCCTTCATGACCTGGTCGACGGATTTTGAACATTTGGCACAATTTTCCACGCTGTTCCTGCAAGAAGGGAGACAAAAGTTTAGCGACCAGCGTGCTGCCTGCAGCTTCGATGCGATCGTTTTTGCCTTACCGTATGACGTTGCTTAGGATCGCATTGCGGTTGAGTTCGGTGGCGAGCTTCGTCTGCAGGACCTGCACCATATCCTCTTTGGCTTGGAGCTGCTGCTTCAGCTGCGATATTGTTTCTTCCTGCGCCTCGAAGATAACCTACGGCGGGGGTGGTTTGTGGAAGGGGAGAAGATTAGCATTTGATTGGAGCATTTTCCCGGTCAGCACCTACCCTCGACTCTTCCATGCTCTCCGAGTAGGACGGTGGTTCGTCGAGGCAGAAAAAGTCCCGCACCGCCTGACACGTGCGCATCGCCCCATCGCCGAGGATGGTGTTGATGAACGTCTGCAGGCCCTGTATCCGGTTGTCGATGAAACCGCTGCTGAAGTTGTCCCCGAACCATTTCTTACGCGGCAGCACCAGATTGCAGTGCGGGAAGATCGTCCGCAGTTTGTTGTTCAGCCGGACGAAGTCGGTGTAGCGTCGCAGCACCAGCCAGCAGGTGTGAGAAATGCTGTTTTCGATGCGTAGCTTGAATATCTGCGAACAAAAGCGAAACGGATTAGATAAGTGTATGTAATTTTAGGCGGCGCAAAGGTGCTGAGGTTGTTTGCTTTGCGGCCAGGGCAGGGTACTATTACGGAACGATTAATTTTCTCAAATGCCCAACAGTTTGGGTGCACGTAATGGGCGATTTTGTAGCAACCGATGGATCTATTATTATTCACATTTCATAAGACGGCTCCCAACGATTGGGACTGGGGAGTTGTATCATCACAATCATCACAGCTGATCACGCGATACGCAAATGTGTTTAAACAAATGCTTTCCATCCCCATCGAGGATGACGCGAGATGTGACTTGGCGCACCGAGACTGTGGAGTGCAAATTGACTGTCAATCGGTACGGTCCGCTAATTGTTTGGATATGCCCCATTCGATCGGTCTGATAGGGGCTGCAGGGTTTGTCAAACAATATTGTTTTTTTTTGCTTTAAAGAAGTTATTACTTTATGTCGCCTACTATGATTAAATATAGACTTAACATTCTAGTCCATATCCCGATGGATATACTACAACGGGCCTCACTTGACATATTGCTGCTTTTTAGCTGATTGAGATGAAGTTTGTTTCAATCACAATATAATACACCACGATAACAACGCTTTGTTCGATGATGAAGTTGCTCCAGACCGTCATCTCTTCTTGAGCGTCATCTCTTAATATTCAATTAATAATTCTTCCGCCCTAGTCACGATACGTATACAAGGTTCTCACTCCTGCTCACACTGCTTTCCGTGCGTTGGTACCATTGGCCTGCTCAAAACAAACGCGATCGGATACACAAACACACGCTCAACGCACTAAAACACGCGTCTTCTCGACCGTATGTTTGTAGTGTGGTGCCCGTAATTCTATCGCGCAGGCGTGTTCCACCGAAAAAAAAATGGCCAACATCGCAGCGTTCCGCTGCATTCCGCGAGGCGTTGGGGTGGGCGAAGGGGGGAGGCACACTTACCGTGAATCGGGCCCGCTCCTCCATGACCTCATAGCCCACGATGGGAATGCGGACGGCACTGGCATTGGCTTTGAGGTGCAGTTCGGTTTTGTTCGGGGCGAAATCGCTGCTGCTCAGCTCCGACGTGCGGCGGCTTTCGTAGAGACGCTTCGATGGTTGCGTACCGGAACTGGCCCCGCTCCGGACACTGCCGGGAAGGGACGTTTGCATCGCGCCGGGGCCGGGTTTAACGAACGCTGGCAGTGTGTTCTTCACGGCCAGCGTTTTCAGACACACTTCCGATTTCGCACCCAGGTAGAGGTTGTTCGTGCTGAAGCTACTGGCGTTGCCGGGCACACCGCCAATACCACCCCGACCACCACCACCACCACCATCGGATGGACTTGCTCCCGTACCGCCACGCTCGAAATGATGACGCAGCGCACTGAGATCACTTTCGGACCGTACCGGACGGAGGAGCAACTTCCGTGAGTAGTGGCTCGGTGCCGCCAACGCGGGGAATGAGCTGGATCGTCGCAGCAACGCGGCCGGTGTACGAATCGCTACTGGCTGCAGTGTTGCACCGTGGTGCTGCTGTGTGCGCTTTGCATGCTGCTGCTGTAGAATCGATTGAACCGACGGCACGACACCGTCGCCATCGCCGGCTGCAACAGCAGCTGTCATCTGCATGGCCGCCGTCGCCGTCACTGGCGCACCAACACCAGGAGGAAGCGGCCCGTTCCATTGCTGGCTGATAAACTGTTGCTGCTGCTGCCGCTGCGAAGACGATAATTTCTCTCTGTCCCTTTTCTGTATAGCGCGCAGCGACATCGTGCGCTGGCTTCGTTATCGAGGAACGACTCGTCGAATAAGGCACAATTGGGGAAACGACGACGACGACGACGATGACGACGTCGTGCGCTGCTGTTTATTTATCAAATTAGTCACACAGCGACGGACGCGTTCTCGCACGGCCGGATTTCCGTGTGTGCGTGTGATGGTGGCGCACGTAAGATGCTCGCTTGTTTATCTCGCCAAGCGTCCGCACGTTTGACAGATGATCGCGCACCACACCGTTTGTGCGAAGGCTTGTTTTGGTGATTTCGAGTGCGCTCGACACAACACACAACGACCGAAATTTCACTTCCCACTTCACACCGCGAGCGAACGAGCGAATTTGTGCGAACAAACGTTCACTTTCCTGCGCGAACGAACACACACTGGGGGCGGACACACGGTTTGCGGCAAGTGAATGAATTTCTGCACCGTTTTCACGTTTTCGGCCAGCGAAAGCGAACTAATAACAATAATAACCAACGACGGGCGGACGGGGCTTGGCCGGATGGGGGATTTGTGGTGGCTACGCGCAAAATACCTTCCACCGCACCTTTCCCTTTGCGCGAGGTTGGAAAGCGGCAGTTGCTTACGCTTTGTGCGGAGGAGGCTTTTGCTGTTGTGTTGTTGGTTTTGCGTGCTTGTTGTTGTTGTTGTTGTTGTTGCCACCGTTTCCCTCTTACGCCGCTGCGTGTTTCACCGATTCTTTCCGCTACTTTCTCCGCTCGACGACGACGACGTTGCGGATCTGTTCGCGAAATCTGCACTCGAAAGCGATCGTTTCATTCTCGAAACACAAGGGTGAGAATTGCGGAGCACGAGGGAGAAACTGTTACTGCTGATGTTGTCTGCTGTTCGTTGTTAAAAGATAGCTCAGTGTTATGGGGAAATGGAAAAACGACGAACGGTGCACAGAAGTCGGAACAACCCTGCTATCGCGGCCACCACTGCAGAAGGCACTCTGCGTTGTGATGTCGGTGGGTTTCGTCTCAACCCCCGGGGGAGGTTCACCTTCATGCGGCCGGGTGCATTTATTTCACGCACACCATCACCGACCACACAATGAAACGATCATCCGTTCGATGCGCAACACGCACTCAATCCATGCGCGTAGGTTTCATGAAACGAGAAGTGAGAAAGATGATCGGATGTGGGATATACGCCACACCACCACATCATCATGCACACCCAAGCGCAACATGATCGTGGCTAAAAGTGTGTTTGTGTGTGTGTGTGAAACATACGAACAGCATCATCATCATCATCATCATCGTGCTGGTTGGGAGAAGCAGCTGGTATCGTGATCGACATCATCCCTACAAGCCGTCAAAACATTTGCTCCTACCTCCTATCCGACGACGCGGAACGGCTCACGCGATGAACCGGCTTCGGTTGCTCACGTTTTAACCACATGCCGCGACGATCGTGGCCCACTGTGAGCGTGAGCGAAGCGTCGACTTGCAAATGTGTATGTGGTCGGCATTGTTTGTCGGCCTTTGGAGGACGTTTGAATTTAGTACATGCGAGGCTTACTGGTGGGCTTCTTCTTTTGTATCTGGGAACAAACCGCACATCATGCACACCTGACAAGGCCCCGGAGCTGGGAAAGCCAATTAACTGGAGGGCCTTCTACGGTGCACGAGCGTTTAGCGTTATCAAAACCAATGTTTGACGGAGACAATCCGTTTGCTATTAACGTGTGGCCTTCAAACATGCCTTTCTCGTTGTGTCCTTTGTCCTTTTGTTTCACATCCGGTCCATCACTGGTGGGAATACGTGTTAAACTTGGATAGATAGAGATGTATTACGGGTGGCATACGGAGATATACTGCGAAATCTTCACTACAGCGCTTGTTTGAGAACACTCACCAACAGAGGGCGCTACTTAGTGAAAGTGAACGCGAAACTTATAGAATAATCCAAGTAGCAAAGTGACTCAAATTTGGTCAATTTGGTTGGTTTTAATTTAAAGTTCTAGTTTGATAAATGTATGGTAAAGTTATGAGTAGTTTAGGGTCAAATATAAAATATTAAAAATTTAACAAGTTTTTCTTATTATGTATTCGAAACTGAAATAATAATATATTTATGTTCTTTTGTTCTTCCCAACGCAGGCGCTCGCTGTACAGGTGAAATGTTTCCAGGAGATCATCTCGATCGGTTACTCCGTGTACCGCATCCACGGCCTGCCCTGGTTCCGCAGCTTGTCCTGGTACTTCCTGCTGACGTCCAACTACTTCTTCTACGGTGAAAATCTAGTCGATTACTTCGGTGTTGCGGTTAGCCGAGTGGTACGTAGAGATAGAATTTTCCCGATTTTACATGACCTAGGTTACTAATCGTTTCGTGCATGTTATCATTTGCAGGACTCGCTCCGCTTTCTAGTCAAGTACCATCGCTTCCTGTCGTTCTGTCTTTACTGCATCGGGTTCGTATGGTTCGTGCTGTCGCTCGTGAAGAAGTACTACATGAAGCAGTTCAGTCTGTTCGCCTGGACGCACGTCGCGCTGCTGATCGTGGTCACGCAGAGCTACCTGATCATCCAGAACATCTTCGAGGGACTGATCTGGTTCATCGTGCCGGTTTCGATGATCGTCTGCAACGACGTGATGGCGTACATGTTTGGGTTCTTCTTCGGCCGAACACCGCTCATCCAGCTCAGCCCGAAGAAGACGTGGGAGGGTTTCATTGGCGGCGGCTTTGCGACCGTCATTTTCGGGCTGCTCGCATCGTACTTCCTGTGTCAGTTCCAGTTCTTCGTTTGCCCCATCGAGTACTCCGAAACGGAGGGACGCATGATGATCGAGTGCGAACCGAGCTATCTGTTCCGGCCGCAGGAGTATAACATCGCATTGGTAAGCGATTAGCTTCGAGGGGAGGGGGATGCTTTCCGATGCAGCGGAAACTTAATGCGCGTTTCATTACATTCTTCCCAGTTTGGCGCTAGCAAAACCATCACGATGTATCCATTCCTACTCCACTCGCTCTCAATGAGCATCTTCAGCTCGGTAATTGGACCGTTCGGTGGTTTCTTCGCTTCCGGATTCAAGCGTGCGTTCAAGATTAAGGTATGGAGGCTTCTCTGTAATGTGTTGTACAAGGGAATTCCATTTTCAAATTTTTTTTATTTGCTTCGTAGGACTTTGGTGATATGATTCCCGGACACGGTGGCATCATGGATCGTTTCGATTGCCAGTTTTTGATGGCCACGTTCGTGAATGTTTACATCTCCAGCTTCATTCGCTACGCGTCCCCGCAAAAGCTGTTGAATATGGTAAGATGCTGGCGATGCTGTTGTTTACCGTTCTTGCCTTGATAGATACATAATCGCTTTATTCTTTCTCCGATTGCAGGTGTATAACCTTAAGCCAGAGGAGCAGCTGCAGCTGTTCAACCAACTAAAGGACAGCCTGGAGGAGCGGAATATTATTAATTTAAATTAAAAAGTTCCATCTGTAGAGCGTTAAACTAGTTACCGTTGTCGCTGTTATGTTTGTTGTGTATTTAGTGTTCACCATTTCCAATTTCTAAGTTTGTTTTGTTGTGCCTTTGTGTTCTAACCTCTTTGTTGGGTTTCTTTCTACCGACCACAACCAGTTGGAGCAGATGAGAAAAGATAGTGAACCAACAAGTCGTCGACAGTCTCGAAATGATGATATGAAGCAGCTAACAGCTCTGTCGAACATAATAATTACAATATCCATTACGTGTACGGTCTATTCCTGTTATTATTGTTGTACCTAGCACTACCGGTTTAACGAAACACAGAACAAAACGAACCATGATCTCCGGACCCAGTTCAGAAGGTGGGTCATACAGTTAAAACTAGCGCCACTGGGATGGGGAAGCAGGCTGTGGAGTGCAGCGGAGAAACAGTATTCTTCTGCAGCGCACCACAGCAGGGTGTGCGTGTGTGGATAGGAAGATAGTTAAAACCATTTTTCGACAAGCTTTATGCAATTTTTCCTAAACTTTTTTTAAAATACAACGGTACCGTTTCATTGAGAGGGAATGTAAGTGATGATTTCGATTGATTTAAGTTATTATTAATGAATGAGAGCCAGCTGGAGGTGATGAGTAAGGGTGCGATGGGAAGTGAAAATATTTCGTTCCTGGATCTTTACCGCAGCCGCAACGTATGCGTTTGAAGTTAATTTGTTACGTATTGCTCATGTGCAATACGCAGAACAAGTTCACGTTCGCACCGTTCGGTGGCGGGAAATTTGCTGGCAACATTTAGCAATTACTTGTAATGAGTGTATAGTAGGGGTTTCTGGCACATACAGACGTGGTGTCGCATATTTAATCGAACTGACAACCGGACCGTTCATTCCGCCGTTCAAGTGCAGGCGAAGAGAGAGAAAGAGAGAGAGAGAGAGAGAGAGAGAGTTTTGTGCAATAATATATTATATATATACACAATGCTTATGTAGCTGACGAACTGAATGCCGTTTCAAAATTACCAGAGCATATATCGTACCGTACGTAAACATACACACAGCAACACTCTCACATTAGCGTAAGATGATGTACCCGTAGGATGTCCCGTATGGAGTTCGAAGAACGGTTCGAAATGTCAACTTTGCTAGTAGAGAACCGGTCACAACGGCAGGCGAAACGCAGAGATGACGCGAAAGTGTAGATTTGTTTTTGTAACCATTTGCGCGTGAAACACAAGCATCGTCGATGTAACCGAGAGGAGAGCGCTGGAACGATAGAGACACCATTCCAGAAGCGCACTTCTTTTGCATTGCCTGCGCCATCATATCCCGCGGCAAACAGGCTGGACCGGTATAGTTGACAGTAGTGCAGTCGAGTGTTCGAAGAAATCCGCGCTTGTATCGTATTTTTGATGTTTTACCAAAAAAAGTTAGCATGAATGAGAACGATAGCGATTACTACAAATATATCCCAACCCAAGACGGTAGTGGAGAAGTGTATTGATGTTTAGATTTGATTAATTTTATACGTATATGGACGTTCCAAATAAAGCAATCGTGTGCGGCGGCTTGCAGCTGTGCTTGATAGATAACAATTCGGTTCGGCTCACGTTGGAGCGATGGAGAACATTGGAGATAAACGCAGCCTGTTCTAGTATTTGTTTATGTGCGGCAGGTTGAGCGATCGTCTATCGTTTAAAACAATCATTGTTTGTGTTTTTTTCCTTAGATGGTTTATATTGAAACATCAATTGCTTTTCTTCCAATGTCGAATCATTTTTGCAAGAAAACATAAGTGATTATACACTCAAAATCGAGTACAACCAAGCGTAAGGAACAAACACAAACTAATTACTCTCAGCTAAAGGACAAACCAATAGAGACAGAGCAAATCTATCCATGTTAATCGTGTAACCTTTTACATAACAAAACAATGTCCACGAGACAGCATAACACACAGCGCGAGAAAAAGAGAGAGAGAGCGACTAGCTAATCTAAATCGTCGTTAGTTTTTTCACCCTATTTCCCCAAACGGGTAGAGAGATGTTGTCTATTGCTTAGGGCTCGTAAGGCTGTAAGGTTTTTGGAGGCGTATGACGAATGCGCTCTAGTTTTACAAATATGGCGCGCGAGATGGATACGTTCTCTAGATCGATTGTAAACCTATCCCCGTCAGTCAGCAAACAAGAAATGAAGCAAAAACCAATCAAGTGTCCAATAAAGGTGCAACGCTGCACATCCACTGTCCTTGTCCCATTCTCTTCGATGTGAATGTAGAAGCATGGCGTTGTATTATATTTATTATTTAGTATTGAGATGTTATAGACCCGAAAGAAGAAATGAAATTACAATGAACTGTGTGTGTAAATTTGTAAATTATTTAAATTCAGTAGCGTTGGTAGCTCTACTCATAAACGCTTCTCTTCGTGGTTCCTCTCGAAGCGTTTGTGTTGAAGCGTTTTCGGAATAAATGCTTTAACTACACGCTCACAGATGGCGCTAGTGTCGATATTCCAATACATGTGATGCGGATTGCATACTCTCCACTCCTGGTGTGGCCGAGCTGTTGAAAACATTACGAAATAACGGTTCGGTACAGAAAATTCTAATTATTGCGTAATATTATGCGGTACGGAGGAGAGCTTTACTTCCATCACTTCACACGTCCACTTGAACCTCAACGGCCTTCTTCAGCGTGGTTTTATTCCCAACACTTCACTCGTTCTGTGCGAGTACGCTTCAGAATTCTAGCATCATTTCCTGCCCCATTGGCAGATCATTTCCTTCCGCGGTGACGTCACTCGGCAGGCAGAAGGTGGGTATTTTGATTCCTACCCACTGTATCGCCAAATTGGACTTACTAAAAAAATAAAAAATTCACGTTAAGGTGGATGCTCCCGTTTTTCGCTGCGCGTCTAGACGAAACCGCACCACACCATGACGAGGCACCTTGGCACGGTCCCTTGGCAAACCCGATCGGTTCCGATGTGTCGCGAAGGAAGTGTAGCGTGCGGTAACGATGATGTGGTTAAAACATCATTAGCAAAGTTGTCTAGCAGAAGGGAAGGAGAGTGGGAAGAATGTCTCCCGAAAGTGCGATGGTGCTCTAGTTCGTGGGTACAGCGACAGACAGAAGCGAGACCAACAAACAAAGCTCGGGAAATCCCCTCCGGGTCGGAGTCAAAAGCTCTTGAACTCCGCGCATAATTGGCTGTTCAGCGTAAAGCACAAAAAAATAACGTGTATTTAAAATCAAACACGAGGTTATGATTAAACATACGGCTCGGAAAGGTGTGCGAAAATAAATCCGCTGATATCAATCTTAAATCTGATATCAAACTATTCAAAACGAGTAAACAAAACAGTGATGCAAATTAGGGGAAATTTTTCTTTATGCCAAAAGCAAAATTATATTTTTATAAGCTGTAGTGTTCAACATAATTTCTAATGGGAAGTGCAATAAAAAAAAAAATCCTCCAATGGCGAACAACACCTGCAATCAACCACAAATAAAATGGGTTTCCTACAGGTAAACACCACGCATTAAGTGCACTCATTTCCCTCTGCTCTGGGCAAGCTTCGTTTGTGTGTGCGGGTCGCATCTTAAGAAATTTCCCCACCCACAGCCCCGCGCAACGTATGGCTGCATTGCGCGGTTGCATCGGAAAGTGAAAGATCGCCCAGTTCAAGTTCAATGTTCCACACCGGTTAAACACGGCGTTTGTGTTGCCGACGTTGGTGTTCAATCTCACGCAGATACACATGCGGATCATGATGATGAAGCTTGGTGGCTTAAGCATCAGTAAGTTCCCATCAGATGCTTCCCATCACCTGCACACCCTCTGCCAGCACGTAGTAAGCGGAGGGGACGCAATCTCGGGTAATGAGTAACGCGAACTTTGCGATCATCCAAACCAAATCCCGCCATCAGTCGCCGGTGTGAAGCGTTCGTGTTCGGTTCGGCTGGGGGTTTGCAAAGTACGACCAGAAGTCGGGCCGAAGTCTATTCTCGTCCCGAATAAAAAAGTGTGCCCTGCAGAGTGTCAAAGAGGTGTTCGAAACTCGAGTGTCGCCGAGTTGAGCTGTGACTTCTCAACCGGATCTTACCCCTTGTGCCGTACTGTTGCCGTTGAAAGTTCGTGTCCCAACGAAACAAAAACCCCCTTCGGCACAGGTAAAACTAGAGCTTGTTCTGTGTTCCGCAAAAACCACACCATTTGACCTTCGTTTCGTTTTGTAAACACTTAAATGAGATATCAACTGAATCGGATCGAGCTATGTTGAGGAGCAAAGCTTGTTTGTGTGTTTGCATATTTTTTTATTATTTAAATTTTAATCCCACCTCCTCGACTAGTCGAACTGCATCGGGTCAGGGATTGCGTTCATGGGAACTTTGATCTCGTTAATTATGGCCCGGTTTGCATTAAATAGTGATCTATTTCGTCCATCTGCTTTGAAAGCCATTGTCTCCTAGTGCTGGAACTGAGGGTAGGAGTTATTCTACGAACTTCGGGTTGGAATGTGCTGATCATTTGGATATTTTTTGTTGTTTATCAATCTAATTAGGCGATGGAATTGATGATGAACTGCGGCAACCTCACTGCAGTAGCGCCATCTATTAGAAAATAGCATAATTACACAAAAAATCGTTTTCGTTATTTTTACACAGGTTTTGAATCGTTTCTTAAATTGTTTTGATTACTGAACAATATTTTAACTGTTTTTTCGAGAAAAACATCTCCACTTGTTCAAGCAAAAAGTACGTTTCGCTGTGCACCTTTAGTTTTATTGTAAGCCTTGAACTTTTTCTACCCTCGTTAACGCATTTATTGCACAAAAAACGTTCTTCGGTTGTGTCTTCGGTTGTATGGCATGCAAACAGAGTTCGTATGTGGCTGCAGCGTTCGAAAGCTCGTAGGTTACTCGGTAGCTAATAAAATAGGCATACTGTACGTTGCCATGAGATTGAAACCGAACGCGACCGAACAGATTGAGCCATTTGTAAGGGGTCACAAGGTGTAATGAAAGTGAGAAGAGCTTCTTTAGCCGATCGGAAGCACAATGCTTCAGTTACGACCCGTGTTATGCTAGTCTTTATCACAATGGAACACTCCCTGCCGCATACAAATTAAGAAAAGCACGAGACAAACGAGTGACGTTTACGAACGCAGCTGCAAGACGCAACGTTCGATCGTCTTTCGAGAGCAGAAGAAGGGAAAGAGATAACAAAAAAAGCGCTCACAGCACGATTACCAGCAGCAGCGATGGTAGCAAAAAGCAGAAGAACATGGTACAGCAAAATTGGTCCAGACATGCGCCAGACGGAGCGAAGATATTCGCGGGTTCGTCGCTTGCAATTGCTCCACGCGGTGCGGCGCATTGATGTCATTTGATCACGCGCTTTGTTTCGGGTTGTTTCGGGCGACGCACACCGTTTCCTGACCTTCCATCGGTTCCCACTGGACTGATGGTGCTAATTTGTGCAATGAAAAGGAAAGCCGGTGCGAAGAAAGTATCAAAGCGCGCGTTAGATGGAAAATTATCGTTATTGCCGGACGGGAATGATGCTAATGATTTTATTTGAAGAACTGAAGTAAAGCGAACAGTAGACATCGAATTACGTACATCACCGCGTCGATGAATCTGTCTTAATAACTCACTCATCTTAACCTAAGCTCGGTTTATTTTATGTGGTGGGAAAAGCGAAAGGTATGCAATTCTTTTAAAAACACAATCTGAAATCTTGGCCGAGCTTTGACACGTTAGTCGTTCAGCATAGCATGTAAAATACACAACGAGGTATCTATGTCATTGTGCTGATGTAATAGTCCGCTTTGTTTCAGATCTACCATGGGAATGTGACAAAATTTTAATTGTGGGGTTTCGGAAAGCAATAACTGGAGTGAATGGATCAGGCAGTGGAAAATGTGTATTGCAAAATGTTCAAAAATTGTTCATAATAGTAGCCAAGAGGGAAGATGATTTACACCTCATCTCGAGGATCCAAAGCTTACTCAAGAAGACTAATGTAGTTTTTTTTACAGGATTTGAAATCTCGATTGCTTTCAAACAAAAATGGATCTCATAAAAGACCTACATCACTCTTCGCTGCTTGTGGTAAGTTAAATTCTGTCCCATGCTTGAATCTGTGAAACAATTTCGTAAAGTTCTTCCCTCATCTTCACAGCTCATCGTATTGGGTCAGCTGGCACCGGCACTTGGAAATCCTTCCCCATATCCACATCCAACGCTCGCACCACAGAAACCCGCCTGCGGCTCGTACGGTCAAAACCCTTGCGCGTTTGTTCCATCTCCACCCGGCGTGACGCCGAGGTGTGTCTCTCCCGGGGCGACATTTTGTGAAACGAATCCCGACTATCCTTCGTAAGGGGAATTTTGTCACGAAGAGGAAAAGATTCCACTTTCTATCACTCATTGTTTCAGCTATCTCATCAAACACTTGGTGGAGTCGTTGGGCTACCAGCGACTGATAGCCAACGAGGAGATGGTTGACTTCGGTGCGAACAAACCGCTGGAGGAGGAAGAGCACCTGCACCACCACTATCACCACTTTTACGGATCGTTCAGTCCGATGGTGGCGGAACCGACCAAACCCCCGGCACCCGGACCGGGCTATAGCTACCTCACGCCAACACAACAACCACTCGGCTCGATGAACTACGAACAGAAGCGTCCACCACCGGTTCCGCAACCGATCTACATTCCCAAACCTCAACACTCCTATCACTACAATTCGTACGTGCGAGCACCGCTGCATCATCGGCACGGATCGGCACCCACTTCCGGTCAGGGATACTTCTATCCGGTACCCGCCGCTCAAACGGCATCCTCCTCTTCCTCCTCAACACCGACCGTCACGCAGTACAGTCCAGCGGATTGGCTCAAACGGTTCGCACGCGATCTGTCCGACAAGCACAGCCGAGAGGTTCGTTTGGCGGCACTCCAACGACGAGTCGATGATTCGTTCGATCTGTTCCAATCGGAACCGGCACCGTTTCAGCTGCCGACGGTTCTGAATGAAACCGTTTACGAGCGCGTCCTGGCGAAAAACAACCGACCGAAGCGCCAGTCCGAGCGGTCGGGCAGTGAAACGCTTTGCAGCGTGAGAGAAAGGTACATTGCGCCGCAGACCGCTCTAAATACTAAAGGTAGGTGTGGGGTTTGGTGATACGATTTGCCTGAAAGGGAATAACGGAAGAAAGCGATTGGTTGCAATCGTTCTAGGGAACTGGATGTTCGTGGTGAACCAGGAAAACTCGAGGCAGCTCGTCAAGACGGAAGTTTGTGCGTGAGTATTTTTCTATTTAACTTTGTATTTGTTCCGTTTATAATTTTATGTATGTGGAGTCCTATAGAAACGCCCCTAATAGCTCATTTGAAACGTTGAAAGCCTTTTCGTTTGATTCCGAGTTCTTGTGGGTTTGTGTCTTCGCTAAATCTCGTGGGTTTTGCAGCCGTGCTACGAAGTTTCGATTTTCATAACAAATTAAACTAAATTTACAATAGCAAATGCAGTTTGATTGATGGGAAATTAATGACAGCGCCATCTTATGGCAATTAACGTAATCAACTTGATGTACGCAGCCTAATCCTAATGATAACAGGCTGCGTTCGACTGCGTTCTTCCACCTAGAAATCGCGATAATGATTTATATCGGACGAAACGCAGCGAGCGGTTTGTTCGCGGCCTAGGACCTGACCCCACCCAACACCTAACGCTTCAATTGTCAATTGTCCTTCCGGCACCGCTCGTTGGGAAGCAACCGTTTGGGGGAAAGCTGTTGATTGCCACGCGCGAAGGGGTGAGTGCCTTCGCGCCGGCACGAGGGATACGAAACCCCTGTGCCCTAGCCCATCTTATCCGGCTGCGTTCCGAAAGGAAAACTAGCCCCGGCGGTGTGCCGCTTATCGTTTCGGCGGGATTCCTGTGCCGAGCCGAAAAATGCCACCGTTCGGGAAGGGGATGTTGTGGATTTTTCCCCCTTCGCCAGTGCGCGATTGCACCCGAGGCTGAGGGATGTTGCTTTTTTTATGCTTAGTTTGTCATCGAGCACCCTAATATGCCTTCCCCGACGATGTTTTTCGGGGCCTCCGCACACTTATTAACCTGTTGTTTCTTCACGCTCCGCCACAATCGTCGACGCAACACGTGGTCGTGGCAAACTAGGTCAACGGAGTGCTCCAACCTGTGCAGTTTTCCCGTCGGCTACCGTTCCCGGTGCGAGCAGCGATACGTTCAGAAGCGGCTGGTAACGCTGGATCCGAGTGGAACGACGCTCTACGTCGACACCTACTGGTTCCCGAGCTGCTGCGTGTGCTCACTTTATTCGGGAAATTAATGGCTGGTCTGGAACGATGATCGATGGCGAGTGCGTTCGGTGACCGGAAGCGAGTGATCGATGGTTCGCGATCGGACACAATAGGGTGTAATAAAAGAGCATGACTATTTAATAAATTAAATGCAAAAAAGGAGGACCGGAATGAAACGTAAGGAATGATTTATGTGAATAGAATTATGCTATCCGGAATGACATTAAAAAATAGCGAAAAAATAACAGTAATTCTTAGTTATGTTACTCACCGAACGATGGCGCTTTTTCGTATTGTTTAAGCTTTGTTTTGATTGAAAAGAGTTTGGATAATTGAAAGAATTATGAAAATTTTTCTTTCCGTTTACGCAACGTTATTTTACACAATCGAAAAAAAAAACAATTGAAGTCAAAAAAAAATACACACTGATATGCGTTTCAGCTCCGACTACGATGAAGCCGTTCAAAAGTTCAATGTATTTTTTTATGTTTATGTTACCGCATCCATCGGTCCAGCAAAACCCAACAAAAGGTATGAATAATTTCGTTATAAAACTTCATCATCGACGAAATGCGAAGAAAGCGACGAGGGCGAAGAAGCGGTGCGGAGAAGGAGAAGCGAAAAAAAATAAATAAATAAATAAATCGAAACTACTACAATGGCGTATCATAAAGCAGGCGAGCCGAGCAGCGCATCATCCCGAACCCGAATCGGTATGTCCTGTTTGCCCGGCTGTCTGTCGGTGCCGACCACGGCCCAAGGACGAAACCAGCCGCCACCGTGCAAAGACGGAGACGGATGGGCCCATCGCAAAGAATTATGCTACCAGTAGATCATAAATTTTATTTTTAATCAGCCTCAAGCCCGGTTTTGCATGCACGCGTATGGCTGCAGTCGTGTACGCACACACGGTCGCAAATTTCGTATTCACGTGCGCCTTTCCCGGTTCCGCCCGGTTCCACCCGAGCCGAAATTCGCTCGCCAGTTCGCCTGGTGTGTCTGCGAAATAAAACTGGTGGAAAAAAGGACAATAGCCGGGTTTCGGGTCCGTGTCCTGTACGGCCGTGCAGGCATTAACAAAAGGGATAATCGAGCCGTCACGTGGGCTCTGCATGCAGACGAGGCTCGGATCGGATCGGAATTCAACGTATTCAACGCTCCGGTAGCGAATAATCCACACGTCCCAAGGCGCGGTCGACGACAGGCGCGAAGGATACGCGAGACGTTGGACGGTTTGGAAGCGCTTCCTTTCGTCCGCAAGCATTCCTATTTCTTTTTCTCCCGCCGTTGTTTGATGGATGTCTATCAACACTATCGCGCCGTGAAGCGAAAGCGAACGATGGAAAACATCTGGGAAATTATGCACTTTTAGCTGTAGTTTATGAGGGCGCGCCAATCGTGACCGAAACGCTTTCGGCTTTCGGGATGGAAGCGGGGATGGAAATGTGAAAATGTGATAGTTAATGTGTTGTTGTTTCGCAGCGAGTTATAAATGCGGCTTTTTAATTCGGGAAAATTGTTAAGAAAACGATAATCGAAGGTGTTTTTTGCCTTTTTACATCGTTTCATTATGGTTCCCAATCCGAAGGCTCGAAATTTGCTTGCCTTAGTGGCAAGCTAAAATGTTTAGCAATTGATTGAAACATATTTTGGATCAGTTTTCCTTCGTTCTGCGCGAACCCGGAACGCCCGACTCGGTGCGCAACTCGGTGCACTTTTTATGCAATCGGACACTTTACCGTCTTCCCAGCGTCTTCCAAAAACTCCCAAATCCCGTACTCGAAATTTAATCGACCAATTTTCTATGTCGCTCGTCTGCTCGGTGAAGCTAACGGACGGAACGGATGGAGGAAGCCACGAGAGGGAAGCCACGAAGCCTGTCAAGCGCTTCAAGGTACGAGGTTGCGCAAACTCGCGCGTGTGCGTTCAGCGTCAGCGTAGAAGAGAGGAAGCATATGAAGCGGGCACGAAAGAGATCGACGACGGTGTTGGTTGATTAATGCGCAAGCGGGCCACAGGAGACGGAACGATCGGTGTGTCGGTTTTCCTGCCGGCTAGCCCAAGGACCTAGCCTATACCATCGAGGCCCCGGGAAGCAGGGGCTGCGAGGGAGCCAGGAAGCGAAGGGCGCACTGAGACACGCTCGACCGAAAGCGCTTGTATGCGCGCCGGCTGGCCTTACGGTGCACGGTTCGTTGGTCCTTGCTCGTCGTCGGCCGACGAAGGGACGAAACACCCGTGAGGGGTTGAAGAATTTAATGGAAAAAAACGAGCGACAAGAGTGAAACGAAGCCGGGGTTGGCGGGAAGCACCAGGGAGCGAGCGGGGCGAGGGGAAAATAAAACTCAACATCTGCTCCTTTTTATACAAATAATATATCAAACACATTGAACCCTGGGACGCGTCCGGGTTTTATTTTACCCCGCTGGCTTGCCTATGGTTTCGTTCCACGCTTTGTGTGTTCATTCGCTTACTGACACACAAACACACACGCAGCCAAGCTAGAACAGACAGCACATTGGTGTGCGTGCGTGTGCAGGAGCACGAGCAGTGCGCGCATGTGTGTGTGTGTTTGAGTTGATGTCGGCAGCATAACAGCATAATCCGCATGAGCGACACATGTGGCCGTTGCGCGAGCCGCACGAGTGGCACGAGCCAAATGCAAATGCTAGCCGGGCCGGGAGGAGCACCACCGGAAAGGGTGTTTTCTCTCCCACCAAAATTTTCGCCCGCGCGACGATCGACACTTTCACACTTCACGCGTCCACCACACGATTCCCCGGTGGACGATTCGTTCGATCGGTTCGGTTTTGATTAAGATGAAGGTTTTTTTTTGCAGGCACAATTTGGCACGTCCTTCTGCATTCTATTTGGCGTTTCGTTTCGTTGGCCGTTTTTCGCGTAATTTATTGTTGCTGAAAGCGAAACGCCAACACCTGAGCGGGTGGCGCGAGCCTGCGGGAAGGTTTTCTGCATATGTTTTCTATTACGAGCGGTTGATGACCGGTGAAAGTAGATTGTATCGGTGGCTGATTAAGAATAGTTTTTGCGGAATATTTATCGTTCTGCTGATACTGATACAAATCGCGCGAGGATGGTCGAATCGAATTTATTATTGTATACTTCTTTTATTTATTCGTTTATGTCAACCATCACTATAAAATTTTCGAAAATATAGTTATGCTGTTAGATTACTGAAAGCTTTTGCTAAGTTTCCATGCAAATTTATGAAGCACATATGTAAAAATTAATGTATATTTTAACAATATTTTATAGAAACGAAAGATAGATTTTTTTACAAAATACAACATAATATTATGTGTCACTTCTAAAACGCCCACAAAATACATAAAGTAACATCTCTATTCCAATCTTTCTCTTGGACGATCTGGGTGATATGGAAGATGCCTACAAATGAATGATATCGCCGATCAAAAAACGGACTCGAACCCAAATGCTATTAACACCTCACTTCGTTCGATTACACATGCGGGCGACCTCGGTCATTCGAAGCCCATTCGCTGCAACGCTTCGAAGATGGCTTTATGCAGCAGTAGCACCACCAACAGCAGATGGTAGATCGCTCCGGGTTCACCTGGTTCTGGTGCAACGTCGTCGTTGGGTTCGCTTTCTGGCTCTCATCTTCAACCTTCCGCCTCTTTACACCCTCGCAAGGGGCACGGGTGGAGCGAAGCCTCAAACGAAACGCTTCTTTTCGCTCAATTACGGCTGTCCTGCACGGTCGCACCAGGATTCTACTGGTGCAAATGGAACGAATTTTGTTTGCTTTTCACGAACGGAGGGTGTGCTTTGGTGATTTTTTTTGCTTGCGAATCGGGAACACCGACGGGGGGTTACGGACCTGCGGCAGGATCTTCTTCGTCCTTCGTACGATCGTACACCAGATAGGTGTAGAAAGGTATCTCGGTGCATCGGAATGTTCGTTGTTCGTTTTGTTGCTCTACGGACAGCGTTGTGATTTGAGATTGGTTTCTCTATTGTCTGGCTGCAAAGATCGTCAACAGAGACCATCGTATTGCTCCGTGCAAACGGCACCGAACTTCAGCTGCTTCAGCTGCTGATGCGGGGAATGGATTTTCTCCTGTTCCTTTTTTGTGATTAAAATTGCCGTTTTTTTTGTTTACTCTTGCATTGTTTTCATAAAGGTTGAAGAAAATGGAATGTAAAGCATGAAAAAAAAAACGAGAAAGACCCGTATTCACACGGGGTGTCTTGAAATTTCTTGTGAGCATCACCACCATTAACCAGCACGGTCTTATCAAACGCCCCAGCTGCCCCAAAAGTCCTCCTAATGGTGATTAAGGACGTTACTGGGTTACAAAAAAAAAACACACACACATACAAAAAACCACACCGATAACGGCATCCGAGGCCATTAGTGTTGCCATGTGTGCCTTCCAAAAATTAATGACAAAAGAACGCGTTGGAAAAATAATGCAAAAATGTTTGAAAAATTGTTCACCCAAACGGTAGCCCAAAACTAACGGGCGCACGGGCCGGACGGATGTTAAAAAGTGTTACAACAGTTTTAATTTTACCCTCACACGGCGATCAGCTGTCAGCAGCAGCGGCTCACACCGTGCAAGGTGATAACGTTATTGCATATCCTGCGAGTTGCATCCCAGGCGGTGGTGATTACTCATGCCACACGAAATTGACCGGCCATTTGGTGTTTGTTGCGTTTGTTTTTTGTTTTGATATTTGCCGAGCGATGTTGATTAAATTATAATACGGTCAAATTGTCAATCAACTGAACGTTGTTAGATGGGAGGTTGCGTGCTGAAGAGGACATCACAATTTCGTGCTTTTTTAATGTCAGTAATTGCGTTTGGCTGTAGGTTTCTGACATTTTATTACCCCACGGGTGTCTTCATACGTTCGTTTCATGTAGTGAAACAAATCATTTATGTTATTGTATGTAAAACGGTCTCTACGACGGGGTTTTAACGCAGGTGATCAATCTTTATTCAACGAAAATGTATTGAAAATGGTTTTACATTCAAAAAATGACATGAGTTGTATTTGATCTGACGTCTTATTAGCAGGTTAATGTACATACAAATTAAGTATGAATAAATTATGAAAAGAATGTTTTGCTTTCATACCACAGTGATTTGTTTGAAATATAATGGAGGCTTTGATTTTCAATGAGCACAAAGTAAAATATTTAAATAAAGTAAAAATACTACATATTCGGGATAGTTTTCAGTAATATAAAACACTACAAGTGTGATAGTATAAACGTATTCTAGCTTTTCGTTATAAAAATATGAACAATCATTGCAGAGGGAACACTTGCTTGACAAAACATTCTTCGGCACCGCACAGAAAAAGGCAGGAACCCCATGCAGATATTCCCATTCGCAATGGGATACACCCTCTCGACCTAATTTTACCAGTTTGACAAACATTCTCTTGAAACATTGTACGCGCTTACGCACTTTCATCCGTTCGCTCGACCGCTACCAGCTACGGACGGCTCTTAAGAAACAGGTTGCTGCTATAGAATGTTCGCAGCGCAAGGGAACCGCACCGCATGGCGTAACGCAACTGCGGTCCAATTATTCCGCGAACCCTTTCGCAAACGCACGACGCATAAAGGATGCATGCAATGCAAATTGCATCCAGCGAACTGTCAAGTTGCGTACGCGCTCACGCATTTGCATTAATCTGCTTTTGTTTCTGCAATCCCTCCCGGTTGCTTCCAGCGCACTTGTCTAGCGGAAGCACGATGCAGAAAGGGATGAGGGGCGGGGGAGGGAGGAGAAAAGGCTACGCAGCAAAACAAAACGTGCGTTTCATTCTTATGTACGCAGGCAAAAAGGTTTCTGGGGAGGAGAATTCATCTTAAAACCGTCCACCCGAACCGAACGATGGTGACTTGAGATGACGCATTTTCTATTCGTTCTGCCCCGCTTCCGGGTTGGGGAGCTAGCGCCTAGTGCATCTCGGCTTGGGGTTGAGTTGGAATGGTGACACAAGAAACGCCCCGACCCGAACCATTCGATGACGACGACGACGATGACGTTGCGTCGTAAGGCGATTCCGTTGCTCGGATTGGAAGTGGTTCGCATCCGTTCCGGGAGCAAAACAACGTCGTGCGAAAAGTGCGTATTGCTTCTTCGTTCACCGTACGCTCCTGCAAGAAGAAAAATCGATTTTTGTTTCATAAACAAACCATCTTGGCTTGCAGCCCTGAGTGCGCCGATTCTTAGGAAACCAGCAGAAGGTCGCTGACTTTTTGCAGGATCTAGAATGAGAAAGCGCGGCAGAGGAAAAGAGCAGTGAACCATGCTTTCAGGACATTGGCACCGCAGCTATTGCTGGTTAATCCTTGGTGGAGCTGGTCGAACCTACTGGAGCAAGCAGAGGGAACGGTGGCTCTTGCATTCTGAAGGAGCGCTTTAGCTTAAAAAAAATCCATGTTGCATAAGTTTGATAAAACATGATGGAATACGTGAATAAATTAAATAATAAAGGAATGAAAATAATAAATAAATAAATTAAATAAATAAACGAAAATAATTGACGAATTTTAATATTATTGTTTAATAATTTTGATATATTTTAGAATAATTTCAAACGCTGTTTGAATCCGCAAATTCATTTGAGCAGATATTACAGGCATTTAAGAGGGGATTTTTCGAAATCAAATACGCATAATGAGAAAAGGAAAAGAAATACTCACTAGGATGCAAATAAATCTTCCTCATCTTCTTGAAATGTTCATTGCATTTATGAGCAACAACCCGGGAATGGATTCATCTTTAATGAATGAAGCGTTTCAAGCGTTAATGAAGCGTTTCATGCCAGCTTCATTGCACTTTTGTACGATATTATGCATATTTGTGAAGGAAAAAAAAACTCATCTCTGACTGTGCAGATTACATTATTCCGCCCGTAAATGTTGTTTTCCCTGCGCAGCTAAAACCCTCGAGGCAAAGGGTACCACGGAAAACGCACAATTGCGTTCCGATCCCCATGATTATCTCAATCCTCTCACAGGTACTGGCAAAGAGCAGCTTAATGACGTGAAATGCGATACAAACGGGCGTAAGGTGGACACGAACGCGTGGCAGCGCCACTTTTTACTTCCATTTGCACTCGAAACCAAACAACGCTTTTCAAATCCACGCGGAAAATCAAACCGCACACACACCACGATAAAAACATGATTCATCCTCGGCCTGCTGCGTTCTTGTATCCGGTACGGGATGTAAAATGGAGCAGTTTGCTGTCCATACAACTCCATACCAACACCAACGAACGGGCGCGTTGCATGCGAAGTGTGAGTATGTTTTGATGCTAACCGGAAAATGTCGCGGGATTCGGGAGGAACGGAGGTTCGGGGAGGCAAAGCTGTGGCGCCAGTAACCGGATGCATTCACAGTGGTTGTGTGTGTGTGTCTGTGTGTGTCGAACCCGAACCGAAAAGGACGAACGAATCCTTTCGGCTGCCGGTGTCAGCTGCTTGCTGCTACATGGTTCGGGAAAATCGACACCGGCTTCCACGCAAACGAATACGACGACGACCAGCAAGGCACACATGTGGTAGTAGTAGCGTAAACCCTCGGCAAGGAAAACAAGTTTTCCCTCCCCCCCGTTGCCGGAGTAACCAGTGTGCCGGGAACGTTTCTGTTCTGCTTTTTTTTCACCGTGTCGCTCTATCGGTTTTGGTTTGCGTGCGCGTGTGTGGGAAAACCTGATGATGGTCCGGGGCCGTGCAGCGGTCGGTTCGTGTTCGGTGGGTTTTGTTGTTGTCGTGTTGGGTTTTTCTACCGCTTTCCGAGCGATTCGGCTCGTGGGCTGCTCGGCTAATGGGTTGCGTGTGCAGCCGAAGTGAAAAATGCATCATCGGTAGCGATTGGATTCGGATGTAAATAAAAGTAAATTTTTCTTTGCGTTTAATAATTTTTATTCCAATTAATTAGAATCATATGCGTTTGTTTAAAAAATAAATATTTTATTAAATAATCTTACCCAAAAACACATAATTCCTATCCTTAAACTTTTAAGCCGAAGCATTAAACAAAAATGAAACAGGAGAAAAAACATTTTAAATTTTTTTACTGTGCATAAAATTTATAGTTTTCCTTGGTACTAAACCATAAAAAGGCCATAACATACATACACAGACCCAACATAGGAAGACGTACACCCACAAGTTCTTGCAAAATAAGACTCATTTTGTTTGTTTTTTTTCGGAAAAAGGAAAACAATTCTGATACCCAGCAAAAAAAAAACAAATTGATAAAGCCGGAGGATGCAATAAAACTTTCATTGATATTGTTTGAAAACTATTGCCCGATATCGTAAAACAATACATTGTACAGCATGTCGCACGTGCCATCATGCCGCAAACTATTCGCAAGTATTAATTTCCCCATAAAAAAAGGTGCTTCGGAGGCAAAAACGAAGACATTCGTCACATTTTTATGGTGGAAAAACTCGCCTAGCCAAGATGCATCCGTCCGTAGATTCGAGGCCAGTTCCCGAAGCCAGTTCTGAAGATAAAAAAACCCGAATCGATCATAAACGAAAGCGAAACTTGCGTTGGGCCAGCGTTGTGGGCGAAAAATATCCCCAAAATTCATCGCGCCTGCAGCTCGCGATGGTGAATGTCCCTTCGTGTCGTACGGAAATAAACGGAAACTACACTAAAATTGCAAATAAATCGTAAAGTAACCACCCGACCCGGTGCGTTGTTATTATGGCAAATAATTTACGCACCAGCGCACGCGGCGCTGCAGCGCTTGCCAGTCGGTGGGATGTAATTTTTCACAAATTTTGATAGCAATCCATTTTCGGTGTGCGTACGGTTTTTGGGGAATCGGGAGGCAGTGGGGAAAGCATTTGTGATGTGGTTTTTATTTCACCGCGTTCGGTACAGCCTCATTCTCGCTGACATTGCACTAAAAGCTGATTATGGTGGCTAAACACAGCAATCGGCATTCGTGATCAACATAATCTGCGGACAGGTTCGTCAACGCCACAAGAGAGCAAGAACCGTGCTTGCAGGAGAATAAACCGAACTGGCTGCGAAAGAGCCAAAAAAAAACTAAATAAAAACAAAACAAAAAGGCATACCTCACCCACAGGAAAACCCGGCACCCGAAAACAGATCGTAAAGTGTGTGGCCGATTTAACTCGACATAAACCACCACCCCCAACAGCACCGCTTTCGAAACATTTAGGAACGAATTCGGGAAGAAACGGGCCGGGCAAACCGGCGAAAACATAAACCACGTGACACATTTCCGCGTGAGCTGTGGGCTGATTTTGCACTGCCTTGTACTTGTGTGTGTGTGTGTTTTTTTTTATTTAATTTCATGTCGGTAACCAATTTTTGGCGGAAAGCATGAATCATACTTATGATAACAGCCGCACCACCAGAAGCGAAACATAACTTTTTGATGTTTTCTCTCTCTCTCTCTCTCTCTCTCTCTCTCTCTCTGTGGGTTTTTGGTCGGTTCGTGTGTTCTGCAGTGAGTCCGGTCCGGCAGGACATTCGGCAGGAAATGAAAATAAACTTTCACCAGCACACGCACAATTCAAACAACGCCAAACAAGGGCGTGAGTAATGGGTCAGATCTTTACGCCATACAGCAGCATCCCATCCGAGTGGTGTGGCCGTGGCGTGGTGGACTGATTAACGTGTTTTAATTTCCTTCGAGCATCAGTTCTCGTTTTTTTCTCTTTCGTTTACTGTCCGCTTTCTAGCGTGGTAATTTTTCCGCGCGTTGTTCGAATTTACGATGCAATAATTTCATTTCGATTAGAAATTACGCCGCCAAGAACGCGACCGGATCAGGTTCGCTGGTTCCGTTCGGTGGGTGGGGAGTTCTTTTGAATGCCGAGTTTGGAGGTTCCGAAACCGGCCGGAAGACAACGGAATCACATCTTCATTGCAGGAGTTGGTGTGGTTGTGGTCGGAGCTTTTGGTGCTACAGTGCGGATCGTAACTATAAGAGAATATTTAATGCAATGAGAAAGACGCATCGGCATCGATGAATGATGAGTCGGCAAAATAATACCAGCGCCAGTTGCAGTACGTGTTTCACACTTAAAAGGGAAGAAAATGTTAGAAACAAAACTATCAAAATATTCACAAATATCAGAAAAGTATGCTCAACGAAATTGAGAATAATTACAAAATAGTCAAACCAAAAGATCATGTAAGAAGAAGAACACAAGCATACCTACTCTTATGACAACAATCATAGGGATGTAATAACAAAATTGGAAAAATATTTGTAAAAAATGTAAGCGATCTGTTTTAAATGACTTAGAAAAAAATAATGTTAAAGTTATACTGAAAAAATATAATCGGAGGCAATTGAAATAAACGAAACTAGTCTTACCTCAACAGAACGCACTGTTCCGCTCATCAACAACGAAACCACCTGCCACCCTTACCGACATTAGCGGTACTCAATCTGCCCGCGGAAGGAAGGAAGTGTGCAGGTTTAAAGTGTGGCCTCCGACACCCACTTCCCAACGGGTCCCGCGCCCGTTCCCACCCACCGGTAAGGTGGAAGTGCAGAAACGAAATAAACTTTATGAAATTACGCGCCGTTCGCAGGGGAGCTTCGGGAAGATTTCGGGAAGAGGGCTCGCGGAGCAAATGGCAATGTCCTTGTGGGCGTAGGCGGGCGCCCGCGAATCCTATCCGGACGCAATCAGCCTTGAAAAGGGCCGGTGGAACACTGCGGTGACGCTACGGTGCTTGATCTGCTCATTTTCACTCGCTGCTGGCGTCCGTTTGTGCTGTGCCTCTAAACCGGAGCCGAACGATGGAGCAGAAATCGTCAAAAAAAAAGAAGATAGGCACAAGACAGTGTCAATTCCTTCCGGTGGAGGCATATTTCCTTCGCGGCTTGCCACGAAGAGGGGCGGAATCGAAACCACCCACCCTCCACCGGCCACCTTTCTCGCGGTGTAATCTGGTAACTTTCAGCTGTCGAGAAGGAACACGGGATGGGGCGGAACGGTGTGGCGTGGGGGACGTGACAGAACGATGATAAAAGAAAATAACTCAATAAATTTTTGAGATAATTTTCTCATTTAAACAATTTAATAAACAAGTACAAGCACGCTAGGCGAAGTGCAGCTCAGCCGATTGGTCTGGCGGTGTTGTTGGATAGGTAAGTCATTACACTACCGGTTTGGGTTTCTCTCTTTAGAATCCTTTTTGTATTCTTTTCGAAGTGATTAAATTGGCGAATGGTGATTAAGGATATTGAGAAGTAATTTTTAATCGATGAGGAATTGATTAGGAAATCTAAGAGCCTTAAAATCGGTCATGTTAACCAGCCCAATTTAACACTAGATGTTTTGAACGCGATGTGATTTATTTTGATTTTGATTTGAATTTTTAAGTATTTCAAGATTGTTCTTCTAACAATAACTTAAAAAGATGATAACCAGAGTAACTTTAAATAATTGTTGAAAACGTAGGAGCAATATATAGTTTTTAATATAAAAGGAATTAAACCTTCGTAGAGGAAGGTCTTGTATTTATTTTTATGTTGTGGTAAATTAAACCACAGTTTAAGCGTACCGCACAGTACAAGAATCGATAGAAATCAATACCGCTAATAGCAATCGCACATGTTCACATGGAACTGGGTGTCGCCGTCCCTCCCCGTCCCCTAGGAAAAGCTAACCATTATGGATGGCTGCATTAATCTTATCGAGGGCGAACACCATCTCACCCAGCATCTCACCGTGCATTTGGCGTGGGACAAATCCCCATGGCTGACAGGGGTCGCGTGCCACTCACAATCGCACCCGTCGGTTAGCCGCTCGCGTATCGGTGTATGTGTGACGCATTAACATAAAATCCTAATTACATTCCCGGGGCCCATTTTTCACTCACCGCAAACTTCATCGCCGCATAGTAGGCGGTCTTTTTCTTCGCGCGCGCAAAGAAGGACCCAAATCCGGGCAGGCTAAAATCGATCGGTACCAGCCGTGTGGCCTGCTGCGTTACTGCACAGGCTGCACATGGGTGCACGTGCCACGGCCACTTTGCCCGGGGAAACGAGGAAAACGAGAAGAGCCGAGGGTGAAGGTGAGGGCGAGCGGCTGAACTTTCCCCGTGCCGAGACAGCGCGGTTCGAGATTAATGTTGCTGCTCCTGCGAAAAAACGATCCAGACAAGCGAGCCCGAAACGAGTAACAAGAGAACGAAACGCACTCTGACCAGCTGGACGAGCATTTGAAAATCGAAAATGCACCAGCAGACGTGAGCGAAGACAAAGAAGAAACCGCAAGAAAATGATGAGGAAAATAGAGAGAAGGATAAAAGAAACGGACGGACGGACGGAACAAATCAGAACATGTGACAACTGAGCGTACGTTCGACGGAACGAAGGAAGCGCGCAACGCATACGGCGAAGCAAGTTTGATGACCCGACGCCGACTGCATTTCGGACCCCGGGAGACTGCACCGGGCTGGTTAGCCAACTGGTGTCCTTATTTGTTCTCGTTCTCCCTTTTGCGCGGTGCATCGCTTCGCAACATCTGATACCTGGCGGGCTTTACGAACAATTTGTATCCTTTGTGCGTGTTTGTGTGCGAGTGCTTGCGTGTGTGTCTGCAAGTTTGCATCCTTCCTTCGAGCGATGGGGTTTCGGTTGAAGGACCTTCTGTGCGAAACTGGCTGCGACTTCGAACACCGGCAAAGAGGTTACTCAACCCGAACCAGCCGGTCCTGAAGGGCCCGGCGAAGGCGATTGTTCCCACTCGATCCTATCGAGCCGAAACGATCCGTCGGCAGCGTTTGCCTGCTCGTATTTCGAACCATGCATGGATAGTAATTTAAAGCACTCTCACATAATTATCCTTTCGGGGCAAAACATGTCGGCTCGGGTTGATGTTTGATGGTATCAACCATACTTTCTGTTTTTCTGTTGTTGTTTTAGTAATTCAATTTCGTTTTCTGTTTTAACGTTCGATTTTATGTGTGTTTTTTTTTGCAATTTCGTGTAGATATCAAAACGATAATCGAAATGTTTTGCAATGTTGCTACATTTGATCTTTTTATTGTGTTCATAGTAAGAATTAGGCGATTAGTGCTTCTTTTTTCATATTTTTTTTAATAAATGTACTGATAGTACTTTGGTTTCTTCAGCTCTTTTACTAATTCTGTGATATTTTGTTATTATTTCTGCTATACATTCATGTTATCGTTCGATGTTAATATTCTATGTGATTCTCTATAAATTTTTCCACATTAAATGTTGATTATTCAATAAAAAATGTTAAAATATGTTACCCTTTCAACACAAAAACTGCTACATAGTTTCGCATCTGGCTTTCTGGTTCAGATAAACCAGAAACATCCTTACCAAGCGCATGAAACACGCACACAAACGAAAAAAAACCGCAATGAGTACAGCGCAATCACCTTCAGCCAATAAAGCCAACGATCGAGCGCTTTGAAAGCTGCACCGGAGGTCCTTGCACCGGGGGTCAATTTTTGCTCAGTTATCCTTTTCCACCGGGTACTAACGGTAACAGGGGGGGTGCCACCCCGTCACCGTACCACTGAAGCAACTGTTACGGTGCACTTGCTTCACCCGAAACGGTACTCCTGTTCGGATTTAATTCCCCAGGAGCAGGAGAAGGTACGCAACCGAAAACGGGGTAAGATTGCTTGTACGCAGGTGAGCTCCGGCAGCGTGGAAGGAAGCTCCCTCTTCGACGGCGGAAACGTGAACGAGCTAATACGCCGTAGGACAAGTGGTGATAATTTGTGCCGCTCCCTTCCTGGCGGTGTGTTGAAATCCCTTCGTGGCTTGGCCGCACTGTTTTATGCGTTTATGGTGGGTTGGTTTTTAGGGCGTCGGTGACCTTGAACAAATTTGCGTCCCTACCGACAAACGCGAGGGGTACGAAATACTAGGGAAACGAAATAGGAAAACGGCACGGTCGGACCCGAAGTCACAACGACGAGACAACAAGTACAACCATTTCCTCCAGGGAGCAAGCGAGCATGGGCCGCAAATACTTAGAGGCCCGCAAATCAAGGGGAATCGCTAGCGTGGATCAGTGTATGCTGCATGTATTTGCCTTCATCGGCACGAGCCACGGCAGGAAATGCTTCCGCATCGGATCCTTAACTGGTGAGAGTTTGTTATTCGCGAGCTACACGGGGCAAGTACGGGCAAAGATTGTGCAAAGACCCTTCTTGTAGGTCCTCCAAGTCGTAGCCACTCATGCACCTTCCAGTGGTTCCAACCATTACCCTTTCGGCGACCCGAGTGGACCCGAGTGGACTGCAAATTTGCAACCCAACCGCTCCTAATGACCCTCTCAGTTTGGCTGTCGTTCTGTGGTTTCCTGTCGGCTGTGGTGGTCAGCAAGGTGGTGATTTTTTTTGTATTGCAGCACGTTAATGTACGTTGAAAAGCTGCTGAAATGACCAATGATTATGACAAGTGTGTCCTCGTAACGGACAATGGATAATTGCACACATTTCTTTTCATGTTGAAGGACTCTTCGGGGCCGGGAAGCACAATGAAGGGTAATTTGGGGCTGCAACAACGATGGTTTTTAATATGCATATTGTTTTTCAGCATTTACTGCTGATACAATTTTTTAAAAATTTTGTACAAAAGTACTTAACATTTTTGTTAAAAAATTTAGTTGTTTACAATAATCTTTAAAAATATTATTTTAGGTTTATAATTTTTGTGTTTAAAAACAGATGTCGAGAAAATTTTCGAGCAAAGCCTGCTCAGAAAACTTGACAACAAATAAAAATGGAGAAATTTTAACACGATGCCCTCGATTCTTGTACGAAACGTCCTCTAAATGAAAATAAAACTTTTGCTGCCTTTCTTTGTGCGTTCCTTAAGAATTTCTTTATTAGATAGTTTGTAGCAGCTGGCGTGAGTCCGTAGAGCGCTCTTCCCTCCTGTTCTCCACACCACCACATGGTGGTGACAGTAAAAATCACATCTTATAGCACACTTTCGATTAACGGAACCATCGCGCGCTCACCTGATAAGACGCCAGCGAAAGCAGCAGAACATCAACAACAAAAAACTCATTTTCCGCACCGATAAAAGCCTCCACCGTCGGTAAGAATGCTGTGGCACAGAAGGTAGTGGTGGTGACGAAAAATATACTGCACATACGTGTGCACCGGGCCCGTGTGCGTTCGACAGATTTCACACATAACTTTGGATCAATTTAAATGAGCATCCGCATCCGCGCGAATGTCATCACCACACCAGGCGGGGGAGGGAAGGGGAGGGACCGATCGTGATGGGAGGACCCACTTATGAGTGTTCTTGGGCCCAACTTTTACACCCCAAGCGGATCGTTTATCGTTTCGCTGGCCCCGGGAGGACGTCAAAAGTAAAAATTCTTTCGATTAAATTGAACGAAAATTAAGAAAACTTCTCAGTACCGGTGGGAAGCGCCCGTAGGGTGGCAAAACAAAGCAAAGCAAAACGCAATACGGAACGGTGTCCAAAAAAGGTGTCAGCTATGTTTGCACCCCCCTCCTCCACAGCGACTGCAAGTGTCAGGATGTTACCTGGGTGCGGAAACGAGAAGGGAAGGACCAAAAATCGTATCCAAAGTTTTTTTTTTTCCCGCAAGACCAAAAATTGCTCCTTCGTCAGCCTTTCTTTCCAACTTCCGCCTATACCCGGCTTTCATTTCACTTTCAGCAAACTCCTTCCACCGGCTGGTTCCTTCATCGCGTGATCCCGCGCTTGACAGAACCGGTGCTGATGCTGCCAACTGCTGCTAATGCCATCCTCCATCCGCCGTTTGCCGTGCCAATGTGCGGACGCGCAATAAGTGCGCATCGCTTCATCTCCTCTTTGGCGGCGCGTAAAGAAGGGAAATTTATTGGAAGGAAAGCCATCGATGTTGGGGGAGTGCTTTCATTTTGCTCCTAGCGTTGTCTTATATGGTGCAGAAGGATGTTTGAAATTTAGTGTTTCACAAAATTACTGTACATTGTTGGGTGTCGTTGTAATGATTCAAAGTTAGTTTAAAACTATTGGTAATAAATTAAAAATAATTGTACCTGTGCTCTTTTCAATGTATCTTCAACATATTTTTTCATATATTGCGAAATATTAGACAAAATCACGAGGAATACTTACAAAAGTTTTCGGTTTGTTGTCTTCTTTTTCTGTTAGACAATCAGTTTCTGTTCATTTTTCCAATCATAATTATGGTAAACCAAAACTTTTGTTACAATGGAAAGTAAAATTTGCATAAAATCAAACATGGTAGTAGTAACTTTTTTCACAAAAGAGAGCGAACGCTGAAATAAATTGAGCCAATCGGTCGGGATGCGTTTTTTTTTGCATGGTTCTCCTGTTTTATTCTCAACCCCGCCGAGCACAATAGTGCAAGATGGGGTAATTTTTTATAAAAATAAATGCATCTGCACTGGTGTTTGCTCTGCCCTTCTTCCTTCTGTGCCACCGCACACAGGTGGTCGTCTCGCATGAACGGACTTTCGCTTGTCCGGCTAGCTTGAGGTAAAAGTAAATGTGGGATTTAAAAAAAAAAACCTAGCGTATGCTAACAACTTAGACCACTGAAGCTGCAATCGCTGACCAGCGCAAGCTTGCAGGAGATGCAAAACGATGGTAATGAAAGCTGCAAAAGAAACGAAAAAAAGTTCTCCTAGAACTCAACACAATATGATGGCAACGCGGGAAGGCAGACAAAAAAATTGTTCATGTGTGGAGAGCATTATTACACCACAACAAAAAAAAAACTAGACTCCAACTTCTCGAACAAACGCAACAAATTGCATAGAAAACCGAGTGAGAGCCGGCTTGAAGGAGGAGTACAGAAGCACATACACACCGATCGCCCTTTATTTCTAGCGAAAGTATGTCCGGGAAAACGAGTCGGAGTATTTCAGCTCCAGGGCATTCTGGTTCTGGTGCAAAGTCGGTGCATCCATCCGTAACCACAACAGTAACATGCTGTGGCTCGGCTTTTGTTCTTTTGATCGCTGGTTTGTAGCACGCTTGCCGCCATTTATGCTGGTCAGTTGGACGATCACGCGGTTCACCTACTTCTTAAATGCTTCACAAAATTGATCACTGTTCAGCCAGTGCCAGCTGGACGACGGTGTGATTGGGTCGATGATAGATCAATCATCCATAAATTGTGGCTCTAGTCATTATGTTGGATCGGGAGATGCGATCAAAGATAGGCCTAATTAGGCATATGGGGTCAGGAATACATTACTGATGTTCTTTAATTGAATTGCTTTACCTTTCTGAATATTTTTATAATATATTTTCCTTGGTGTTTTTTGCTACTGAGATTAAAAATAAAGAAAAGAAGAGTATAATGGACGATGTTTTCGTAAAATTGTTTGCTACTTTTGTAAAAAAAGTTTTGGTTATTTTAAACAAAATATAAAAGAACATTTTTAACATGAGTTACAATACTACAACGGATTTTAAGGAATCAAAAATTATTCTTTTATTACTATTGAAATCGAGGGTGTAAAAGAAAAAAAAATACCACCATGAGAATGTTTAAAATAAATTCCAAAATTTACCACCGACCATTCACCGACAGAACACAAAACCCCAAACTGCACAAAACATTCACCAGCACACGTTCTTTGTTGCCGGTCGTCGCTGTATTTTACTTTCTTTCTCTGTATCCCTCTCTCTCTTTCTCTCTCTCTATCTCTATCTATCTTTATGTTTCTATTCATGTTGCTTCCATTGTAGCAGATTTTATCATCCACCATGTGGCAAGCATTTATTCTGCACAATTTTGAAGCAGTTTTTTCTCGTCCTTTTCGTCCTTCCATCGTTTCTGGTACAGGAGGGGGTTCGCTGCGAGTTTTGATTACCACTACACGTACGACGCACAGCGATGCATCGAATCGGGAAATTGCTGGGTATGTGTGTGCGTGTGTGTGTGTTTAGATGACACAAAAGGATACGAATTTTGCACAGCAATATTCCCGTTGTGTTTCAGCATCCCTCATGTGTGCGTGTGATGAACCGTGTGATGGTTGGATGCAAAGGAGGGTGCATCGGAAAGTAGTTGTTTTGTACGCATCTTTTACAACGCAGCTATGATGCAGTTACTGTTGAAACTTTATTCTGATACTGGTCCGGAAATAAACTCAATTGAAATTTGATGGTTATTTTTATCCATATTTTTGAAATTCATGCACAAACAATTGAACTTTATGGAAATTACAAAGAAAAATTGTATCAAAAAGTTTAATTCCTTCATGTGTTGGTAGATGGCGCCACGAGCTGTGGCTCTCTAGAAATATCGATGGTTGCTGCGTTGTTTGAATTATTCGTATACCAATCGGATATATTTAGCTTGTTTTTAAAAAAGATTTTTATTAAATTTTAATTTAAGTTTGGCGTTTAATCATTGCAAAAAATTTCTCTATCTTCTATTTAAAAAACATATTGTCCAAATCGAGCATAATTTCAACAATAAAGGAGAGTTATTATATTATATTATGTTATTGTTTATAACCTCATCTATATTCGGAAGCGTCCTTCCACTCCAAATATAACCGACTAAAAGCATCCACGCACACAATCGAATGCCTCACTCACACGCTTGCATATAAATACAAATTGCCACACTTTTGGCCACGGTTCAGAGCACCCCGCGCGCCGCAACCTTATCGGCGCAATATAATCAGCTCATTAAGAGTGTGGCATGGCGCAAGGCTCCCGGACCGGACGTGGACAGTTTGGTTTGCTAAAAAGCTCTTGAGGCTATTTTAGCAAAAGCAACGACAAAGTCGGCGGTAGGAAGGTGAGGCTACACCGTTATCCCGAATTACAATCGGGTCAGCTATTATGTTTCGCTTCGCTATGTTTTGTGTTCGCTAGAATGTGTTTTTTCTTTCCTTTAGTCGCTCAGGTCTAGGGACTTACAGGCGTGTGTGGCACATTGTGCACATGTGTGCAACATCGGAATCAACCAGCGTGCTAAAAGTTATGAGCATCGGGACTCAACTGGTTGGTTATGCAGTACGAGAATCCTTACAGCGTTTTTAACAAACAAACAAAAAAACCGCGAAAAAACGGAAGCCAACATGGTTTGAATGACCGACCAACTGACCAATTGGGCACGATGTTTTATATGCGCTGAGAAATAGGCGAAAATTTTATTGTAGTTTTCTAGTACGGAAGCTTAAAGTGGAATAATTAAGGAAATGCAATATATATTTTTAAATGCATTTTTTAGTAGCATAAACATAGTTGTTTATTGTTTTGAAAATTGTAAACAAAATAAATACTAAATTCGTCTATTTTAACCACAGAAACCACTGTGCGTTCCACGTATTTCACGAACGCCTGCACATTTGCATTTTCCGGGCAAGTATTTAAAACTATATTTTTTCGCCCACCGCCGTGTGTTTGGGTACAGTTTTTTTTTCCATACTACCATATTTTGCGAGCATTTTCCCCCAATCGCACTATCCTTTTTGATTCCTCATCTATGTCCTTCGATAGCTGGTTTTTTTTCCTGTTGCCTTATGCAAGTTTTTTGTTTTTGCATCTTTCAGTTAGTTTTATTCCCGCTTCCGTCTGTGCGAGTGAGTTTTTTTGGGTTTTTGTTTGCTTTATTTCGGTGACTTTTTGGAGAATTATTTCCACTATCTACCATGGCTACCATAACTTTGCCCTCCTTGTAACCCAGGGTGTCATTTGGTTCGGTATCGTGCCTGTAATGAGTGCAATGGCAACGGGCCTGTCGTTGTTTTGCTATGCTTCCTGCTTACGGGAGCATTTGTGGCGGGTTTTGTCTTGCAGCGCTCAGTACAATGTGCAAACCAACAATGTGCGCAACAAATTAAATGCCCCCAGAATTGGACGAGAAGGCGGTATCACGTTTTTTTTTCTCTCTATCGTACGATGGGATACGAGGATAATGGTGCACTTCGGTGGTATCTTTCGGTAGGATGATGCAGCGGAATCCTCTTTTTGTAGTGTTTATTTATAATTTATTGCCCGAAAACATACATGAAAGGTTGTGCAGTTGCAGAAAACTGCAGATAAACGAGCTGAAAGTTAAGGAAAAGAAAAGTTCGAAGTTCAGAGTATGAGCAAAAAATGAAACAAAATATTAACATATTTGCAACACTTTTTCCGCGAGGCATTTCCTCGTGGGAACAGGTTGAAAACGTCACTTACGGTCGGTGACTGTTGAAAGGCTATGCGTAAAAAAAACTATAGCTCATGTAAGTAAATAATTACATGTCCCGCGCTACCGGACACACACACTCGAACCCAGGGAGGGTCCTATGACCCCTGGTTCTGAGTGATGGGGGGTAAAAAGGGAGGGTTTCGACACGATCGACATGACACTCGACGGTACAGGGCGTTCCGGTTCGGTTACGATCGCCACACACTCACGAACACGACTCGATCGTACAATTCGCGCCAGGACACAAAACACAATCCGGCTGGGCTGGGTGGCAAATTGGCAAATTAATGAAGTTACTCCGAAAGCGCTACAGGGAAATAATGTGTAATAAAATAGAAAAAAAAACATCAACGTTCCCACTCACCCACAGGAGAAATGCATGTCAAAAAGGTACTGTAACACACACAAAAAAAAAACTTAACCATCCTGGGATATGCACAAACAAACGGCAGCGCGCGCAAAATGCTGCAAACGTGCATCGCTAATGAGGCTGCCGAGGCTGCGCATCATGTTGCATTGTGTGTGTTTATGTTTATGTTGATTAAAAAATGTTTTTTTTTGCAGTCACCATCAACTGCAACTGGTGGATGAGGAAATTGGAAAAGAAAAGATTACTTACATCGTCGAATGCTACTAGTGTATGCTTTTGTCAAATGGATTCCATTATTACTAAACAAAAACAAAAAATAATCGCAACACGAATAAAAGAAAGGAAATTGCTTTAAGAAAATGTTTACAGAGAACAACAGAACAATGACGAAAGTCAGAAATAGTTATTCTAGCCGTTGACAAGTGAAGCAATTTATCCAAGGTCCTGTGGATAAATTTTAATTAACAAATAACAAATATAATAATTGGAAATATTTAAAAAATCAATTGAGTTGAATTAAATTTTGCATTCTTAAAAATAAATGAAAAGAGGGTTTTCATATTGAACAAATATAGGCAATAAAGTACTAAAATATAAAGCAATTTTATTTTGATATCTTTTCTCATATGTTTACTATTCATGGTGGAAAAGGTTAATTTAATGTCTTAGGATGCCTTGGAGAGTATAACATCTAGCAAAATGGCCTGATTTGTACTATTGGGGATATGCCAAGCAAAAGGGCAGTTTCCGGAACAATCACTGATATCAATCATTCAATCTCCTTGTATATTAACCCCCGTAGACCTCTCATGCAAATGCCATTGTGTAGCAAACTTTTAATAAGAAATTTTTCCACCCAAGCTGAGCGCCTTTGTTGCGCCGGTTACGACGCAAATGTCCAGCCAGGTGAATTTTGTATCGAAATTGAATCGAAATATATCTACGTACGTACGTGCAGAAAACCGATCCCTTCTTGTGTTTGTGTCGGTGTACGTGCGTGTGTGTGTGTGTGTGAGAGATGCCCGATTGCATTTTCCGGGCGTGCATGATGGACCATTCGTTTCGCAATTCGTTTCTGTTCTGTTACACTTCCTCTCTCCATTCCTGCTCCAGCTCCATTTGGGGATGAAATTGCAGAACCATATTTGCAATTGCGCCAGCCGATGAAAAGGACCGGATCGTCCTTTTACGCATTTCGTTCGCAAGGGTTAAAAAATGGATCAAATTTAATTCCAGCTCCGACAACACATTTTCACGTGCGTCGGTGACATCCTCCCGGGCTTGTTCCGGCTCACTCGCCCGTTCGCCCGCAAATCCTTTTTCGCTTTTAAAAATTGCCATTAAAATGGAAACCCACGGCTCGCGAACGAGGGGGGGGGGAGGAGGCCGGTTTCGGTTTGGTGAAAAATGCATCGCACTATTTTCGGGCCTGATTAAACTCGAAACCCCGAGCGTCGGCTAACAGAGTAGGCACACACACACACACACACACACACACACACACACACACACACACACACACACACACACACACACACACACACACACACACACACACGGTTGCCACTACCACTACCGCCACCATCAACCCAGCCCGGCAATCGAACCCGGTACAGGACTCGGTTAATGTTGATTGGCGTTTCTTTTTTCTGTTTCCCCGTTTTCGTGCCAGCTGCTCGCTCGCAGCACCGCAGCGTACAATTCCAGGCTGTTGTGCCCGCCGTTGTCCCCTTGCCCTTTATCCTTGTCACACGGTTGCACACACATACGCGCGTCGTATGCTCTTTCCGATCCGTTATGGTCGCGTTTTTCCTCCTGCCATTTTTCGACTTGCCCGACCCCGTAGCTCTCGCTCTGGCGCGTTTGGGAAAGGAAATTCAACAGTCAACTAACGCACCAACACACTCACCCGTCGGGATACGCACAATCGAACAACGCAGCCCTCCCGAGGATCCTTTTTCGCTTGCTGCTGGTGGTGGTGTTGATGATGAAGGAAATGGACTGCTCCTGTGGACGTAAAATCAACGAAATAGCCACAATAGCCGAAACAACTACTCGCCGGACAGACTGTTGTGCCTTTGTAGTCGTTTGATCACGCTTTTACTTTAGACAAGGAGCAAAGGAGTGGAAGCACGGTTCGAAAAAATGCTGTTAAAATGATTAAACATTCATGCAGTTTTCTGTTTCCTGCTGTTGCAGACAGTCTTTTCAACGTTAGAGTTGAAGAAAAAACATTGGGAGTTGATCATAAACTTTCAATTTATGACTGCACAACTGATTACGCACATAGATCGCTGCTAATCAAGGACCTTGAGCCATTTTAGCTCGTTAGCCAGTTTGGTTCATTATCCTTGCTACCTTCTCTCGATGGTTTCTGTCCCGCTGAAAGCTGTCCTGGAACTACCTATGACTCATGGATCCGAATCATCCGATTCGAAAACATTTTTCAGCAAGAAATGTATCTTGCTTGGGTAATTTCAGCAAAAGAACCTAAAAAAAACAATTAGAACCAGTAGAACCCTTTTCAGGAGCGATACTTGAGGAATGGCGTATGCGGTTGCTTTCCAAAAATTAGTCATTATGCAAAGAGGCTGCACGGAATGCTGCATATATTTTGCTGTCTCTGGCAGATCCTTACACGGACCGTACGAAATGGGAATCAGGAAAAAAATATTAAAAAAAAACTCTGCATATAAATCTGTCAAACGAGGACGAGTGAAAGGATCCTCCACGGGGTGGATCCCTCAACCACTTCTTCATCTAAAGGACACTCAAAACGAGCACGAAGCGGTCGAGCGCGTTTGTGTGTGTTCCCATGCAGGGATGCAGAGTGTCCCGGTAAAAAAAAATAAAGGTAATAAAAATGTTGTGCCACCAAATACAAAACTGTGCTTCTACCTTGTGCAGCGCGTGGTGGCTGCACTTTCTTTGTTCGTCAATTCTGTACTGTCTTTGAAATCGGCTCCCGAAAACTCAACTTCATCTCCGGGGCCGGGGGGAACGAAATTCCTCCCACTTTTATTGAAAGCAAAGCCAAGAGAGGTCCTTCAGCGGTCGTTAGTTTCAGAAGTCAACAGTTTCGGAACAGTAAGGACGAGGACGGGTTGTACTAAGTACCGGAAGACGCGAGTTCTTAAGCGTTTTGCCTGATGTTTTATATGATGTAAGCAGCGCCTGGTTCGAAAAAATATTTCTTGCAATGGTTGCAGCAGTAAAATTAATATTTTCTTAAAAGTATTCGAAATAATACTAATTAAATATCCAAACCGTACTGCGTTATGAGCATCATTTGAGCTAGTTGTAAAACTAGAATATTTAGCGCATCAACGAAGGAAACTTGAGCCTGCTTCCGTCCACAGATGCACGTTTCACAGGAGTTTTCGGTTGCAATAACCGAAATATTAAGGTGCCTATTCACGAAGAGTAATGGTAAAAGCAAACATCTGCATCTGCATGAGAGTGATTCAAGCAAGAGGGATGAGACTGCGATGAAGTAAAAGCACTGCTTTTCATGTTTCAATTTGTGTTTCAATATCTTCAATAAATAATTCAATCTTAGATACAATATAAACTAAAGCGAAAAAAATGTTATCTTTGAGAACTATAAAAAAAACTTCGTTTGTTGCACGAGGCATTGCTACGCTCCTGTCGTCTATTGCGCCTCGTGTGGATGGGCCTTAAGCACGGCTTCGGCACAACCGCCATGGCATTCGGTGCGGGCTTCGGCTTTATTTCAAAATTGCCTCTCAAAGCGTGCGGATGCGCGTCGTCCGTGCTCGCGTCGAGTGTTGGGTTTTGAATTCTAACTGTGCTACGTAAACTGTGAGTATATTTGGTAGCGAAACAGGGTTTCACATTTTGTAGTGGTTTTTGGGGAGTTTTTACGGAAAGAATATTATCGCTACATGTGCAATACTTCGTGGAACGGAAAGCGAAAAAGTGTTGCGTAAATATTACTAGTGGTTTTGTTTATACAAGTGTACGACGGCTGAATTTTTATGCCATTATGAAAAAGGGCAAAAGTGCGGTGCAAAACAAAGTCGAATGTTATGAAAATTTAGGCGACGCCAATAGCAGTGTTTTAAGTGAAACAGTTTTATTCCATGCGGATGTCTGTACCGAAAAGTAAAAAATTGTGTTTCAAGGCTCCCGTTCTTTGGCTATTACAATAGAAACCAACTTACACGCCGAAAACTATTCCACACCGGAGCACGCCCGGTTGCCATGGTTTCTCATACACGACGGCACTCGTTCCACTCGGTGGAGTGAGTGAGCGAAAACAAAAAATGGCGCGCATTTCGTTGGGGCCCCCGGTGTCACACGCTCACTGCAGAAACAAAGCCGCAACGGCATGGATCCAGCAGCTGCTCCCCGTTTATAAACACACATACACACGCACGGACGGCCCAGTTTAGATCAAATCAATTGGCTCTAATCAAACTCCCAAAGTCAGAAGGCATATGCGTTTTCGGAGGTGCGTTTTTAGTGTGCGTGCTTCGGATTGCGTCCCCGTGCCTCACCACACTGCGACACGGCCACTGTTTACCTACTGCGTACAGGAAGAAGCAGCACAGAAAAGTAGAAAAAAGCAACGCAACATAACGTCCAATCTTCGGGGATGACGGTGTGCTGACGATAACGAAATTGTGTGATAACAAACCGTTTTAACCGTTTTACACCGGGAGCTTCGTTTGTAGCGGCTACAACCAGCTGCTTTACATACACATCGGCCGCACTATTCCATTACGCTTGTTCTTCATTTCGTTTGTCGTATTGTTGGGAGCAGTGCGTCTCAGCGTTACGTTTCGTTAAGAATTTTGTATCGTGATAAAGGGGTTGAGCTTCCCTGGGTAGTGTGTGTTTTGGCCGTTTGCCTCTAACTAGGCCCGGTAAACAAAGTAGCCAAGTGTCAAACGAGAGTGTACAAAGTTCGTGGTCTGTTTTCGGATTTGCGGTGCGATCGTAGAGAGTGAAATGAATAATTTTAATACGAAACCACGGAAAGGATATTTATGCGCGCGCGTTTATTCGAATATCCTATCGAAATGTATTGTGTGAAGTGTTTAAGTGGCGGACATCGAGCATCAACGCGCTGGAAAAGTTCGACCCCGGATCAGGAATAAGTATTCTCCTCCGTGCCTGCATATCTGCAATTTCCTCTTCCACCATCTTGTAGGATGCTTTAAAAAAGATGCTTTCTACCAGTTTTCTGGTGATATGTCCGTTAAAACTAAACGAGAACGAGCCGGTTAAGGGCGCTGGAATGATAAACAATCGAGAATCAACCAAAACACATGGGCTCCTCCAATTCGTTCGCTGGTAAACACGCGTCACGCGTGGGATTTTTCGGGCCTGCTTTGATTAAACTTTTAATAATGGCTTTATCAAAGGCTCGTACGGGAACGCGGGCCATGTACAGCACAGGAAGTAAAAAAGGAAGGCTCTCCCAGAGGTGTCCACGCGGTGCGAGCAAGAAACCAGCTAGCTAGCTTAGCGCGACTATTTTGATTTTTCAATTACGATTATGATGAAATGGTGCCGATAAGCGCGTTTCGTTTCACTGGCAAAGGCCCACAATGGGAGCCGGGTACGATAAACGAAATATGTGTGTGTCTGTGTGTGTGTTGTGTGTGTACATGAGGCCTTACAACGGATGATAACACCCTGTTCCTGTGTAACCGGTGTGCTGATGATGGTGTACGACATGGTGTCCGCCATGACAGTCGACGTTACGTGTGTATGCAGGAAGTGATAAATTCATAAATTGTGCCGATGCAAGCGTTGAGTAATGCGCAGACAAACACGCGGAGCCGGAGCAGGAGAGAAAATGGGACCGGAAAATGAGCTTCACGCTGGCTCATCCTCAAACGGTCGACCGAAGACCACGAGGGCTTTGGTGGGGATTTTATGTGTGTGTATATGATGTTTTTTTGTTCGTCACCGTTCTTTCGCAACCAGGATGGATGGGAAGGCTTTTTTGTACGCTGCTCCGCAATCCTCGATCACACAGAGATACGATTCTTCCTGTGCCTTCCCGTATCGACAAGCATCGACAGCCCCCGGGAAAGGACGTCCCGAAACCGAATCGGGACACAAAGCACCGTTCATTAGGCATTTCGGGGGAAGGTGCGTTGCGAAAAGCACCGGGGAAGAGGAAGAGCCTTCGAGAAATGCATTCTCTCGCTCCGCACGGGCGTCTCATCTTTCATCCGATGCAACCCAATACATAAACCACACACACGCACACACGGGCTTACATGCGCAGGGATAGGCAAAAGCCCGGATGTTCCCGGTGGACGGTGTGACGATCACGACACCTGGACCGGGATGGTTTTGTGGCATGGCAGAGGGGAACAATAGGCCGACGACGCATCGCAAAGACTTCCTTTACCCGATGGGAACCAGGTGAGAACCTGGCAGTTTTTGGGCTCGTTTTGTGTCGGTAATTCGTTCGGTTTGGCCTTACAACAACAAATCGAAGTGATCGGAACGACACGTTTGAGCTAATGCTCGTTTTCTAAACCGAGGAGTCGCTCGGTATTGGTCGATTTTAATGAAGAGTATTATTTTTGAATGATACACATGGTTAAGATTTTTGGATATTTTTTAGCTGATTGTTTCCATTTGAGTACAAGTCTTGCGTTTTAGGAAGAAATGGACTAAAACACCCCCCAAAGGGCATTGCTATCGAACAAATCCCATCTTCGTCGCCAAAGATCTGCGTCATACAAACTGTAATGGCAGCTGGTTGCACCTTTCAGGGCGGGATAAAATAAAAACGCTCCACTTCTAATTGGGGTTGGCAAAAAAAAAACCCCGCTCGTGCTAAATGCTAACTGTTTCGCCGTGCAAGAAGACACACACAATAACACAACGAAAACACGCTGAAGTACTCACTCGACTCGCCTGCTCTCCGCAGTTCATTACACCCGAAACCAGCGACCAGGGGCTTAAAAATCCGGAGCTCCGAGGTTCAAGTGGCTCCTCATCGGATATTGTGTATTTCGCGAAAAAAAAAACGAGTGCTCATATCCCTTTTTGTGTCCACGCGCGCTCGGTGGCACATGGATGCAGCAAATGGATGCATCCAAGCCCAAGCGCCCGCGAAGTGACAGTGAAAGTGGTGCGGAATGTGAAGCCGGGAAGCGATGGCGTCTTCGGGTCTTTCTCTCCCTTTTTCTCTCTCTCTTTGGCTGTCAGCCAAAATGGCACGTTTTTCGCGGTGGAAAGAAGTGTACGCGCTCGGCGGCCTTGTGTACCGATGGTATCCTGGTTTTTCGGGACGTTTTTAGTGCGAGGTTTTCCGAGCGCGTAAGAGCGCGCTTGTCTTTTGCTATCTTGATGCTGCCGTGCGTTGCCCTTTCAGCGGGGGTTTTTCTTGTTTTGGGAGGGCCGTTTGTGCGAAACATGCACGTAAAGTATGCAATCTAATGAATGACACACTTCCAAGAGAGATACTTTTACAATGTTTTTTTGTGGGTAGTTGTAATGAGATGAAGAGTGTTCCCGAATTCTCTCCGTATGACAGGAATGAGCTTTTCTATTGACAAAAGAAGAATCGAACGGCAGCCGGAACGGCAAGGAAACGAGAAGTTCGTTAATACATTCTTCTTAATCATCGATATTTTATATCCGAAAGAAGCGTCCCCGTGTGAGTGGCGTCCATTGCGAAGGATCGATTGAAGAATTTCTCCTTCTCTCCCCAATGTGTGAGAGAAAGGCAGGGTACTTAACGAGTTTGCGAGACGCTCAATCTTTGATTCAGTCAGTTTCATCGTCATCAGCTCGGTCCACCGGATTCTGGCGACTTCGGTGGGTACGTTATAAATCAAATCTTACTCGAAAACTTCCTTTCCGCAAAAAAATAGACAAGAATAGAAAACAGTATAGGGATACCCGCCTTGGAGGTGGATGGCGAAGCAGAGGTCGAGATTTGGAAGGACCGAAACGGGATGAAATAAAACCGGAAGTCGTGCGGTGAAGAAAAGTAAAGAATCGCCGAAATGAAAACGAGGAGAAAAAAAAGTGCAAAAAGAATACACCGGGAACTGGGTTTGCACGTTTGGAACTCTTGCTTGCGATTTTTTTTCCTTATTTTTTTTTTTTTTTGGAAGATACGTCTGTGATACGTTCGCCCGGACTTGTTAAGAACTTTCTTTTTGCTTCTGGACGTACGATCTCTTCCTCTCGGATCGATTGTACACCGGCTGCAGATTGGAAGTGGGAAGCATCGTCAGCTAGATAAAGGCGCCCAAAGTGACAGGATGATTCGAACGTTCAAAATAGCGCCGACCAGGCAGCCAGGGAACGGGGAATCAAATGGGAGTGCTTAGTGCACAACACACCGGACGCTGCTAGTCTTCGTTCAGTTCCTCTCGGACGTTACTGGATTTTATTTCTCCTTTTTGCGATTGGAAAGCAGTGCGAAGGAACGGTGGAGAACCACAAAACGGAACGAACGAATCGTGTCTCCGTCCCGGGAGATCCGATCCGATTCGTCCGGCAAAGAAAACAATACCACCGTCGCGCCACCGGGTGTTGACGAGAGCCGATCTCGAAACCGTGGCGGTGGTGGTAACTTTTGAAATAAATTTTAAACTTGTGCCTCCCATCCCGGACGGGGACCGACCCTTCAGGTCGGTTGTCTTTGTACTTGGTCGGGAAAGGCCGGGTGGAGGATACTTTGTTCTCTCTCTCCCTCTCTCTCTCTCTCTCTCTCTCTCTCTCTGGCAAGTCCGAAACTGAAGAACTGTGAACTTTTCTTTTGCTACTCCCGCTTGCGGGCTTTAGTTTTCCGAACACGCCGCTGTTTGGATCGCCCGAAGGAAGCTGCTTTTGCGGGTTGCTTTATTTCTGCCAAAATCTGTCAGCAAAAATAAGCGTTCGGTGCAGTTCTAAGAGCACAGTTTTTCGTCTCTGATTCGCATGCATCATTTGATGAAATGGCACGGTGGAGGCTGCTGGTTTGGGGAATTGAGTGTTCTTTTTTTGCTAGTGTTGTGCGAAAGAAAGAAAAGGGAGAAAGTTTATTTTTTGAGGTTATCTTTTGAGAGGCAAGCTAAACACAGTGTCAGATGAATAGAAAACATTTTCGAGTGCAATTGAATGTAATCAATTGGTGGAAAAATTATGAATGTATAAACGTTATTAAATTGAGAAAGAGGTGGAAAGAGAAGGCTTCAAACTCTGCTAAAAATGTTGTTCATCCTTGTGAAGTTTGTTTAATAACCACAGTGCAGTGTTCCTTTTTTGCTAGGGATAAATTTTGCTTTGGTATCATAGTTCCAGAAAATGTGCTCCCTTGAAACTCGGGGAAAAGTGTTCCAAAAACGAAGTCAGTCCACCGAAGAACGATGATCGACGACACTCCAGCATGAGCTCAAAAAAAAAAAGCGACGGAACTAGGTTGCACCTATTTGCGTTCGCACCGTGCACACATACACCCAGCGCTTATGTTTTATTTGCACTTCATAATGCTCGGCCCCAAACCGGCAGACGGGCGCATGGTGCCTTGCCAGGGAAGTTACTACACATCCGGGGCCACGTGGTATTTGCAAGAAGGCCACAGAAGGCACCGCATGTGGCCCACGAAAGCGTCGCCTTTTTATATGCACAAATAAACTGTCACACGATCGTTTGATGTTTTCGTGGCTGGTGACTCAACAAGAATCAACGCCCGGGGCAGGGGCCGGGGCGAGGAATGGCTTTATGGCATCAGAAACTGGGCTGCGGCAGAAGAGAACGACGCAATACGACGCCCGCACGGGAGGGAAGAGCGACGATGCTTTCTTATCGACGCGGAATGGAATGGAAACGGTTTTGGCACCTGATAGCTGACGCGTTGTCGTTCCGTTGGGCGTGTGTTGTGGTCGCTTATTTGGAGGTTATTTTCCAAAAAACGTGCCATTAGTCGCACAGCGAGATGAAATCCGTCCGCCGGTGAGTAAAGGTTGTACGATCAAATGATTGATACGTCACCACGTTTCCGGAGAGTCACCGGACGGAGAAGAGTGCCCGAAGCGTTCGCGCTGTGGGCATGCGAGCTCACCTGATATCGGCGAGATTGATGAGATTTGCGCAAACCACGTTCGTACCGGCGTTGTGTGCCAGCTCAAAATAAACAAAAGTAACTGCCTGCCGCTGACGACGACGAACTGGGGCCGCGATAAAGCGACTTTATCGGGAATGCGTGCATTGAATAATGCTGATATTGGGCAGATAAAGATAATTGGTGCTGCGCGGTTGGTTTCGGCAGCGGTATATTTTTAGTAGTGTTCGATGTGAATTGGTTTTTGTGAGAATGATTTCTTTAAATAGTGACGGAAAGACTCGACTCGACTCTTTTCGGTGTGTTTGAATGATTCTTTTCGAGGTAGTTAATCTCTATTTGGTCTCTTTTTATATTGTTTCTAGATCACTATTTCACACTTTTTCGTAGACATTTCCTTCTTTGATGATTGCTTTTTAGAGGTTCATTATGTTTGTTGATTCCTAGATATGAACCTCATTGCCTTTGAAAAAACAATTTTGTCTTAAAATGGAATTGTTAAATAGAAACAAACGAATGTGTAGCACGCGTTGAAAGACCGAACCGAACCTACCGAAGTGCAACGAGCACGCGGTCACTTTCGCTCCTTCGTTACTTGCAAATCGGGCCTGTATATTTCCCAGCCACTAACGCCGACGCCGCACGCTACGACCATTTCGAGTTCGTTTTTTTTGCCTAATCAGCAAACCGAAAACCCTGTGAAAGCGACCACATGCACCCACGAGCGAAGGAGGGCGCGGGGCGAGAGGAAAATTGCTGGTAGAATTGCGTTTCGCTTTCCTTTCGGAACAACCCTTAAACGAACGAACGAGCGGCACACACGTGCGTCGAAACTCTCTGGCTCTGGCTTGGCGGGAAATTTGTATGAATCGACGGGCGAGTCGGAGGAACAACGCACCGTTCCTTCGGTTCGTTTCAGCGTGTTGGGTGGTGGGAGCGCTCGCTCTCGTTGCGTTTCGTCACCGTTCAAAATGGGGGAAAAGTTCAAGTTCAGCCATATTTCGTCTTTGGTAGGGTGGAGGCTATGGAGGCAAAATCCACGCCAAACGCTTGGTAAACACACACACACACACACGCGCGTGCACCCACTTTCGCTTTCGTTGTTTTCGGGTGGTCCGACTCGTCTTCGGGTTTCGTCGAACCGTCCGAAAAATTGTGGCGGGAAAGCGTTCTCGACGCAAAGAGACCCGAACAAAGAACCGAACGAACGGTTCTGGTGCGTTTGGTGGGTGGTCGATGGCCATGACAACAAGTTGTCTTCGGTCGCTTGGAGGGCTAGCGCATCGTCGTCTGCCTTCGCTTGAGAGACATGATTATGTTTCACCCGCCTGGACGCATTTGAAGAACGTTCTTCCGGCCGGGGTTTCGGTTGCGAAGCGCTTCCGGCCGTGGGAGGAAGTTCGCAAGACCGGTGGTTTGTAGTTTCAGCAACATGTTGCAAATCGTTGTGTTGAAAAGGCTTGTTGAAAACTACCAAGAGCTAGATATTTGCTGTTGAAAGCTACCTGAAAACTGGTTTGTCGTCCTAACAGATTTATTAAAAAATGTTGAATTTATGTAAATTCAACAATTGAGTTTCCTTTGATGAAATGTTTCACAAAGAAGAACCCACTACGTCACGGAATTATTATTGTGTAATATTTTTGGCATTTTATCTACGTCTATTGCTATGAACGTTGAGAAAAGGATTGAAACAGTCCCTCATACAAGTTTCTATAATATATTTCCAATCACTTTATCACTTTTATCATTTTTGATAATCGAAGAATATTTTCATATTCAAAGATCTTGATAAAAGGAAAATAAAACAACTCACGACAATAGCAACAATCGGAAAGGTGACACAACCAGAAAACCTTCTAGAGCGGTCTATGATTCCTAGCCAATGAATCCAGTGCAGTGCAATTTCCCTGGCCGTGCATATTCATGATGGCGCATGAATATTTGCATTCGCTTCCCGAGCAGCCGCCTAAACGAGAGTGAGAGCGAGTGAAAGAAAAAGAGATTAATTTATGGTCGTTTTCGCAGTCAATTATACAATCTTCACCCACTTTTCAATCGGGAATCAAATTACAACGCGAACGCGCTGTGTTTCAGTGTTCCCGAAACCAAAAAAAAAAAACAAAAAAAACACACACACACATATCTCCCTGTCAACCTGCGTCCCGAACAAGGCTATAAAAAGCGTCCAGAAAGCAGGCTTCGTCTACGTGTTCGTGTGACCGGGAATCGGGATTTTATCGTTTGTTTATGGAAAGTTTCTGACCCTCCAGAGACCGTTTTCCGCCGGCCTCGCTTGGTCTCCCCTGATCGATGTCATAATGGCGAAAGATAGACGTCTCGCGATTGTGGCTTTCCTCGATTTCTTTCACTGCCCGCCCTGTTGTTTTATGGGGCAGCGCCGTGCCCGTTGTTGGGAGTGGAGTGTGTTTTTCCCGTTCGCTGTGTTGTGTCGGGCAACGTTTTCATGATAACGGCACGTAAATTATATGCTCACGTTATTGATATGAGTGCCATAAACATTCAATGGCAAAGCCGGCACCGATTTCCCGGCGGGGTGTGGGAGGGGAGGAGTGCGGTTGGGAAAAATAACTAGAGCACCAAAGTCCGAACGCTTTTCCGGAAGTGGGCCTTCCCGCAGCGGAGGGTCTCCCGAAGGAATCGAAGCGAAACATGTGAATGGTAAATAAAAAAGGAACTTTTTTTTGTTGGCGTTTGTCGCGCTCAACCGACACGTGGACGGAGAACGACGAAAAATGGGCATAATCCTATCGAGCCATTTCGAATTGACCATTTTGGAGCTTCACTGGTCGGCAGGCGGGAGCCAAAAGAGAGAGAGAGAGAGAGGAAGAGAGAGTGAGAGAAAGCAAACCGTCATCCAAAACACACACTCACAACCGGCTCGCGTGGAGCGTGCAGTGTTAGTACGAATAAAATATCAATTAATCTAAATGGCTGTGTTTCGACGATTTATATCCGGCCCGAAGTGTACTACACGGGTGGATACCCACCCTCCACAACCCCCGTCCAAGGGGCGGAAGTAGCTAAACATTATTGCCCGGTGGTGATTTTTGGTGGTTCTTGTTTTGGTTAGTGTGTGCGTGTTTTTGTTTTCTTTTCATACTCCTTGCGCCATTCGATGAAGGACGATGGAGGAACGCGGCCGTGTGGTGGCAATATATTACGCTGTTTGTTGTCGATTGTCGTACTGCCACCCGGCTGAGATATCGGCGCAATGTGCGGAAAATTGTACGAACGGACATGTCGAGAAAGGCTAGATAAGTGGAGCGTGATAAAGGAGGTAAAGTAAACGAGCGGTTGGTATTGGGATTTGGGCTGAGGAATTCGCCTTTTGTTTCTAAAATCATTTCTTTGCCTGCTGTTTGGCTCGAAATATTCGGTTTTGATGCAGGAATTCGATTTAAGCAGAGTTATACTCTGTCGTAAGGACTTCGATTGAAAGAATTTTGTTTTTAAAAGAAATTATATTATATTTTTGTTATTTTTTTTATTTGATTTTTAAACAAGCGAAAAATAAGTGTTAATTCTGTGAAAATTAACAAAATATAAATTACCGTCAATGGACTTTATCAAGTTACAAAACATAGGTGAGAAACCCTGCAACATTAAGTATCAATATTTGGGACGGCACTAATTGTCCGGCACCGTTCGATCTCTCTCACTTATTCTGTTCGCTTGCGGAAGACGTAACGTTGTGTTGGCTGTAAACTCCTTCTGCACTGCGAAGGCCACGGATAATTAGCAGGAATCGTTCGTTATGGCACCCGGCACATACCGCCGGCAACCGTTCGTACGTCCTTGAGTTATGATAGCTTGCGCCAATGCTGGAGCGAAAGCGTGCCACAAAACATCTGCCAATCGTTTATCGCAGTTTTTTTTCTTCGCTTTGAATGACCTTAATGTCTCCACGACGCTGCTGCTGCTGATCCTGGCCGATTCGACAATCGTGTGTTAATTGACCATAAATCGACGAACAGCAGCAGCAGCAGCGGCAGTGGCAGTTTTTGCGTGGTTTCTCTGGGCGCGAGAGAAAGTGAAGACGTTAAGAGGATGTCATAATTATTGGGAGTCGGCGGGACCGTCGACGACGTCCTGGCTGTTGTAGTGTGCGTTCGCGAAAAGTAAGCGATTCAAAACGATTTTTTGGCACGCATAATTTGTAGATGTTGGAAAGTGTTTGGTGTGGATGAGGTCCGGTCGAGTGGCACGAAAACACGACCGAGTTAGTTGCAGTAAAAGCAGCTTATTATGCGTAGCTTTGTTTGCAATTTCGATGCATATAATTTTTTCTTTTTAACACCACCTTGTGTTTTTATCTTGCTTTTACTTCTTCGCAGCTTTTCTGCACGCTAGAGCTCAGGCTTCTAGAAGCTTTTCGTATATTTGTGGAAAGTTTTTGCTCCACCAACGCGTGTTCTTTGCAGTTCCGCTACAGGTCTCCTATATGTTTTCACTCCCGAAGCGGTTTTTAGGTTTTTTTCCGATTCGTTTTTCCCTTTTCTATGTACCGTTCAGCAATGTTCACGCTTCCTGCAATGGAACGCGAAAGGAGCTTGAAACTGAGAACGGGGAAGGAAAAGATCGCCGGGCTAGCGAAACTTTAACGCTTGGTAGAAGCTTCTTTTTTTTTATAAGGCCAGCAAAAAGAAAAAGAAGTATATTCAAAAGATAAAAAATCATTAGAAACAGTTACAGAGAACAACCAAACACACAAGAACACAAAAAGCCCGGCGTGTCGGGAGCACGAAAACGGAACGAAAAATAGCACAACATTACTCGCACTCCAGAGCAGAAGTATCGGAAAAGAAAATAATACGCGAACGTGCACAAAAATTGCTACTTTTGCCATCGGAAACCGTGGCGGGGGGGGGAGAAAAGAAATTGTTCCACTACTAGCGCGCCGGTCGGCATTTTCTTTCCCCTAGCCACGGTGGGTGAAGCAGTGAAAAACGAACCGCTTCGTCCGTCCCAGTCGGTGCTGGCTTGGCTACTAGCCGTGCGGCGTTTCAGCGGCCAGCGCAGGAAAGTTTTATAATTTATTTCGAAACTTTTCATGAGCTTTTTATTTTGGAGCATTTTGTTTTTCCGCGTCGTGTCGTTGTAGCGAAGGAGGATTTTCTTTTTTTTTTCTTTGCCCCCGTTTCTTTGGTGTATGTGGGTAGTGTCGGGATGGGAAAAGCTACCCCGTGGAAAGCCGGTCAATAAGCAGGGAATCGAAGCAGCGTCCGAACACTAAGTACCCACTAACTGTGCCGCTGAGGCCTCTGCAGCCATTTCCGAGTGGGATTTGAGTTTGTGCGGCTCCTCGAAGACCGGACGACGGATAATGGGCAACTTTGGGGTTGGGAGGATTAGATTAATGTAGTGGCCGGAAGAACCGTGTTGATGCCGTGGAGGAGGTGTTGAAGTTTTCGAATGCTATTTTGCATTAATTTGGAGCTTTTCATTGTAAATGTGGTGGTTGAAAGGCGTGTAACGTTCTGTTTAACGGTTCCACATGAAACTCCTGGAGACGTTTTTAACTTAATAGGAAAAACAAAATCATTACTCACCAAAACAACTCTTTCGAAAGCTCGTCGTCAATTCAAGATTCCATTAAACCGCGGAGCGGAGTGATAATAGAAATAAAATAGATCGAAAATTTCTATTTTGCACAGGTGCTGCGAGGGTTGGAAAAGCGATTTCCATCTTATCGCGTGTGTCGTTGCGAAAATCGCTGACGCCTGGGTGCGTGCGACGGATGATCCCGTGAAGCGGCCCGTCCTGTTGCTGCTTCCCCCCCCCCTCCCCACCATGCCATTACGTGGTTAGACTCCCGAAAAAAGGTTCTGAAGGTGCGCGCTTCCCGCGCGAGGTCAGGATTCTTCCGCGAGTAATGGCACATTTTCATTTTCGCATGTCATCCCGGCAACTCGGCGCACTTTGGCTGTATTTGCTTTATTTCCTTTCACCGATCGCCAAACTCGTGTATTCGACTAAAGTCTTCGGCGTCTCCGGTGGCGGCGAAGGTGACGGTTGTACGTTCGTATTCCCTTTTTTTAATATTCATGGCTGAATTCACCTGAATTTGATGATGTATTGAAGAAACGGTGGAGCAGTGACGGGTCGGGACGTGTGGATGAGCGAAATGGACGTGAATATTCGTCGTCTCGCAGGGACGAGGGTGGTAATAGCGACTTCAGTAGCACCCTCGAGTGGGCGCGGAGTCTTCTTCGCTCCGGATTCCGTATGGTGGCGAACTGCCTTGGCAATATTTGCTTTTCATGACTGGGATTACAAAATCGGGAATGAGGACGATGTCTTGGAAAGACGAAAAAAAATGGACGAACGCGAAAGAAACCAGCAGTCGGCCGTTTGTGGCCACAAAAGCAAGCAAGCGAGGATGCTCTGTTTACTCGGTGTTTCGTTTTTCCCTCCCCCCTGCTGTTCCATCAGGAAGCAATGGGCGGGAAGTGGGAATCGCAAAACGTCAAACGGTTGTCTCTGCACCGTGCGAAGGATCTCAAATTTTGTCATGTTTCTTTGGAAAGTGTTTGAATTCTAGCTGCCGGGGAGACATGTTGCCTTTTGTGGATTCATATTGTATGAATGATTTATTCCAGCTCTAGTTATGGTTTTTATAGTTTCTCATCTGCCTTAAGGAACAAACATTTTTAGATGATTGTATTCCTCAATCTCATTGGATGGACAGCAAAGTTGATGTTCTTAATGGAACATTTTTTATTTCGGTACAAGTTTTAGAAATATGTTTCTTTAATATGTCTCAAACAGTCAATAGTTTACTTTAATTATGTTTCTATTACTATTAATGTTTCAATTGTGAATTTCTTTTCTCTCTTTTTTATTATTTTTGTCATGGTTTAACTATTGAACTTTTGCAATTTGTTTGCAGTATATCCTGTTTTAGTTGAACATTATTTATTAATTTTGAATGTTAGTTTCTGTGTTATTTTTCGTTTTCGACTCAAAATTCCACCTTAAAGTGTTAAGTGTTGGTAAAATAAAACTAAATTCAAATTTTGCTAACCGTTACCGTTGAGGCAAACTGATGGACGGAGAATCCAGCCGAAGAGGGAAAACTCATTTCCTAACTTCTCGTTCGCATCTCGCCGCGGAGGTCGCGGATAAGAACGACTAACAGAGACACCTGAGCGCTTGGCTAGCGAGCACTCGCCGGGGATAAGGAAGGTTAAGGAAGCGGTCGAAGGCGACAACGACGAAGCAACAGCAAAATACTGCGCTCGTGTAGAGCACGCAAATGGGCTTCGTTAGGCATACGGACATGCGAAGAAGGTGCCAGCGAGACACCGCGAAACGAGGGAATGGGAAAATAAATTGTAAATTGAAAATGTAACTCATGCGAAATATTATTTCTGAAATTCAATTTTTTTCTTTCGGTACCTCGGCTTCTTGCTGGCTGCTGGCTGACGGGTGGCCTCTACGGGTGATGCCCTTGGGTGGCATCTTCGATCGTCGTACGTATTCGGTGGGTGCGTACGTGCCGACAGACGCGCTTACCGATTGCAATTTTGTGATTTTTCGCAAACTATTGAACGCCGTCACCGCCGGGTTTGGGAACGTAATAAAGCTGTGTTCAAGCCTGGTTGGGTGGATCAACTGTTCGGAAGCAGCCGGAATAGAAAATGTAATCCATTATGGTTTATTGGACAAATAAATCATCGCAAAATCTTACCAGCGTGCGCGCGCGCGTTCGGGCTAATAAATATGTAACGACCGACTGCACCGACGACCGGCGCGCCGCCGATAGTTTGCGTGTGTTTAGTAAGCAATTTCACTGCGATGAAGGTAAAATTTTAATTAAAAAAAAGCGTCATACATCATCCCGGCTCGTGCCGCGATACGGCAAGCCCACACTAGCCGGCAAACCGACGCATCCTTTCCCTCTCGTTTCAGCGGAACGAATTTCAATTGAACAACCCCAAGTAGGCAGCGGTGGCGAAAAATCGCATGTGTTTGCATGTATCTTGTCTTCACCGGCGACGGAAATTGCGTTTTCCGGCCTGCGAGTAGGGAAACCGTGCGGGCTGAAATCGTACCCAATAATTCGCCAAAAGTAATTCGCATAAAATTATCTGCCTTCTGCGTGCGTCCGTGCGTACGGAGGAGGCATCTACTCACACACTCACACGCACATGATGTGCTCCTTGGAATTACAAACGCAAGGACTCGTAAATTTTGCCAACCACTGCTTGCCACTGGGTGAGGGAAGAAGTTTGTGCCAGTGCCTGCTATGTGTAAATACTGCCCACAACGTTTGGGAAGCGTGTTTGAGCAGTAGTGGCGCCTACTCATCTATGAATTAAAATTAAAATATTCAAAAGACGCGAAAACACGGCGTAAAATGATCATCTTAATGTCTCCCGTTTGGGAAGAATGCAATGATGGTGGTGAAGGTGGCGTGGAAATTAGTATTATTTAAGGTTTGAACATTAATAAGGCGCACAAATGGTGGTGGAAATTGCAGGATATTAGGAGGAGAATACATATCCCTGTTTTGATTGTATGAAAAAAATAATAGAATATCTTAAAACTAACACGTTTCTCTCATCACTTTCTCGCAGATGCAGCGGACAGCAACGATAGGAACGTGAAACCAAAGCCAAGCTGAAACAAAACATCATCGTCAACGGTGCACGGTGCAACATCATCTATTCAAATGAAACCGCAACCGGTTTCGACTACGTCAAAGCTCTAAAACACTAGTTTAGAGAGAAAAGTTTCCTTCTAATTTTGTTTGCTAATCCTAATTTAAACTGCTATTTATGTATTTATCCTCTATCGCTAACTTATTTATTTATTTAAATTATTCAACCGTTTGCTGCGAAAACAACAGCAAGGCAACGCAAAGCAAACCCAGCAAATCTATGCTAGTTTCAATCCCAGCACATTTTTTGCCGAGCAAAAGGAAGGCAATCGAGAGTCGAGTCAGTATATAGCGGAACGCTTTTAAGTAACTTATTCGTTTCGAACGGTTTCGTTCTTTTCGGCACACCAAACACGAGCAAATCCAAACCAACCGACAGACGAGTGCATTCAAACGGAGAAGGAAACGCAACAGTACAAATTAAACTTACAAATCTAAGAGGATAAAGCTAAAACATACCAAAAGAAGATAGCAAAAAAAAAAAAGAAAAAACAATCAACCAAGAAAATAGATTCGACAATAAGAAGAGATTAAAAGAAGAAGAAAAAAAGCAGAGCCAAAAATCGATCCAGTTCATCCAACCCAACCGGAAAGCGAAACATACAAGCAAAAAAGAAACAAAAAGAAAACAAACAAACCAACCAATCAAAGTACAAAGTAAATTACAGAGGAAATATTTAAAAAGTATTTAATATCGAGTCTTTAAAAGTAATATAAAACAAAGCAAACAAAGCAAACAAAAAATCACCGAAAAAAAAACGTACCAAAAGCAATCAGAAGCGGAAGCAAACGACGAGCGGCAGAAGTGTGTTCAGGAGTTCGAACCCGAATCCCAGCCAACCAACAAAACCAAAGTGAGAGTAGTGCGAGTGGGACGCGCCCAGTGAAGTGTATTTTACCCCACCCCTCCCCCGAAAACGTCGTGACCTGCGTCTTAACTTATCCGGTGCCCGCGTGCGCGAGTGTGAGTTACAAAATATGTGAAAACAATTCTAAATTACGACAGTTTACCCCGCGTCGTGTAAGGTATTTTTCTACGTGCGAAAAGTGTGTGTGTTTTGTCGCCAGTGTTTATGCAAGAGAGTCAACTTTTACAAACCAAAAATTGTTCACACCAGGCAATCCAGGTCGCGTCGGTCTGACTATTCCGAACCAAAAACTACCTCTCGTTTCTGCGTGTGTATTGTGTATTTGCCGGGAAGTGCCGCCGTGTGTGAATAGAGTAGAAAAGGACGATGAAAGTGACGATTTTAGTGTAAAACAAAAAAACAACAAACAAACAATATTAGTGTGAATTCGTTGTTCTAGTCGCGTGTTTGGAGAAGATAGTCAAGAAGGAGTAGTTGAATTCTGGAGGCACACGCACGGGCGGAAGTGTGAAGATGCCGCACGGCAGCAGCGGCACGCGACACGGAGCATGACCTCGATGATGAGCGCAAGCACCGCGGACGACACGACCCAGCAAAGTCTACCGTCGTTCACGTCGTTCTCCGCCGAGCTGGAGCCCTCGTGGGACTACTACGAGCAGCAGCAGCAGCAGCAGCAGCAGCAGCGTCCGGAGCGTTCGAACAGTGCCACGAACGGTTCCACCGATGTGATTGCGTCCGCCCAGACGACCGCAAACGGCAGCTACACGCGCCCTTGGGAGATGGACACCAAGGATAATCGGATGGCGCCTCCGCACGGTGGGGGTGGCCCACCCGGCACACCGGGTCCACCGGCCCCACCGCCCCCCGTCACACCGACGGGTGGTTTCACCGAGCACGGTGGCTTCCCGAAGCTGCCCTCCTTCCAGAGCCAATTTCACAGCTTCACCGACACGACGATGGTGACGCCGGAACCGAGCCTTCCGCAGGTGACGGCCGTCCCGGTGCCGATCTCACCGAGTTCCGCCTCACCCGGCACTGGTGGTTCGCTGACGCAGCTCACCCAGCTTACGCCCACTCCACTGCCGCCTATACCGCAGGCTGGCTTCCATACGCTGTCGGCCGTCAATTCGCGCCCGTATCCGATCGTACCGGCTGCGATCCCGGTACGTGATTTGGCCGGCATCAACCACCACCACCAGCATCAGTACATCGACGAGCGGCACATTCAACTCTACCAACCGATGGCCACCTTCCAGGCCCAACCGCTGCCGACGCTCGCCGTGATCAAGAAAGAGATGGTGGACTACGAAATGTCGCCTCTGAACAATGGTCCCGCGACGCTGCATCACACCAACTTTCAGAATCCGCTGCTCGACAATGGGCTGTTTGCACAGAACGGAACCGTGCACCACATCCAGCACCATCAACCGGCTCAACTGCAGCACCATCTGCAGCAGCAACAACAGCAACAGCAGCAGCAACAACAACATCAGCAACAGCAACACCATCAAGCCACTATCATACAGCACCAGCCGCAGCTGCAGCTGCACCACCAGCACAATCTGATCACACCGTCGGACCATCACAACAACAACAACAACACGGCCACTGGTCCGGCAACGCCGAACGGCAAGCTCAACACCGTCCGGCACGATCCGGGCACGCCGGCCCAGATCACGCGGCTCGACAACCGGAAGAAGGAGCGCCGGAAAATGCGTGCCTCGTCGCTCGAGTCGAGCGCCGAATCCGAGGGCAGCGCGATGGAGATCGGCGACAGTGGCAATCCGGGCCAGGTGGCCGCAATATCCAGCACCGCCAACTTCAAGAGCCCCATGCACACGATGAGCATGGACACGGACGACGGTGGAACGCCGGGCGAGAAATCGGTAGGTGTGGAATTTCGCATCCCGCATCGAGATGTGGGATTTTCGAGATCTGGCAACTAATTGTGCACCCTTTTTTTTTTTGGGGCGGTTTTGCAGACGAAGAAGAAGCGAAAGCGGTGCGGTGAATGTGTCGGTTGCTCGCGCAAGGATAACTGCGGTGACTGTGCCCCGTGCCGCAACGACAAGAGCCACCAGATCTGCAAGACCCGACGCTGCGAGAAGCTGACGGAGAAGAAGGTAAGCTTGCGAAAGTTATCGTCATTGCGCGGAGTGTTTTTAGTTGGAGCTTTTTGAGATGCAAAAGATAACTTACACACTTAATTGATCGGAATGCATTAAGCGGTGTAAAATTTCCGCAATATTTCAACCAAGATGTTCAAGAAGATACTTTCTCATTGCTTTATGAAACATTAATATAAAGAGGAATTTTTGCATCGATTTAGCTCATTAATTGTCGCTCGCTTTCAGTCGCACTCATCACTGTCTATAAATTTTCATGGGAAGAAGAAACGAATGTCATTACTTTCCCCACCAATACACATACACAACCGCTCCCGAAAAGGTTAAGAACCTCTTCGGTCTGGCGCGAGGATATCTTGCGGAGGTGTTACCCTATCCGTACAATCGTACGTTAATGTGCGGGAATTGACGATAGCGATCTTCTGCCACTGGAATTGGGTGAGCTGCACATTTGGAGCCCGGGAGTTGTTGCTGCTGCAGTTGCATCCAGCCATCTGCCTACATGTGTGTGTGTGTGTGTGCGAGCGGGAAGAGACTTACAAATGCAAAAGCCGCACTGTGTCTCTTTGTCGCTCCCAGAAGAGACGGCTATCGTTGAAGCGATCGTTGTAGCTGATGATGATGATGATGATGGAGGCAGTGTCGTGTCTTGTCGTGACTACCATTACGCACAAAAAAAAAACATTCACTCCAAGGACCAGTTAACGTGCAATTAACGTACTGGTGGTAGCGTGTGTGTGTGTGTGTGTTTGGTTTTTTGTTATCGTCGCTGTAGCGGTTTCTTTTCTGGGAAGCAATAAATTTTTAACTACACCACCGTCGTCGTCCTCTCGGTGCAACTGTCACCCGGGTTCGCTTCGCACGTTTATCCCTGCGGGCTGCGGAATTTGGCATCAAAGTTGCGCCAGTACGCAAATCCAGCCGACGGGTGGCTTGGCGCACGCGCGCACTCCAAAAATAAACAACACACAAGTTGCACATGTGCGCGCGCGCGCGTGCCCTTTTCCCGCTTCTTCGTGCTCAGGCGACGTCGTTCGGCGATAACGGGTGGCGGTGTGTTTGTCTTTCTTCTTCCGCCGGGTCTTGCACGACTTACCGATGCAAGTTGGGACTTGATCCTGCACACCTAACCAACGTTATCCAACGCGGGCCTACCCATATGTCCTAGGTCGTTTCGGCTGGCAAACTCTCCCCGAGTGTTTGAGCAGCGTCGAAGGGGTTGGCGGAGGTCAAACAAACCGGGCTTGAACGGGCCAACCACCGGGCTGTAACGGGTGGTGGAATTAAAAAAAAAAGAAACCCCACGCAAACACACGGTGCGCTCACTATCAGTGCAGATGTTTATGTACAAGTTTTATTGATTCTTTCGACGTTTGGAGCCGCCGGGGGTGGCTTAGCCGGGCGGGTTTGACGGCTTGCGGTGAAAGTAATTGATTTTGTTCGCTCCTGTAGTGCCCGGTAACGTCTGACGGAGACGCTCCGATAGGCGCTCGGTTGCAGCCGGAGCAGTAGGAGCAGATGGTTCTTAGGAAGTTGTTCCTAACATCGCACATACGGTCGCGCTGGTAAGCCGATCGTTATGGTACTCCGGAGAAGAACCGGATGTGAAGTTATAGCGGGCGTATCCGTTTTTTATAGCTTCCTCACTCTCAGCGCCTTATTAAGGGCCACATTTTTCCGATGCAGATTCGAAACGCCTTCTGTTTGCGGTTGCGCTGCCCCTGCATGACTTTTATTGCCCGCGCACGTCCGATTGTATCCCGCGCAGTCAGCTGTTCATTAGGCGTCTGACCTACATCGTCCGAGGCGAGCAAAATATTCGTGTTGTGCAGCGAAAGACAAGCGTTTTTTTCAAGAAATATATTAACATCCAGCTGGTGTTTCCAGGTCTTTGGACAGTCCAGTCTCTTGGATCACAAATTACGCGAACGAACCCCGGCGGCAGGTGTGTGTGTGTGTGTGTTGTGTGGTAGTAAGGGAGGTCAAGCCGAAACCGAACGACGGTTGTCAGCTGTGCGTTTTGGGCTGCATCGGGAAGACGACACGACACTCGAACGTCTCGGGGAAGTCTTTCAAGTAGGATGTTTTGCAAGTTTGTGTTTGCGGCACGGTTTCCGAATCGTCTCCGGTTACGGAAGAAGGCCTCAAATGAAGAATCCTGATCGGAGTCGCATGACTCACCGTCTTCGGGAGGTGATGGAACTGCCATTTAATTGAACTCTAGTGAGACCTTAAAGAAGAAACGAAGCGCCAGTGAGTCACATTCGGTAACCTAATCGCTTTTTTCCAAAAGTATGCTTTTGTGTTAGCAACAAAAAAAACACTGCTTCCAAGGATTCCGGCTTCTGGTCTGTCGCCGCATTGCGGTTCTTGGTTTCGCTTTCTTAGCCTCCCGTGCGTTCGGTTTTGCTCTGTGTGTGTGTGTGTGTGTGGTTAGTTTTTCTGTTGCGTCCGATCGGCACGAACCGATAAGGTGTGCCGGGAACAGGAAACCATACCGGGGAGAATTCCCCTCCTCCCCGTCCCCCTCCACCCCATTCGCCTCATGAGGAAGTGGATGGAGTAATTTTCAAATAATAAAAAAGCAAGAAAAAATGATGCAAATTAATTTAATGAAACCAGCTCCAGTGCTGGGGTTTTCAACACTTCCCCGTGACGAATGGTTAGGCTAGGGGGAAGGGAAGCAAGGAAAAATGGCCGCTCGGAAGTGGGTTTTCTTTCGGTACGGCAAGCACACAAGAAAGAACATAAAAAAAGCGACACAAATGAGAGCGGCGTGGAGGAATAGGATAATAAATTAACATAATAACAGCTTCGACACACCCAGCGAGCGTCGTTGTCGTTGTGTGTGCGCGTTCGATCGGTGTACCGAGAAGTCCCAACGGTATTACTACGGGGCCCGCGGTTCGGTTACTTCTGCAAATGAACACCGAAGGACCATATGTCACGTCTGTCACACGGACGCAGGAACCGAGCGGAGTCTTTAGAAGGACCTTTGGGAAGGATATCGCTTTCGCAGACTGTACAGCGAACGATGCATTTTGCCCTCTCAGGTAGCTGATGTGTGTGTGTGTGTGTGCGTGTTTTTTTGCGTTATGTTTCTTCCTTTCTTCCGCAACATAAAACTCACTCACATGGGATGGGGATTCACATAGCGATGCTGCTGGCCGCGTTGGTCGGGTGATTGGCAATGATTACAATGCTGGAGGTTTTAAATAAAGCACAATTGTGCGACGACGGCGCGCGACGGGTGCGGTTCCCCGCGGCTTTGGATGTCTCGGCTCGCGATAACGGCCGAGCGGCGAGCAATTTACAAATCTAGCCTGATTAAAGTGTTTGTCGTTTTTCGTTTTAAATTCAATTGGATGCATCTCGTTTTCGCCGTTTCGTCGGTGGCCGCGCAAACCGTGTGCCGACGACTGACGGTGTGACATGATGATGGGCACTGTTTTGGGGAAGGTTAAAAAGAGAAAGAGGAAAAGAGAGAGAGAGAGAGAAAGATTTTTTTCAACCAATGACTAGTTGAGCGTGCTTACACTGAGTATAATACACAAATAATACAAAATTATAATAATTTTAATCAAAGAGTTCAAAACGTACAAAGTTACATACTTTGAGGAATTTCGGTTGGAAAATGCACAATTTTGAACGTTTTCACAGCGAGAAACCGCCGTCTTGTAACTGCCAATCGCCTGCCTTACCACAGTACATCTGTCGTTCCGGCAAACGGCATCCTATGGCAACCTAAAAACCCATCCGCCCGCTCCGATCGCGATAATTGTCGATTGTTTTATTGCTGCCTGCCAGGTGTTGCGGTTCGGTCGCTTTGTTTCGTTTCAAATTTGCATCGAACTGGTCGGCGATGAAACACAGCGTGTAGATTCTGCAATTGCAATTGCAGCGAAATTTATCGCGTTTACATCAAAAGAGAAACAATTTGCTCGATTATGCTGTAGGTTTTTGGGGCATTTTTTAAAAAAATTTGAAAATTTATTATTAAAAAGCTATCTAAAATGTTTTAATAGACAAATTCGCTCGAATCCTTCCTACGGTCACAATTTATTACACGAAAGTCCTTGCACGCTACCAAACCGAAACCGAAACGCAGGCAGCTACATTTTCCGATCCGGTTTTCTTCCCAGCTTTATTCCCGAGGTCCTGTTCGATGAAGCGTGCACGGTGGAAATCGTGTGCATTATTTGCCTCCTGCTTCCCTTCCCGTTACCGCACGTTTTCCGTTTCCCATTTGTGTTTCGTACGTTCGTGCCTCGTTCCCATCCTCCTCTGAGCCCCTAAGCCCGAGCACGCCTGTGTGTGTGTGTATGTGTACAGTTGAGTCAGTTTCCCGCCAGCTCACGGTTGTCAGTTTTCGTTGCACATCTGTCGGGGGTTTTTTTTTGTGTTGGGTTCCGGATCGGATCGCTCCGCCGTTGATCGGCGCTTTTAGGCCGTTTTCATTCGTCAGCTCCTTCTCTTTCTCTCGTTTTTGGTTCTTTCTTCTTTTCGTTTCGCTGCATGCGGCTTATATCCTTGCCACACAGCCGGCTTACCCGCGGCCTTTTATCGCTCGATTTCATTGCTCCGCTGCTGCTGCTGCTCCTGTTATTATTTTTATTACATTTTCCATTATTTCCACACATCATTCAAGTTTCTTTCCTCCTTTTGCTCTTCTTTTCGTTCTCGTTCATTTTTCCACCACATGGTTCCCGCTCGCTTTGCGTGTGTGAGTTGGTTAGTTTTTTTTCTCTTCTTCTCCGTTCGCTCGATTCGACCGAATAGAAACGCAAACGAACCTTTGGATTGATTGTTTCTTCAGCCTGTTAGAGCTCGTTTTGTTTCCCATGCTCCGACGGGTTCTTGTGAACCGTTGGGCATTGCACGCGTTCGTCCTTTCCCGTTCCCGTTGCGCTCGTGGTGTTGGATGCAGCAAAAGGATGCACCACGAAGTTGATGAACGGAGAACGGGCAAACGGGGCCAGGAGCTCAATGATCCTCACGCTCGTCTCGAGCCGCCTTTAAACATCTCTCCGCAAAAGGATGTGTTTTGTGTATTTAAATATCCACCCGGGATTTATGTATGAGCGTCTTGTAGGTGACTTGTACGCCGAAAAATAATAATAAAAAAAAAACCAGATCAGACAGCTTCCGAGTTCCGTTGGATTTTTTTGTGTTATTAGCCTCGCGCGGTGGAAAACACTCGACGCTCGGAGAGGATGCAGCCGAGTTTAATGACACCGGCTGCTCAATGCATGGGAAAGTAAACAGACGCGCACGGATGATTTAGGCGTTTGGAGTTTTTTTTTGGCTTCAAAGCTTGCCCATGGGATGCAACAGAAGTGCACGACGCACCGGATGCAGGATGGATGCGATCGAAGCGGATATGGTGGTGCATCTTGCAGTGATAAGTGAAGTGAAACGAAATGAAGCATGATGAAGATGAAAAAAATATATATAAAAAATAAGGAAGTGAATGAAATATTTTGTAAAACGGAAGTGAATGAAATGTGAATGAAAAAATGTATTCAAACAAACGCTAGAATTATAAGCAAACAAAGAAAAAAATCAATAATCCAAAACAGACTAACACAAGAACTAAACCCAAGCTAAAACAAATAACACCAATTTACTCACCAAAAAACTACTAAACCGCTTTGTGTGCCCGTGTGTGCGACTAATAAGACCGCTAATAAGACCACTAATACCGACCACTAACCGACTCACACAACTAATACCAATGATGCTAATCATCAACACTAACTGCACCACTACCACTACTGACAACTGATACTAACGCGCGCGTGTGTGTGTGTGTTTGTACCACTAACACAGAGCTAACATGCTAATGATAAACTAATTATATCGTGAAAAGTGTGAACGAATGGAAAACGTGCATAGCGAACACGTTTGTTCAAGGAAGAATCGAAATGCATAAGGAGGCATGTGAATATTAGTGTGTGCGTGATTGCGATCCTGCCGTCCGTATCCTGTGCGTCAGTTGCATCCAGTGGCCATCCTTTGAGGTGTATAAAATAGGGTTTGTATTCTCTTCTTGTATAGAATTTGTATTCTCTTTCTAGTATTGCTTTAGAGCTTGATACTTGAGCTAGAGCTTATCTTCTGATGAAATTTTGCTCTAAAAAGTTCTACATGTTTAATAGAGAAGATTGGAAATTGTAGTCATCCAAAAACCTGTCGATTTTATGCTGCCCACGATCGACGAATTATTGTGTCGCACGCTCGCTTGCTAATGATAACAAAACCACACCAAAAATATCGGGCCTTGTTCCTACCACTCCTCTATTTCCCTACTCCCTGTTCAGTCTCTACTATCACTAATCGATGAAAACTGGCAAATTTGCTTCCATTAATAAATTTATGCATTTCCATCCTGTTGGGCGCGGGTGAAGAAAGAAGAAGAGCATGTTTGCATTTGCTATCCACTTCTTCCTCCAGTCTCTCCGTTCCTTCCTCTAGCATTAGCACTCTTGTGTTCATATAATTACCCATGTTCGAGTTGCAGGCTGGCGACGATGATGATGATGGTGATGCCCGGAACGGAGGTTTTTATTCGCGAATTTATTTGATTGAACGATGCACAACCCACCGGCCCACGAAAACGCACCGACACACGTTTTGCATGGCATTAATTGAGCGCGAAGCGGTTCGGGAGTGGTGGTTTGGGGTTTTTCGGGGAGAAACGAATCGATAAATTTCGTGTCCCTCTCACGTTGCGTGCATAATCACGCACGGGTGAGGAAACACTGGCGGTTTGGTTCGCGATGATCGCGAAATCATTTCCAAAACCAATCCCGTGGAAAACCTTTCCAAAACCCGCTCGCATGGCTAGGCGGATGGGTTTTCCGGGGAAATTTGTTTTGCCTTGGTGTTTGTGTTTGATTGTTTTTTTTGTTTCGTTTGTTGCATTTAATTCGCGCGGTGAACGCGGTGGGTCGAGCGCGAATTTCCGGCATTCATTTCCGCACGGTGCGCTCTCGGTTCGGTTGTTCGCTTTTTGTGGCTGCACGCAAAATTCTGCTGCTGGCGGTGATAAAATATTTAATTCCAACGAATTTCATTATTTTATAGTAAATTATAAATTTTTCCGAACGTCGATTCCAGCTTGCAGAAATGCGACCGGCATTCACGGGCACACTGGTCCTGGTGTATCCTTTTGGGACGTACTTTTTCCGTTTGCTTAGCGGAAGTGTGTTTGCAGTGATGTGCAAAAATAAAGAGTCGAATTGCGAATAGAGTGACTCTTTGGAAAGACTGGTTGATAAGTCGCGTTGTTCTTTATTATTTTATTATTGATTTGAATTTAAGTTCCTTTTTATAAAATTTAGAATTGCTATTATTCGATTTGATACGCTCAATTCATGGTTTAAACAACTCTCACGTATTTTTTCAATAGTTTAAAATTTGTGTGTAAATGTTCAATTCGTATAAAAGATTCAATAACTAACTCACACTGTTCCTTCACGGCTGAAAAGCATATCACTAGTGTTTGTATTTTATGCGAATAAAAAAAGGAAAAAGAACCTCACCTCACCAGGTAGGCGGAAACTTGGGGAGGAAAATGTGCACGAGTTTCACCGTTGCGAGTTCTGTCTTCCCATCGAGAGCTTTTATCCATTTTTGGCTGGCTGTTTGTGTGGTAGGTAGGGGAGAGGAAAAGATGGTGAAGGCAGGTGTGCAGAAACTGCAATGCCCGATTTGCGGAAAATTCGACAAACTCTACCTCACTTCACACCACACGCGGCACACACTTTTGCCACACTGCACACATACGCAGTTTGTGTGCCGGGGAAATCATGCGAAATACAATCCTTGCGAGAGACACACAGGCGATGGGCTTCGAAGGGTTGGGAGGGAAGGCGTAGGTGAGTGCGCAATTGCTATTCGAATATAATTTTCATACGGAGGGCGGTGCGTGAACAACCACATGACAGGTGGAGGTCGAGTGCTGAAAATGCACAGAAATTTCTTTGAAATTTGGATATATTCAATTAAGCCACAAACGGACGGACATTTTCCTAATCCTAATTAGGACTTCGAAACACAAAGAAGTAGAGTAAAATCGCCAAAGTTGTGTTATAAAATAGGTAATACTAGCAAATTGTTTTAGCTTGTTCACATCAACTACATAAAGCTGGAACGTAAGGGTTTGTTTTTGTCTACTATTTTAATTGTTTTAAGCTACACATAATTCACATATTAAGTTCTTGGCGGGTAGTTTACATGGACGAGTGAGGGAGTAATATGAATGATGCGTATTTTTGATTTTAAACACGCACGCATGAACGTCCACACGTACGCCCTGCCACTCGACACTTGAAGGATCTACTTTATACGTATACACAAAATCTGAACCGGGACTCAACCGGAAAAAAAAAGCAAAAACCAAAGCACCAACCCTAAACGCAGCGTGTTTCGGATGAAGGAAATAGGGTTTCGTTCTTTATCTTTACTCCCCAGTTTTGCTCAGGGAAAGTGCATTTACGCGTGCGAATGTGTGTCGAGTGCGTGTGCGTTTGCAGCTTGCTGCATGCGTGCGTGCATCGAGGGATGATTTTTGCAAACTCCCCCGAAAAAAAGGGAAGAGGAGTTTGTTTTTTTTTCTCGATTCATGTCACAGCTTCCCCTCGATATCCGCGTGGGTAATGAGAAGATCCTTTCTTTTACAGTGCGGTTCTGTTTACCTCATAATGCATTCAACAATGCGACGAAACAATGCTCCAAGGATAGAGAGAGAGAGGAAGAGAGGGAGAGAGGGAGGGAGTGGTGCGAAAACAATGCACCTCGCCGTTTGGTATGATGTGATGTAATCGTGACCATCGAGCAGCACTTGTCAAAAAGAAAAAAACCCCTTCGAGGGATCCGTTTTCTCCCTCGTGCACTGTGGCTGTGCTTCCTGCGAGGATTAAAAATTAGGTCAAAAAGTTGCTTCCAAATTCAGGGGGTTTTCTTCGCCTTCGTGCACTTGTTTACAACCCTCGGCAAAATTCACCCGAAAAACGAGGGGATGCACATTCCGATGGGGGATTCATCTAAAGAAAAAAGAAAAGGATAAAGATATAGGTATGAAAAGAATGAAAAACAAAATCACAACGAGCCTGCTAATTGGCAAGGAAACGAGTCTCTCTTTTGCTTTGCCCGCTTCGTCCCAGGACGGGTGTTCTCGATGCCCGTTACACACTTTAAACGAGCGTATCAGGTTTAATTTATCCACCTCGATGCGTGAGCAAGAAAACCGGGCTTTCTTATCATGCCACCGTTGCAGCCATGTGTACCGCCCGAAGATCCTTTCTATCCACGCCTGGTAGCTGCAATACAGAGGAAGTAGCGCACAATCTCGCCTCAAAAGGAACTGGTTGCTCTCCGGCTTTTTGATGCGGCAGTTGCGTTGCGTGTGCGGTGCATCTTGGTGCCGTTGTCCTTTGCAGGACTAGTGCACGGGATGCACATCTTATCGGGGCAAATATTTGTGAAGGCATCTTTATGTCCACACGTATCCACACGCACATTGCCGTTGGGGAAAGAGTTTCTGGAAAAATGCACACAAAAGATAAGCAAAGGAGGGGGAGCGTTGGTTGATTGCGGATTTTTATTCTTACGTGCTTCGTGTGCGAGCGTTCTTTTATCGCAGTATCTAGAACGGGTTAGGCTTATCCGCATACTATGATGAATAGCGAACGGAACGTTGTTGTTTTAATAAGTTTCCGGATGAAATTTATTAAATTTTCATGCTGGAGATAAGTTTTGAGAGGTAGAATAGTATTCGAGTATGTAAAGAACTTTATTTTCTTTAAAGACTGTAGATTGCATACTTTTAGGCTGAAAAAGCAACTTAGTTGAGTTTGGAGTGAAATGTTGTATTTTATCTTCCACAAGTTTTAATTTTGGTACAACAGAGAAAAAAAAAAGTCAACTAACAACAATCTGATCTGGATGGTAATTTGACTCTAACGAACTGTTTTACCCAACTGTCAGCTGTCCGGTGTATTCGTATCGTGAATATTTGATGAAATTAATTCAGCATGTTCCATTCGCTACGGGAAAGCGAACATGTGTCGTGACTAACAGCGTCAAACCTAATCGAATGTCATCAAATTTCTACGCAACACGGCACACACACACACACGAACACACCCGGGAATTGCAATTTATCCCTCATTCTTTCTCTCTCTCTCTCTCTCTCTCTCTCTCTCTCTCTCTCTCTCTCTCTCTCTCTCTTGGACATTTGTGCTGCACCATTCCCGAACGATCAATTATCTGCGACACCCTCGCCAATCGACATCGACCGAATGTTGTGTTTTCCCGTCTTTCCCGGTCATGCGAATGCATCCAAATTTCCGAAACCGAGTTTTTTTGTTGTAGTATGGCGATTGCATTGCCGTTACTGCCACATTATCTGCCAAATGTCATTTGACCCTGCTGCTGCTCTTGCTTCTGCAGTTTCGGTTGGCTTCACGCGTAAATTTAATGCCCTAAAGCACGAATAAATGACCCCCGGCTCACAAACTCATTAATCACATGCTTTTCCGCACATAAAAAAAGTGGATCGACAAATTCGGATGCAGTTTGGTGCCCGAGAGACTTACGCATTTTGCACACATTTTTGCATTTTGTACGCAAAAGCAAAAGCAAAGAATCATGAATCTTTGTTTTAAAGAGTCACATTCATTCATCCAGTGGAAAGATTCATTCGAACTCATGAATCAGAAACTCACTTACACAGCAGTACATGGAACGCTTACAACAAGCGCCAATTCCAATTTCGTGCGAGAAATAAACAATCTCACACTACTTTTCTTTTTTTCTTTCGATTGTGTCATATTTTGCTCTGGTTTATCCTCGGTGTCCGTTCGTCCTTGGTTCCGTGCTGGCGCTTGTATATGCACCGCATGTGTCCTGGTGGCCACCCGTCTGGCGAATCGCCGCGGCCTACCAGACGCAGCGCAACACATCGGCGGCCTACATCTTCTGCTCTACACGGCGACGGCGACAACAAATGAGAAGCAACTTTTCTCGTTTCACGCTCACGTGAGCAAAGTCATTATGGGGTCGAAATTTATGACACCGTGCTTTCTCGGAGCGCTTTCCTTGTGTATATGTGTGCGCGTGGCCACGCAGGACGCACTGTCGGCTAATAATAGTAGAAGATGATACACCCCGCTCGCCCGAAGGGCGTTTCTTCTCCAAATAGGAGGACAATCGCCTACTACGTTGTGCGGGGAAAAAAAACGAAGCGAAAACCTATAACTAACGCAGCGTGTGTACCGCCGCGCCTTCCTTGCGAGGGAAGGATAAGCGACGGGGTAGAAAAAAATCGCGTAGCGTAGTTCGTTCCTGTCGAAGGAAACCAGAATTTAGAGAGGCGAACGCAAAAAATTAAATTGAAAAAATTCTCATCCGACACACGATAGAAACAGGCAAGGAAGGAAGGAGGCAGAAGGTGCAGCGAGGCGCCGAAAAATACGACCAAAACGGGCTGTAATTTAATCTAACCTTTAGGAATATTTAATTACGAATTTATTCGCGTTTTATAATTAGATTTCTCGCTGTCTCTCTTCCTTGTCACCTATGCCGGTGTGGTGTGTGTATGTGTTTGTGTTTCGCGCGAAAGAGTGTGAGAAGAAGCGCGTTGGTTCACGTGGTTCGTGGAAGAAATTGAAATTTCTTCCAACCATTGGAATAAAATATGCAATCGAATGAAACCCATCGGTCCTGGGCGGGTTGCGGTGTGGTAATGTGTGGCTGATATTTTTGTTTTCCTTTCGGAAACATTTTGTATGAAATTTCTTAAGGTTTTATATGGTTTGTTTGCATCTCATTATCTGCAAAGTGATACATCATAGGAAAATACTATAGTAATAAGAACAAATTCATGAAATATTTGATTTAATATTTGTAATCTCGGCTTCACAATATTATCATAGCAAATTACCTGTGAAATATGAAAGCAAATGATAAATGCTTGCTGGTATTATCAAATTTATATAGAAAAAATGTTCACAAAAAATCATGTTCATGTAAAGGAAAGTCTGTGGTCTCTAATCAAGCAGAAACTCTCCTGGACAAAAGTGCTTTGCCTTGTACATTTTTGCTCTGATTATGCGATAAAAAAATCACACGTTACTGTACATTCTGTAAAGACGATTAAAAAACACTTTTCAGCTTCATCTTCATAAAAGTCGGAGTTGAGAATTGTCAGAAGTTAGTTGCCGCGTTGGAAGCATTAATGGAAAACTTGTCTTTTTTTATTGACAAAAAACCAACGGACGGACATTTCATTCTCGATGACAGTTCCGGCAGTTTTTGTTTTGTGTCTTTTGCTGATGCCTGATGATACCACCTTGTAAATTTTGCTCGTTTCGATTAGGACAATGCTTGTGTTGCAGGATTTTTACCTCTTCGAGCAAAAGCAAGCCGAAAGAAAGCACGCGCACTCACTCACACACACACATCCTAAGTTTTTTTCGAGGGAAAGGAGAGTGGCGAAAGGAGTTTCGTTCTTCACTTCTAACTTTGTAACTTCTTCTCGGGGAATCGAATGCGTCTAAGCGTGTGAGGAAGAGAAGATACGCACGCGGAAGTGGACATTCTTTATTCCACCACTTCGTTTTTCCTTTATTTTTCGGGTGTTTTTTTTGTCGTACGTGAGCTATTTTCGCGAAGTTTTCCGTCTCTTTGGTTGCGTTAGGTTGGGTTTGCATTGTGCTCCGTTCCTTTTTTTGTTTCTTCCATTTCCAAAAGCGACGCTGTCTGTGTGGTATGGCATTCTGTTTTGAGCTTCTATTTCGTACCACACCGCTGTAATCCTCTACTTCCTGGTTTGTTAGCGTACTCAGGATATGCACGCAGTGGGAGAAAACTGGATTTTCTGGCAGTATTTGTGAGTACTTTGTTTTGTTGCTGTCGTGTTACAATCCGGAAAGGAAAAGAAATTTTTGGGAAACGGTTACACAAGCTGTGCCTGGACCGAATTGTCACCGAACAGTGTCTTTGATTTGTTTTTTTTTTTACTTTGCTCTTCCATATCTAAACCGACAACAACACAGTTGCGGTACGAAATCTCATATTCTAGAGTGATATTTTCTCGCCGATGCGGGGAGCGTGAAAAAGTTTTAAGCCTGTCGAATTTATGACGTTTGACTTTCGGTGGTGGCGTACCATTTTGGTTTCGCCTTCGTCACCCCGTTTTTTTGACAGTTTTTGTAGGCTCTGGTGGGACGGGGTAGAAAACGGTGTGCTCGAGAAGAAACGGTAACGCAAGAAATGCGAAGGTGAATGTCACTTGTAGGACATTCAGGAAATCGCTAAGAATAAACATTTATATAAAGGCACTCATGTTCGTTGTTTCTTAGGCGCAATATTCTGGCCCCATTGGAAGGGCTGTTGGGGATGGGAAATTTAAAAAAGTAACAAATTTTCTAGGATGGATGGAGACGCCCAGTGGATATTGAAAAGTAAAAATATATTTACTAATTTTATGTTTCCATAATTTCTTAGTGTTCTGGAAACTCGTTGATGTCTTTCGAACCCCTTCGGAAGCATTCCCGGTCGTTGGTTGGTGGAGCACTTGAGTGGGAAACCCTCCACTTTAAGCCTTTTCTTCCCGGGCAAGCTCATCTCAGGTGGCCGCTCGTGTGCGTTTTGCACCAGAAGAACCTCCCACTTTTTTAACCCCAGGAAAGCACAATTATCCCTTGCGGGCCCCCCGGAACTACATCCGGCTCCCCCGGGGGGGTTAAGCGTATGCATCGAATGACCTCAACACGCGAGGATGCTTTAAATGAACCACGAAGATGCAAGTGCATAATGCCACGCAAAGCTCCACCCACAATCGCACATCAAACCCGCGTGGTGAAAGCAAAACATTAGTGCGTAAGAAATTGCACCACGCGTCGCATCTCCGCCGCTTGGAAAACTTCCCTTTTCCGGGTCTTCCCTCTTTAGCGAATCCTTAATGAGACACGCTTAACCAAGCGGAAGTGAATGCTTTTGTGCGATAATAAACGCGGGCGCGCGGTTACACGTGCACGCTCGCTCTCTCTCTCTCTCTCTCTCTCTCTCTATCTCTCTCTCTCTGTCTCCCTCGTTTATGCGTGTGTTTTCTCAATCATATCAACTCGCCTGCTCACTGCGTTGCGAGGACGATGTCGAGGACGAAGCATTTAACCAAGGACGCGCTCATCCTCCGCATCAAAATTTCCACGCGTAAGGCTCGATCCCCTGTTCGCTCTTTCTCGCACTCGCACTCGCTCATTGCTCCGATGCGAAAGCACACTGGAGAGCAACGGCGAAAAAAAAAGCAAAAAGAAAGGAGCCCTTTCTTCGGGACCTACCCTAACGCTGTGTTTGTTGTGTGCTGCTTGCTTGCTATACCGGGTCAGGCTTTGGAACACGCTTTCACCACCCACCCGTCCCATCGTATCGTATTTCTACCAGCATCATCCACCCCGCCCGGGTTTTGTGTGCTTCGTTCGTTGTTTTCTTTTACACCCAAGTGGGAAGTGGTTAAAATACTAGGAGCGTGCAATTTTCCACTAATGCGGGGGATTGAACCATGGGCTTTTTTGCTGTTTGCGACATCACAGGCAAGGGTTATCCTAACCAGATTTATAGCGAGATTTTTTTATCGTCTAAAACATAGTAAATTGAAATCAAAGTAAATTGAAACATAGTAAATTGAAAGTCCGTTATATACTAATCTCCAAATACTTCTTTTGAGTTTTTTTATGTTATTGAACAAACACTACTGTTTATGTATTTTAAAATAATTTTCAGTTTGCTTTCCTTACTAAAACTATTTGCTGACGTAGGCAAAATTCAAAGTAAAATAAACTCATAGAATTGGAAAAAAATATTTCGCGCAGAAAAAAGTGATATAATAACAAAGGAAGCAGCCGATATCGATGTATAATGCAAAATGCATTGCATATTATTGTCGAAATTATCTAATTTATTTTCATCCGACCATCGGCCTTCGAGCCCATTTCCAATTCCATAATTGCATTGCAAAAGTGCTCCGGTGAAATGCGTGATGCGTGCACCCACTCATTAGGAGACGGGGTAGAGAAAGAGGGAATGAGCCCACCTACCGAACCGAGGGTTCAAAGAACTCGCATCGCTCTAATTAATCATCCACCCTGTGCTCGGGTTGGGTTTTGCCTGTTTTTTTTCTTTCCTTCTTTCAAATGCACATCCTGAAGCGGAAGTAGGATGAGGGGACCTGAGAGCGATCGCTAATGTGGTTAGATTGCACGCTCCTTCCCCCCCCCCCCCACCCCTCCCCACTCCTCTCCAAGCAGCAGCAACCCTTTGTATTTTAGCAAATTATCCTAACCGGCTCGCTCGCTTCGATCGGCGTGGTTGCTCTAAGGATGCACATTAAGGACGTGCCTTTCGTGTAAGGAATGCTGCGCGCCAAAGGGGATATAAATGGACGCGCGCAAAATCGAAGACAACGGGGTGGTGTGGGTGGAGCAGGGGCGAACGAATGCCACGCCACAACCCAGCATCAGGTTAATGCGCCGTGTAAAGTTTTTTAATGCATCGCTGAGTTGCTGCTTTTCCACCGCCGTCGTCGTGGGTTGGCTAGTGCAAAGGAACTCTTCCACAGTGATGGGTGGAAGAAACTGGGGTTCATTTGATCTTGAGAAGACATGAAAGGCGTCCTGGATGTGTGCCCGGAGTCCTGGCCTTTCCTCGATGATGATGATGATGATGACGATGATGGACGGGTGCGTTCGGAAGCATTCAAAAGTGCATTAAAAGGATTCAATCAAAACGGGTTCGATGCGTGAGTGCGTGCATGCGTGTGTTTGTGTGTGTGTGTGTTTGTCGGTCGGGGAGGTCAAGGACCTCCTTTTGCACTCTGTTTAATGAGCTGTGCTACATCGCCGGTGGAGGGAAAGAAGCCCGAGAAATGCAATTAAAACGTCAGGGCAGCCCGGCAAAACCACACACACACACGCTTTTCCGCGCGCACTTATTCGCCGGTTCGTGAAATTGTAAAGAACGTTTGCCTGAAGAACGGTTTTGTTGCGCATTTCTTCGGTACCCGAGAGCACCGAACAGCTCACGCAGCATTTGGCGTCGTTGTATTTTTGTCGTCTGTCCTGTGTCTTGTACGCTTGTGGGCTTATTTTTGGAATCGGCAGTTGGTTCCGCTTTCTCACCGCGGCATCAGCCATATGGGACCGATTTTTCCGTTCGGTCGTCGTTGGAAAAATGCATCTCTCTCTCTTCCCTCCACCCCACACCCTCTCCCTCCATGCACTCGGGGTGCAATGATGCGCCCGGCATATGTCGTTCAAGTTGAATGTCGTCTATTTTTGGGTCACCCGCGAAGGTGTTGTCGCTCCCGTTGGAAAAGTGCGACCCCCAGCAGAGAGCATTCCAGTCCGTGGTCGGGTGGTTCGGGAAAGCAGGAAGGGGCCGACACGCCGGTCGGTGTGTGACACGGTGTGAAATACGATGCCAGCGGCAGCCTGCCTGCATGCGGCTGTTCGTATTAAATTGCGCCCGTTTGGTTAATGAACTTTTTTGTTTGGTTGCTCCGTGCTCGCCGCTGCTGTCTCTGCTTCCGTCCGGGGTTTTCCCACTTCCATCTCGGTGCGTTTCTTTGCCGTACACGGAATACATAATTACCTCGAGTACGTCTACATCGAGCGCGGTGACACGCAGCCGTTTTCGGTTTCTTCCAGCTGGATAGCGATTTCTCGGAAGATGGAACGAGATTTTCTGGCAGGAAAATCTCGGATACTGTTTTTTATTTGCTGCTAATTGTTTCCTTTTTATTAGAATATATACAAAGCCATAGATAGAACCGTATAAAGAAGCATTTTATCTTTAATACGTACAGAAACCCAAATTTCAACCACACTAGAGCACTTAATCATCCTCAATCTGGTAAAAATACCCTCATACTAAATGTAAGTTACGTCACGAAAAAAAAAAATATTCAAATATCCTACGGAAATAGCTTATAATTAGCACACTTCCCTTTGTAGAGGGAACCTCCGAGCTCAGCGGCTGTGGATGCTGTTTTTTTTGCACACAATTTAGCAATCATAATAGACGATAAAAATTGACTCGTTTGCCCTTCGGTTTCGTGCTCAAGTCAAGTGCAGTCTCGCTTAACCCGTTTGTGTGGATACCAGAAAAGGGCCGAAATGTTAAACATGTTGAAACAATTGACCGAAATATGAGGGTGATGTTGGAGCTTAGGGAAGCGATGGTAGGGATGGATTTGGAAAGGTTTCAAGGACGTCTGGATGTGTGTATGTGAAAGGAGCGTGAGATGAATCGATTCACGATGGTGAGTTTCACCAAGCGTGAGTTGAATCGAAACTCTTCTTGAACCTATTTTAAAACTCCTGCATTTTTCTTTGCATGGATGTGACTCACGTTCAATATTCTTGTTAAAATTTCTTGAAATTATTCTTCTTCGTCTAGGAAACACAATAGAAACGGTTCTTCTCTGTATCTGAAACGTGAAAATCTTCCCTCAACTAACACATTTTCACGCCAAGCGAGCGTTTTCTCGAACCTTCCCCCTGTGATAGCAATGCAGGTAGCAAACCAAAGTAAAAATCGGTGAAAACACCAAACGCGACCCGACTCCTTCTATCCATTCGCCCTTCGGTTGGTAGTGCAGGTTGGCAAATATTTGGGTGCCAAAAGCGTCGTTTCGTATCCAAAAACCCAAAACACACCCTCCCTGCTGAACCGGCGAAGCATAAAAGGACGAGAAAATCGGCGTCAAAACACGCCATCAATATGCACGACTGTGTTTGTGTGTGAGTGCGTGCGTGTGCCGGGCTGGGTAAAAACATTGGTGCAAAGAGGCGGCACGCGTTCGTTCGCTGCCAGTGTGCCGGTGTATTGGTGCGCGCTTCTTGCTGTGGCAGGAAATTGTCTGTAAAGGAGGATGCTTTACGCACGCACCCCTCGTTCGGCGGTCGTCGCAGCAGCAGCGGGAACATCCACTGCATGGCACGACTACCACAACACCAGCTACTACTACTACCACCAGCACCACCACCCCGGCATGATGCGCTGGGGCGGAAAGAAAAGGGAGTAATGAACAAAAAAAAAAAGATTAGGGAAATTAGAGACGCCTCCGGAAAATGGATGGTGCGCCTAGCCGAAAATCGAAATCGGATGATTTTTGGTCGTATGGTGCCGGCGAGGATTGAAGAAATGGACGAATGTCAAGGTCCTCTGGGGCTGTGTATGCGTGTGTGTTTGTGTGTTTGAGTGTGAGCGATGTGCAATAGGGGGACGCGATTACTGATTTTTCTTTCTTAACTTACCGTCCGGAAGAAGACAAGACAAGCCAACGGTTCTCGGTTCGATCCTAACCTTGGTCACTATGGCAACCGTGTGCTGCGTCTCGGCGCGATTTTCGCTCGCTGCGTCGATGAGACATGTTTTGATGTATATTCGAGGAGAGATCCTTGCGAAGCTATGGTATGGGTTTGGATGCTGTAAACCGGCCCGTAGATTTTGGTAAGATTTTCGTTTCAGAAATCTCAGACGAATTGTCGAGTGCTATGGATTATGAAATGTGTATTTCATTACAAAGAACGCTTAGTGGTTTCGAATTTACCTTTGAACAGTTTTCGAATGTTGCAGCAAACAATCGATTTTCTTTTAATTACCTGTTGCATAGAACACTATGTAGAACATAGAACCGTTTTGTAAGAAATGAAAAAAGTACGATAAACATAAAAATTATTAAATCGAATAAAATAACAGAATTGTTTCTCAGCAAATAGAGAAACTATGAAATATCTTCGTATAGTTTGCCATAATGAAGCAGCAAAACAAAATAGCTTTCCCTTTTATTATTCGTTCAATCTGCCGTGGTTCAGTTTCATGTTCCAAAAAATAGTTGAACACTTTTGCTAGAATGTTCTATACTGCATGTCTCCACACTGTGCCATCCAGTTTCGGCTAAAGGCGTTCGATGACAGATGAGTATCCTGAGCTCTAGCCTCCGGATGGAGAACTGGAGCACCCTGTACATCCTGCTTGCCGGTGTATCTTGCGGTTTAATGTCGGTGTTGACAAACTGCAGCCGGTGTGGCGAAGCATTTCGGCCCATCTGCTGCTTCCACTAGAGAGACGGACGCATCAGGGTCTCAATTGAAAAGCGAGCCTTCCGTTCCGTTCTCTATTTGTGGTGTGCTCGTGGACGAACCGAGACACGCATAAGAGCGCCGATGATAACGACGAAACGCAAAACGGAAGACATGATAGGCAGAAAGTGAAATGTGAACAACAGCAACAGGGTAGCTGAGCGTCGTCCTATCCGTCGCTAGAAAGCGGTGTTTGGTGTGTATGGGATAGAGAAGCTGGTGGTTTTCGGTTTTCCGCTTTCGGTTTTACACTCTGGTGGTTTGCGCAGAGTTGCAGCTGCTCTCACTCTCGCTAGCTGCTGTTTCGGTAAGAACCTTACAACAGTCTTATTAGGAGCGACTGTGTGCAGAGTTCCAGAGGTCGGTAAAGTACGATAAAACCGAACTGTGGCACTTTTCGCATGTTCGTATGATTCAGATCGTTGTAAGATTTATTTTGCTCAAATTCTCCATAAAAACAATTCACACTGAATTTAAGAATTTCAAAATATGTTACATAAATAGATTGGTTTTTACCCCAAACTTTTAACCGTAATCATAAACACAGAGCCATCTGTGCTTTGCCATAATTTGTCGTACCATATTTATAGCACAGAGCACAAGCGCCGGAAACGCGCCATCTATACTGCAGTAGTGGAAGCTCGAGAAACGAATTTCCACAGCGCCAACCAGCATAAGCTTTTATGCTTCTTCTCCTCTGTACGGAGCATAAAAGCTGAAATACGACATAAAAGTTCGCCGGCGCACACGCCCGGGCCGGGCGACACCTGGTGGCATTATACGATAACTAAAAGCTTCTTTTTCCTCTTTTTTTTCTCTCTCTCTCACTCACTCTTCCGCGCGCAGATTCTTTACGGTCCTGATGGGCAGCTGCTCAAGCCGGAATCCCGTCGGGGACGCGGCAAAGGAAGCAAATCGAAGGCAGCAGCGGCGGCGGCGGCAGCGGCAGGCGCTACGAACGGAAGCGCTAATGGAGCGGTAAGTGGAAACATTTTGGAGTAAAATATGTTTATAGCCACGGTCGTGTGTTGGTGGTAGAGTCGTGCGACTACTTAGCCCTAGTCCAAGCTGCTTTTGCTGGTGTAGCTATATAATTTTAGCTTGGAGACGCTTCTTGTACTTTATTCGTTTGCTGTAGGCTGCAAGTATATTGCTAAGGTATCGATTTTTAAGCGCTAAAAGAGTAGTAAAGCACCGCTTGTTTGATGTGTTATCGTTTTTTTGTTTATCTCACTTTCTATTATCTCAATTTAATTAGTTAGAAAACTATAATTTATTCCACACGCAAAATTCACCAACTCATTGCCTCTCGTTCGCAAAGATCATGCCAAAAAGGAAAAGGCTTAGAGGCAGCATTCCGATCCGGCCTCGAAACAAGACTTGGGGGAGAAACACCTCCCGCTTTCCCATCCGATTCTACCCTTCCTGGCAGCGATCTCGCCAGTACGGGACAGTACGATACTTGTTCGTTTGATTGTGACCATGTTTTATGCAAACGCTACATACTTATCTGTAGTGGTTTTTTTTGTTTTCCTCCATACCTCGCGGCGTATACGCTGCAAGTTTGGACGAAACTTCCCGTTCGGAAACGACGCCGACGAACGAAGAAAACCCTCTAACACGCTTCGTTCCCCACACATGAGATAAGTTAAATTTATTTTGCATATAAATTAATCGCATTGCCGATCCATTCATTGCAAATCCCCTGCCACCTTTCCCGCTCCCGGAGGGAAGCGTCCCGCTATTGCACAGCGAAAAACGAAAATTGCGAGGAAGAGTTCCACGGTGCAAGGAATTGCGCACGCGGTTCGGGGTTCGCTGTCCACACCGACATGGCAGTGAAAGTCTAGTTTATGTTTTTTTCGTTGTTGTTGCGCGCATTCGGCCGATCGCTTAGTGTAGAGGAATGCAAGATAAGTCTGCGCGCAATTTTTTTTCGGTGCTTTAGGCTGCCGAGAAAATTAAATCGATAGCATTAGCGAGGAAAATGGTGAAGAAAATCGAAGGGTCGTGTTGTGAAACTGCCTCACGACGGTGGAGAACATAAATTGATTGATTTGAAGAACGGAATGGAAGGGGAGGAGTTATACACCACCGGCGTGGTATTACATTACCGGCCTAATTCGTGTGCCGCCTGGGACTGGAAGTAAAATTTACATATTCACATCGTACCGGGAACATTTTGCGACTGCTTTTTTTTGAGGATATTTAGCGTAACTTTTCATGGAAAATAATGTTTGCCAACATATCATACGCGATTTTTTATGGATTTTTATTTCGCATATCGATACCCCTCAATTTTATTTTTCATCCTTGACTTTATTATCTTCGTTCTTAGCAGCAATGTAATGCGCTAGAAAAATTTGTCCCCTTTATGGTTCGAGTATCGTATAGATTGATGATTTAGCAATTTTGATTTATTTTTTTTTTCAAAAATCGCTGTAGTTGGTTCCCATTTTTTTCCTTCCAACCTAGGAAACTTCTGTTTTTTTTTTCGCTGTAGTATTTTTGTATTTCAGTGTTAGTGTTGAATGAGTATTTTTGATCGGTAGCATACCACCGGGAAGTATTAGTGCTCATCCTAACACAAATCCATCCTTCGCTCTCTTTCTCCTTACTGCTGCAAATCTACTGCACGCACACCATTGCGAAAAAATGCATCCACATCAACCCATCCATCGCGTGTTGGCATCGCGACAGATCGTCTCGTATGATGCGAACGGACAAGCCGTCCGTGCTGATGGAAAGCGTGGCCGCGGACGAGGACGTGGTGGCGGGGTAAGCATGCACACACACACACACACACACACACACACTCACACAAACACTACTCAGTATCATTTCAACATTACACCTCATTCGATTGACCGGTTCGATTTGCCCCCGATTTGATCCCCGAAAAGCTGTTGCGAAGGGAAAGGTCCTTGGCCTTGAATTGAGCCCGATCTGCCTCAACATGAGTTCACCGGGGTTTCATGATGGTCGTTTTTACGGCCGTGAATGGGACCAGATTCCTTCCGCATTCCGCAAATACTTTCCTTAAACCCTGAGCAATGGAGAAAGGAGCCAACGGAGACGGCACGGTTGGATCATATGATTGTGGGTTCTGTTTCCGGCCGAAGGCAGAAGCCTCCAGTGAAAGCGAAAGTGAACGAGAATTCCCGACGATGACGGGACAATGTTTCCCTTCCACGAAATCGTCCCCACAGAATCAAAGTCAAAAAGTGCCGACAATGACGACGACGAGGACGACGTCGTCTACGAAAACCTTAAGCACCGTACTCGTGCATAGGATAAAAAAGGATCGGAAAAGGCCTTGCCGTCGGCGAATCGTACTCGCACCCGCAGTGGCATCGGCAGTCGTAAACGTAATCGTCGTCCTCGCGCTGGTGTAGCCTTTTTCAAACACGCGCCCGCCTGTCCCTGTTTGCCAGCTTCCGATTATCGTGTCCCCCTTTTTTCTTCCCCCCAGCGGTAAGTGTGTCTGGGCTGTCTAACTTTCGCCCGGCTCGGTGGCAGACGACGTGTCGACTACCGCCCGTGCGCCTTGCCGGCGTTCACGTTTATGGCATTCTTTTGCAAAAACGATTCCGGATTGCGTGGAACACTCTTTCCGGCAGCAAGCCAGACACAACTTAGCGCCCGTTTCCGATCCTTTTGGGGCGTCCTTTACGGGGGTAGGGCCGACCTTTCCGTTGCTAGGATGATGCAAGGATTCGGCACCCAAGCAGCAGGCAGTTACTTGAAACACATAAAACGTATTTAATAGGCAACGCGGGCAAGTTGCGAAAACGCGGAGAAGGGGAGGCACGTCTGCTGGTGGCACGGCTATGACCTGGAACTTTGAAGATAATCTTTTCAGGTACTTTGTACGTCTTCCGGTGCTTGAAATTCTCGATCGCCTTGCTCTATCGGAACAAAAAGGAAGGATGCATCTTTACACGTTTGAATGTAAGCTTTAAAATGCCTTCAGGGAAAGGAATTCCTGCCAGCCTCTGCAAGCTTTGAAGCGTCGTTCAAGTCGAAACGATTGATCGTTTATCGTTTCTTTGGAATCGAACGCCGAACGGTTGTCTTCCCCACATCAATAAATATATTTATAGCACCCGAAGGTCAGGGAAACCCCGCAAAACGGGAACCGAAGGTCCTTTCTTTGCAAATCGATACGAGAGGACGGCTTGTTTTTTGTTCTGCCACCACCTTACCAGCTGATCACGGTGGCTCGTTTCGGGTTCGAGCCTTTCGCTTTTTTTATTACTTTCATTCCATTTGCCATCATCGTCTTATGGTCCCGATCGTCATGGTATGGGTCATGGCCATTTGTCCGGTTTTATGATGGCTCCATCGGTCGAAAAGAATTCTTCTGCAGCAAAAAAAAAACAGTCCCAGCGATTGGAATACGTTTGAATATAGTGCCCATTTCTTCCTTTCTTGTTGAATACTACCGACGGGTCTTCGTCGTCGTCGTCGTCATCGTTCAGACCGTTCTTATGTATTCTACCTTTCATAAGCACCAGAACGAACAAACGAACCGAACCGGACCGAACCGGACGGTCGAGCAAACGATAGTATTGGTTTACGGGATTGAGAAGATGCTTCTGTTTTAGTCCGGCGATGCCCTAGAAAAAGTTCCGGCTTTTTTTTCCCCCCCCCCCCCCCCCCCCCCCCCCCCCGGACCGACCGGCTTCGCTTGGCGGTTTGTTCGCCCATAACTCCCGGGGCATTAGACGGGCCCTCGGTCCAAGTATTTAGCAGCAGGAACGTTGCCGTTCGCTTGTTTTTTTTTATCCCCCTCCGAAAGGGAGGAAGTTCTTCTCGGAATACGGTCGCCTGCTTGCCCTTGTTCGGAAACTTTTACTTGTTGCTTTCAAACACGGGACCCGGCTCCGGTCCTTTGGCCGAAGAACAGATGGAATGGATCCCTTTTCCCGTACTGCTCCTGCGGGGCTGTTGGTAGTGAATGAATTCGCATACAAACATACCACGCGCTGCCCGGGCAACATGACGACTTCGGTGTTGCCACAGCCACGGGCAAGGCGACGGCTCTTTGTTTTTTTGGTTTAGCTACATTCTTTCTCTCCCGACGGTGACGCGGTGGAGATCTAAAGATCAGCTGAAAGACCAGACACCAGTCCAGACCGACGAGACACCGTGCTCGTTTGTGCCACTTCCCTTGTTCCGGTGGGGCAAAAAGTGTCCTCGCGCTGCCACCCCAACTCCCTGCAACGTTGGAAGTGTTGATGACGAAAGAGTTAGCGTGGACTTTTACTACTGCTGCTGCTTCTACTACTGCCACTGCTACTACCACTACCACTATCTCATTGACTGCGAATGTTTATGTGTGAAGCTTTTTATTCCGAGTGTGCCATCGCCGGCGGCAACCGTTGAGCACACGGTTCCTTCCAACACACAGGGAAGAAAGTAAAAGCCACGCTCGTTTGGCGAGTTTCCATCCGCGGCACGTTTACCACCCGAAGCCGATCTGCTAGTAACACGACGCTGCTCGGCGTTGTCACCGGGCCACAAACGGCACCGAATCGCTTAATCGGTTTCAAGTTCACCCGGCGTCGGTTCTTTTGTCGGTTCTTCCGCCCCATTCGGAGGCAGCATTTTGTGTGTCGTTCGCTCTGACGGTTGCGGCGTCAGAAACCCTGGAATATCCCGCTTGCGAGAGGAGGGAGCGCATGGCGTGCGTTCGTCGTCTGTGGGGCCTTTCGCTTCCCTAACCGACGACCGCACCGGCACGTGCCGGCGCTTGATTCGATTGCGAGATATATAGGTACGTCACTCGGTGAGGGAGAATCCACCGGCTCGTCCCCGATGACGATCGTCTTCTGGTGGGTCGATCTGGGAGGGGCGCGTTTTTGGGTCGTCCGTTTTGTCTGTGCTGCCGGCTGGGAAAGTGTGGGCAAGTTCGTTCCGTTTCGCCACTTGCCGTACGATGACTTCTTGACTTGGCGGACGTACGAACAGCGGGCTCGAGACGGGCCAACGTTTGGACAGAAATGTTCAATCTTGGGATGTTGTTTTCAAAAAACGTCTTATTTAGAAGAATTCTGAAAATCTCCCTTAAAATCATTGTATCCAGAAGGAAGCTCTTGGAACGCTCTAGTATCGCTAAAATTCATCACCAAATTTATGAACCCAAAACTGGCAGTAAACACCGAAAACTCGACTGCTGCTCCTACCGTGCCACAAACGTGGTACACGCGGAGCAATATGAAACGATATCGTTATTCCGATTCCGCGTGGGGATTGGAAGCATGCACGAGCGGCGCCCGGCAAACCTTAGATGGCAGAACCCAGGGCAAACCCAGACCGCACGGCGCACGGCGATAGAGATATCAAGTATCGGTCGGCGCTGACAGGCGGCAAGCCAGATTTCGGTAGAATCCTCCACGGGGTTCGCACCCCACGGGAGGCCTCTCGTCATATATCTTTCGCTCGGGCGCTCGTTTGGACCATGTTTTTTTCTCCCCTTGTCTTTCTTGGGATTCCGTTTTCCGTTCGTAAAAGTCTTCCTCATCAGCTGCTCGTCGTCGACGTCGTTGGAGCGTACGACGTTGAGCGCCGTACGGCTTAGCGCCATCATCAACACCTTCACCTTCTTCCCTGTGGCAGGGAGGCAGGCAGGCAGGCTGGTGGCTGGTCGTTTGTTTTCTCACCATTCCGGTAGCTTTTATGTCTTTCGGATGATGATTATGATGGTGCCGCTTGGTTCGATGGTACGCGCAGTTATTGGGATAGGTTTTTGTTTTTTTTTTTGAATAGGATTCTCGTTCTCGCGCGCAACAGCTGTACCCGTTTACGTTTGTCCGTCGTGCGAGCTCTCAAACCGCTCCGCCAAGTGGATCGTTAAGTTGTCGGGGTCGGTTTGTGTCGGGACTTCTGAAGAGCCGGCGGCTACCTGTTGAACAAGAGGTGTTGTTTATCTTTTTTTGTTTCGTTTTTTTTTTGCTTACTCCTCGCGGCGGTCTTTATTCAAGCCTTTATTTCGTTTCAGTTGCTGGAGCGATGCAGGAATTGTGCGTGTAGTTTTTGGCTTCAGATGAGAAGAACTTGGCAGGCTGTTGAGATTTAAAAGATGTTGTTTTGTGTCTTGTTGTAAAAACTATGCTTATAAACGGCTCATAAACCGTCCCTTCTCTCGCCGGCGTTCCATTCGCGTACCCGACTGCATCGTTGACACACTGACCTCCAGTGACAGTGCGATTGCAATCCGGTTCGTTGCCGTCGGCGAACTCGAAAGCCCTCGGGGTAAAGCGCCAGCAGCAGCACGACCGATGGGAAACTTTTCCCATCCTACATAGTGCGAATTTTTGCATCATGGTGTCGCGTGCATCTTGCGTTTGGACGCAAGCTGCGCTCCATCCCTTGCATTCCACCCTTGAGAGTACGCCGCGTAAGACGGCGGATAAAAGTACCGTTCGTTCTAAATAACTTGCCGATCCAAGCGCCCGGCTCAAGCGCGGTGTTTAGAGGAACGAAAAACCTGTTTTTTTTTCACCCGTGGTCGAACGCCGAACGCACGCGGAAGTGAATGTGGTGAATTTTAAGATCGTATTGTAACCGAACGTGCTCCGGGTCGAAGGGAAAGCATTTTTGGTTCAGTGTAGTGCAAAAGATGTTTTATTTAAAAATTAAAATTAAAAAAAAATTAAAGAATGTCGTTCTGAGGTCGGGAGTATTCTACTTTCTACGTAATGAAATTAAATTAAATTAAATTCATAAAATAAATCCGAAGCATTCTTGTAGGTTACTTCTTCAAGGATTCTTTTTTGGGGTGAATGCAAAGATGATGACTCTTCTCTTACACATTTGCAACCACCACAAATACCTCATCGCTGAAGACGGAATTCGGGCGCTAGAGGAAGCGTTAAAAGCAACGTTTTAAATTGCAAACGTAATTGAATATGCATCTTCACGCCGCTGCTTTCCTCCGTCGCGTAGCCCGACAAAGTCGTCGGCAAACGTGAGCTCGTGAGCACGTGCCAGTTCCGCCCAGAATCCTTATGCAGATGCTCGTGAAGTTGCATATCGGTGCACCACTAGTGCTCTGTGCTTTGAAAGTGGCCGCTTTCTGCTGCACCTTATCCCTCCACTGGGGACGCGCGTTATTTATCATATATTTGTAGCCAATAAATCAAGAAGAAATATACCCCATCACGGACGGCAACGGTGTGCGTGCGATCGTTTGTGTGTGAATCGCGATTGAGGGGCAAGTTTTGTTTTTGCATTATTAAAAAAAAGAATAGTTTTTTACAATAAAAAAGACTGGAATGGTATAAAACCTCGGCACAATTTAGTGTCCTACATATTTAAGGGTTGGCATTTTCCGAGAAAGCTGATCAAGAAACAGTGCGGGCGGAAACATAAAGTTCACTACTTCTCCTACCACCCTCTCCGCCCATCGTCTCACAATATGGTTGAAACAACACACGCAAACAATCGCTCATAAATATTCGAACCGGCGTGTTTGATATAGTTTTCTGTTTTGTCGTTGTTTTTTTGTTCGTTTTGTTTTCTGTTTTCTTCGCCGCTTCACCCCACGTTCGGGCATGATCTTGCTTATTATCGGTGCAACATAGGCCGCAGAAGTCCTCGCGCCCTCCTTCGTAAAATCGTTTAAGCGAGGCTGGTCGTGAACGTGCAATATTTCAATGACCCCTTCCGCCAATGGGTTTAGCTGCTGTTGAATATTTATGGAGCGAACATGCTTTTCTCTGCCCAGCGGTCTGGAGGGAGGCGCGCCGAGGGAGCGGGCGGCGGTACACGTTGTTTGACCTCCGGACTGCATGTTTCGTGGAGCCCGCTCGTAAGCGAGGGGCCCCATAAATCCTGCGTTCGAGGACAGGAGACAACGCGTTGCGTAACATGAACGTAACGCCTGGATCGCTTTAAAGTTGATTTTGTATTTTTTTTTCTGTTGCGTCTGAATAAAACGGTTACACAGGTCAAAGGTCAAAATGCACAACCTTCCGTCCTTCGAAGGCTCGATAGCATATTGCAACATATATTTGCAAAAAAAAAGTATCGCCAACAGGGTTTTCTCCTACTTTCTGTTCTACTGACGCCCACCATAAAGTTTTTCATTTGCAAAAAAGGAGCTTTAAAAAATAAAAATTAAAAAAACACCATCAGAAGAACTGCACAATCGTAACGAAAGGGAAATTTTCTCATTATCGCTTGACCCACATACACTCGGCATGGCGCAAAGTTTCGCTCTCGGCCCGTGCACGGTCAGGTCATATCTGTGCGGCTGCGAATGCATCTCGTCCTGTTCGCCGTTTTTCGTTTTGCTCCGTCTGGCGTATTTATGTTGTGCATATTAAAATAAAATCGCAAACCTCGGACACAGAACGAAGCGCACAGGCAAGGAGGAGGCAATGAGTTAAACCTTTTATAAAAAACAACAAAAAAAAACAGAACGCATCGCAGAGCGGCCCAGACTGTTGCCCTGCAGCGACAGCAAAACCGGCTTTCGTGGTTGGCGTGGCGCAACTTCGACGAGCGTGTGAAACGAAGGAACCCTGGATGCAGTTGGAGATGGTTTTTGCCGCTGCTGTAGAGTTTTGCGTTCTAGAGCAGAGTGGTAGAAAGAAGGAATCGCTTTTTCGTCTCCTCCAAACACCGGTGTTCCGATGGGATGAAGGTGAAAGTGTTTCACCGACAAAATAGTGTACAACTATTCCGCTGATGTCTTTTCGGGGCTGGGGCGCTCGATGTTAGATGCAAGCCAAGTGCATTTTGTTTTCCAACCACACGTTTCCATTTCCGAATCGAAACGTTTGCAGCAACGCAATCCGGTTTGTGTACGTTCCGGCGTGAGTGCGCGGCGTGGGTGGATCGTTTTGCGGTTCGGGCCACGGTTTCCTCGTGAGGAGAATGGGTCAGGTCGCGAAGAAACTTTCTCTTCCCGCCGGAGAAGCTTGTCGGGGATACGAGAAGTGCTAGTGAAGGTGTAACGAAGCAGCGTTAAGCTTGTTTTACAGCGGGCATGGCAGAACAAACACCTGGAGAAGGTGGTTGCGGTGGGAATTATAAAAAAGGTGATAAAAAATTGATGAGAATTGAGATTCAATCTTTTTCTTCAGGCTGAAAAACATGTAATTTGTGGGGCAAAATATATATATTTTTCATATAAGCGTCTGTTTCGCTGAAATTTTAAATGGTGATCCATGCTTGCTTTCGGTTATGGAATAGTGTTTTCCAAGTTCAATTAAATCAATAATTGAACCTCAGACTGTTGGAAATCATGCAAAAGGAGCTTGACACATACGGATCTATCTGCTTTCCCTAGAAAAGGAGTCCTAAAAAATAGGCTTAAAGATCATCGACGAGTTCGAAGCGAACCGATCGACCTTATGCGGAGCCAATTCCGCCAGCTCCTTCCTATTCTTTCCCGACGGGTAATTTTTCTTGCACGTTCCACGAGAGCAAAAACCGGGCAATGCCGGGCGAAGGACGACGAGTTCTTCCGTCAAGGCTAGGCTGCGGTAGAAACGCTTAAAGTTCTGGCTTTTTTGGTTGGCACGCTCTCGCGCCCGGCTCGCCCGGGTTGGCGTACACTTTCGAATGTAAAATAATGCTTTGTATGCATACAATTATGAGGCGAACGAGCGCGCCAGAAATAAATGCAAGATTTCACTTTCAGAACGTTCGCCAAGGCATCCTTGGAGAGGGTGAGAAAGGTGGCTGGCAATGATTGTGTTGCTTCGTTAGAAATGCATTCCACGTGCACTCGTCGTGGGGAGGAGGGGATGGGGAGAAGCCACTACTACACACTAAATATGCTAAACGATTCCGTTCCGTTCATCTGCCGGTTCTAATAATGGTTTATTACCGGATCGTCGCCCCTCGGTCGTCTTCGTTCGGAGCGGGTAGAAGCTCGATTCGGGGTGCCAAACTCCACTTTCCCTCTCTCTCATTCTTTCGGGTGAGTTCGGTTTTAGTGTGTGCCCTTTTTGCTCGTTCCCCATTTTCGCTGCCCTCAGCTCAGACGCTGAAATGATGGGTTTACGTGTTTGGCAGTCGTAAAAGCGTCGCTGTTTTGACCCACCGCTGCCATCCTGAGTTTGGGTCGGGGTTGCAGTTCAGACATCGGGAGACATCCAGACACTTAATCGTGCACTGACTCCTGGGTGGGCAGCTCGCCCGTTGGAAAGGGGCGCTGTTGGCGAGACCGATTGCACATTTCTTGCGAGCAAGAACGTTTCTCCATTTTGGGGAAACTGGGGCGACACACACACGCTGCGTTCTGTGTGAAACACACACACACACACACACACACACACACACACACACACACACACACACACACACACACACAAATTGGCAGCCATTTTGCTGGGGCTGCGTTTAGTGTGTGCTTTACGCCGATCTTGACGGATGAGCGTTCTGGGAGCCCTTCCAGACGGTGAAGATGCGAAGACGTGCCCTGGCGAAGTTAGCTTAATTAAATTACGTGTTACGTGGTTGTTATTTTTTACGTCCTTCGCGCTCATTCACTTTATAAAGCTTCGGCGTTAAAGTTTTGCCGGCATTTCGGTAGGGTTGGCAGGGAATGGGCGTGTTGAGCTACTAACGAAGAGTGGAGTTTAATTTGTGTTTTGTGAAACGTGCACGTGGAATTGGTTTAAATGTTGCATGAAATAGGAAAAAGTAACGAATTTCCAATCTATTCCTAGCAGTCCCACCACCCGGAGGCAATCGATTGTTGAATATTTCAAAAAGCACTCTCGATTTCTCACGGCCAGTGATGTAGCGAAGCTTATTTGGAAAAACAAATAAATTAGGATTGAAAATTTCACCAGTATAACAATGTATCGATATGAATTTTGTCTGGCCGTAAAATAAATCAAAGGTTCACGAACATGCTTATAAAGTATTGAAATGTATTAAATTTTTAAATTGTATTTAAACTGAAGGTATTTTTCATAGTTTGAGATCCATTTCGACCCTATAGAAGCCCAGCGCTAACAGACTTTCCAGTCTTTTTTCGTGTTCGTTGACATGTTCTTTTACAATTATTAGCTAAAGAAGAGTTAACACTGATTATATTGATCTGGTGAAAAAAGGGCCCTAAAACCGAGAACATCACTGCCCACTCGAAACGGCAACAATCAGAGGTAACGCACCGAAATCCGATGCGCGTATGATTTTTCAACGTTTCTGCGTCATGAATAAAAAACCAAATGGGACAACGAAATATCGATGACCATTTGGTTTCACCTCCTCCCTGCTTTCCAATGGACCTGCCGCATTTTCGATCTGTTGCGTCTGTTCGGTAACGACGGAGCCGGCTGAACTGGTCAAGGTTAAACTGCATGTGCTCTAATTTAAACATATAGTAAATGTTTAACAACTCCCCGAGCAGTTTTCGTTTCCGTTCCTATCCGTCCCGTCCGCTCGGTACGGTGCGGTGTGCTACAATTTCCCATTTTCCACGGGAAGCCCTTTTGCGCTAGACGTGTGCAGCAGCAGATGCAGATTCGCGCGCAGGGTGGCGTGTGGTTTGTTTTTTTTTTACGTTCACTTCTCGGTCACTTTCATGTTCGGTTTTTCGGCCACACAACACAATTCATGCCCGCGTCGGTTGGGTTGGGCTCGCTGCTCACGTTCATTCACGTTTTCGCACTCATCAACGGGGCCCGGGCACACATATACACGCCGCTGGGAATGCACGTGGGGCGGCTATTTTCATTCCCGTGTTCCGATGCGTTCCCGGTATTTACCTTTTCCTTCCCGTGCAACTTTCACCGATCGCCGTCAAACACACACACGAACCCGCGTTTCCACGTGGTGGAATGGGAAATGCAAGCGACCATCACATTTAATTCATTTTCATTCACAACTAACTAAAATCGTTCCTGTTGCAATTGCGTGTTGCTGCGCGCACGTGGTGGCGGCCCTGCCGTTGGTGAGGCTTTTTTGGGGGCGTATGCTCAGGACATCCGGACATCGGGATGGGATGGGTGGGAGCTGATAAAATTCACACGTACATGCATCCCGACGGCGGAGGGCTGTGTGTTTGCTCTCATCAAAACGTAACGTGCGCGGGTTTGCGTTTCGTATGCCGGCGCCTGTTTGTGTGTTTGAAAGCATATTTTATTTTAATCCTTCCCATGTTCGACCGACCTGTTGGATTATGAGTGGGAGAAACGGTGGTTGGGTGGTCGTATTTCAGGCTGCAACGGAACTGTGGTGCAACTGCACATGCCCTGCCGTGTGCCTCCTCTGCCGGTGTGAATTAAAATATGAGTTTCCCTCCTCCGTACATGCGTGTGTGCCTTTTTTTGTGACTATCAGCTGGTTTACGTGTGAAAGAGGAATTATGTAGTCTCTCTGTTGTATTTCCACGGTGGCCTTGAATTTTGTGCAGCAAAACAAAGCAAAAAAGCACCCGGCACTGCATGTATACTATCGCGCGGAAAATAAACTCCAGCACGTGGTGAAATCAATACCGCCGCAGGTATTTCGCTCTCAATTACTACATCATTCCGTCCTCAAGCGAATGCGTGGTTTGAGGTGTGGTTTATAGTGGTTCACCGCAGAGCAATCAATGCGAGGTTCGATGCATTGTTAGCTTTGAGTGGTTTTCCGGTTTTTAGTTTCGGAATTTAGTGTTGATTGTATTTTTTAAATATCCCTTTCGCCAAGCATCCTTTATCAATATTTGAAATTGGATTATTTTACGCTTCATCGTAAAGGTTATTTAAATTATTTAATGCAGTTACATGAAGTTAAGAGCAGATAACGCGTTCGTCTAAGTTTGCGCGTAAATAAATACAAACCGAACAATAAATATCCCAACAAACGTTCGATACCGAGCGTAGACATTCGTAGTAAATCGTGTGGAAATTTCACCTCCCCGACACACAAATTGGTACTACCAAAATAAACCCCCAAAAGGGTCGTTGCCCTTGTCTCGATGTCCATCGCTCGTTTTTCTTCCAAACCGGACGACACCGGGACGGACCGGTACAAAGTTTTTCCCCGCAAACGAGGGCAAATGAAAAAAAAAAACCGAACACCGGAATATTTCTTTTTACGACCGTTTTGGTAGATGCAACTGCAAAAAGGAAAACAAAACATAACGGCCGGCATATAAAGGATCCTCCGTTTGCCGGCTTTGTTTCTGTCGTGCGTCCGAAAGGAGGGGGAAAGAAGTTTGGTGTTTGCCCTTGAAAAGCGACCGTCGGACCGGGCCCGACTCCCTGTCGGGCTGACCGAAGACGGAAATCGGAAGGATATTAAAATCCTTCCAGACACACGCACACAAGCACAGCCATAAGCATCGAAAGAGCGAGAGCATGAGAGAGAGACTACAGTTGGCAGCAGTTTCATCCGTTCTTCGAAGAAAGGTCATCAAATCGAGCGTAATGGTCCTTTTTTCCTGGAATCGTCTGCCGGAACTTTATCATTCCTCGTTGGTGTGCATGTGTTTGGGATTGGATTGTGAGGCGGAAATGTTACCGAAGGTTAGGACTCTTTACAGCATGTAACCGCACGCGCTACCGAGAACGCCCAGGAAGCCTCTCGCAAATGTCAATGACATTGAAAAGCAACAAACCCAAACCGTTCCGACGTGCGTTGCCGGGAAAGCTTTCTTCCGTTTTCACCGCACGCCTTTGGAGTTGATGAAAATAGACGAAAAAAAAAGAAAACACATCCACCAGCGGTAGGAAATTAGCGAAAAGGTAGGCGGACGGCAGAGCGCTTACGGTAAGAATGTTAATGGTTGAAAGTTACTACCCGCAACGTGCGTTCGTTAGAGCCCTCTCCGCGTGCTTCAATCCATCTTACGTGGAGTTTTCGTGGAAGTTTCGTGCGCTACTACATCCTCCACGCAGGGCGCGACGGAAAATGAATGAAAATTCGTTTCCTTTGCCGCGTAATGTGCGTAAAACCGTGTACCGGGTTGGGGGTGGGGCAGCGTAAAAAGTTTTCACTTACTTTCGGGTAGGCGTAACTTTGGCGCTCGGGCGCGTAGTAAACGGCCTCAAACCCACTCGCGGCGCTGGTTGTTGATTTCTTCGGGAAGTGTTTTAAGGACGAGCCAGGAGCGCATTTTTACGGTATGGTTTTTTTTTGCCTACCGGGCCTACTCGACGATTTTTAGAGCAGCCCATTAGCGGGTAACACTCAAGGTTATGATTCAGGAGTTTGTTGTTCTTTTTACGGTGTTCTTTTCTAACTGTTCGCAAGAAGCTAGACTGTGCTTTAATGCAGAAACATTAAAGATGTGTGTGGGAAGTTGGCAAGCTAATTGCTTTAATGGCTGTTTTAATTGTCAATTTCTTTAATGGATGTTTCTAAATTTGCTCGTGAAATAATGACCAAAATTAGACTATCGATGCGCTAGTATGTATTTGATAAATATCCTTCGTTTTTATCACATTCTGTCAGACCTGAAAATTCAGAGTAGTGTTTGTGTTTTTGATTTGTATTATGTTCGATTATGTTCGCTTCATATATTCGTTGTTTTATATTCGTTACAAATGTTCTAATTTGCAATTTCGTTCGTTTTCTTCTTCTTTTAGGTAAGTGTCACACTATTTTCACCCTCAACTGGATTATTGGGCCCCAAACATCAACAAGTTTTACATTTACTTGTAAGTACTAACAAAATCCTTCGCAAAATCCCGCTTAGTGGCGGCCATTTTTCCTTTAATGGAACTCGAAATCAAACGCGTTCAAGGTGGGTTCAGCATCAGCGTTACATCAGTGACCGGGGCCAGAGTTCTGGTGTTTGTAGGTAGAAAAAAGAACAAATAAAACAGGAGAAATAAAACGAAAAGTAACATCAACAACGCCATAACGCGAGCCGGAGCCGTACGTCGCACACGTACACCGATTCATCTCGGGGTGGTTTGGAGGGTGGATACGATTTTTTCTCGTCGTGCGGTTTCCCCTCCTGCTGCCACCTCCCGGGGCAGCAGAGCCAATTAATTCCTGCCACACAGTGCTGCGCTGCGCGTTCCTTGTTTGGACTCCTGTCCACTCGGCCCCTTTCCGCCTTTTGTTGCCACAAAGTCGGGGGGTTGTTCCACGCATGGAACAACATCCCGGCCCGTACATTGTAATGTACGCGTGCACAAACACACACGTGCGTGCTTTCCTTGTCGCTCCTCGACTCCCGCTACCCGCACAAAACATCGACCTACGCGAAAAATCTGTGAAAATCACCCCACGAGAGAGAAGAAAAAAAGGGAAACGAGCGAGAGTAGTTTGGGCTGAGCTGCAGAACAAAAACAAAACACCCAAAAAAAGAATCGATTTTCGTCAGAATTTGATGAGATTTTCCAGGTCCTGCAGGACGTGTGGTGGCGGAATATTTTCGTTTGGCAGCCAGCAGTTTCTTTCCATGCAGTGGACAGAGCCCGAACGAGATGGGATGGGATTCGCGTCCAACGTGAGGTAGTGAGGGGTTTTCTTTTCCCCCACCCAACCCAACCCCGGTTTACTGTGGTTCCGTTTTAGTGGAAAAATATGCAAAAATCATACGTTTGGACGAGTATGTGGCGCGTGTTAATGCCTTCTAACCTTGGCAGCAAGGAGTGGGATATATGGGGGAGAGAAAAAGAGATCACCATCGCGCGAAAGAACGAGAGAAAAGCGAGGGCGTTCACCGGCGGAAAAATCGTTTCGCTAAAATGCGAAAATTATTCAATATAAATAACTTACATTAGTGGCACATGGTGTGCAAGGTTTCCCTGGGTGTGTGTGGGTGGGAGGAAGTGGATGATTTGGAGAGGGGAAACGAGCGGAAGGGAATATTATGCCCGTTGTGTATGTGTGGGCAGTGAGCGTTTTTTGGGATGGTTTGATTTTGGGCTGTTTGTGGTGAACGTGACCTCCGTGGGCACGTACCCCAACCATATGGAGCCACGGAGTGACCTCCACGGACAGGAGGAAATACACCCAGCAAACGGCGACCCAGCCGGGGCGAGAAGGAAATCTCGAGCTTCTTCTCGTGGTGCAGCAAAATATTGATCGCTTGCTGTTGCCACCAGCAAGTGCAGAGGTCCTGGGGTGCGCGCGTTGGCGACGTTGTTGGGATTGACAGTTTTTTGTTTGCCACCATGTGCGCCTGTGCTTCTCCTGTCCGGACGCGCCACGTGGACGCGTTTTTGCGACGCCCTGTTTCGTATCGAAAATGCTTTTAAAAGATTTTCGTCCGGATTCCCTGCGGCTGGTGCATTCGCTGCAAAGCACGTATCATCGATAGGCTTATCGCAGACAAACGGACGGGAGAGAAAGTGCATTCTTAGGACGGGGAAAATATTCGTAGCGATGCACCCTTTAATACTTTTCAAAGAATCGGTATGAATCAGTCATTCGTTTTAAAGAACTCTAGAACGTATGCTCCTCTACGAAGAGTTGCCAAGGAGTTAAACGTCAAGGGAAAGAGGTGGCGCTCATAGTGAGTCAATATTAATTTATTAAATCTCTTGGTTAGCAGAGATAAAAATAAATCAAAGTAGGCTCTCAGTTAATAAAAATCGATAAAAAAAATCTTTTACTCGATACAAACAAATGACGAGAGCAGGTGAGAAAACCAATTCAAGTCTCAAAATCAATCATGAAGGAGCTGAACGAATAGAATCTGTTTTCAAAAGTTATTTAGTAGCAGCTCTCATTTTGGACGATTAATAACGAAACGAATGATTAAATGGAAGTGAAATGATTCGATTCACGCACTTTTCTTAAAGAATCGCTCGCCCAAATCGGTTCCGCGAGTCATTAATCCACACACACACTTCACGAGATTGAGTGCAAAAACGAAACGAAGCGAAACAATATCAGGTGCAGGATTAAAGGTGGTTGTGGATGAACCTTTTTTTTCCGGTCCCACCCGCGCAACCGTGAGCGAGACACTCCATCTTCGGTGGAATGAAAATAAATTTCCCGTTTTTGTATCGATTTTCTGCGCAATAGTATTTCTGCCGAGCGTCCCCGCGCGCGCGTGTGTGTGTGTGTATGTGTTGCAGAAGCTGTATTACGAAGCAACGATTTCGTCCCTCCCTTTCCCACTTTTCCGACCTTTTTCCACCACCGCAAAGGCGATTTTCCTTCCGCAGCAAAATATCCATTCGCGATTTATTTTCTCTCTTTCTGTGTGAGTGCACGACGACGACGACCACCACCACCATCAGCTCGCTCGCTCTTTCTCTCACGCAGGATCTTGAGTGTTGTGTGCGGAGGAGAGGCTATTTTCTTGCACGGGAAAATTCGCATCGCTCGCTCACACTCACACAAGGGCCGGCGTCAGTACACGGCGCGCTTCATTCCTTCAGTTGCAGAGTTTTTCTTTCCACCCCAGCGGCATTCCTCCCTTGCCCGCCATTATATACAGTGGTAACATAAAGGCTCTCTATATAAGGACGTTCTTTCGAGGCAGGCAACTCGAGCTGCTACCCCTTCCCCTTCGCTCCGGTCTTCCACGCGCTCACCGCGCGACTCACTCGCTCTCTCACTCTTTTATTTTTCCCACCTTACCTAAGCAACTTCACTTCACGCACACATACACACGCCACACGTTCTACACATAGTCTTGCCGAGCGACGCCTGCTTTGGATGGGTTTAGTCGATTTGGAGCTAGCTGGCAGCACGAATACAACCACAGTCAGAGGAGGCAAGCTTCCGTGTATGTGTTTGAGTGTAAGGGTATCCTTTCAAAGGTGGTGTCCTTTCGGAGTTGGATCGCATCGAATCGCATCGCATGGTGTTTTCGTTTTCTCTCAACAACCACACACACTCACGCACACGCTCAAACACTTTTCCGGTGCCGGTTGGACGGGGGCGGTGCGGGTGAAAAATAAACGGAAAAGCATGCGATGGTTGCTGCGCCTGATGGAAAGCCCCAGCTGTCGCTTCCGTACGGTGATGATGCTCTTGCATCCTGCCAGTCCCGTGCGGTTCGGGAAAGCTGCTCCAAGGAGTAACACACCGACATCCCCGATATTGCTGGCTACAGGACGCAACGCGAGCGATGCAGAGGAAAAGGTGATTGCATTTGCGGCCGTTTTTGGCGGCTCGATTGGAGAGGGTGGGTGGCTAGAAGGGGGGGGGGG
>KI915041.1:16851185-16872148 GCA_000473445.2 Anopheles farauti
GGAGAGGGGGGGGGGCGACATTTTAAGCGTCACGGGATCGAATTGTCGCCGCGCTGACGTTTGATTGATCGCGTTTGGGTTGTTGTTTCGCGATGGTGATAGTAAGAGAGTGCGAAAGCTCACTCAAATTCTATTTGTGATAAAATGCAAAATAACACAAAAAGTATGAAACAATTTATGAATTATAAATGAAGGTAATTGTGCTGGTGTTGTCTATTTTATTTGTCTAAAACCAGTATTTTTTGGTATTACAATCATTTTTGGAAGTGGTAGCAAAGGTAATTGAAGAAGTTTGCTTCGACGTACGTATCGGGGTTGTACGACAAATTTTCTGTTTTTTTTATTTAACCCAATTTGTACACAACTTCAATCTTTTTGATATTTATGTTGGATACAAAAATGGAATATTGTGCTCACAGAAGTTCCATTTGAGCATTTGATTTCAAATAAGCGTACGTTCCGGGAGCGTACGACTTTTGATCCAGTTTGGTCCAATATGAGTGCTTCAAAGGCTACTTTAGTACTTCATTTTGTGTTCATTTTAATTCATTACTCATATGAAGCAAGCCTCTACTTCCGAAAATATTCCAAAAATCGTTCCAAAAATGAAATTAATTCTGTTTGAAACATTTTAGACCGAAATTGAAAAGCCTTAAAAAGCGTCCGCTGCGATGCGTCTTGTGCACACATTCCCAAAAATGGCCCTAAACCACAAGAGCCATTTTCATCGGACGGTCGCCGGTGCAGAGCCGCTGCTGCACCAAACAAAGGCCACACACAAAGATCCTCCTATTGGCCCTGGTACGCATATTCAAACAAGTGCACTTTCGCACCGCTGCTGCTCTTGCTCTGCTGCATCGGCCGTGTCGGAAACAAATTGCTCCACAACATATCCTCCAAAAACCTGCCGACCAAACTCGCCTCCACTAGCATCTGTGTATGTGTGTGTGTATCGGGAACACACGATCCGCCAATAGAAACGCGCGCCCGGTTTTTCTCGGGTTCGGCACGGGATAGATCCCCCCCCCCTTCCTTCTCGCCTGGCGCCTCCACCTACCCGCGAAACAGGAAATATCCTTCGGCTTTTCCGAGATGGCCGCCACCGATGGACAACGTGTGTTGCTGTGCTGGCTGGTTGGCAGGCCTGGTTGGCATCTAATACCGGGCTGGGCGGCGGTGTGCGTGTGCGTCTGGCAATAAATAACCGGCACCGGAAGGTGGTGGAAACTGGATGAAGAAAATTAAACTCTCCACGGTCGACGTCCCCAACCGCCGCGTAGCTGTGGGGAAACTCGCGTGGAAAAGTGCGTGTTCGTTGAGTGGTCCCGGTTCGGTCCGGTTCGGTCTAGAGATTTGATACCGTCGCCTGCACTCCACCGCTCCACAGCATCCCTTTTTCGGTGCATCCAACCATCCAGTGATCCTTTAGTCGCTGGGACTGGTCGGCGGGACTGGAACGGTTGGTGTTGGTGTGAATTTTCGTTCGTGTTGTTTATGGTTTTTCATGATGCCGTTCGTCGTCATCTGCCCTCGACAACGACGACGACGACGACGACGACGGTGGGGAATACATATATGTACCCGTGGACGTGTATGTATGCCAGACACTATGTGAAGGAAGGACGAACCATCGTCCGACGCTCGTCGTCGTCGTCGTCGTCGTCGTCGTTGGCATCGAACGTTGGTCCTTATGTATGGTCGCGACCGGTCATCGCGGCATTTGGCGGTGGGGTGGGCGCCACAAAATGCACACACATACACATGTCTAGGAGCAGACGACGTGGCATGTGTGTGGCCGTTGTTGTTGATTGGAAAAGCTGGCCGGGAATAAAAGATAGAAAGGAAGCAATTTCTAAATCTGCACCGTGCGCCCGGGCTCGGTGTACTGCGAGAGGCCCTTATTCTCATGTGTGTTGTGGCGGGAATAAATTGCATAAATTACACACATACACCACCGACCCGAGCGCTCGAGGGTGATTGGGTGTGGTGTGCACTAGGGTGGGAAATCCGGCACGGGAATTGCGGAAAGCCATTTCAGAGTGGCGGCGAGTAATAAAGGACGGCAGGGAGGGTGCGAGGGCTACGGTGGATCGCGCAGGGTAAAACGATAAGAGCAAAGGACGAAAAGGGCAAGGAAGATAGCAAGCAGTTTCATCAACCAAACAGCGGTGGGTGGAAAGAGAGCCAGTGCATGCGTGTGTGGCGGTCCGCGGTCAATACCACACCGCAGCGAATGTCTCGAAAGGATTTTCACGTTGTTTTTTGAAGGTCCTTGTAGTGCAGTTTTTGACTTTTATGTGTGGCGTCTTCGTTGTTTTCTAGGTTAAAAGCGATTCGAATTCCGAATTGTACGTTCTCCTCGTAGCAACAACCAGTAAGCAACATTGGTAAAATTAATGTGTTGTGAAAGAAAAGCAAACAATTTTTTTTTTCAGATTTCTATTCTTATGATCCAAAACACAATGCTAAATGAATAATAAATTAGCGATATAGCATCTTAGCTTAATAGTTTTGATCGTGCTCTCCATTCCAAATAGTTTACAAAAAATCATTCTAAGAGATGAACATACTAAATCAAGTTCATTCCGGGAACGTGTTTATGTTCATTTGAGCACCTTTTTCGTCGCAAAGTCATAAGGCGAGCAATGCTGATCAACCATTTGATGATCGCAATGAAAATGGATCTTTGGCTGAAGAATTTTCTTGATCGTTATTTAAGAGTCCAATTCAAAAACATTTCTCTGAGAAACATTTTATTTACATAAAGCTCTTCCGTTCATTGAATATCATTGCGCATTTTACCAACGAACGAATTTCACGAGTAATGCATGAATTTGACGAGTTTCGCGCCCAACAAACCTCGTATGCAAACCGAATTTGGCAAGATTGCTTATCTGTTTTCCGCAAAAACATTTTCCTAATTAGGTATGAATAATTTTACAATTTTAAATGTCCATCACGATTCATTAAACGTCATGATTATTTATTACAAAATCCACTGACTTTTGGTGAAACCACTGGTCTGGTCACGCTCACATCACGCCACTGCCGATGTTTCATCCGCAGCACAACACATTGCATCAAACCCGCATCCACCGTGCAGATACCGTGAGGATAATAATCAACCAAAGCAACGATTTATGGCATTTTTATACCCCTCCCTCCTGGCATGCCTGCCATTGCGCCAGGGATCGGCCTGCCGCATAATTTACCACAGCACGGCGGGCGTGAATCGTTGCTGCATCTTGCACCGATAGAAGAAAGCGCACAAAAGAACAACGCACAATGTGTGTGGATGGAAAATCGCTGGGGAAAATCGTGCACAACGAACGAACACACACACACACACCGTCCGACGATTCATTCATCACAGGTGTGCGTGCGTGATTGCGTGTGCCGTACCATGTCCGTGTATGTGTGTAATTCGTGTAATGTTGCGGTGCTGTGTCTCGCGCGTCTATAATTTATGGTACGCGCAGATCCACCCGGCTATCCTTCTAATTGCCGTTTTATTGCACAGCGCCTCGCGGAATCGATCCTCGTGCGGCTGTTTTCTACCCTACCCCACCCTGGTGGTACTTCTGCTTCGTTCGGGGTTTGCTAAACATTAAATTACCTTCTCCGGTTTGCTCCGGATAAAAGATGCACGAGAAATTACATATGATAAGCGGCAATTTGGAGCGTGAAAGAAATTACCAGCCCACAAATTTCCGGCGCCCCTATTGTATGTACCGGGCGAGGAATTCATTTCCTTCTTCTTCGACTCCTCTTGCTTCCGGCTGTGTGCAAGGGCGAGCAAAATGGAGTTGGATGCAAGGTAAGCTAAAAGGCTGGGCCGTGCGTTAAGGTTTTATCAGATTTGGCAGTGAAATTCTTTTTAACTTTTTCGAATTGCGAAAACGAATTTCGTGCCTAACAGATTACGCAGGATATTTAAAGCTGTTAGCAATAAAGATTAATTTTGCGTTGTGCTGCTTCTGGTTTGACCTCTAGGGGGATGGCTGTGTTGCGAGACATTGTAGGATGTGTGTGTGTGTATCTGCGCAAATTAAAGCCCTGCGCGATCCATAAATCCTTGCAATTGGCAAACCGGTGGTCTTCGGGTCTGGCTACACCGAGCTATGGGTGCAATAAGAATTTATACGCTCACGCGCTTCAAGTTGCACGCGCGCTGATTGTACATTATTATCCCGTTTTGTTTCGCCCGAGCCGGTCGTTTTGAGCCGGTTTTCGGTGCTTCTTTCTATTTTAATTAAACGTTGATTGGGACTCCTTCCGTATTGGGCCGCGCACGCTATTTATTACGGGCGTTCTTCCCCGGCGTGTCTCCAGCCCCGTCCGACGCATTTCGATAGGATCGTGTGCGTGGCAAATCAAAAATAGCGTTGGTAATTACGAACCTGAGCAAGTGCACCATATGCGATACTTCTTTTATAAGATCTCGTTTGAAAAATATTGTTTTAAAAACGTATAGGTTAGGTGTCTGTTTATTTTAAATAATTAAGTTATCCTAAAATGATTAAAAATGAGCTCGAATGAATGTAAATCATTTTAAACAACATTCATGAAACGAAATGGTTGTAATTAATTTTACGTAATTAAAATGAGTTGAAAACATATTAATTGTGAAAGTTTTCTAAAATGGTTAAAAAATGATAAAACATTTTGTTACAAATTTGTGTGGATTTTCCGTTGAATGAATGTTTGATTCCTTTCCGGAGCTTTCCCGTGTACCGAGATCACTCTGATGTTCCTGAAGCGTACGAGTTCTTCGACTGTTTTGATCCGTCAGTTTTCTATTAGTAAATTGCTCTTATTAATCAAATAGTGACTGGCTACACGGTTTCGTATGCACATTTTTTTTCGCTTGTAGGAAGGAGATGCGAAAGGATAAATAAGCTCCGGTTTCAATTAGGCTACTCTCACACTCTTTCTCTCTCCCTTTCCGCGGAAGCGGCTGTCGGTCGTAAATAACTTGTCTTCTCGTCCACTCATCCCCAAACTCATGCATGGTTTCGATTTAATGTAAAACCCTTCCCACCGCGTTACGGACTGGAAATCTCCTCGGCTGGCCGTAACTCCCTTCAGGGATAAAATTCATAGACCGTAGAGGATGGGTGTGTTATTTTTTTTTTGTTTTCATACTAGACTACTAGACTCACACAAAGAATTAGCTCTCCCAGCCCAGCTCTAGCACCCGAAATGGGATGGCAAAGGGGGAAGCAAAAGGACGTTCGGCGTGGAAAATTTTGTTTGCAGCAAGAAAAGAGCACTTTAAAGGAAGAGGAAAAAAAGCCAGGAAGGTGAATTTTTCATTCTCGTTTTAAAGGCTGGCCAAAAACGGGTTCGAAAATCGCCAAACTGCGCGTACTCCTGTCGTCAACGTGTCGGTCTACGGCGGAAGGAATCTTGCACGAGAGGGTCCTGCCGTCAAACTTTTTTTCACTTCCATTTTCACATACGAGTGTGTGTGTGCTCGTGTTGCAAATCGCGAGGGTGAGTTTTCCTATTTTCGGCGGTATCCAACCCGCTCGGTACCGCTTGGGATGATGCATTTTTTTCGCTCATTTTCTTCCCACACAAGGATGTATCGCACACATTCGCGGGTAAGGATAGCCCGTGGATGTATGTCTTTTTTTTTAGAGCACCCCCACCAACTGATAAACCGGCAGATAAATGGGGGAACAAAAATGCATGTATGGTGGGGGCGGGTAGTAGAGGAAACAACAAAAAACAAGCTCTCCCACCCATCGTACGGCGGATTGTTGCTGTGTTGCGCTGTTGTGTACGTCCGTTTCCTTTTTTTTGCTGCCTATCTCCAGCGAGTTCATACAAGCATGCCATGAAAATCAGAAAAAAAGGATGGCGAATAGAAGCGAGATTGCAATTACTTTCGTTCGCTAACGCACCATCACGGTGCGCAGCAGGAGCCTGGAGCGGAACGGTGACTGAAAGGGTTTAGCGATGTTTTTTTTTGCTTTACCAGTTTTCTTCTTCTCTCTTTTGCGCTTTCGAAAGGACCACCTACCAATACGGCGTGGTTCGGCGCTGGATGGAATCTTTGACTCATAATTTTTTCGTCCTCTACCGGTTCGACGATTTCATTTGCATTCTTTCGCGAAAAACGCCAAAAACGCCTAAAATTGCGTTGCCATTTGGTGCGAGTGTCGTAGTTTTTATTTTTTGTTTTTTAGTCGAACCACCATGCGTGTGTCGTATGTGCGTGACAAATTTTGCAGGGTTGTTGAAGTTAAATTAGCACCTTGCGTGTAGTGCTTTTCCGTTTTAGGGTGATTCTCAAGTAGAAATCGTATGAAAGGGTTCAAATTATGTTGTATCCATGGAAACGATAGCTTAAAAATCACCAGCGAAGGTTCGAAAAGTGTCCCATAAGTGCTCATCTTACATGGAAACCCTGTAAAAGTTTGGTTCCGGATTTATCTCTGGGGAATTGGGGAAAAAACGTGACGCGTCTGTCGTGGTGAATGTGTATCGTTGAAAGTCTAGGAAAAGGAAGCGAAAAAGCAAGCAACATGATAAAAAAAACTACAAACGTCCAAAAAAGGACGATTGAAAAATCTATGCAATGACGGGCTTTCCGGGGCGATCCCACTGAGGGCGACTTCCTTCACACACGGGACGCGTGTGTGTGTGTGTGATGGATGGCGCATTTTTTTTTTATTGGGGAATAAGTTTTTGGGAAGTGGAGAGCGTGGGTGTGGAGAGAAATAATTAAAAATTTCAAATAAGCCCGATTTTTTATCCGGCGGTATTTGTTTTGGAGCGCATTTTTTCCTTCCTGCTGGAAGGAAGATTACCAGTGAACGCACATGAACGCGTTCCCCCTTTCTGTTCCCCCCTCTGCACTACCCCTCAAGTACTTACGACGTACCCAGGCGTACGCTTGAGCGCACTTGAGAAACGGGTCATGTGTGACTAAAGTGATAGATAGATGCGGAATGCGATATTTCTTGTACTCTCGATCGGCTTCCAGTGAGCCGAAGGGGAAGGATGAACGGAGGTCGCCGAGCGTTCGGGAAGAGCAGGGGGATAAATTTCGAAATTGCTTTCCAGTGTTTTTTAATGGAATAGAGGAGTCATGCGTGAAGTGGATGGAATTTATGCTGCAGAACCATTTATCTCACTCGCATGTACTCGCCAGCGGCGGAAACGCTTAGAGCCTGGTGCAAACCATAAATCAGGCTTCACAAACGTGCTGCAGCAAACAGGCGTGTAAGAAAGTGTGGCGTTGCTAGTGGTGTTTTTGTGTGCAAAATGTTAAAACATTTGAATTTTACTCAAAAAGCATGTAGATTTTACTAAAACATTCAAAACGTTGATATGCATCCCGTCGAAAGGTACGTTTATGCGAAAGGGAAACAATTTTGTCTTCCCCTTCATATACTAGCATCACACACAGGTCGCTTCCTCCGACTTTCTCCATCCATCGGCTCCTCCGCAATCGTTAAACTATCGCACAATATGGCAGGTGAACCAGTGAAGTGATGGAGTGATAGCGCCTCGGTCGAGGAGACTTTGTCTGCATCTTCTGCTCAACCCCAACCCGCTCGCCCTCCCACCCAACCGGGATGCAGCGAAGCCGAACCAATTTCAAGCAAAAGTGGCAAAATCAAAGAACGAAACATCAAAGCAGAACAAGCCATCAAAATCAAATAAGACGCTGGCGCGAGCGCGCGCGCATCGCTGCACAGGAGAGCGAGCTGCAGAAGGAAACTTTTGGGTGGGACACACCGTCATCACCCGGGCCAATCAGCCAAACGTCGTGGCAGCTCGAGCCGGGGGAACGGGAACGAAGCAAAGCCAGCCAGGGGACGGACGGGCGAGCGGGCAGGAAAGTAATTTCAAAGAAATTGGAAGAAAAACCTCAGAAAATGAGGCACGGCACAGTGGGCAGGAATGGGGGGCTAGGTCGGGGGAAGCCGGAGCATGATGACGAAAGGTTAAATTAACTAGAACACCATCCAGAGGAGAGGATCAATCTCGGGGAGAGAGCAAAGATGTACGTATGAAAGATGTGTACGTGTGGTTTTAAATATTATGTTTGGCTGGTGTGCAAATTGGACCATGAAGAGGATTTGTTAAATTACCACAAAGCACACACATTAGATTCGTTGTAGAAAGAAAAATGATATAGAAATAAAAGTTCATTTTCATTCATTTCTCAATCATTAGTGTAAGTGAACTTCGGGGCGTACGTTTCCAAATCTTACGAGTTGGAGCAATATTTTTCAATCATATTTGTTATATTTATCCAACAAAGAATTATTTTAAAATATTGTATTGTTAAACCTTCTCTTTTAGAAACATCAACTTTACTTTTCAATTTCTAAAAAAGTTCCCTTTTCGCTTGCTCAAACAACGGGCAATTTTAAAACCCGCACGCCACAAAAATGTAAACCAACCCGCAGGAGTGCCTTTCCGTTTCCTTCTCAGCCCGCCCCAACAGTGCCCGCGATCTCGATCTCCGTGTTTGCTAGTGGGTGATGTTTACGTTCCATCACGCGGGGCTGGCTTTCGGGGAATCGTTTCACTCTTTCGCGGCGCGGGTTTGTAATCATTACGCATCCGACCGCCCCATCCGTCGACCTACAGCCCAGAAGGATGCGGAGCAAATTACGTACGAACGTACGACGACGACGACGACGACGACCGCATTCGTAAGGAGTGTGCAATATTTTTAATGACTGTAATAATGACGCTAATGATTGCTTGCGAAGCAATATTTACAATCATCAGTCATTCCCGCGCCACCACTCCGCAGGGAGTAAGAGAGTTTCCCTTTCGTCCGAACGTGCGCGCGAAAAGAGCACGGAAGATGTGAGCGATGCAGTAGAAGAAGATGCTTATCGGTGTTTTTATACCGATGCACTCGCTTTGCGGGGATGGCGCAACCGTGATCGAACGTGAGCCAATGCCCGTGAGTGCAGTTTTCACGACGTTTGCCGGGTGACGGCGTGGCCCCACCATGTTTTGTTTATTTGTTTAGTTGTTTTTGTTTTTCTTTTTCTGCCGGCTGTTCGTGTGGTTTTGAGTGGCCTGTCAACTTTCCTGACTCCTTAAGACAGAAGGGAAGCCTACGGGGCGAATAGTGGGCGCACCCGCACCCATAATGGACGCAATCCAGCGCTTTGAGTGTATCTCACCCGGACACACGCGGGCGTACACGGCGGCGGCAAAAGGGTACAATTTTACACAATTTCCGGGGCCACAGAAAACAACCCACCCAATGGGGCTTGGGGGCGGGGGGAGCTCTTGAGTTATGATTGCTATTATTACCACCCTTTCAGAAACACTTTCCGCCGGTTGCCATCGTCGTCGTCGTCGTCGTCGTGGGGTTTCTTTCGCCTTCCAGCCGAACTCACCAGGGACACTCTTTCCTTCGGGAGGGATAAGGGCGGGATGTGGAATATCCCCATAAGGTCTCTCGCCTTCGGGGCCACTTCTCCGCTGCACATGATTGCACGTGTGCATAATTATCATTCTCGCGAGTACCTTCTCCATCTGTGTCAGCAACAACGCCGCAGAAGACATTCCTCGGGTGCTGAAGTGGTCGTCCAGGTGGGAATGGAAAAAAGAAAAAGTCCCGCAAAGGATGGCGCAAACCGCAAGTTGACATACCACCGTGCGCACGGTGTGACACTTTAATTGCAACCACTTCCCCATGAAAAGGAGTACCATCTCCAGAAATGCAGTCGTGCAGGAGCAGCATCCAGCCGGTGGAACCAGTTCTTAGTTCCCACACCATTATCGGTGGTGTGCCCGGCGGTGCGAAGAACTTTTAAAGAACTTAATTAAGTTAAGGTGTAGTTCTTTTTTTCCCCCTCTTGCCGTCCGTGTTTGCCGATTATCGTGTCCGCAGATGATGATGGGGCAGGTCGCCAGCCAGCCAGCCAGCCAGCCAGCCGACCGGCTCCAGAAATGGAATGCCGTAAAGCAACAGAGCAGCTTTTGCTTTCGATGGTCTCGTTTCAGCGACTGGTTCGTGTCTCTTCCTGGCCGATTGTGATTGTGAAGCGGCACGAACCTGTAGCACGTGATGATAGTAGTGTCCGTTTTTGCGGCAGAAACAGCACCAGCGGCAGCCCCAGCAAACGCCGTCTGAGTTATGTGCCATTTTTCACACCTTCGCATAAGTCCTCCGGGTTGGGTTTGTTCGTTCTTTTCGCTTTCTGTTCCAGTTCCGTTCCAGTTTTTTTTTTTTTTATTTAGTCGTGCTCCGGTCGTGTCCCGATCGGAGAGTGCTTTTTGTCGTCCAGAATGTCTGACGCCTCACAGCCTTGGCGCTCGAAGTGCGCCGGGCCGGGCTTTGCTTGAAAAAGGAGAATTGCAGTGGGAAAAGTTTTTACCCAACAACAACGCGACGATATACCTTTCGGCAGCCCGGGGTCCGTTTTCCGTCGCGGGGCCTGAAACCGGGAAACCGGCGTGGCTTGCTGCGTGGCGTGACTTCGCCTGACGTGAACCGGTCGCCGGTCGACGTTCTGGTGACGTCTTACTTTTGGGATTTCTCACCCCACCTCCCGTGCGCCCGTGCTTTCACTCTCTTTAAAGAATGCTTCTTTTCACACGCCACGCTCGCTGAACGTTTGCGGCTCCCTCCCTGAGGAGATGGTTTGCGTGTGCACGTTTTCTTGCGCTCCTGGTTTTATCAGGTGTAGTACGACCGACACCACCGGCGGAAGAAATGCGAGGAAAACCCCTTGGCGAATGATAAAGGTGTGCATAAACGGTGCGATAAATAACGCGCAATAAGTGTGATTTATAGTAATGAATCTAATTGTGAGGAAGCACATCGACTTCACCGGTCGGCTTCCAGTCGGCGGTGGTCGGAGGGAAATGGAAAACATGTGTGCGGGCTGCATGTTTCGCCGGTGGAACCGAGCCAAGGACTGGAAATGGTTGGGTGAAACCGTCGGTATGGCTTTTGCACTTTTAGATCGAAGCGAATCCGCCTTCCGCTTTCCTGCGGCGATGTTGGTGCAGGATCTTAAGAGCGGGATTAGAAGGTTGTTTATAGGCAGGCTAGGCAGGCTAAGTAGACTTGTTGAGCTGGAAGAAATGAAAAGCTCTTAAAGCGATGGATTTCTATTGAAGTCATAGCAATACAGGCAGAAGAAAATGCTTTGAGCTTGAGCGATGAGTATGCACTACTTGTTATATTTTTTAACAATTTTGCCAAACATATTTGACTGATTTTATACTTCAGGATAAATCACATCTGCCCGAGGTCTATCACATTTTGTAACATGTACCATTTTTATGCATTTTTTGTTCGATTTACAATGAATCCGTTCCAAAATCGTTCCTTTTCATACTTGTCAGCGATTGAAAAAATGGTACCTAAATTAAGATTGATGGGGATTTTATTTGACGTTCACTGTTAATTGATCGTATCTATTCCGACGTCATCTTTTCATTTTTTTATTGAAAATTCGTCTTGGTTAGTATACTCAGGATAATTGAAACCCATTTTCGTGGAGTTGCACAAATTTCTCTTCACGTTCTTTTCTAAAACCACGATTGCCGGAAATCATCGCAAGACGGATCGGCGTTGCTTCATTATCACTCTGCGGATCATCACGCCGTATCCCCGGAGCGTGCGTAATTAATTTTGTTTAAATTGAACGCCCCAACGTACGTGCCCGTACCTACGTCTGCATCGTTCCAAACGCGCGTTGGTGTGGCGCCAACCGTCTCCGCCCTTGCGAATTTTCTTGCCCCGAAAACGCGCCAAGGTGCAAGCGAGCGAACTATGCGTTGTAAAACTGCATCCATTTCTTCGGCCAAACCTGGCCCGGTCCGGTGTGTGGCCAGTGCGGGCCCGCTGCATGCGTATTAGAATGTGCGTGATATGAGCGGGTCGCAATTGAAAAAGGCCGTCCCCCGTTGTGTGCGTGTGTGTGGGTGTGTGTGTGTGTGTGCGGGAGGCACCACGCTACGCACTACTCGCACTGCTTCGCTAACTATTTTTTGGGGCTTGTGAACGCTCCTCCAAAAATATGGGAGGAGAGTCCTTGTCGTCATCGTCGGCGTAGTCGTCGTCGTCGTCGTCGGCAGTCTCGTACACATAGCACACACCGCTCCGTGTATGCACATAACCCACGGGAACGGCCACACACATAGAGGCAGCCACCACCTTCTCTAGCAGGCAGCAGCAGCAGCTGTCTCCTGTCCTGTGCAACGCGCCGTCTCTCGCTTACCTAATGCAATGAGGTGGTAGGTAGGATGCTGCAACAAGCATCGGTCCCGCACGGCACACTGGCATGCCGTCCACGTCCAAGGACGACGATGGCGACGACGACGACGACGCCTCTCGGACACACAAAAGGCGGCCGTTTGCCGACGAAACTTCGTGCTGTTGGGTTGGTGCGTTTTTGCGCCGCCTGCCCAAAGCCTACCGTGCACCCGTCCATCGTAAGGATAGCTGTGCTCGTTGTGTGTGCGTGTGTGTGGGAGGTACAAACGCGGGTGGCCTGCTCCCCGGGAAAATGGGAATAAAATCGCTCCACGATGATGCTGATGATGATGATGATGCTGATATGCACACACACGGACGACGCGTGGTTGTGTCTGGTGGTAGTGGTGGTGGTGGTTTCTTGCTCCTTGCACCATCATGCTCGGGCCATCAACGCCGTCCACCCCCACCAATCCCACCCCACCCCAACTGCAGGTTCACTTTCCGGGTGCACAAAAACATAGGAAAAGCTGCGCCATTATATGCAAAATTTCATTTCCCCGCATGCGGCAGGGAAGGAACCGAAAGTGGCGCGTTCGAAAGCGGAGCGGGTCAGTCCGGGAGATTGATTCTGATATTGCTCCATTATTCTGCAGCGACGGTTGCTGGGAGGTTGGAAGGTGGCCGTAATGACTTTGGCTAGGGACACTCGATATCTCGATACACCACGCAAGATAAGAGCGGACGGGTGACGCCGTCAGCCTCCATTTTTGCCTGACGCCAGCATTATTGAATGCAGCGGATGCTGCTGCTGCTGCTGCTGCTGCTGCTGTTGCTATTGTTGTGGTTTCTCGATGGGGAAAGTTAAAGCCCTCCCACCGTTCCCCACCCGCCCGATCGTCGTTCCTTAAATTGCGTTTATCGAAAACGCTCCCAGCAGCAGCGCAGCTCAGCGGAAAAGCGTCACCTCGCTGAGCGGAGGGAAACGATGGAGGACGGACGCAGGAGGAAAGTTTCTGTAGTTTAGCGATAATTTATAATTTTCTTCGCTGCTGCGTTGCCGGTTTTCCTCCGGTGTGCGTTTTCTAAGCATTATTTATGACGGGCAATAGTTGCCGCTACCCAGCCAACCGAGCACCCAACCCGGCACCCAACGCCACCCCGCCCGCTCGTAATTTATGGTACCATATTTGGCGTTGGGTTTGGTTCGTGATTAAGGAGCTTCATTGAGTGCGACATGGGGCAGAACGCTGCCCATTTGTGAGTGATTCCGATCGATTTTCCTTAACGAATCGGTCCACGCACAGTCGCTCGTGACTGGTGGGGCGATACGCACAGGTCGCGAAGAAAACGGAACTTTTTTGTTCGCTTCACCTGCAATTTTATTTATAATAGCAATTTTTTTTGCAAGAAAATTGTTTTTTAAACAAATCACCAAATTTCGTACGTTGCATAATAATTTCGCCGGAGCTAAGCGGGCTGAAGAAAACCATCAGCTTCAAACATCTTTCCACCCTCCCACCACCCCCTAAATCGACCAAACGGTGCGCTGCAACGCTGTACACTATCGTCCTCCTTCGTTTTGCTGAAAAACACCAACCTCCTCCCCGCCACCCTCCCAAAACTTCCATGGAACGAACGCGCGGATGTGGCGTCTTTTTTTCTCTTTCTATTCATCTCTCTGTCTCCCTCTCGCTTTCCGTTTTTATGTCTCACACACACACAAACACTCTTGGTGCGCTGTGTTGGAGGTTTTTCGCTTATAATTTATCGTTTTAATTTAATATGTGTACGGGCGAAGGCAGATTGCATCGTATGATATGAAAGATTGATTAAATTAAATTGAATTATTATGCAGGACGCGAGACGGGAACGTGGAGTCATTGGAAGAGGGGATGGAGGAGGGAAGGAAAGAAGCGAGAGAAAAATAACATACAGGATGTGTTTTTTTTGCGCGCTGCTCTGCTAGGAGGAGATAGCGAATGATAAGGAGTGAGTGTTAGAGTTTTCTGGTTTAATTTTTCCTGGCATTCGAACAAATCTTCAAATATGCTTTAAAATTCGTATATTCTTAGACTCAAGTTTAGGATTTAGAGGCAGCAACTCTTGACGATTTGCAGAACTAAGAAACATATAACGTTTATGGTGATTTCTCTATTATTTAGAGCAATTAAATTATAAATGAGACAATTAAAATATCTTCAGGATCAGGAGGAACACATTATTTTAATTATGTTTGGTGTCTCACATGGTAACAAATTTTGGGTAAAATTATGGAAAGATTTGCGGACTTTTTCAAGAATCCTATAATGTTTCAATTGAAGCTCCTTTACCAAATTTATTCGCTTTGTTAGTCTTCGACCTAACAAGCGCAAACCATTCCGATTAGCAATTTATCACAATCGATTGCTTCGTAAGTGAACGCGATTAAATTCCTCCGCGATTAAATTCCTCCGCTTGGCGTCTCGTAGTCTACCGGTAATCACCCGCCATAATCCGCTGCAATTGCCGTCGGCAGCGGAACCCATAGATCACCCCGACTACGACAATCAGCACACCACCCCCTGGGGAGAAGAGCGTGGCGACGAACACCGCTCCATTCCTCACGCACGAAAACCGGGCCCCCTTCTCCACGGTGGGCAAATCAAGAAAGAGATCAGCCAAGTGACCGTGAACTCTCGGCTTCCTCGGCTCCGGTGCGAGCCCGGGTGGAGCTTGATCGGTGCGAGTGTTGCAAACAATGCAACCACGAAGGCCGTATGCACTCCGCGATCGTACGCCAACCCGTAGGAAGGGAACAAAGGAAAAAAAGAGAGTGTGTGCTAACTGCCGCAACGGGGCTGCAGCCCACAAATCTGCATCGTAATTATAATTTTCCTTCTTTGTCGTAAATTTAATATTGCAATTTAATTTTCAACCGTTCCTTCATTGCCCCAACCGTTCGGGGTGGGGTTGTTTTGATATGATCGGATAGGAACTAATACATATTACGAGCCACAGCACCGCTACCACCGTCTTTAAGCCGGTGTGCCTCAGCTGCATCCATCCGCTCGGTTTGGTTTGAGCTAAGGGAGAAAAGGAAACCGTATCAAAGGGGAGGGGGAGGGGGGGTGTCATTAATTTCACCCACCCCGTAGAACGCTGATGGTTTGATAGCAGCAGCACCAGCAGCAGCTGCATCAGTATCGTTACCACTTCCGCTCTTTTGCATCAGGAAGAGTATAAAGAAAGAAGGAACAGTAACGATATGAAACAACCGGATTGGATGCAATTTTTGTGCCCTCGCTAGTGTTTGTGCCCTAACCACAATCCCTCCCGCCGGGTATAGACCACGGGTCAGCGTGCGTATTAGCTCGCATTCCCATTCCGGAGTGTGCGTTATCTACGAAAGCTTTTTCCGGCAGTGTCCTTGTTTTTTTATTCCAACTTTCCGAAGAGATATGTTAACTCTATTGCTTCAAAAAAAAACAACAAAAAACACTCGCATGATGGAGGCTAAAATACGAATGTATGCGTGAGAGAGTAAAGTCGGCCTCCCACTCGAGTCCACTCCTACAGATCCGAAAGCTTTTGTTTATAATAACAATAATTTATTATTTACTCCACCCACCGGTATTAATTTTGAGTTCTCCTACCATTCCGACCGTGGGCACCACCAGGCCCCTTCTTGAAGGGGTGCTTTGTGCGCAGATAGAGTGAGAGATAGAGAGGGATAGGGTACGAAAGAATTCCGCAGGCACCTCTAGCAGTGGTACCTTTCGCACTCTCCCCGGGTCGCTTCTTTTGCTTCTTCTCCCGCGCTATCTTGTCGCCTAGCTTTGTTTCCTCTCGATCTCGCAGCGTGTGGATCGATCAGATAGCCCTAATGTACGTTTAATGGTTTCAATGCAGTATCACCGTTTCGCCCGCGAGATCGCACGATAAGGCGTGATTTTTGAGAACGCATTCAAGCAAACCCGGTGGCGCCTCGCGAATACGGGAGCCATTCATTCTCAGGATCGACGGGAAGCAGCTCCGTTTCGCAAAACATATGGTTTTATCATTAGAGCTAATGGGACCACAGCGATTTGTATGGAATTTGCATTAGATGGAGAGAACCTTTCGTGCCTTAATTGATGGGATTGTGGGAGATGAAGGTTTTTGAAGATACGAACGTAACCGACCGATGGGCAGCATGAAATTGGCTTAAGTGTTGTGGGAATCGGGCACGGAACATATGGTCACCATAAACTGTAAAAAAATAAAAATTATGTTTGCTTGTCGCGAAAAATTAAAATCCTTTTTTGAGACGTCAGCTGTCGCGTGACGAACTGCCTCAAGGAACCAATTATGAATGGGAAGACACTAGCTCTCTTGCACCGCAAAACACGTTTCTTTCATTAAATCGCTTGAGTTTCGTTTGCAGCAGTAAAAATCTGTCAGCCTTTTGCCTTGCGTGGCGGGAAAATGGCAAAATTCACCGGAAAACAGAAACGCTCCATAAACGGTGCAAGACTGTGGACAAACGTCTTCCTTCGGATTCGTTAGTTACGCATGGGTGCGCGCGTGCAACATCACACCCGGACAATTGCAACTGCTGCCCTAGGGATCTTGTGTCTGGTCCTGCTCCAGCCAGCCGAAAAAGAGTGACAACGATGCGTCCGATATATCCCGAAGACGCTCAACGCACGTTTGCTTGCAAAAAAAACCTCACACTCACAAAAAACACATCCGACTCGGTCGGTCGGAATGAAAAGAATGCCATAAAAGACGGTGGGGCGTTTTCTTTCTCCCACTGGGAACAGGCACGGCGAGACACCATAAAATCGTCTACGTTTTCGTCCCGCACTCTCGTTCGTTCTTTCGCGTCCGAGTCGGTCGGATTTGGGTTCTGGCGCCCGGTAGCGGCTTCTTTCTCGGGACGAGACCGTGCGGGATGAAACTTATCCATTTTATAACCGCGCTTACAGCTAATACAGCTTATTCTATACCCAATCCCCACCCCCTCCGCACCCTTTAACGATGGCGGGACAAAACATACACGCGCCAGCTTTGCGGTGAGTTTGGCATTTCTCTGTTTATTGCTGTCATTATGGAGATTCAATTCACGGTTTGCTTCGGGTCGGACCAAACGTTTTGCAAGCATCGTAAATTGTTGGTGCACGTGAAAAGGGATTTGTGTATGTTGTGAATATCAGCAGCAGTACGTTGAGCGAAGACATGTGGTATTGAATGCATGCAATGTTTTGTCTGGGGTTACATTGTCGTGGTTAAAACGATGTTAAATTGCTGTCGTGGATTGCGATAGTTTGAGGGTGAGTGATGAAATTTGCCAAATTCGTGCTCAAAACTTAGGATTTGTCCAATATGAAATGTTTTACAAAATATTTCTTTATTATTTTACATATTAAAATCAAATCCAATTCCCATTTCGATCGATTTTTTTTATCAATACTGGTCGAATATCTGTTAAGTAGAAATACAAATATTGCCTCTCTTCTTTGCCTTTAAGCGCCTTCATTCCACCGACAAATGACTTTGTCCTTGACTTAGGTGAGTGTCGTTTGATAAAACCTTCACACATACACACACACACACACCAACAATCGAGCGGCTGCTTGATTTTTCATGCCTCCATCGGTGACGATCCGGATGCAGGAAATGTATATCCTTCCTAACTTCCAACACCACGAACTTCCTGCTCGTCTCTTCGCTTTTCCCCGCACGCGGCTAATCATACGTGATTGTGAGGACGCCGACTCTTAGTGCCGAGTGCCGCATTCTGTAGCCCCGAGGGTCTGATTGGGTGAGAGTGTCACTCAGAAGGTGAAGGTGAAAGAAATTATCATTATTGGGTTTTCCACTGATTGCGCGCCACGCTGTCTGTTGTGGAGGAAATAAAGTGTCGGCCCTTCGTTAGAGCTACTGATGGAGGCGGACACATGTGTGTGTGTGCTGCAATGTATACAAATTGCAAAGCAGCGGATCGGTCCAAATTCACTCGTTTTTTTTTTCTTTTTGTAATGAAGCTCAGTCTGTTTGTGGACAAGAATTTGGCCGGGAAAATAGAATATTTGCACGCCAGTATTTTCCGGTTTTCCTTTTACGAGACGTGTTTTCATTTAATATTCATAACCTTGATCGGTCCTTGAAATTTGATGTTTGATGTTTAATATGTGTAAGAGCAGTCACGCTTCAAGAGCGAATTAGACATGAAAACCTAAAATGCTGTTAAAAATTTTGAGAAAATTTCGTTTATATAATTGAACTTCATTCGTCAGTAACAATTCCCAATAACCCGAATACACGTCTATAAACGTCTATAAACGAATAAACGTCTATTCTCTATACGTGATTAATGTTGTACTAATTATTTCTTTTTGTCTTCCCTATCTTTTCCTCTCCCTAGGTAAGTTGAATCGAATCGCTTAAGACACGGACACGGTATGCTGATTTAAGTCAAGCTCAGCCAGCTTTTGGATCGATCGTGTGCGAAGGATTAACAGGAGCGTGTAGGGTGTTAGCGTGGCTAACTACGCTTTCCTGTGGGCCGGGGGTATGTACGCATTTCACGGTAAACTCCACGCCGAGGTGCCTCACTAACGAACCACGACAAATGGTTCAATCCTCGGAGCGGCATTAACAGAACAGAAAACAAGACCTACTGCTCCTGATGAAGACAAATTTCCTATCCGATTCGGTGTTCTCCGCGGAATTTTGAGCGCGAGAGCCGGAATTGGATTTTGATTTGTTTTGTTTTCATTTCTAAAGCATTTCAGTGCCTAACTTCAGCTTCCTTGTTTTCGGAGTGCATTTACTTCTAGTTCAAAGGATGCTTTTTTTAACATACGATGTTTAGGAGCACTGCATTCAGTGCTCACAAATAAAACTAGCAAAGACAAACATAGAGAAAGATTGGTTGTGTTATACAAGAGCATTTCGAACCTAGACGATCTAGACTCAGGCCGCCCTTTTTTAAAGCCCAACATCACAAGCGAGTGCGTGTGCATGTGAAAGACTGACGGCTTTTTTTGTTATTTGTTATTTATTTTCCTCAGACTCGTTTTTTCCAGCCACCTTTTTTGGGACGTTTTTTCTTCCGGTGCAGTTTTTATCTAAATGTTTTTGCGTCCCTAATCAAAAAGTGCATCTGAACGAGGCCGCATTCGTCGCCGTCGATGCGCGAATAGAAAGAGTTGGCGGAGAAGCTTATAAGCCTCTTACTGATGGATGTCGGCTTTTCGGCACTGTAGCCGGCATGGACGAAGCCTGCCATGGACGCATGGGCACGAACACACGAACCCAGCCATCTAATGCATATCGTTGCATTCGGTGGAGATTGTCGAGAAGCTTATGCAACTGGGAATTTTATTTTAAAAGCGCACAAAAAACGTGTCCAGTGTCGGACACACAACCACACAAAGGCGACGACATAGGCGAAAGTCGCACACATACACCCAACCACCATCATCATGCCAACCCAGGCTCCCAAGGCCAAGGACCTGAGCCGTCGTCTGCAAATCGTAAAAAATGGCACACACAACACACCGTATGACGACAATGTCGGGCTAGAAATGGGATGAAATTAAAATTTATGACCATCCCGAATGTTTTTGGTTCCCTTCCCCTTCGCGCACGGTTGAGTAAATTAAAATTTACAATAAACGAACCGAACCGCGAAGCGGACCCGATTCTTGGCGACGCTCCCTCGTGGCGGGTTCGCTCGCGGTTTCGGTTTATTTTCAATTTTCACGCTTTTCGCGCCGGTTTGCTGCCCAACCGGTGTACCAGCTTTTCGAGATGCGATCGAGAAGAAGCAACGTCTTTGTTTGTCGCGGGTTTGTGTTCTTTTTGGGAGGAGGATCGATGTGCTCCAGGAATCGAGCGTGACCGTAGCAAACCACCTTCGAGCGGGATCCCTTTGGTGGCATTCGGGAGACCAGGGTGGGGAGAAAATTGTAATATAGTAATATAGTGTTTGGTAGAGCTGTCCGAATTTTCTAAATAAATGTTTCTGCAGGTTTTTTATACCAAAAAGTTGTAAATTTATAAATTTTTAAAGATTTTGCCATAGCAAAAAGTATACCAAAATTAGTTATAACAGAGAAAACATCTTTCACGGCCCCAACGAATACGCCGGGTCCACGTCTCGTTCGTAAAAAGGGGTTGGAGCGTGCGATATGCGTTCACCGGTCGGTATCCTTTTTGCGCCACTCGCAAACCCTCCGGCATGGAACACATTTTTTCCTTTTTTTTTTGTAAAGTCTAGCTCTCTCGTCTCACACCCAACGGAGGACGGTGGCCATTACTCCCCACGGGCCAAAAAGTGGCCATCGGTAGCAGCATGAATCCTTGCTCGCCAGCAATACCAAAGCAAAAACGAAACAAAAAACCGAAAACAAAAACGCCAAAATGACTCTTCTGCTCCCGAGAGGGATACGCGAAGATTGAGACTGATGCGTGTTGGTCTGGACGAGAGTGTTAGCGTGTTTTTTGACGTTTTTTTTTTGTGTTGAATATGTGTGTATGCTCCTTTCTGTCCGCGCTAAAAACGGTCGCATGCGTCCGTGCAGAGATCGCTGCAGTAGCATCCCTCCTGCTTCTTCCGGACGCGCACCGGAAAAGGCTGATGGCTTTGATGGAAAATAATCGCGGTACGGTGCTTCGCTTTCCTGCTTCCCTGCTGGCTTTGGTGCCAGTGCTAGCTCTTCTGGCAGTTACGCAGAGGATTTTGAGAGATCCACACACACACACACACACACACACACACACACACACACACACACAC
>KI915041.1:16872683-16899046 GCA_000473445.2 Anopheles farauti
CACACACACACACACACACACACACACACACACACACACACACACACACACACACACACACACACACACACACACATACACATGGGGACGGCGTTCTGGAGGCATTTTTAATTGATACTTTAGCGCCGTCGTTCGTAGGTGTGTGTTTTTTGGCTTTTTTGCGAAAATGGAACTCCCTATGTGCAAAAACAAACACGAATGTCCACCGCCTATCCTCGTTCGCTAGCTCATTCGCTCGCGAGCGTTTATTTACGGAAGTTCTTTCGCGTATGCAAAAATCCAAAGGGAAATGATTTTTATTTCATTTTCTGTTTTTCACCACAGCACCATTTAATCCTTTTACAAGCTAAGTAAAAAAAACACGCACACGCAAACCAAGGCGCTTTGCAAAGGGAGGATGTGTGCGCTGCGGCAAGGTATGTTCTTCCGCGTGAAAAGGGATGAGAAAATCGATACAATCCCGCCGCTAGTCTTGTGGCGCTTAGTTAGCAGGCGGGTGGGACTGAAGATAATATTTTTAGACGAATCATTTACAATGTTAATCGCGTGCTCAAAACATGCCACTGTCATTTCCGCAATTTCTGCTGTCCCTAGCACGCTTATTAGCCCTTCCGATAATGAGCCAAACCGGAGAGACCCCAATCGACCTCGGAAGGAGTGCCGCAATCCAAAAGATAATACCGACGAGACAGTGGGACAGAAAAAAAGTCGTCCCACAAAGAGGAACAAAGGCGGAGCCCTCCGTCCAACATCATCATCATCATCATCATCGTCAGTTCAGGATGCACTTTTCGAAGTTCCCGAAAACCGCATCGCTTCGCAATTATCCGAGATTGCGCTGAGCAAATAATAAGATCCAGAATGGAGTTGCACACACACACACATATATATATATCCACAGATTTGCCGAAGGGTCTTCGGGCATAATGGGTGCCTCGCAATTATCGGTAATGTGGATGAAATTAGTAATATTTCGTTCGGCGGTTTTATTTTTTGCTTCGGGCTGCGCATGTGACTGCGATAACCGTGGGAGCAGCGAGGAAATGTGAGCAAAAAGGGCTGTCAAAAGTTTGCCCTTCGGGGAGGCTTTCCCAGCAGGATGCATCGATTTCTGCTGAAGGTCTCCCGCTCACCGTGCTTGGGAATGGGGTTTCTGTCTTGCATCCGCCCGCTGCCGGTGAAGTCTTTTATTTGCCGGATTTACGAAGCGTCAAACCCGTCGTACCCGTTTCCCGGTCGCAAACTTTAAGTCGCGAAGGACACAAAATGCTTTCCACCGCTGTCTGCAACCTGGGGGTTGGAGGAAGCGCCGCCAATGTTTGGAGAGAGAGAACATTGAAGATAAAGCGAAAGTCGCTTGAAGTCGGCCGACCGGAACCGAACTTCGAATTTCGGACAAACGTCGTCGACTGGTGCGGGTTGACAGTTCATCAAGTCGCTTGAAAAGAGAGCGGATTCCATTACGAATTGATTTATCATCGGGGAGGCCGCAAAGTTTGTGAGAACGCGATTTTTATGAGCCGCTCCTGCCAGCCCTCCCTTCGCTTGTTTGCCGTAAAATCGATAACATTCCACCGTCCGGAACCTCCGAAGAAGCTCATTAACCTCGTAAATAGTCGAAACTATTTAGTCGATTATTCAAATGAGGCGGTCCGGGCCTTCGTGCGCTGGTGTTGGGAAACCCCTTCATGTAACATTTGGAACGAGTTTCGTTTTTTTGTTTTTTTTTTGGAGGTCTACCGAAACAACACCGTACAGGTGATGAGTTAAAATGCAACGCTTCCGGTTGTCGGCTGTTGTGGTTCCAGTTTAGCGAGTCCGAACAAAGCACGCAAACACACACACACACACATGCTGTGTCAGTGATCCGGAACGCTGGAGAACTGGAGTGGTTGGAAACGGCTGGAGCAAACGGCGGAACTGCAATCACACGTTTGATGCGATTTTTTTTACGTTTTTTTCTGTTTCGAGAAAACTGATTCACTGGCGGATGTCTTGTGTTGCGTATGACAGAAGCTTCGTTATTTCCGCTTGGGGGTTTCTTTCGCTTCAAACAGACGTGAAAGTATAATGAGGGTGAAGTGAAGTTGGTTACGATTTTAAAATAACAAAACACGAGTAGCTTGTTTGCAAGAAGCTGTGGTTTTTTTTATAAATGGGAGAGTTCTCCTATATTTTCGTTCACCAGAAATTTGTGTTAAACCATTTTTGATTGGGATATTCACTCTGTTTTGAGTGAACTATTCCAAAAACAAGTGGCTCATGAACGAAAGTGAACTAAAAGTGAACGCCACCGTGGTGTCCTTTCCAAATCGTTTCAGGCGATCATGGGGAACGTTTTTTGTTGTAGAAACGATTTTTTATGCAAAACAAGCAATCAAGCTTCTCTGCACTCTTATGAAGCGTCAAATTAATAATGAAGCCAATTATTTATCGATAGCTCCGGAGCTTCTCGTTCCGAAGCGTACTTCTAACTTCCATCGGTGCACTTTATTTTCGGCGACAGGGCGGCGAGAGGGCGTTTGGTTTTTATCAAACCCCTTCGAGTGCGCTGCATTGCGATTAATTGCGTGCCCGCGCATCGTCATCGTCGTCGCACGGTAAAGCGCTGGCAATAGATCCTTCCGAACCGCCGCGCGCGGTTAGGAGGTAAAGCTTTTTCGGGTGAAATATGTGGCAAGTTGCTGCCGAGCGCCCGTGACACTCTAAATTCTAAACATTAATTTTCAGCTTCCTGCGCCGCAATTCCTTCGGACGGTTGTGGTGTGCAGTGGAGCTCCTGTTTGGGAGCACCGAAAGGTGGTAGAAAAAGCATTCCCTCCCCTTTCGCTCCTTTGGTGCGGCGGAGGGCCATCGAGGCGCGGGCCAGGCTCGAGCCGGCAGCATCAGAAAGTCGAGCCCGGGGTGTCATGTTGGGTGAAAATTAATGGTTATTTATAGCGTCACCAGATGTGTGTATGTGCCAGCACCATGTGCTCGCCGTTCCCATGGCCCGTGACGGAAAAGCTGGTCGATGGTGACGGTGGTGGTGATGGTGGTGAGGGGAAACAAAGCACCGGTGATGCATCGTCGCAACCACCCGGCTCCAACATCGATCCAAGGTGGCGATGACTTTACTCTTGCCCGCTTACTGCATCGCCAAGATAGCTGTCATCAACATTTGCGCAAAAGAGAGAGAGAGAGAGAGAGAGAGAGAGAGAGAGAGAGAAAGAAGTAGAGAGATATTATAAACGAGAAGGAAAAAAGAGAGAGATACCACGAGATGCATCTTTTTGGAGGGTGGTAATTGCGAAAAACGACCAATCAGCCTCTCGACGGAGAAGCTCACGATGATGATGGTGATGATGAGGGCGATGATGACGGTGCTGATGCTAGCAAGTTGCGAATGAAGAGTAATGTTTACGCGCGGGAGAAAGTAAATTAATTAATTAGCAGTGCGGCTAAAAGAGTACGCTTCCATGCATTACAACTCACGGCACTAGACGATCTTACTGTAACAGCGACCGAAAATCGCTCCGTATGCAATTGATAAAACGTACGCAGGAAGACTCGCAATCGTCTCGAAACTAGCTTCCACGCACGAAATAAATCACCCACACACACGTACGGGATCGACAGGAAACCATCGCTGCGCTCGCCTGCCCGGGTATGCAAATTTTGCTGCTGACGCGCCTAAAATATTGCACCGGGTTTGAGAAACATCAGCTTAATAAATCAAAACATCAACCACACTTGAATGGCAACGACGCAACATTCTCGGTGCCCAAAAGGCACACACACGCACACACGCACGGGAGCAATTTCTCGGTAGCCAGAAGTTGGGCAGGATGCGGTCAACGATCACTCATGCGTTGCATTCGATTCGGATTTTAGCGTCGGTATGCATTTTCCGGTGCAATGTACTTTGGTACCGAGACGCGGTGGCTGTGCTTGCGCTATTTGGAATGCTAATGCTGTGTTGGGAGTGGTGTCCTTCGGAAATGGTATTATTATGATCAAAAACACAGCCTCGGCCTTTTCTTGGATGGGGCACAGTTTGAAGAATTAATTTAGAATTTTGTCATTCTAAAATTTGCTCGAGAAATCTGCAACAATATTTTTAAACAATGTTAGATGCTGATTTTTTGTTGATGATGAACGTTCTTTATGTATTTTTTAATTTAATTTGGACTTCATACAATTTCAAATTAATTTATTTTTTTACGTTCCATACTGTTCAACAATTCAAATTTATTTTTAAGCATTCATGACTCACATTAACAACGAAAAATCGTCCTGATTTTGGATGCAGCACATCTTGCCGAAGTTTTCAATAAATTCAGCAATCTAAACCAATCTGAGCATGGCCAACTCCGCTGCACCTGCTGTTCCTGCCAACACACAGCACAAATTTTCAATCGAACAAAAGATTTTAATTAGACATCGATGCAAAGTGGCAGATCCCGGCCGGAGCCGACCCGAACATTAACCATAAGGACACGCGCACCACACGGTGCCTGGGAAAAAGGTGCGTCATGTGTGCGTGCGCGTTATAGAAAACGTTCAGCCCAACGCACCACCCAGGACGTGTCCGGGTTCGGGACGAAGGAACACCAGCGCACTATCGTCTGCCGGGAAACTACTGCTGATTGTGCACTCCTTTTATGTGCCGCTGTTGTTGTGTGTATTCGCATACATAAAATTGTGCATCCCTTCGAGGGTTTGAGTGTGTTTGCATTAGCATCCTCTACCGCCGCCCACCGTCACCGGCGCTGCCCCGGGTTGCCTTCTCACGCACTCGCGCACGCCGGTTGATTTTCTTTCCGGCAGAATAATTGCAATCTATCGGCGACGGAAGGGCGGTGTGGTTGGATCCAAAAAAAAAAGATGAGACGAGCGAGAGAGATAGCACCGGGTGTGTATCGCAGGACTTTCCCGGTGTACAAGAGTATCCTTCGGTGAAGGCGAAATTATTCAGCTAAAATAATAATAACGATAATGGCGAGGTGATAAGGGAGGGAGGGAGGATGAAAAACCGGACGAACCTGGTCCTGGTGTCGAGGTTTTCAATACCCGGGAAAAGCCTGAAGGAAAACTGGGCGCTCGACCGCAGCAGTAACATCGACGATGCATATGATGTGCCCGATGGGTTGATCAGTATGCGTATCGTGTTTTCTCCAACTTGGAAAATCGAACCCGTGGGACGTGAGAGGGTGGATGGTGCGGCATATTATGGCGTCGGTTGTAATGCTCCCATGTGCGCATCCTTGCTCCATTTCGCGTCGTAGGTCGCGCTACGTTGGCGGGTTGGAAGGCCGGAAGAAGAGTTGTGTTGTGTTCCGTTCGTTACTCGTTCGCTTGTCTCGAGTCCCGGCGCCCTCCCTCCAGCCCTCCTGTCCCCCGAACACGCGTGCGGAAGAGTAATGGCGCTGCGCTGCGCGGTCCAACAAGGCTCTCGACCAATAGATGCAGCGCTTGCTGGTATGTACTGGTGATCGCGCATCTCTTTTGTTTGGTCCTCAAACGGGCTCGAACCACCCGAGCTGGAGCTTGGGTTTCCGGCCCGGGAGAGCCACCCTTTCCACCACCGGGGTCATTTTGGGACAAAAGGAATTTTCGGACCGCAGCTGGTGAAGCGTGGGTTGCGCGTGTGGCGCGCAGAATTCGAGCAGATCTTAATTAATGAATAAAATTTAACGATCCCGAGCGCACATATACGCACCGTACCGAAGACGGACCGGCACATGTGTGGGCCCACACCAAACAACAACAACAACAACGCCACCGGTGCCTTGGTGTAGTTTGTGTGGTGTGTGTGTGTTTTTTTATGTTTTTAGTTTGCAGTTGTTTCCAGATGGTGAGCGCTGTAGCACGAACAGCAACGAGCTAAGCGAGGCTAGATTGCATAGAGTTTCCCGCATTCGAAAGACACACACACATACACGTGAAGCTTTTGCTGCGTAATACGCACACTACAGTGCTGTCTTAAACAAATCGCGGTTAAAACTATAAGGAGAAATATTGTTATTGCTATTCGAAGAGTTATTTCCTTTTTGCAAATTCATCGTGAATATAACTATTTAATGGAAAATATTGCACATGGCAATAAAAATGCAGCTATGTAAAGGTTAGCTGCCATATTTTAAAAAGTTACCTCAATATGCGTATGGATAAAAGATCAAAAATCGCCCTTGTAGTCATTTTCACTTAAGTTCATTTTTTGAGAATAGTTTTCATGAGTTGCTCGAATAAATTTCTGTTAATTCAGTTACTACGGTTGACATGATTCGTCACCTTTCCTGAGTAATTTATGTTTTGTTTCAGCGATAAGCTCTTCGGTACTTGATCGTTTCCTAAAACATTTGATAAAATTCTGTACTTACAATGATTTTCGAGAAAATATTTCAATACTTTAGCTGCCCTCTTTTGCGTGTGGCACTGTGCGTCACGTACACGTTTCAGCCGTGAGGAAGAAACCCGTCCGTTCTGTTTATCCACTTTTGTCAGCAAAATGCAACGGACCACCAGCATCCACCATCCCATGCGAAACCACCCGCTGGAAGTCGTTTCTCCGCCGTGGCTCGGACAAGAACGATCCCCGGAAGAGCGCGCGGACACCTTTTGTGCGTCTCCCCGGTCCCCTCCCGTCCCCCGTCCCCCGGCACAGGGCTCAGGGACGCGGAACAAAAACGCCATCAATCACCACGCATGCCGGACCGACCTCCACCACCACCAACACCAGCACCAGCCGATAGTGTACCCGTTGCGTCGAGGTTTGGTAGTGCTGCAGCATAACGGATGCGTATGCATTCAGGGTGGTGATCTCCCTGGGGAGACTGGGAAGGGAGGTGTGCACGCGCGCGTGTGTGAGTGTGGGCGTAGGTTGCGTTTGTTAGAAGGTTTGCTCGGTTTTTTGTGACTCCCTTTCCCGCCGCTCCTGCTCCGAGGTTCTCCGTTGGTCCGTTGGTCCGTTGGTCGTTTGTGGCTAAGGCCTCCGGTTTCGAAGCCTAGGCTTAGGCCCGCGAGGGTGAACGGAGTATGAACATCATGCTATCACACACACCGGTCATTCGATCGCCCTTTCCCCTCTCCTTCCCCACCGCCTGCACCCACTTCACGGTCGGAAATAGCCACAAGACGTCCGGTGGAAAATGCGTATGGAAAATGCGAAAATGCCCGTGCGTTCGAGTGAGACAGGCGCAGGGCAGCAGGTGAGCGAGAGAGCGAGGGTGGCACCGGCCGTGCACACACAGTTGCGTAAAGTTTATTTGCGCCCCGGTGCTGCAGGAAGTGCAATTTTCTGGAGAAGCCTGCAGAATGTGCGTACGACCAACGACGGCAGCAGCGTCGGATCCGTTGTTACCATGTGCGCTTTTGCCATCGTCACGCGGTGCTGCCAAGGTTTCGAGGCTGCTGCTGCTGCTGTTGCTGCTAGTTCCGGGCCCCCGGATATTATCGATCGAGCGGGTGGGCCACCGTCGTCGCCGCCGCCACCGTGTGGAATGACCAAAACCGCTGCAAAAAGCGGTAGGCGTCGGTAGGGCCTAGCGATGGTAGGCCTAGTTTTCTCGACGGAGTGAAAAAGTAGTTCGTACCGGAGCTCGGACCCGGTTCCCGGTTGCTAAACTACTACCGTCCCGGCTGAGCAGGGGTTTCTCGCAATGCTCGGTGGCCATTTTGTCTAGGGGGCGTGTATGCGTGCGTGTGTTTTTTTTGGGTGAGAACGCGCGAAATGAAAAGAAAACACACACTCCCCGGGTGTCCTTGCATGTTAGGATCCGTTCGTCTGCAGGGTTTTCACTTGGAGCCACCGCCAGTCGAATGATAGTTCCCGTCCTTTAAGGGGTTTGAGGAAGCGATCGGTATCGACAGGAGGTAAAGTTTTGCTGGTATTTTAATGAAAATCATTAATTTAGAATTTAGGAATTCATATTCAAATTCGACGAAATTGCACTCGAGTCTGTAAAATGACCATTTTGATCTTTGCGTTGGACTGCGAACACAAGTAATTTCAACTTTGAATTCAACGCTCGGACGTCGTGCTAAATGAAATGTACAACTTATATAATTTTAATGTAATAGGGGTTTCCAGAATATTGCTGCTAGATTCATCGTTGGAAATCTGTTTTCTATTAAAGCTGCACCGGAACGATTTTCTTTTTCAAATTTATAACCCACCAACCCGAGCACGAGTGCTTCATCATTCTAAAATTAAACTTTTATCTTACCATAACCTACCTTCACCGTTTGTGTTTTGCAAACCGTTTGCTTGCAACCCATCCCCGCACCCATCCTGCACCGACCCCGTAACCGGCGAAGACACACCATCCGGCCGGTATTGTATGCACATTTTTCGTCTTAAATTGCGGAAGCAGTTATTGGCCGCTGCCAAGCAGCAGCATCGGCTAAAACCCCATTTATCAGCCACGGTTCAGCCCATCCTGCTGCTCATCAATCAGTCTGGGCCCCCTTTATGTGTTTATGTGTGTGTGTGTGTGTATGTGTGAGTGGTGCATGTCATGCATGCTTTCGGTAACCGAAACCACTCAACCAGTGCAATTTCGCTTGCCTTTACATCAACGTGACGGAAGAGGAGAAGGAGCGATAGACAGAGAGATAGAGTGAGCGGGGCTGTGGGATTTAAATTGAGTTGAGCCGGGGAGAAGAGATGCGAGGTGTGAAATTCAATCTCCAAGAAATCCTTTCCTCACCGTCTCCCCAAACCACCCTCCCCCCCCCCTCGGATAGCAACAAAAAAAAGGTGAAAACAGCGGCTTCGGGAAGGCAACAAGAAGCACATACTCACGAAAACAACATCACTCATGTGGTGTTACTCCCGGTACCGAGCGCATTGTGCAATCATCACCGTTGTCCTGTGTGCGGAAATAAGCGGAAGAGAGGGAAAGAGAGAGAGGAAAAGAGGGAGAGAGAGGGTAGCGCATATATGCAGTCTCCCGCCCCAGACGCACGAACAATTAAATTAATCTTCATTTGAAGCTAATCTGCTTCATCTCCCATCACCATCACCATCATCATCATCATCATCATCATCATCGTGATTCGCCATCGTCGTCCTTTTTCGAAGGCACTGGGCCCGAGACAACTCGCGAAACTCTACCCACCACACGTGGTGGCTAAAGGATGTGTGGTCGGTTTGGTGTAGATTAATTTCCTTAAGACGTCGCGAACCACCGAGCGACCCGCCACGATGGAGTCGTCGTGTGCTCCACCCGAGCTACCGGGGTTTTGGAACCCCGTCTCCATCCTCTCCGGTTGAGAGCTTTTTCATGTCTCGAACCTCGCTCGTTCTCTGTGTCTCCCCGTCCACCCGAACCAATCCTTACGCCGGTTGGGGCACGTTTAGCCCAGCTAGATCCACTTCCTCTTGCTAGTGCGATGGCGTGATCCTGATGGGTGTTTGTTTGCTTTAGCTAATGAACTTAGTGGTTCCCAGACAGTGCCCGGCTTGTCAACTCACACAAGCGCAGCGTAAGAGGTAGCAACGGAATACTTAAAGATGAAAGTAAACGCATTTCAGCTCCTTGGTTGGTTCTCAATTATCCTTGCACGTGCTGTCAAGGAGTCGGGTGATTTTATTTCCCAACTAGCCCTCGTGTGGTGGAGTAGATCGGAACGGTTCTGTCCTTAGTTTTCTCTCGTTGGCAACCTGGTGGTGAGTTACGGATTTTTCTCTCCAAATCCCCACCTAGACGGGTTCCTGTTGCTGTTGGTAGGACGCTTAATTCCGTTCCGATTGCCCTGCGTCTGTCAGATTGACGGCGTCTGTCACCCTCGACGACGGAGTGCGGGTGGAAGTCTGCCATGCTGCACGTCTCAACGGACGAAGGCATTACGGCAGTCTTCTTTCTTAGGCACGACGACGAACCGCCAGAACAAAGCGAACGGTTGACTGCATTGGCAACAACAACCTCCCCGGCTGTGCTCTGCTGTTGACCTCTCTTTTAATGACGCCGATGCTTACGGAATGGCCCTGAAAGAGGGCCACCCGAGAAAGAGAAAGAAAGAGGATATGGCGGACGGGCACGCAGCCAGAGCCAAAGTGCGCGCAAAGTAAACTTCCCGGCATAGAAGAAACCCCCAGCCAAAGCGCAAACTAAGCAACGAGAGGCCGCAAAGAGTAACGAAAAAAAAATAAAAATAAAAACAAAACCTCCTTAACTAAAAGCTGGAAGAAAATGGAAATGGTGGCCGGCCGGCACGACGGCGCGGGTAACATGTAGAGTGGAGATAAAGATTTACAATCGAACCTATTAAAGGAAAGGAAGCAAGGAAACAAGCAACACGAGAATAATGATGAAAAACTGCGGCCTGGACGAGGCGGAGTAGGGAAGAAAAACGCAGCAAACAACAACGACGTCGACGACGACGACGACGACGACCCCAAAAGCACACGGGAAAGGGCAGCAGAGAAGGGGCCGGGTATGAGGCAGGGATTTGAAGACGAATAGTTAAATTTAATGTAGGCCACCACCACCGACCGGGCGGAGAGTGCTTTATGTCAAGTTGGCAGTAGTATTTTAATTAATCCGCTGAATTTAGTTTTCCCCACCTGGTCCCACCTTCTCCCAGCGGGGTCAGAACATCGACTTAAAAGCTTTTACTCGCGAGAAGCTTTGATAGCGGTCCAGTGTGTGTTTGGTTTTAATTGTGCTGAACTATTCCTTATTTTACCGTACAGTTCCCGGGATTCGCCCGCACCGCTTCTAGCTGGACGCTCTAGCTGGTCGTCGTAAAGCTGTTAAATGTTTAAACGTTTGAAGAGTTTAAACATAAAAACACACATCAGTCTCGTTGAAATGGGAGTGAGGCACGCGTTTGGGAAGAATTCGTTTTTATATTCTTGACACTTTACAACAACGCGTCCAGCAGTTTTTGGGATGGTTGGAGAAATTTTGTGTTGCTGCTTAGACTTGCTTTGGTGCTGCAACTGGCAAAAAAGTGATTAGATTCCCGAAGCAACAATCTTTAAGAATCCCTAGAAAACGTTCCGCGAGCGTACGAGTTTGCTCTTCCTATTCGTTTCACTTCTGGAACGTACGTCCCGTAGTTGTGTGCATTTTGTGTTCATTTTCATCTTTTTATAACAACTTATTTTGTTTTTGTCATTAGCGTTTTCAATCAGCATGTGATCTTCCAATGAGTTTCAATTTGTTTGCTCCCAAAATGTATACTCCAGAAATATATTCGTCTCTAACACCTTATGCAACAAAAATGAATCAAAAATCAACATCGCTTACGTTTCAAGTATTCGTACGGTTCTGATGATTTAAATGACTTAAAAAAGCGAATCGAAAACCACAACTCCCAAGTGAAGCTCAAGTGACTCGTCCCTCACCCAACTAATCGTAATTAATGAGTAGTTTAGCCGCGTAGATTTTTAATTAGCTTTAGCGTGGTGAATTATGAAAACCGTACGCCCCGGCGACAATAACAATACAACCGCTGTTTGTTGTTCACTTTGCCTGCTGCATTATATTTGATTGCCTTTTCGGAACATTTCCTGTGTTCGCGCTTGCGAAACATAAACACACTTAACTCCCTGCCTCCGTCCCCTATTCGCACACCCACAAACGTCACACGTGATGTGGTGTGGCAATCATTTTATTTTTATTTTTTGCACTGCTGCCGCCGCTGCTGCTGCTGCTGCTGCTGCTGCACCCAACGAGGTCACTCTTTCGTGTCTTGTTTGTTCTGCACGATGGTTTCTCGAGATTTGTTTATGTTATTTCTCTCTATTTTATCCCCCTGCCCATTCCGCGGAAAGGGCTGTAGCCATAACAGCACCTTTGTGTGTGTGTGTTTTATTTATTTATTTTTATTTCGAATTTTTCTTTCCGTTCTCGGCGCTTTTCCCGCTGCACGGTTCAATCTTGACAGCATCGTGGTGTGAAGGCCTCGAACGCTTCGACCGGGTACGGTAGATGGATCAGTAGTTGTCGTACGTTTTGTTAGCTAGATCGTTTGATGGCACTTTACTCTCACACACTCACGCCGTAGTTTGTACTATTCAGTTTACGTTGATTGAGTCCACTTTGGGGTTGTAGTGAGGCTGGTCGAAATATTACGATATTTACACAAAGGTTTTATTATTTTAAGACAATTTTGGTTTAAGTTTTTTTGTAGACTAAACTCATTAAATACAATCTTTGCTTTGAAATAATTGACAGATTTTTGTGCTTAACAAAGGCGCTTGGTGCGGATCGTTTACGGAGTTGTTAAACAAACAGTATCGATCTAACCGATGCAGCTGATGAAGGTTACAACTTATTACGAAGAAACGCCAATTTCTTAACCGGAGTGTTCTAAAGCGAAACGAAACCGAGCGTGTACCCGTCGGTGTGTCTAACATCTACCACCGTTCCAATTTTAGTTACACGTGGTGAATTTTCTTGGGCAAAGTTTTCGCCCGTCGCTTATTATTTTTGCCCACAAATCATCTTCACCCGGGGTGAAATTATGGTGCTTTCTTTACCCTCTCATAGGCACACAAAAAATATGCGTATTCACGTTGGTGTGGTGTGCGTGTGTGTGGTTGGTAATCTCACGAGCAAATAATTCGCGCTGCACGAAGAAAACCAACCTTCCCCGCGTCCAGGAGAGCAACGGCGCACAACAAAAGCGATCCAATTTAGTTCTGCATAAAACTTTAATCAACACTCACAGCCGTGTTTGTAGAAGCGGCCGGACGAGGGAGGAATGGACGGTGGGCCAGGGTGGGAAGCAAGGGGTCTCTTTATTTAGCCACCCTCGTCGGTTGGAGAAGATGCGGGAGAATGTTTACTTAGTTTATTTATGCCCGCGTGCTTGTTTCTCTCCCTCGCGCGTGTGTGTGTGAGTGTGTGGGTTCTTGCCCAACAGCGGTCTTAGTTGGGGGCTGGCGGATATCTTTATGTCTCGCGAATCTCAAGAAGGAAAGCGAGAACGAGATGGACAGTCGCATGAATTGCACACACCAACAGCAGCAGCCAGTCAGCCTCCCTTTTGGAGGAATCGTTTTGAGGGAAGACAAAGGAGCGGAACAGGAGGGACACAGATACACACACACACACATACAGACGCGACGCGAGAGCGACACTAAAAGTGGAGCTTATTCGCGAAACCCCTTCGCCTTCCCCCTTCGTTCCCGTTTGTGGTGCGTTTTTGTGCAAGACGTCGCGCGGGTGCATTCGGCGGGTTTATGGCTGTGTGCATGGGAAGGAGTGCATACAATCGAAAGAGCGAGCGAGTTTCAGAGTGATAGAGACAGCGCGTCGAGGAGCGAATCTTCGTAAGATGTGTTGTCTAAGAAGCTCGCGTACGAACGAACGAACGAACGAACGAGCGAACGAAGAAAGATCGTCTTATAAAACGCGTCTCACCCATACACACGATGCACTTTTCGTTCCGGACTCGCTGCAAGGACTGCTACGAGAGGAAGCGAGAACCAGCGGGGAGAAGTTTTCGCCACAACCTCGCGCCGACTTCGCGCCCCCGTGCCCCCAATCCCTTCCGTGGCACAAAATCGCCCCACTCACACACATAGCCGCCACATTTCTACACACGCTCGTGGCTGTTTTCTTGAGGTTTTTGCAATTTTTGCCGACCTCTCTCTCCCACTGCAATTGCAATTTCAATCCAGCCGGTTTTTCATGTGTTGCGGAGAAACGGGTGGTAGGGAGGGAGGGAGGGAGGGAGGGGAGATGCACTTTCGGGTCGCTTCTCCGCGCCGCTCTGCTCTGTGGCCACGGATGGTTGGTTTTAATTTTGAAAAACTAATTTCCTTCCTCGCCGAGCGCGCGTGTGGCTTTCAGCCCGTTTCGCCCGCCTTCGGCAGCGAACGAACACACTCACACTCGTATTCGCATATTCATGCCGCACGCTTTTCGCTGTGGGCTTAGCTCAAGCATTGAAGGGAAATTAATATTTTTTGCGAAATTGTTTTTTTATTTCATCCTTTTTTTGCATACGATTGTGTGTCATACGGAGCCGGAAAAAAAACCCCACAAAGCTGACAAGAAAATGCGCTTAAGTGAGGTTGACTTTCCTCATCCATTAGCGCGGGTGGAATGGTGGTAGAGTGAGGGGGCACGAGGGGCGAGTGTGGTTTGCATCGATTACAGTTCACTACTACCATCGCGTGTGGCAGTATGTATCGAGCGCACACACCCATACTAGACGCTTCCACCGCAAGATTTTCAAGGATATTCGGCGACGCACGCATACACTCACCAACAAAAGGATTGCATCCTGCATGCCCACAGGGATAGAAGCGTGCAACAGGGCCGTGCTGGATCTTTTTCTCTCTATCTCTTTCTCGCGCTCGCTCCCCCTGCTTCCTCTCTACACGCGGCAGTAGGACTCGTTCATAATTAATGCAATAATTAGATTACTCCATTAGCTCGCATTTTTCTTGCCGCTTTCCTCTGATACCTTTGTGTTTGTGAGTGTTTTTTTTCTTCTTGTTTCATCTCCATCCTTTAATTGAGTTGGATACACGTTGCATGAGGTTACGAGAGGCCGTGTACTTGGCACTACAATCTGGTAGTTTTGGAGTACTTTCGTTCGGTTGGAGCTGGGCTTTAGAAAATTTCGCCCGGCCCATTAGGTTAGAGGAGAAAGTTTCTTTTTCGTTTTGTTTCCTCTCGGTCTTTCCGTGTGTGTGTGTGTGTGTGTGTGTGTGTGTGTGTGTGTGTGTGTGTGTGTGTGTGTGTGTGTGTGTGTGTGTGTGTGTTTTGTTTTCGTTTTTCTTCCATTGTTCCATAGTTTTGCGTTGTGTAATCCTTCACCTTCGTTCGGGTGAAATTGTAATCAATCAAACTAGCTTTATTTATGTATGTTGTTCGGATGCTGCAGCAGCTGCTGTCTATTGTGTGTAGCAGCAGCAGCTGGTTTTATTGGGCTGGTGGACCTGTTGCGATCGTACGTGGGGATGCAAACGCACCGAGAAACAAAACAATGCCAACAATGGAAACATGATCGATGAAACACGCGCTGGAGCGATATTTTGTATCGATCGATGTCTATCCATTTTCACTTGTGCCACCTGGATTAGGATGAACTGTGGATAAATAAGGAAAAAGGTTACGGCGGGTTGTAAACAATCGAAATGTGAAAGAAGCTGAGGTTTTGGAAATGATATTAAAGAAGTGGGTTTTTTTTCTTTTATTTTTAAGTATGGACAATAATGATGTTTAAGCGAGAGTCACATAATTCCCACTCAATTGTGGTATAGTTTCAACCCAACTCGAATCTCAGCGTAAGGAGGAGCAGTTGGTAGCTAATAGTTTTGACTCACACTGGTGTTTTTTCGGATGTTTTTATCCCGTCGCTCACTAGTAACTCACTCAGAGCAAGTAATCTTCGAGGAGAATCCGTGCTGAGTTGAGTCGATTCAACTCATTCTCGCGTATTCTCTAGCTTGAAAGTTAAGTTCGAAAACATAAAATGCCACGCTCGGGGCACCTTCGCTCGCAGAAAATTCCCACGGATCTTCCGGACCAGCAATTTGGGCGCGTGCACGCTCAGCATAATTAAAAATTAGCCTAATAACAGGAACACAAGTCGTCTGCGGGAACGAGCAACGGAGAAGGAATAAAATAAATCACTACGAGACATGCCGCTCTCCCTCTCCTTAAGTCGCTCTATTTTGGCATCCCTTCTTCTTTCCTACCCTGTGTGGAAATGAAGGAAGTGTTCTTTGCGCAGTGGAGTATCGATGCAGAGTGTTCTAAAATTACCGCTTCGTATAAAAAAACACACACCAAACAACCAACTCTAATCCCCCCAAAACTCAAAAAAAAACCACCACTCAAACCACGGCCGTACGAAGCCCGTACGAAAATAAAAAGCAAAAGTCCATTAATCTTTTAAAAGGCTATTAGTGATTGATATCTAAATTGTGCGCCATATTTGGGATGCTAGTTGCTGGCTGGCCTGTGGTCGGTTCTTGGGCAAAAGAAGGTGGCTTTGCAATCAAGTCGCGAGCCGCCGTACGCTCGCGCGTGTACTTGGGGCGTACAAAATTGATAGATACGCCGAATAAACGGTTTTAATTATGCTCTGTTGCCCTCCTTAACTAGTCCCTGCGAATGCATCATTAGGAGAGCTTGTGCGTGTGGGTGTTGGTGTGTCTGTGTGTGTGTGTGTGCATGGTTGTTGGGCATGAGATAAGCACTTTTCTTTCACCCACCGGCCCACCGGCCCACCGGCCACCCCGGAGGGTTCGGTCACAAAAGGTGTGTATGTGTGTATTGTGTGGGGAGCTGGTGGTTCAATTTCCGTACCGTTCGTTCGTAAGCGGGGCTTTGCTGTTACTAGCCTGTTCCCCTCTTGCCATCCCTTCCGCCCACCGGGCGAAGTCAATTAGGAGCCATTAGAAAGCATGAGATGCCAGAATCGGCGGCGGTACGGACGGACGCGGATGTCTTTCTTTTGATAATAGCATAGTATTTTCGTTTTTCGTTTTCTTCTCTTTTTGCTGTGTTGTGTGTATGTGTGGCCCCATTTTTTTTTCGCTTATCGAACCGACCCCACCATCGGGCGTGTGGCTCCAGGGTCATATGAGCGTCCCGGTTCGGTTCTTGGGAAAGGATCTTGCACTGGGCGAAGGGGGAGGATGCGCCCCGGAGGGCGAGAGAGCAAGCTTATTATTATAATGTGTGCAGAAACGGAGCTTTCCTGTGAGTCGAATGGCCTTTTTGTGCGCTTTATTATTGTGCTCTATTATTGTCATTAGGTGGGCGATTCTTTTTTTTTCTCTTCTACGGTGGACTATTAATTATGAGTTTTAGGTGAATTGTTTCCTCATAATAGTGGTTCTGAACAACGTTACGGTTTGCTTACATTTGCTTATATTTTATTTTTATATTGATATTGTTTGATACACACAACACTATTATACATTCGTCCCAAAAATTAAGCATGATTACCGTGATGAGCCTTGAGTTTCTGTGCAACAAGTAAGTTCAGAGTATTTCTTTTCTAATGTTTAACGTACAAATCTCATAAAATATGTCAAAAGTTTGTTAAAATTCCCTCATTTATTCATTTCCGCTCTGGATTATGATATCCTTCCCAAGAAATCGAGCCAAATTAAGCTCAAATCTGAAATAGTTCATCATTATTTTTGTCAATATAATAAATATAGTACCTCTACAAAATTACTTTAAAATGCAAGAAACACACCATTCGCTCAAATGTTCCCAATTTTATCTCGATTGGCGTAATGAAATCGTCCAAAGGTTGTCGCGCGCACGCCGGGTTTTCTCGGGGTTTTAAGTGCATTTTAATTGTGCGTTCCTGTCCGTTTGTTGTGGTTGGCCCCGGCTCCATCCTTTTCCGCTGGTGGGTTTAAAAGGCTTTCCGTGGTCATTGTTGCCCATTGTGTGTGCGAAAGCCCTCTCTCTGTCTCTCTCTCTCTCTCTCTCTCTCTCTCTGTTTCGCTTTCTATTCACCCATCGATTGTACATAAGACGATCCAACTGTTGTGTGCGATGCTCTCGCACAAACCTGTAACATCCTCACGGTCCCACGAGCCGAGGAGGATTTCACTTGCATTTCGCTAGCTCTCTCATCACAGCTGCATGTGTGTGTGTGTGCGTATGTATGCGATCAGGAGCCGTCGATGGAGCAGCCAGCAGCGATAGTGGTTGGTAGTGTGTGGAACCGAAAAGAAGAATAGAATCCGGAAGGATGTTGTGAGCCCCAGGACGGACGGACGGCCACAGGAAGGGATTACTCGATGGTAGGGGAGCCAAAAGAAAGTGTCCAGTGGCGGTGTGTGTATGTGTGTGTGAGTGTGTGTGTGTGTTTTGGGGAGGTCGGAAGGGACGAAGAACAAAACCTTTGGCGGAGATTGTTTAAGAAAACCTTTTGTCGAACCGTCAGAGTGTGAAAGCGAGAGCGAGAGGAACACAGAGCGAGAGAGAAAGCGAGTGTGTTGTGAGACCACTTTAACCGGAGACCGATCGATCGTGTGTCACGCAGCCCGTTGGGGGGGGGAAGGTGGAGAACAATTGTTTGCCACCGTCCACCACCTTCCCGCCGGCTTCGCCCGACCATTCAAAAACCTCCCCAACTGAACCAACGTTGTCTCGCTCCGCTTTGGTTGCTTTCTTCTTCGTGGAGGTCCTGGTGGGTCGTCCTCGTTAGCAGGAGCGGTAAACTAACACCCCCCGAGTGTGCGCACCCCACCTCCGCACCCCGCACCCAGCCACCACCACCACCACCACCAGGGCGACAAATGGGCCTGGGGTTGGTCGGTTATCGACTAAGGACACGAGCCGAACGCACAATGATGCAGTGAAGATAATTTTCCCAACCCCATTTTTGTCGCCACCTGCCCTCCCTCTTGCAGAGAACCCCCGCATTACGACCACGTCTTCTGATAAAACTAATCACTATCAGCGGAATGAGGGTCGTATAGACAGCACGCGCGCGGACACAAACGAGGAAGGGAATGCAATTATCGGGGTAATGTTTGCATTCGCTGTGACTCGCCAGCAAACACACATACACACACACACATCCGAGCAAGGAGAGTTAGTCTGCTAGAAAAGGGAGTCCCCTGTCCTGCGGTGGTATTGAGGTTTTTAGGGAGGATTCAAATTAAATTTGTTATTTTTTTTAAGGTTAATTGTCTCAAAAGGAAGGTTTAAAGCATGAAGAGACTCATCTTGGAGTCTTGTATCTGAAATAATAACATATTATCAATGAGATAGTTTCGAACAAATCGATAATGTTAATAACTCATAAACCATGTAAAATAGCAAGGAGGAGGATTCACCTAAAAAATAGCTCAACATTTTCCAAATAACCACAAATTATAAAAATTATAAAAACTTGAAACGTTTCACTGAAAATTTGTTTCAATAAAGCATTGAAAGATTGGAAATGGAAGGAAAATATTCTAAAATATTGCTGCCAAAATTTAAAAAAAATGTATTCAAAACATTTTCATCTAGATGCATGATTGACTATTATTTTGAAAATAAATTCAAAAACGTTAGTAAAAATCAATGCTATCTATTTGAAACTCTTTAGGTTTCGCTTAATGTGTGTACTCCAAATAGCCCATAAAAGTACCCATTTTGAACCGTTTTTTGGGCGTTAATTATCTTCCCAGTCGCCTCCCATATAGCCCGGTCCAGTTGCCCTGTAACTTGAGCTTACGATGGCAGCATAACGTCATCATCATCGTCAAAAGCGTCGTCATCTCCGCAAAACTCACAGTCTCTGGCACTCACACTGCCACAGACACACACACACCCAAACACACACACGCGCACACACACATCGCGCACAAATGATGCAATGAATAGTTCAATTAAAAATAATGTGGCCAATTTCCGGTCTTTGTATGCTAACAAAACAGGGAAAAATTGAAAGCAAACCGGGCACATCCCCACACGCTCACACACGCGCTGACGGGTGGGTCATAGGTGGAACAGCGCGAGGGAGTGAGAGCGAGATTGTTGACGGCAATACGATTATTCATCCAGCTGGCAGGGGCCAACAGCGGGCAACAACGTGACACCACAACGGGAACGGACGGGGGTGGGTGGCTGTGGGCGATGAAGAAACTTCACCACAATGGACGTCATTTTCCGCACCACACACACCTACACACCGCTCTCCTTTTTTCCCGTATATGTGTGTCGGGTGTGCGTACGTCTCGGATCGGAGTCGCTTTGGAACCGATCTCATTCCAATGCCTTCACGCGGGTGGCAACGGTGGGAGGGAGGTGAAAATTTGAATTTTCCTCGATAATAACTCCTCCACGGTCCTCCGGAAGGCTTTGCCGTCACGCATTACTTTGTGTGCTAATTTTACCGTTTTAATTTGATAATCTGCTCCTCTGTTTTCCGAACGCTGATGATGGAACAATATTAGTGCGGCGTGCGAAGGAATTTTACCTCCCCGAAGGCCTTAACGAAATTATGTGGCCGGACGCTGGGCGCTTACTTTCATATGTCGGGGTGGCGGTGCTTCTGTTTTTCTAAGACACCCTACGGAGAACCGTAGCTTCGCTGGAGGGTGAAGAAAATGTGCGAAAAAGAGCGTTGTTCAACGAGACACGAAAGCCATTATGGGACATCGCAAATGATGTCGTTTAGATGCATCACTTTGAGTATTTCGATGGCTCCATATGGGAAACACGAGGGGAAACGTGTAATAAAAACATTGGAGTTGGAGTGGGATGGGCCATAAACGTGTGTAAATATTTCATCAAAATTGAACACATAAATTCCATTTTTCGCTCCCGCGCAAAAGCAAGGAACGCCGTCAAGTATGGTCAGAAAATGCATTATTGTTGTCCTGACTGAACCGTTAGCACGTGAGAAAGCTAATGATTATTATGGTATGGTAGAACAGTTTTTTCTCATTTTGTGACATTTTTTCACTCAAAATATTCAAAATATATATAGTTAACTTATAATATTCTTATTAATTTATTTTTCTTCTTCCTCTCCCATTCCAGGTAAGTGATCGATTCAAACACATTAGAGCTAGCGTTATAGCCGTAAGTACCCACGAAATGCAAGATTAATTGCTCATACAACGAAAAACCCACCCGATAAGACACATTTTTTCAAGATCATACACGCGATCGAAAACGAAGGAGTCGCGGTGTCGAGCAATAATTACGTTTATTTGCGACGGAAGGGCATCAAGCAGCCTGTGCTTTCCAAGGCGCCTCCACCCACGGCGTGTCGAGTGGCGAATAAATAAACGCGCACGCGGAATCGAAAATGAAATTAATAACAACAATCATTCCACGAAGCGCCTTCCACCCACCCACGTGACGACCACCCCGGTGTTGGGGTGGTGGACCCCCAAAGCACACACACACAGCAGTATCCTCACGCAAAAGCGCCCACCACAGCACCGCATCCTTTCCGCGTGGTTGTTTTGCTGCAGTTTTGCCGTGCAGCGGATACGGGGATGGGGTGGGAAATTCGAGAGAAAATCACCATCAATCTATCACGCGCACCAGAAAACCGTCTCGTCTCCTCCCCCACCCCCCTCCCCATGGTCCTTCCCGTGAGCGGTTCATTTAAAACCTAAACACACGAACACATCCTAGCGCGCTCAGTTTCTTTAGCGCGTGCTCTTTCGCTCGCTCTCTCCCGGTCAGTGTCTCTCTCGCTCTCGCTTGCTTAGATCGTTCGCCACACAACGCTGTCCTTTTTTATTCGTCTATTCTTGCCTTCTTCTTGCCACGATGTGCTCCTCGCACTCGAGAGCGCGCGCCCGTGTGTGTGTGTGTGTGTGCGTGTTCCTTTATGTAAAACGCGGCACACCACTACCACATTGATGGAAAGGCCGAAGGTGCATCACCCTCACCCTCTCCGCTCCACTTACACGTGTACACACGTATCCTTATTCTAATGTCGAAATGAATTTGAAATGAACGAGGATGGGGAGCGGATCGGGAGGGTATGAGTCGCTTAGAAAGGCAAACGTCGAGCGAAAGAGAGAGAAAGAAAGAGTGAGCCATTTTTCGCGAATGCTCGCGTGTGAGTTTGTGTGCGTTTCGCCTCAGAGGAGGGTGGCTCACGAAAAGCAATTCATCTTCCGCGCAGTGTTGGTGGTACGCTGCAAGCGCGGGTGGTGGGAGGGGTGAGGTGGGTTTCATTATATAGTAGCGCCATTGCGGAGGATGATTTTGTGTCTTTGTGTTAGTGTGCGTAGCATCAGGAGCAGCAGCAGGATATAGTTTCCTTCACCTCAACGTCAACCTTTTTGGAAGTTTTCGTTGGGCGAAGGATGAGGAGGGTATGCGTTTTTGTTTTCTTAACCCACACTACAAGAGCGAGGAATCAAGCCTCCCACACACACACAAACACTCAGTCATAAATTCATGCATCCATCATCATGCTGCTGGAGACGGAGAAGGACGAACGCGCGCGCTGCTGGTGCAATTAGGCTGCGCTATTTTCGTAAGGAGCGATTTGCCGACGGTTGGGGAAAAGAAGGGAAAATGCGTGGCGAGGGTTCGATCGGTTCGCAGGATTTTCCTTTTCCACCGCGAATGTTTATTATTGGACCTTTGGCGCTCTCGTTCCCAAAACAAAAATAATAGAAAAAAAAACAAGTTAAAACCTCCACTCTCAATCTCTCACTCTCGCCCTCGTGCTCTCTCTCTTTCTCTCCAATCTATTCTCGGTCCGTCGTCCACATACAAAAGAAAGCACCAACACACACTGACACTGAAGCGGTTGCTTTGACGGCGGCTTTGCGGGTGGTAGGAGGCTGGGGGGCGGGCGGGTTGGAAAGCAATTATTATACGCGAAACGCGAAGAACAAGATATGAGGGTGGTGGTTCGGGGGTTATAGAACGGGCGATGTTTTCAATTTACGTTGACCTCTCCCTTTCTCTCTCACTCTCTCTATCTCTCGCTTTTTCGTGGATGTTTGTGGTGGTAAGCTGCTCCCACATAGTAGGGTGAGATGGGGATGGAAGAAGGGCTCAAAACAAACATCTAAAACCATCTAACCACACAACCACCACCACAAGCCACACACCAACGTTGGAGGTGGTGGTGGTGGTGGTGAAGAATAAGAACAACGCGCGGGTTCGCGTTCTAAGGTGTATTGCATGTGTTGGAATGTACGCAAAGCTACCTTAAAAACGCACCTTGAAAACAAGGGAGGTAAGGGTGGCGAGGGTGATTTGTTTTCATTTTTAAATTAACGTTTTTCGCCAAAGTCGTTTCGTTTTCGCCTATCCAGTGCGACGATCACTTCCGCAGCTCGCAGTGCGTGTCGTAGGTGCGGAAGGGAACGAAGAGGAAGCGGGAAAGGGAGCGGAGGTGCGTTTGTTTTCATTAATCTTTTCCGGTTTCCGCGGGCGCGGGCCTTCAGGAGTGGCGGTGGAATTTTCATCCAAAACCGCGCTCACCTCGTGCCTCGTGCGCCCCGAAAAAAGGCAACGCAATGTTTAAATCACACCGGATGGTGGGATGGGACACATACACTGCGCACTGCATCTTCTCGGTTGTGTTTGCATCTAGTACATATGCGCGTTTGTTGATTTTTTTTCTTCCTGTTGTCATTTTACACACACTCACGTCTAACTTTTGAGCGGCAAATCTTTCTCACTCTCGTTCTCGCTTTCTCGGTCGGTGCGCGCGTGGAGGGTTGAAAGTATATAAAACACATCTCGCCGCGCGCGCGACTACGACTCCGTGCTGTTGGTACAGTGTTTGGTGCGCATTTAGAAGCGGTCCAGCATGGGGATGGAAATTTGGTACAATTTTTCATACCATCAGCTATAAATGCAAGTAAAAATAAAAAAAAATTAATTAAAACATGCTCGTAACAATTGGACGTTTGTTGAGCCAAACAAATATATTTTTCCTTCAACGTTTGATTGCAATTGGTAAAAATTCTCTTAAGAGCATAATAAAGGATGTCTGTGGCGTAAAAACTCATGAAAATTTTTTCTGTGCTTTCAAAAAAAAATAATTTTATTTTAAAAGGAGTGGCTTTTAAGATTTACATTTTAACATTTGTACTTATGTTGATTTTAATTTTGTGAACTTCAATTCAAGTTCTAGCTTTTATTTGTTTATTCTATTGTTTAATTCGACTCAAATGAAAATAATCCTAAATTAGGACCTTCTTTTTTGATGTTCCAATATTTTATCCTGGATACCATATTTGCTGGAGAAGCAAAGGTAACTAGATGTAATCTAAAGCACCGCACTGTAGCGCGCCTTTTGGTGTATTAGTGGTGCGTGTATTTTTCCACCCTCCTATACACACATACACACACAACTGCACACACTCGCGCATCCCTTCCTAGCGCCGCTAGAGGGGCTAACTGCGCGGTCCACCCCCTTTCGTTCCACGCTCTCCCTCTCTTTCTCTCTCGCTCACTCTGTGCCGGTGTATGCGTGTTTTGGTCGCGCGTGTTTGTTTCATTGTTCACTCTCTCGCTCACTCGCGCCCTGCCCTGGCTCGCTCACACTCGTTCGTTTACGCGCGCCTGCGTTAGTATGTGTACGGAAAAATGTTATCACACACCGATCGCCGAACGTCGTCCGTCGTCCGTCGTCGTCGTCGTCGTCGTCGTGAGAAGAAGATATTCGGGGGGTTTTTGTGAACGCCAGCGCCTTCCCGCGATTCAGTTGTTGAAGATCTTCGAACAAAGTTGGCGCATTTTCGGCGTGTTGCGTGTTGTGGGGTTGTTTTCCAAGAAAACCAGCGACAAACGGCGACCAGCAGCAGCAACCAGGCATCGGTGAGGGAAAAAAATCCCGCGGTTTTTTTGACGTGTTTAGAAAGGAAGAAAACACAACCGGAGCAGCAAGCAAAATTTCCGGAGCGAAGAGTAAGCAAAGTAATTGTAGCTAATTGCGTGAAAAATACCGAAAAAGTGTGCGCTGTGTTGTGCCCGCAACGTGCAAGAAAGTTTGAAAAGATCGATCGGAAAATCGGTGTGATTTATCGTCCCGCGTGTGTGTGTGTGCGTTTTGTATGAGAGTGAGCAAAAGGGGTAGAAAAGGGCGAGCGATCATTTTCATTGCATCGAAAATTTCGCGGATTTGTGTTGTGCCGAAGTAACGTGGGGTGACAAAATTTGGCCAACCACCACCAGCAGAGCGAAGCACGTGCTTTGGCAGCCAGCAGAAGCCCAAACGAACGAACCGGGAAAACTTGAGCATCATCAGCCAAACACACATACACGCACTGCAGCTTTCGGGATTTCCACGAACCTGTCACAGCATATTTACCATCCCAGCTGTTTTTCGGGGCCCCCCCGTTTTGTGTGTCAATGTTTCGATTTGCGACGGTGGTGATCCAATCCAGCACGATCCAGTGTGAGCGGTGAAAGCCTCAAATTTTGATTGATCCAACGTAAATCCGGATCCGTTTCGGCATTTTCATTTCGCCATCCGAGCCTTGTGTGAGTGTGTAAGTGTGTGCTTATTTTCCCGCGTGGTGTCTACTTGTGATTATCATACATGCTACGATCGTCGAGATCATCGTGCCAGCTGAAGCGTGAAAAATCCTTGCGATTTCTGTGTCGATAAGAGAGGAGAGGGTTTTGTTCCTCGGTGTTGTTTGTTTGTGTTGTTGGCTTCCGTGTGCCAGTGTGAGAGCAACCAGTGCGCTTCCTTTGATGGCCAGTTTGGTCTCGTCGAAGTGTTTCCGGGGTGTAGCAGCATTTGAAGGTGCAGAAGTTCCTACCATTCGTGTGCCGGTGCCGGTGACGAACGAGATTGTAGCTGTGACAAATCGTGCGTCTGTGTGAGGGCTCGAGCGAATGAACGAAGACAACCGCTGACAAGAGTGCAGTTTGTGTTGAGAAGAAGAAGAAGAAGAAGAAGAAGAAGAAAAGGAGGAAAAGGCAGAAGCATCCAGAAGACAGAAGAGCCGTACGGAGAAGAAGCAGAAGAAGCAAGTGCACCAGACTTGGTTCAACATTCCAGCAAACACAGGCCCACAAGGTGACTATAACGCTATAGAGCTAGGAACCATTCCAAATCGCATCGGTTTCGGTTTTCCAGCCGGGTAATCAGCTACCGCCTCCCGCAGACTGGCTGCAGGCCGAACAAAGAACCGTCTCCCGGTGGCATCAGTCAACTCGCGGCTCCTCAGCGGGAGACATCACTAAAGTCACTATCGCGTATGGGAGAGGAAAAATCTAACACCCAACCCTTGGAGTGCAACCGATTTTTTATTTGCCTCGGAAAATCGTCGTTTGCTTTTGTCCCTCCAACTGGCGCTTATCTTCCTACGGGTATTGACTTGGGAACACCGCATAGTGATAATAGGACGCATCGTGTATGGATATGAAGCTTATCTTTGCTTAGGAAGCGAGACGTCTTTGATGAATAATCGCCGCGTTTATGACGATCGGGTGTGCAAATCTCGGTCGGTTGTTCACTGCCCTTCTCTTGTGTGGCTTGTGGCGATAAGTTTTTATTGGACACTACACAGCCGGGGCACATTCGTCCTATGAACAGACCGTGATAAGGAAGGTGAAGATGCTTTCCGCTGCATTTCGGTGTCCCGCTGCACACATCCTGCAGTGGCGATAAGCAAAAGGTATGCCAAGTCACGATAAGCGCACGGTGTGCACCACGCTTGGAATGCGCCCGTTCGGTGGATAAGAAGATGAAGTCATTAATATCTCTATGTGAACTTTCCTGCCTGAACTTGTCTTGCAAACCGCACCGAACGCTCCCATTGTAGTCTTGTTTTGCTAGCCAATCGCCTCCATCTCGCCCTCCGATGGCGTTGGTATGAAATAGTTTTCTCAAGGCTTTTCTTCAGCCCAGGCGTCGCTGCTCGGTGCGAAGGAAAAATATCGATTTATCGAACCACCGCCGTTTCGACGCTTTGCCGCACAAAACCCTCCACCGTCTTGGAG
>KI915041.1:16899146-16945377 GCA_000473445.2 Anopheles farauti
GGGGAGGGGGGAAGGTTGGAAATGAGTGGAAAATTCGCCACCACACAGGAAGAAACGCACACACACACACACACAATCACCGACACGTACATGCAGCGTATTTTCTTCCTGCGGGAAAACGGAAACCACCCACACTTCGCTGCTTCGCCCACTTTCTGTCCCCTTGTTTTTTCCCCCACTTTTCGTTGGGTTAATTTTTCACTCAGGGGTGAGTTTCTTCGCGTTTTTTCGTGCTTGCTAGCGGTAAGCGGCACTATGCTGGTTGCTCTCTTCGGTGGAGAGAATTTTGGAAGAAGTTTCCTTTAACAGGATTAACCTGTGTGTTATGTTAGGCTTTTCTTTAATTGAAAACTCACATATACCAAAAAATTTTTGACAAAAAACCGTAGTATCAAAAACAAAACAATAAAACTATAATTTTACCGTCAACTACTACGTGATAGCAGGTGATACCACCCCAACGGGTGTCCTATTTATTTCACGCCACGCTACGAGCAATTCTTCATTGGGTGAGCCGGTTGGAAAAGTATCGTGACAGGTTGTGGAACGTTGCAATAAATTTTCGAAATTGTACCAAATGCTTCAGGATGCTTTCCTTTCCGTTCGAGTTTTGTAGGGCTTTTTGTGTGAAATTGTTTGACGAAACTGTGATGGTTTTATTTTTTCAATTCATTTTTATTTAAGATTTTAATGAGTTATCTTATGCAACTCAATTAATCTGTAATTTGTATGAAAAAAAACTTCCATAAAATCTTTTTCGCAGAGATTGGTTTATTTTGTGAAACTCTTCTTGTCGTGTAGCACTAAAACGGCTCTTTTGATTCACTTTCATTTAGGGGACAATCCGATGGTCTTCGGCACAGGGTTATAAAGCGAACCCCACAACCAACCGCCATCGCCGCAATCCGTCGGCCTCGGGCTCACCTTTGAACTTTGCCATTTCGTGCGTTTATAATACGAACGCACGCCCGTTGTCCCTGCCGTGTATCGAGAATCGATGGGCCGATGGTGGTGCATCGTGGTAGTGGTAACAGCATGTTGCCATTCTGACGCCCCGTGCTGCCTTCCGGGCAGATGACCTTTCACACCCGGTACGCTGGAAAAGCACACGCATACAGACAACAAATAAGAAGCGAAGGAATTGTTTAACAAAACAACAAAACTCCTCTTTTGATACATTTATGTTCCTAGTGTTTTGTTTTATGTGTGTGCGTTTTTTTTTCTTCTTCCCTCTCTCTCTCGCTCCGTCTCTCTTTTCCCGCTCAACAATTTGTTTGTCTTTTCGCGGGCTTAAACGCCATAAAACCATACCACCACACGCGTATGTGGAGTGGAGCATAATATTCATTCGCATTGGTCGCTTCCTGCCTCCCCCAATTGCTGCCAGCGAACCCGGCCGCACACCCCAGCCCCGGCCACCGTGTGCCGTTTTTCGCCATTTTATTCGCCCGCTTTACACCGTCATCTTCCGCTTAACCTTCGCCGTGGTCATTGACAGTGACAGACGCGACCGTGCGGAACCAAACCAACCGACCCGGGGCGAGCCTTGCAATGTTGCAAAACACAAAACATACACACAGACGTAACAAATCTCTTTTCTCACGGGTGGACTTGCTGATTAAGAGCAATTATTTATTCTCGCAAAATTTCACCCAAATGGTGAACAATTTTTGATCACATTTTTGTTGATTCATTAATTGCAACTGACGTGCGCAAAGAGTCGTGAGTGCTCCAACGCTGCAACATTGTGCTTGCTGCTAAAATAAACTCCTCACCCTGCGGTGTGCCCTATTATTATTTCGTCACGCCGATCTGCCCAGTTTGTGGCGTGCCTCTAGACTGTGATTTTTCTCACCTCAGTACGAACTCGTTAAACCGATTTGCGGACGACGCAATCGGTTCCCCTATCGAGCCACAGGCCCGAAGGTGAGATGCACCGCATTGCGTTTACTACCCCTATTAGCCGTTTGTGAAGTTTCGCAACGAACGAGCCGAGCGAACATCGGTATTAGAATTGAGCAATATAATTGTACCTGCCTGCTTCCTCTCTAGAGGCAAGGCACCGAACGAAAGTAAAAAAGGGTGTGCAATAAAATTAAATAAATTGCAACAATGTTTGCTTTGGCCTCTCTCTTTGATGAAGATGCAAAAACGTTCGATGAAGGTGCAAAAATTACACACCCGGATGCTGCACCGTCTGCCGCTGGACCAAGCGAATTAACACAAAATTGATTTTTGTAGCAGCAATTGCTTGAGACGGCAACCAGAAAATAGTTTCAAGAGTTTGTTTGTCGCTAACCGATTTTAGTTTCATTTTTTTAAGGAAATTTTCATCAACAATGCGTTGTTGGTTCGTGGAGGATGGTTGTAGGATTAAAAGAGCTTTGAATAGTTTAAATATAATAAAACACGTGAGTGTTCTACCCGTCAACAGATGGCGTCGTTGAGGCTAAAGTAGAAAGAAAATATTTTTTTAATCATATGAAAAGAAATATTTACCTAATTTTGCGTTCTTTCTGTCTTGAAAATGAAACAGAAACTCTCTTCCCGAAAAACAAAACTACCCGCTTCCGTTCTCAAAAGTGCAAGTGGCGAGCCGAGAAGACTCGATGGTGTGCGAGACCTTAACCTCATTTATCAGATATGCGTGTTAGCGACGTTTCTTTTTTCGACCCCTTGTTTCCGTAATGATAAGAAGCACACCAACTTTCGCTTCGACGTCCGTTAGTTTCCGTTCGCTTCCAGCCGTACGTGGTGTGCGTGTTGAGAGAGCGAAAAGATTGGATTCTCTTCGTCATTTCCTTCTCTGGTAGATTTCGGAATAGTAAGAATAGTTTGGTAGATAGTCAGAATTGGGCTTAAGATTATTTTAGCTTTCCAGGCGGGGTTCAAAATTTGGTTAAAATATTTTTTTTTTTTTTAAAGGAGCCAGAAAATTACTTTAAATGCTGATCATCTTAGATCCGGGGTTTTCTTCCGTCCGTCAACGAACTCATAGTTGGAACACACTACCACAGGCAATTCCTCCCCACACAGTTGGTTGGCTCCGTGCCGTTGAAACAATAAATAAACCGCGTCAGAAATGTGCAACGCAACGTTGTTGACTCGCGCGGATGCAGGGGTGTGCGTTTGGGTTTGTTTATTGCCCTCGCGTCCCTGTAAAGTAATGAAAACAAAATCCATCCCCAACGACGGTGGTACCGGGACGTACTGGATGACGCACGGTGGGGTGGGGTGCGATCGAGCGCGCTGTGTGTGAGAGAACGTGTCAGAAATGGCCGCGGCGCACCGTTGTGCGCATGCGGCTTTTTGCAGAAATACATTTGCGTTATGCGCATGCGCGCTCCTGTGCGCTTTTTTCAAGTTGCCTTGGCAATCCCTTTTTTTCCAAAAATGCATCATAGAAAATTCGCTAGAATTCACCAAGATCGGCGGACTTATTACTCACCCTCTTGCACCCAATATCGCATAGGGATAGATCGGTCGATCGGGCGGGGTGTTTCGGTTCGGAAGGGTTGTTGTATCGAAATGACCTTCATCACACTCATAGATCCGTCTCTGCGAGTCTGTGTGAGATGCGCGAGGCTTGCTCGCTTGCGTGTCCGCGCGCGCTCATCGCGAGTAAAAATAACAACAAAGCGAAGCTACGCGACTAGTGCGCGGGCAAAAATAAAATAACATTAAAAAAAACACAATACATGAGCGAGCATACAAACAAAAACAACCAACTTCCTTCCAATCACTCAAATACCTCTAGTCTCTCCAACACACGAACCCTCCCACCCGCTTGTGACAGGGCACCGTGGTGCCATTTCCGCCAACCGAGATCATCGCTGGCCATTTCATCTCATCTCGCACTTGATGATCGTGGCTATTGTTCTGTTTCATATTTGAGAGCTCTTGTGGGCAGGAATTCGCAAACTGGAGCTCAAAAGCATTAATAATACGTTCGTTTATCTTGGCGATTGTTCTCTACATCCTTCGCTGTGTATGGATGTATAAAAATCTAGATCCTATTTGAAAATATTTCGCTAACACTCGCATCCGGTAGTAAATGATGGATCATGTTTTAATAATTTTGCTTTACTTTCGATACGGTGCAGTATGAAGTATTTTAGAATTTGCAGAAAAAACATGCTATACCAAGTGAGTGTTAGCGTTTCCAAACAATATTTATTTTAGTACACCTATCGCCCAATAGAGGGAGCCATTGAAGCAAATTAGCATGCCATGTATTTCCCAGGTAGGATACTACTTTTTTTGTTGAAAATCCTACCGATATTCGTTGGTAATTAACAAAGACAAAAGTCGCACGAGCCATTTTTTTAATTGGTTGATACAAAAAACAAACCTCTCACATATTACGCATGTTTCCCATTCCTCTCGTAGTAACAACGGACGCTATCTCACCTCACACGCACACACGTTCTCCTCTAGATTGTGCTGATCGCGCGCTCTCTCGAGATAAGTGTGCGAAATCGCGATCGCCGCGGCGGCGACTGCCTTTCTTCTTCTTCTTTTGTTGCGTTTTAAATTGTGATTCCGCTCGATCTCGGTTGTCCACTGCTAGAGTACTTCTGTGTCCGAAAGAGGTGGTTGATCATGATAATGATGATGATGATGATGATGATGCGAACCGCGAGCTCGTGCTGATCGTGCGTGTGTATGTATGTATGGAAGCATGCATGTGTGTGTATGGCTACTTGGCCTTGAAGAACTCGTTGGTTCGCTTCCCAGGCGCGCTTCGTTACGGGGCCACGTTTACGTATCCGGAGCACGATTTCCGGGTCGCGAAATTGAAAGTAATGCCCGCGCCACCGTTTGGATCACGGCGGTGCGAGAGACTGTTGCGAGCGGGTTTTTCGTTGCGATTATGTGACTCATTTCGCGCACTAATTAGGGAATTGTGTGCCCTGGTGGTGGTGGTGGTGGTGGTGGTGCGGGCGTACGGCTTTTGCTCCCCGTAACCGATCGATTATGAGATCAGAAGTCCGAAAAAGCAACGAACGCTTCGGGAAGGGTTCAAGGACGACCGCACACGGAGGGACAAACTGCTCGAGCGGGGAAAAGTTTGCAAGATTCGAAATGTATTGGTATGCCGGTGAGAAAGAGAAGGGTTTATTGGCCCACTTCCAAGGTGCTCTTGTGTTTTTGTCGAACATTGAAAGAACATTTTGAGGCACTGCTCAGGAAAAAAAAATTAACAACATGCATCGTAGCGGCCCTATTTGAAATGCAAACTACCGATGTGTTAATAGTGCAAAAACCCAAACGTTTCGATAGCTCCCTAGTTCCCGGGCACGCTTTAAAGGCCAACACTACGAAAGCAAAAGTGAACGTGGATTGTTTTCTTGTTTTTCATGTTTTTTTTTTGGCACCGACGATATCGAAGTAGCCGATGGTTGGCGCGGGATATCTCAACGCTCTGCTCAGCACACGCTTAATTAACTGCCACCGGAATGAAGCATAGAGGGCATAAAAGCAACATAAATGATTTCCATATCCCAGCCTTGCGACCGGAAGCCGTATTAAGCTCTCTGTCATCCCCAGCGCTAAGAATAAACTTGCCGGCTATTAGCTAGAGAGTTTTGTTCTAGAAGATACCCGAATTTGGAAGCAATAGCCGGTACGAAATGGACGTTTCCTTGATGGTACGTCCTTTCTACGCGCCACATGCCATAATGTCTTCCGGAGAATTTTTGTTTTTAATTTAATATGTAAAAATTGAAACCCTGGGTAATGTTATTCCGTGCTAGTAGTAAAACATAAATTGGTTGTGCGTTGGCAGGGTACCGGATTTTGCAAATGAATTCCGCGAAGCAACCCAAAACAAAATCATCCCAACCAAGACAAACTAATAAACCTCTGGTGCATTGGTTTTCGGCGACACCAGGGTGCCCGTAAACAGTTGTATGCTTTCTTCAGCTGCGGTGGGAGTTGCTTTAATTGGACTGAAGATGCTGGTTTCGCTATGGAGTGCGGTAGTAAGACAAACTGTCGCATCGGTTTTTTAGAGTTCGTGGAAGAAAAACCTCCGCTCTCTTGCAAGCCCCGTTCCAAGAAAGCGTCATTTTACGAGCATTTGGATGGGGATGGAAGCTGTGCTTGGATGGTGGTTTTTAGAACATTTATTTTTACGACCTGGTGCCATAATTGGCCGCTAGAGTTTATGCATATCTTTGGAATAGTGTGACAAACATTCGCAAAATGTTTTTGCTACTGGGAAAATAAGGTTTTGACGGATCTTTATTGTGCTTAATTTGGTTATTTTATTATTTGGTATTAACGGGCGAATGCTGGTGTGTTCCAGAACGATTTAGATCAATCCATAAATCTATGAATTCTTTAGCCTGGAAAAGGCCAAAAATAATGCTTAGAAGATTTCAGTTTAGCAGACCATAATATTGTCTTACGTATCGTATAACAATCGTTATTGTATTTAAAATATCAACAACGCATTATCGATTGCCGGAATTTGATAAATACCTTTGTTTTGAATCGACTGTTTTAAGGTTTTGTTTTCGTTTCAAATAAATATTTTCCTCATTGCCACAAATGCGACTTGTGGAGGGAGGAACGTACGGAGGGAGACTGCAAATGCAATAAACAAATACAATCTAAATGCATAGCCGAATGGCAGGGGATGCTGGAGATAAATATTTACCATTTCAATTTCTGACGTGCCTTGTTCTCGTATGGCCGATTGGCATTCGTATATTTTCTTTGCCTCAATCCGTCAGGCTTGAGTTCATGCGGGGAAGCAAAACGGCTGAGATTTGACAAACGTTAACAAATGATGAATCGAAATGTGCGTTCGTGATCTTTCATTAAAAAACGTGTTTATTGAACGTGCATTTTACAAACAATAATTTAGTTTTGAAATAATCTTTTTTATAGCCCGCTTCCGCCAACCGAGAGCAAGAGAGAAAGCGTATAGTAGGTAAATATTTACCTATTCCCATGTGTGGCAGTGCTTTCGAAGCAAAACTGCTGATGTTTGCGAATGCGATTCTCTAAAAGACGCTCTTTATCCGTGTCGCATGTGTGAGTGAAACAAAAGCATTGCTACGAGATGCACCCAACAACCACCGCGTTTAATGCAATCGGCCCTCTCCCCTTACCCAACCCCCCCGCACTTAAAGGCAGGCGGCTGTGTAAGACGATTGGACGGACGGCGCACTGGGATTAAAATGGGCGACATTGACTAGCCAGGGGGGGGCTAGTGGCTGTGAAGAAAACCGAATGGGTAAAAGGAAAATGTGCGGGTGGCCTCAACAAAATCCCACTACTGCACAACTCCGGTCTGAGAAATAATGCACTTCGAGCGCGCGGACGAAACGAAAACTGGAAAAAGAGAGAACGCGAAGAAAATAAAGCCCAAAGCAGAGCGCGACACAACAACATAAAGATCCCTAAAACGAGAACGAAGAAGATAACGAACGTAATAAAGCGTTTCAGTGAGAGACAAAAAAAACACAAGAAAACGGGGAGTGGAAAAAAGTTAAAAAAAAAATCTGAAAATAAAATGCAGTAGAAACAAGAACTAAGGAAAGTATTAAGGAGAATCACAGCTGCAAGAATAACGAAAAAAAAACAGACAAAGAACAAGAAAACAAAACAAAACAACGAACGGGTTAACGAAGAAGGAAACCCCGAAACGACGAGAGCACAAACGGGCAAGACAAAAATGATGATGAGAAAAAAATCAGAAGAAGGATTTGCTGCTTGCCCACTGCGCCTCTGTGATGCTGTGTGATGCTTGAGTGGTTGATGGTGGGTGGGGTGGGGTGGGGTGAGCGTGAAGGAGGCGGTTACATCGAGACAAAACAGGTTTTCTGAGCAACGGCGGGAACATGTTCTTTTTCCGATTCTTTCCGCGGCTTAAGACCGCGGTGGTGGTTGCGTTTTTTTTTTTTGGTTTGTGTATGCGTGTGCTCCTTTTCGTGCCTTCCAAGTTTCTTCTTCCGTGCTTTCTTCTTCATTTCGATCGCCGTCCGGTTTTTCTTCTTTTTATTGCTTTTTTTTGCGTTTTAAAGACGTTGTTTCTCTTTTGCTCTCCCTCACGTTTTTTTCCCATTTTTTCCTCTTTTTATTGCGTTTGCGTGTCGCTCGTTTGGCTCGCGTTGCTCCCCGGCCAATCCCACATTCCTGCGCCGTGAGCTGGCTGGCGGACTGGCTGGCTGGCTGGCTGGCTGGCTGGCCCCGTCTCCAGTAAGGAAGTATCAGCGAGAGTTTTTAGGTGCGAATTCATGCCGAAAGCCACCCGCGACGCCTGGGCAGGAAGGAAGCGCAAACGTAGTTTTTGGCGCGCATTTTGAGCCGCACGGAAGCGTGACGTTAGGCACAGCTTCCTTTCCATTGATGTGACGTGCGGTATGTGTGTGTGTGTGGCATACCCGATCGTAAGCCTCTCGGATGTTTTGATGACTTAATTAGCGGACTCTGGCTAAGGTTCCTACAGTTTTATTGCCCTGCTGAACGCAGTCGCCGCGAAGACCCTTTGACCCGCGGAGAAACTCTCGCCTGCGCTTAGGATCATAGGTGTTTACCTTAATGAAGTGGTTTCACTCGGTGTCCCACGGTGCTCCCACGGTGAGCCTCTCTTCCGCTCCGTGGAGGTGTGTAAATATTTCCGACAGTTCGTGTGTCATAAATATTCAAACCCGAACACTATTTGTGGAACAACGCCGATTTCCTCTGCCCGTGCGTGTGTGTGTGTGGCATATGAATTCCAATCATTTCGCGATTTCGTCGCGGTTGTTCGCGAATGCGGAATTTAATTTAATTTGTTTCGCTATCCCGCTCGCACCTAATCCGGACGCGGAGAGAAAACGTTTAGTTGTTGTTTGGGGTTTTTCCTTTTCTATTAAAATTCATAAATCCTGATTTAGCAACAATCCTGCTCGGTTTCCTCTCCGCTCGGTAGTGGACCGGTTCATGTGTGAGCCACACACACACACACGCAGCTCGCGCGTGGAGTTATTTTAATAATGTGTGAATTTTGAACTTTTTTAGCCTCCTCTCTTTTTTCTTCTCTCTACCATCATCATCATCGTCGCCGAGATCCGCCTTTTTGGGAGAGATCTGGGAGCGGGGGGAGGTCGGGTGGTGGTAACAGGCCGGCTAGACAACGAAAAGCTGCTCATTTATCATCGCCTCGCCTGCTGCTGCACGTGCAGGACGGAGGGAAAGTCACTCGTTAACGTTTTATTCATTTTTGTTGTTTCGTCCGTGCACTTTTTTTTCTTCCTTTTTTCATACCGGCAGATTATGCCTTTTTTTCCTTCCTCGCACCGGCACCAGCGTCAGTATTGTAATCATTTCCATCATTACTATCATCATCAGCGACACAATCATCGCTTGCGGTCCCTTTTTTCCTGCTGCCAGTGCTGTCCCTTGTGCTTTCAGCCTAGCACCGCTTCTTATTAGGTTCATTATTGAGCAATATAATGAGTCGCGGAATGGCAGGCATTCGTGCGCCGTGTGGAACTCTCTCGCCTCCCACCGTAAATGGGTACCAATCAGTGGAGAAATTGTTCTCCACCGAATCCTCCATCGAATAAACGGGATGTGCGGGCGCGGGGAAAGCTTAAACTGCTCGATTGCCATTGCACAAACGGTAAATCGAGCAGTTTGTCGAGCAGCTGTCACAATGCGTGAAATGAGTGCAATTAAGTACACTTTAACAATGAGAATGTGGCAATAATTTAAATTTTTCTAAAACAAAGCGTTTCGACTTTACAATTACTCAATTCACTGACTTTGTTCATAGTTCATACTATTTGTGACAGCGATCAGTGTTTGACAGCTTTTCGAGCAACCCTTAAACCTGTCACCCTCCTTGACAGTAACTACAATCCACGAAATGCGCTCAAATATGTCACAGCACCCGGCTTAATTATGCCTAAAAATAGCCGATTTAGAAGTGTTTGCCACACAACAACTGCACTTGTTGGCGGAGGAGAGTTTGCTCTGTTTTGTCATTGCCAATCATCCGCCCAAGAATGCCGCTGTACGGATGTGTTTGTGTGTTAGTGTTGTGGTCTGATCTGCGCTCACGCACTGATCCCGGTTTCCCCTTGGGGTGTTCTATTTCTGTCTTAACTAACCAAAACATTTCTACTTCGCACTACAACACCCCGGTCGCACCACGCAGCGCGAATATTTGCATCATTTTGCTGCAGGCCGCAAAAATGCGTGCAGCTGCCGTCTGGGCGTCGTTAAAATGGCGCGTCGTTGATGTGCGGCTTACTCTACAGCGCACCGAAATAATTATAATCATAACAACCGCGAGCGCGTTCACATCGGCCCCGATATGGGCCGGCGTTGAAGGCATCTACGAATGGATGGATTGATGGGCGCAGGTTGAATTTTCGTTTCAGGTGCACTGCCGTAAATAGTTTAATTTATGTCGTTGTGTGTATTTTGTCCTCGGGCTCGGGCAGTGTGATTGCAAACATATGTCACCCAAGCACGTTGCGCTCGTTACAGAACGTCTACTTTTTTTTGGGAAGAATGGAGGAAAGTTTCGCACAAGAAAATGGGTTTTCCCCCATCGCGATAAATGCCTCACAGATGGGTGACTAACGCGAGCTGAAGATGGCGTAACGTAATTTAGAGAAAATGACAACTTTTCTCCATACTTTTCGCTGCTAGTTTCGTTGGTGGGTTTTTTCTTTCTCCTGCTATAATTATGGCAAAATGTGTTCTTCGCGTAGCCACAATGGAACCCGTGTGGGTAATTGACTATGACCGTGTTCGTTTTTTATTTTGTAGCACTCAGTATAACTTTCGGATATACTCCGTGAAGATGTGTGTTTTTCAAAACTGCTTGGTGCTAATTTTGTTACTGCACGGAGAAATATGTTTCCGCTTTCAATAATGCATTCATCAGCAAAATCGTGCGGAATTGTTTTCTTTTTGCGTGCTCTCTTCGGGACTGTAATCAGCCTGGCAGTAATTCAATCAAGTCACAGGCAATCATCACTGAAGGCAAATTAATGTCATTAGCGTCCGAATGAAAGACGCGAGTAGCATTAATAAGAAAAAATGTTCTTCCCGATGCACAAATAAAGCAAAAACCACCGGAAGGAAGGCCGGCGAATTGTGCACGCAGACATACGAAACTTTATTATTTGTGTACCATCAAAGCAACTGTTGCTTAATTTTGCCGGGCTGCTGTGATGCATTTTACGCACGCGAGAGTACCACCGCTCAGAACGGTTTCGAGAGCAGGAGCGCTGGGAGACAAACTACTGGGGCGGACATCACGTCACGATGGTGGGAAGCAGTGAAAATCATCAAATTAAATCCCCGCCCGAAAACGACGAATGCGAACGAAACGAAACCGTGCTGTCGGTCATTTGTTACGCGACCGAATTCGGTTTCGCTTTCGAGCGTGGAATTTGTCCACCAGCAGCAGCCGTTGGTGCCGGTGAGGTGGAGGACGCAGAATATTATTTTCCGTCTGGTGGCGTTGGTTTGTTTCTTCTGCACGCACCTTCCTTCCTTTTCATTTTCCTTTTCCCCGGTTTTTTTTTGTTATGTGTATGTGTGCCATTAATTTGGACCTTCACGATGACATTCTCGGTTGTCTCTCGGCACCGATGCCGAGATAGCGAAAAATTTAATTATGTTAAATAAAACATAAAAATGATAATAACTTTCGGTGGTCCGCTGACAACGGATGACTGCGGAAAGGGAGAAAGAGAGAGAGAGAGAGAGAGAGAGAGAGAGAGAGATGTGAGTAAGAAGAGCTGGTGAATGAATCGGATACAGCGGCAAATTAATGATAGCTGCTCGGTCGGTCTGTAGGACAGTATGCTAAATATGAAAATAAAAAGAAATAAAAACATTGCAGAGCAGCGCTCATGCATAGAACAATACGTGAAAACCAAACAAATACAACATAATACAAGTATCATAAACGATTAAAATCGTGCCACTAAAATGAGATCATAAAAACCTCAAGAAACATGAAAAACTAAGGAAATCGATGAAATTCAGAATAATCAAAAATCGAAGTGGAAAAGGCAAAAACTCGTAACAACGATTATTTCTCAACAAATAAACCTTCATCGCAACCTTAAAATAGAAGTGAATTAAAAATGCATAAGAAAGGTAACGACGGCAGAAGATAAAAGTAAAAACGTTCAAAGAGGGTACAGAAAATTGCAAATGAAAACGGAAAAGAAAAATATGGAGCCTCTCACACGTAACAATTCTGCAAGAAGAAATCCATAAAACGTGCGCGCCCCAAGAATGGTTCCGATCGATTTTTGTGGTCGCGGAAAAATTGGTTACGTGTGTGTATATGTGTGTGTGTGCGTGTGTGAGGGCACATAATTTTCCACCGCCCTCCCTTCTCCTCGTGAACTCCATTTATTTACCCTTCGCCATCCCCTTTTCCCATCCCGGCGTATTGCATTTTATGTTTCGCTCGGTGCAAGCTTACAGCAGCGGGAAAAAAACAAACGAAACGAAAATGGAATGGAGAAAATAAGAGTGAAAAAATAAATGTCCAACGCAGCAACAGCAGCAGGAAAACAAAATAAAAAACGATAAGAATGGCGCAGCATGAACAAAACGGCGACGACGACGACGACGACGACGACGCCGAAGATGCGCGACCGCGATTTCGTGATGATAATAAATGTCTGGCAGTGTGGAATAAATTGTCGACGAAGCGGAGACCGAAGTTACGAAACTCGTATCGATAAGAGAGAACAATTAAGAAGAAGAAAAAGAAGCAGCAAATGATTGTGATGTCGAACGAGGAGGGAGGCGGCAAAGGGAGCAAGGTTGAAGAAGAAAGTAAGGAGCGTTGGAAAGAAGACTAACTGAAGCAGGATAACGAAAAGGCGCGTGTTGAACATGAAGCAAAAGGAAAAGCAGAAGAGAAGAAAAATTGTGCTCCGAAGGAAGATTCTTTTTCGAAGCCATTAATCGAATTTGGATGGGAGCGAGGGAGCGAAGAAAAAAATGGGGAAAAACTTATAATAACACACACACACACAAACATGTATACGGGGAATGGAGAAGAAAAATGTGTGAATCGTTGTTGATATATTTTCGAAAACTCCGACCGTGGTTCCATGCCGTCGTCGTCCTCCAGGTGAAAAAAGGTATTTTAGTGATTGTGGTCCTTCATGAAGCCATCAAACCATTTCTTCAGTATTTGCATTGCGACACACGTACACACACACATACACACTCACAGAACGCAACCAGTACGCGACAAATTTTCTCCGAAGAAAAGTTTCCGCTTCGTCGGAAATGAATCTTTTATGCCGAGGATTATGATTTATGCGCTTTAATCAAAATGATTTATATCGCATTTAACACACACACACACAGAAATACGCACGCACACATGAAAAGGAAAGTGTTGAATAGCAGCGAGAGGGATGAGAAAATCGGAGAATGTAACGAAGATCCGAACGGGCGGTGGTGGTGGTTAGGGAGGAAAATTTATTACCAAATTTATTAGTATATTTTACCCGCGCGCCCATTGCGGTCTGTCTGTCTTCCCCTGGAAGAACCTCGCCATACCTGTGTATATATTTTTTTATGGTTGAGACAAGAACGCGAAGCACGAAGAAAATGACCAACCGGTTGGCGTACGAAAACGCACCGTTCATAATGGTGGCTTCGACCGAAGTTGATGGATTCCTTCATCTGCCCGCCGTTCGAGTGCGAGCCATTGCCCGAAACTTTAGTGTCGTGCCCCAGAAAGCGGCGTTTTTTTTTGTTGTGCAAGCTCGAAAACTAATTTTGAAATGCAAAAATTTTAAATTTATACATTCATGCGAAGATGCACCGGGGCGAGCAGTGCGGGTGCGCAGTGTTTGCGAACTGAAATTAAATTTATTTAAATTTCTTTTCTCACCTTCCGGGCGGGCTTTCGTTGTTAGAAAACCTTTTAAAATCACAAACATTACCACCCGGCGGGGCGGCGGGCCGGCGGGAGGAAGGCACTTACGATGGAATTTATTTTCACAATTAAATTTTATTATCACAGGAAGCCACTTTTACACACCCCGTTCTGTTTGTTCCCTTCCACCGCCTGCCAGATGTTGCTATTTTTTCCCACCGACCGAAACCAATTTCTCCGAATTCCCGGTCGACTCCATCTTAAAGGGGTTGCTGGCCAGAAGGATTGTCGGTCGGAGTTTTTTTTGTCTATCTTTTCTCGTATTTTTATGTGTTTTTGTTTTCCTATTGGTGGCGGTTTGGTTGCTCACGCGTCCTCTAATTATGGTCGTTTTATTGCTTTTTTCTTTGTTTGCTTTGTTTTGCTGTGCCGTGTGTCACCCGTCGAGCCGCGCTCGCGTCGTTGTCGTTGGGTGCAATCAAATTGACGGGTTTCGATAGGCACTTTAAGCGCTGCGTCTTAATTGTTTAATTACGTACCTGCGGCTTTTGTTCGCTACTGTGTTGGATCGATTTTGCGGGAAACGTTTCGGAATGTGTGTTTAGTGGCTTTGGAATGGTTCATTAGGCTCGTATTTCTGGCTGGTTCTTTTATACGTTCGTTCATTAGTTGATAGATTCGGACGTTGAAAACACGCAAATAGGTGACATAGATACAGACACGGTAATGGGTTTAATATTAATCAGGAAAAAAAAACGGATGCTTAGTTAATTTTCTTGCCCACTCTGAAAAGTTTTTAATTTCCATTCCTTTATGAATTTTTATGGAATGAAATGACTTACTTGTTGAGCGCCATCTGTTGGTAGAAGGTCAAAACAAGCACAATATTTTAGCATTTTTATAATTTCAACAGATTTTTTTAGAGTTTTACTTGCCTAGGTTTATCCGCTTAAAGCTAATTTAAGCGTAAATATACCATTTTTGATCTGCTCTGAATGAACGGCTGTTTTAATTAGTAAAACGCTTTCTTTCAGTTCCCTAGCCTCCCTCCCAAAATGTTACTCTCATGATTAGCCAATTTAATATCTCACGAGACCGAACAAAAAAAAAACTCCTCAACAAGTCCTCTTTCCGCGCCACCCGACGAAAAAAGGCGTGAAAATTTTAAACACACTTTCATCCTTCCATCGGTGATGAAAGACGCCAATTTCCATGTCGCCCAGGGGTTGTCTAGAAAGTTTCTGTTGCGTTGGGCCCCGGGTTCTCGGTGAATTGTTATTCGCACCGAGAGCGAGAAGAACAGCACGAGCCGAAGTGTAAGGATGTACACATGCTGGGGTTTTTTTTCCCGCCTCCTGCTGCTTTTCTCCCTTCACACCGCTACGCAACGCAATAAAGTTGGCGCCATCCTGGTTCGTCCTGGCGGATAAAGTTTTCCCGCTACGGGGTGTGCGTGGAGAGGTCGTTGTACTGCTTCCCTTCCTGTGCTCGATCTTTCTCCTTCCGCAATCGGATTACGGAGAGTTTTCATTCATTAATTGGTGGCTCGTGCGTAAAAGTACACGCAATTTACAAGACGAACGTGGGAGGCGAAAATTCGTAGTAGAGCGTCGGTTTTGTTTGTTTGCTGCATAAATTGATCACATTACGGGTGTGTATTAACGATATTGTTTCTTTTCTTCTCTCGTTTCCAGGTAAGCGACAAAAAATCGGTTAGTGGGCGATGACATTTCCCTTCTTTCGTTTGTATCTGATAAGAATTGCTGGTACAGTAAGTAAAGATTACCTCAAATACGTCACGATTCGCTTGCGCGGGGTGAGTTCGACAGGATTCTGATTAATTTCAGCCATGCATTAGCGAAACTGCCGCCCAAGAAGATGGCGAGATTTTTTTGGTTCTCAGAAGGAAACCATTTTCGCTGGAAATATTTTCCAAAAATAGCTATCCGTAAATAAGACACTTTAAGTAGCTGTTTCAGTTCATCAGATTGGACTCGCTGACGATATTTTCGTTGCCACGTCAGCCATTTTGAATAAATTTTTATTCATTCAATTGATTTCGTTCATGGCCTACTCGATATAAAAATAATAAGTACAGAAACGGATGAATGAAGCCAAACTAATTGTTAACTCAAGCGACATCTTACAATACATTAGAAAGGAGTATAGATTTCAGTACAATAGACAAATAATTCATACTGCAGAGTTTTTAAGCAAAATTGTTCACCGTAATGGTAGCAAATTGGCACATGAAATATTATTCATCCAATCGAAAAACGCATCAAAACGAAACGAAGCGCCACGATAGCAATATGCCGGTGAATATTCAGAAGTGCATCACATACATACACCCTGCACTTTCTAATGCATGAGCTCATTCGCTCGTTCGATGCGTCTATTACGATAGCTAATTTCAAAAAGCAAAATCCCCCTTCCCACCCACCGTCCCAGGAGGAAGAGGAGAAGAGACCCGTGTTTGATCCAATCCAAACGGCGCGACGGGTGCATACATTTTCTTGATCGAAAAAGCAAAATTATAATCCAAAAACTGGTCACCAGGAAGGCGACACGACGGTGTGTTGGTCGGTCGTGTCGCGAACGGTGTCCGGATGGTTGGTGGCGTTCGCCGAGGTGAAAGTACGTCGCAGCGACTCGTGCTGCGAAAGGTGTCCTGGGTGGGCGTACGTGTGCAAAACACTTGTGTGTGGGACGCACACGGGGGACGCATTAGAAAGGATTCGGAGGACCCGTTGTCGGGTGCTTCTAAATCATGTTTAGTAGCACCCGCGCAATCTAGCATCGATCCTACCCCGGACGCGTTGCTCGTTGTGCACTGGGCGGTACTCGAAGTTCGCCGCCAGGACCGTGGCGGACGTTAATTGAAATTTCTCATCCTCATGCTGCTGCAAACGTACCGATCCAATAATGGCTTTTCTGTGCGTGTGCATTATCAGCAGGATTCAGCCGCCGGCTACCGGGATGCAAAAGGCTGCAGGCTGCAAACGAAATATTGAATGCACATAGGCGCACCCGGGGGGTGGGCCGTTTCCCCGAGGCGCCCACCACACCAGGGCCGTCTTTTGTTGTTTTCTAATTTTGTCAGCAAAATGCGCAAAATTTGCAGCATGCAGTGAGTGTCGCTCGTCGTGCGTGTCGTGCCGGCTGCTAACGAAGCTGGACGCTGCTGCTGCTGCTGCTGCATGTGAGTCATTGATTGTGCCATCCAGAAGAAAGGAGCCACCCGAGTCCTGGAGGATAATTTTAATATCGTACCTTATTGTGCGTACGTGTGGTATTTTTCGGAAACATCCTCCCAAAACCACCCGTGTGCCATTCGAAATGCAAAAGCAAGGAGGAGCGATTGGTATTAGGGCATTAGAGAAAGAGAGAGCGAGAGAGAGAGAGAGAGAGAGAGAGAGAGAGAGAGCACAATAGCGAATAAAAAACAGGAAATTCAATTTGATTTATCTCCCGCGATGAACACAGTCTCAATGTGTCTCAGGCATCGCACACGAATGCAGCACCTTTTGCACCCAGACCCTTAAGTGAGCTTATCCTACGGTGCTGGGTGGTGGACACGCCGGTAAAATTCAATTTGCTAGCTGACCAACCATCCGACCGCACTTGCTTTTGCCACACGCGTGCAGATCCGAAAATAATTAGTTTTGTGCGCAGAAACCTTACTTACTCGACCTCGACGGCATTTGTTTTTGTCAAAACCGACCGGCCGACCGGTGGAGACGTTTTAATTATCACGACGCACGAGAGCTGTGACGTGTGTGTGCGATTCGTGCCGTCGATCACTGTCGAAGAAGTCAGGCATGTTTGAAAATTATCCTGTGCGTCGTCTAATGAAAAGCAATCAAATTTAAATTGTCATTTTTCATGCTGCTAGAAGAGTAACTCTATTTATGTATTAGTCGAGTTCTACTCGGTTTTAGTTTGGAGTTTCGAAAATCATGCTTTGACATTGTCTTTTATTTCATTTAACAATGTGTTTCTCCATATTCATTAGAATTATAGGATGCTCAACTATTAATTCATGCATTATTTGATTCACCCCAAATGAACTTTGATGTTCATTTTGTGCTATTAAAATGAAGAAATTATACTAACGATCCAATAGCATGGATTTTTAAAAATAATCCCTTCACTTTGACGTCACTGCGAACGCAAACGACAATTATCGAAATATAATCAGCTACGATAAAAAATTCCTTTGACTTCAAGCGCTTTCTCATTTCCTACCAATTTGGCCGATTGGTTTCACCGGAACCGAGCGCTGTTCCGGGTAATGTGGATAAATTTATAAAAAGAAAAATCAATATCGCTTACTGCCATAAAACTTGTTTTCTTTCTTTTTCAAACCCACCGTGGGGGCAGCAAACTAACAAGCCAAGACGTGCTTTCCCGGGCTAATTGTGGGTGTTAAATCGGTTTTCCGCCGATCGATCGAACACGGCAAAATGCGAATGAATCGAGGAAAGACGCGTCCGAGATACTTGGAGCCCACCAGCCGGCCGGCAGCTAGAAATAGCTGCCGTGTCTAGCACATTGCGTCACCTGATGATGACGGTGATGACGGTTGCACAACAGGCAACACAATAGTGGTCAGCAACAATACAAAAAAAAAATAGAAAATCACAGACAAAACTGCAGGGTTGCATTTGATGGTGGTTTATTGATAGGTGCGGAAAACGATTACTCATCGCCGCTTAAACAACCGCCCGGGATGACTGTGGGGGATGACAATTTCCAAACGATTTTCCATTCCGATGCGAATTGTGACAACCCAAGCAGCAGCAGCAGCAGCAGCATTTGTGGACAATGACGTGTTTTTTGCGATTTTAATTGACAGGCGATGAAAGGATGGCACCGGAAACGGCACCGAATAATCCTGAAAGCAAACGTATCGGTCACCGAATGGCCCAATTAGTTGGTCGAATTCAGGTTTTTCTTCACCTTTTTTTTTGTTGGTTGGTTTCGCTCGGTTTGACGGACGGGGATGAAATGGATGAAAGCTTAGAGCAAGCATCACAAAAAAAAATACCTTTCGGGTATCACTTGTCCCGAACAAAATCGACAAACAGGATCGACGGCGGTTGGGTGCTGCCGCCCCCTCGAACCGGCTTTGAAACACTCGAGGATGGGTGTTTCATCACGCTCAATTGATGAATTTCAATGAGGCTTGTTGCACTGGCAGGAGTGGGAGTAAATTTGAGCTCACAGTCTCAACCCAATCCGCCTGCATCCATCCTGTCTGTGGTCTGCGGTTTCGGTGCGGTGCAGTATGGTTGCCGAAATAAATTGCGAGTGCACATATTTGCATACGCCGCCATTTTTTTGCTGCTTTTTCCGGTGGCACGGTTCGGTATTTGTGTGTGTGTGTGTGCATGTGTTTGGGAAGCCAGGTGATAGCCGGATTTGTCTCCGTCCAACCGGGCTCGATGTTGGATTGATGGCATTCGAGAGTGGCAACATTGTGGCAACAATTTAAGTGCATTCGAAACGGAGCAAGTGGAAGCTTAGTGAATGAACATCGGTCGGAGTGGGCGAAAAATTGATTGTGTTGCATGAGCGTATGTTTGCAGAGCATAAGCAATGGAATTCAAAAGAATTTTGCATTCGGTCGAAGTAATGGAGGTGATTTTTTTTCGATGAAGCATAGCGAAATTTAGTAAATAATTTCACTTTACTTGTCATGTTTTAAAGTAATGTAAACTTTTATTTAAAATATGAAGCTATAACTTTCATAAATATTTTTTTTAATAAATGTTTTAAATTTCTAATTTTCTATGAATTTAAAACCCAACACCGTTCCTTATAACAAAATCGTTTCAGAAACGTCTTCCAGCGAAAATCGTTTCTTGTCGCTAGATTAAAGTTTCTTTTTAATGTTTCTACTCCAACTTCTTTCGTTCGGTAATGCTTTAATTATTACCTTTGTGATGTCTCTTCCGCTATCAAGAGATAATAAACTCACACTCTGCAATGCGATGCGGACGTGCATGTTAACCGCACCATCATTAAAAGAGGAAACTACTACCCACTAGGCAAACGGTGCAACACTTCCCCGGGTGGCCGCACCACGAATCGGTCGATTTATCGGTCCACCGTACGGCTAATGATGGGCTTTTAATCAACCGACCGATCCTTTTGCCGACCGCCTCGTGCGTGTGACTCCATTTAGCACGAACACTTTCCCACGTGGAGGCACCCATTGCGATGTGTCTCCGCGTAAAATACCGAACCATAAATAAGCGCACGCTGCGGTCGTGTGTGTGTGTGTGTGTGTGGCCGCGAGCGAAAGGGGGATGGGGTTCCGGGGCCGGTGTTTAACAATCTGTTGATCGCTGTTGGACGGATGGCGCGAATCAGATTATAACATTTAACACTTTGTGCCTCTCCGAAAACGCGCGCCAATCGCCACGGCACGGCATAACAACAGCCAGCCAGCCAGCCAACGAGTTCGGGTGTAAATTTCACTCCCCAACCAGAAAAGGCCGCACCAATCAAACCACCACCACCAATCCGGCTCGCACGCGACATCGCCTCATCCGAAATTATTGCATGCAAATGTTGTGTTTATGCTTGTGGAGCGGGGTGTGGTGAAGCGGCACGCCCGGGTAGTAAAAGTGACATGTTTCAGTCATGACACACACAGCACCCGATGGGGGCTGGGAACGGGGTGATTCCCCACCCCAATGTGGTGGCAATCAATTTGAAACCAATTTTCGACGATGAGCTCACGCACCGCGGGAGGAGGTGGGGGAAGGAGACCGAACTGAATCGAACACACAGCCAGCCAGCTCGATGCATATCGATGTTGCTCGATGACGATGATGATCGCGTGCCTCCTCCCGAGCACGAGCATGTGAAGCACGGTTGAGTGGAGTTTTTATTTGTATTTATTTTCCGCTCCACTCTGCTGCTGGCCGTACGTGCGGGAGAAGCGTGCAGCAGAAATGTTCCCGAAACCCCGAAACCCTTGCACCGAAACGCGAACCCAAACAACAAGCGATCGTTTATGAATGGAAATGCGCGCGTGGTGTTGGAATCGATGAATGAGTGTGCTGCTGCTGCCATGTTCCCGCGGAAATCCTGTTCCGGCGCGAACGGTAGAAAGCGATGCACATGCAGACAAGGTCGAACGGCAGAGCAGATTAAAATATGCGTGCACCAATGGGGCCGGTGTATATAAATATAAATTCGAAAGTAAAGAATCCCTGACCGTACGTACACTGACCAAGGCCCGCGCCCGAGCCGGGAGGCAATTGGACGCACAAACAGTTGAACCCGGGGCCGGCGGGGTTTGTTGTGAATGAAAGCGAGCTGCGAATTAAATTTGATAGCACGTCGCGGTTTTACGCACACACCTCGCGAACGCGATGCGATGCTGCCGTTGCGTCGTACGTTATCAATTAAACTGTATGCACGACGTGCGCGCCTGTTCTGGTGGCGTTTCGATTTCATTTGGGACGCTTGCATGTGAATCAGCTGATAGGGATTTTGTTGATATTTACTCTTTTTTATAAGCGGAAAGAAGATCGTATTGCAATTCGTGTTTATTTCATTTGTATCCGTTTTAATAAACTATTTACATTTATTCGCATATTTAATGGCCTCGTAAGCGGAGTATTAAGTCAAATGAATATGTATACAGGTTTACGAATACTAAAACAGTCACGTTTTTAGCTTTAGCTAATGGTAAGACAATGTTGATGATTTTTTAATGGGTTTTGAATGCATATTGAAGCTTGATTATTCAGAACAGGAAGTTACGACACAATGCTTCCATTTCAATTCCCGTTTGATTAAATTTTGAGGTTATGTTAAGCCTTCAGTGTTCATGAGCGGTGAACGTTTGAACGAGTGAACACTTTTGAAAATCGAGTTCATTACTGTAACTAATTGTTCATCCATTAGCACTCACCGATAAAACAAATCTGATGATTTTAATGCAGCATATATTCCGAGAATGGATTATTTTTGCGATGTTTCTGCACGATTTGCGAAACTAACTGTTTGTTCCCGCACCACCCAGAGAGCCATGTCTAGGTTTCCCCATTAAACATTATCCGCAATTTAGCTAAACATCACTGCCTCGTTCAATGACCCTCTGCTTCCCATTAGGTTTCGCTCATAATCTTCTTGGATCGCCGGCGGCCGAATTGAAAACAATCACAGCTGATAACCGTGGCCCGAGTGGGCAGGTATTTGGTTTTGACCGGCGTACACTGGTGGATCCAAACACGTAAACAAACAACACCCAAAAAACCCCTGCCTAGACTTGAACCGTCTTTTTATGCGCCAGAATCTCATTTCATGGAAACGAAAAAAAATGTGTCTGACTGACTTCTTGGAAGAAACTTTCCGTAAACCAATTGCGGCAGTGGAAACATTGAGACGGGCGGCGGAAAAACAACAACACAGCCACCGTTTCCCAGCTAGCCAGCGTCAAAGTCCTCGAACGATCTGAGAGGAAAAAGTTCACCGCACGTCGGGTTTTTCCTTTTTTTTCTTTCCCATTTTGCTCTCCCACCCAACCACGTGGTGTAGTAAAACAAATGGAGGGATTTTTTTTTGCGGGAGGTGAGTTTCCGCTTCCTCGGATCGGCCCTTCGGGCGATCGAAAGCGATTGACCGAAGCGTGCGTTTTTGACCGGAAAATCTCGAGTTTTTCCCTCGGGCAGGATCCACCGTGCGTCAAAGTTTTTCGGAAGAAAAGATTACGAGTTCGGAAAGGACTGGAGATAAATATTTTCCGCCTCCTCACCTTTACAATTTGCCCGCGAACGCAGGCCGGGAAAAGTGGGTCATTGCCGGGTTTTGGGTTTGTCCGTACCTTTTGCGGGTTTCGTCGTACGCGTTTTTGGGGTTTACGGCAATTTTTACGCACGGGGCGGGGAAAAAAAGGATCGCGCGTGGTCCATGGAAATCGTCCGTGACTATTACGGTAGCAGCAACATAAAAAGGCCTCCGGTGAAGTATCTTTCCGGGTGTAAGATCCGATTGTTGGGCTGTGATACGGTTCAGGACCGGACCAGGCCGGGTTTTTTATGTGTGCCAGTAAAAGCCTTTAACGTTTGTTTGTTTTTTTTTTTGTTGCGTTTCCGAAATGTCCGATGTGGTCGTAATAATCTTGGACGACAGAAGGAGCGGCGATTTTCATTCATGGACGGTTCATTCACCTTCACGAGCCAACCGAGAAGCTGACCAACAGGTTTTCTTAATCTTCCTTTGCGTATGCACGATTTGCATGGAAGCCCTTTTGGCTTGCCCGTTCGGAAAAGGTTTCCCATTTCCATGGTCCCGGGGCACAAAGAAAGCAGTCCTGTAGGTCATGATCCTGCTACGCATTTTGCACGGGTTTCATGTAAGGTTTACATGAAGCTTCTTCACGCGAAAGTTTAGATACTAGAATAAACATATAAAAATAATCTTCCTTGCTTGCCACCGATAGCGGCTCCCCTGACACCGTTGTTCCGAACGTGTTGGATCGATAGACGACTCCACCCCTCGTTCCCTCTTATCCTCCCACCATCGCCACCCACCGGGCCAGCCCACATTATGAAGGGAAAACGACGCAGCTGTGCGACGTTGATGATGATGAGTTCCACCTGCTTCCGTTGTTATGACACAGCCAAACGACCTTTTGGGGCAACGGGAGGGAAACAAGACATGCGTGCTTTTTTTCTCTCTCTCCCTCTCTTCGTTTCGCTTGCTTGAATTCTAATTTTGCCGTAGAAATAACACCGACTCCACCAACAAACCGAGCGACTCTAAACGCACTCTAAACGAGCGAAAAGAACGCCCGAAAGTTTTGTGTCTTTTGGAGGAGGAGGTCCTCTACTTTTGGAGCCATTTGCAGCCTTCTGTTCGTGTGTGTGTGTGTGTATGCGGTAGGGAATGGGGTCAAAGTGAGCGGTTCGCATAGAACACTCCGTTCAAGGCCGGGCATGATAAATTGGTGTTTAATCTAAAGACCTCGCCTCGCTGTCGCTTTTATATCTCTAAAAAGACTCAACCATGTTGTTGGTGTTGAATAATTCAGCCAATTTCGCCATCGGTTTTGGAGGTCGCCACAAACACATCGCGGGAGAGGAGGTCGCGGGAAAGCTAATGCTGTCAAAGTCAAACAGGATATGAAATGTAAGAATCAGGTCACCAGACTGTGTGTGTGACACGTGTTTGTCATAAAACAGAACGCACAAGAGAGCGAGAGAGCGAGAGAGAGAGAGAGAGAGACAGATGGACTTTTTGCGTAGGTTTCTTACCTTCTAAGCGCCAGAAGGAAAGGTAGCGCATCATTAGCGAGGCGAGGGAGAAACATGGTAATAAAACGATGTTATTTCGGTGGCCCTCCGCCGCACCGAACGAAAGATGATTGATGACAGTTTGTTTTTCGGCTTGTGCTTATTACAAATCCTTCCGTGTTTAATCAAAACCTTGATGCAATTACACAAATCAAGGACCCGCGGCACACGAGGCGCAGGAGTAACAAACAAACGACGGCCACGGTTGGTGGAGCCAACCGAAGGGAACGAGGGGGAAGGCGTGTTTGGTGTGAAAACCCATTTATCAGCCCACAAAAACACGCATACGAGGGTGTTCCGGGGGGAGGGGAAGGGCATCATTAGACGAAGGCCTACACGACTGACATGCATTGACCTCTTGAGTGGTGTTTGGAGTGGAGTGCGTCTGCCCTTCCGCCCGCCGGGTCGAACGTTTGTTAATCATTGACCGGCGTTTGCTCCAAAAACATGTCGAACACCAAATTCCCAGTTTTCCCTGCGCTAATGAGCTTCCCGGGTGCCCGGGAACCCTCTCCAACATCGTTAGAGGATATCGTTTCCCGATCATTAGCGCAACAAACGCCAGCCTGTGCCGGGTTTGGCAGGTCGCGCGCTTACTTCCCTTTTGTTTATTTGTACGTTTTATTTTCTTCATGTCGTTTTGAGATTTGTTCGATGTGTTTGCATTAGAGAGAGAGAGAGGGAGAGAGAGAGAGAGCGAGCGAGAGGGAGCTAGAAGGCGCAAACATTAGTTATGTGTTCCGTTTTCTAGTTTCGTGTTATTTTATTTTTATTTTTACATCGGTAATTTGAGTGACCGGCCGCGAGGGGAGCGCCGGTGCGGCTGTTGGGAAGTTAATTAGAAAACCTGAAATGTCCTTACGGGCCTGCCGTAAATCGTTTGTTTTCTCCCGCTGCCGCGACGAAAAGAGGTGGGAGCTCCGAAAACTGTCGTGCAAATGAGACCAATTTCTAATACACCTTTCGGTTGTTTCGGTTGCCAGGAGCAACAAAACAGTTCGCCAATAATTAATGACTTTGGCTGGGTGTTTGAGGTGACGGGGGTAGTAGGAGGGGAGCGAGTGAGACAGGTGATTTACAAATTGCTCCGAATTTGGACGGAGGAGTTTTGAACACCCGTAAACCCGGAAGCTTCGACTCGCAAGTTGGAATTATATTACGCTACAGTAGTTGGAATGATATCTGTCTTAGCTAATAGTGGTTTTGATATAAGTAGTCAAATTTGTATGCATGAATTTGGAATGCATTCAATATGGCGTTAATCTTCTGTACATTTTATTTCCATTTATTTACTCTTGCCACATATTACACTAATTAAACATAATTCACATTATATTTACATCCCTCACTGTACGTCTCGGTGAAGTAGTATCAGTTTTTGTTCAACACAAAATCGTAACGAAAAAAGGAAATATTCTAATCAAAAACTTTCATCACTGAAAACCATCTTCTTTCCTCCTCTGTGCGTGTGTGTGTGTGTGTGTCGCGCGATATTTCCCCGAGTAATTAGACCAGCGTACATGTGTGTATGTTTTTGTTCATTTTTTCAACCTCCATTTTCACCCCGAATTCAAATTTTGCGAGTTTGCGAGTGAATTTGTGTGTGTGGTATGCAAATTGTGCACTTATTTAAGAAGACTCAAACACACGCATACACATGGACGACACATTGGCAGTTTTGTCAGCGCTTTTTAGTCTCGTACGTGTGAGGGCCGAACGGTTTTTCCTAATTGCCTCCTGATGGTGGTTGGCAAGGGAAGGTGTGGGGGATGACGGATAAATGAAGGAATTCGAGCAATCAGGAAAGGAATTGTGTTTACGCAAGCAACATCATGCTGACGGTGATGATGATGATGATGGAATACACACCTTCAATAGCACGTACACACACACACACTCGCTCATGATGATGATGATGAGAAAAGGCGGCATCGACGTCCCAACAACAGCACCATCATAAGCACACCCGACCCAACATCTAGGACGTCCAAGACACCGCAGAGATGTGATCCGATTCCGCTTCGTCATCGTGTGTACAACATGTACAACACACTACACCCTTCCCGCCGGTAGATGGCGCCAGCGGTTAGCGGTTTGAGGGTTTTTTGGAATGCCAGCATAATTTGGGGTCTCCCCAACGCCGTCCCATTCGATGTTTGTCGAGCGCCAGGGGTTTTCAAATGTTCACAAACGTATTTGTGTGAGTGTGTTTTTTTTTCTAAACATCATTACCAGCAAGGATCGCAGTAAACATAGGCAGAAGAGAATGCGATGTGATGGATTAAATGTATGTTTTCCGAGAGAGACAGAGAGAGGGAGAGAGCGAGCCCGATGTGTCCAGTTGGGTGGGGAGTTCATTTATAAGGATATGCGTAAATAGTGCAGTGTGCGCTCGGGTGGTTTGTTTTGGGTTGGTGGTGTTGAAATATTATACACGCCCCACAACCAAACAAACAAAAAAAACCTGAACTTGGAACTTCGAGTCCGAGCAATGGTGGTGGTACTAAATTTTCCAACCGCTTGTCGCCATCTTGTCGCTCCACCCTGGACCACGGGGGGGTAGCACGAGGAAGTCATATTGTGTGGATATGTTTTCCACAACATTTCCACCGCAGAATGCTATGCTCCCTCGCGCACACACACACACGCACGCACATACACACGTACATGTCTGGAGAGGAAAATTGATTACCGGAGAAATTAATGGTCCGTAAAAGTCAAATTTTCCATATCCTCCTGCCCCCTGTTTTGAGCGTTTTTTGTGCGTGTGTGTAGTACACCGAACGCCATCTAGTGGGAACTATTCCACACTACGAGACAATGAGACGCGCCGGGAAAGGAGGGGCACCCGGTGGTGTTGAGTGAATTTTGGCACGAACTTCATGCACACACTCGAGGTCTTAGGTTCGAAGGCTCGCCCCCGGTGTTCGCTCGGATTGGAGGTTCATTTTGGTTTCCATCGCATCGGGGCCACCCCTCACCACACGCGGCGTCGATCGGATGGAGGTTTCCTGCCAAGATAACGGATGAATAATAACGATAATTAAGGCGAAGACTTTCGCTCCGGCTCGTACGCCAAGGAATCGTGCTCCGCCGTCGTCCCCGTCGTGGGTTGTAGTTGTGCTGCAAATGCATTTGCAGCCGAGCGGGCGAGAAGTTGCGTGGTGGGGGGGGGGAGAGACGAACGAACGCGACGAGGAATGAATTGTTATTAATACCATTAATTAGTATTTACTATTATTAGATTGCGAGTCTTTCGCAACGGGGTTCGCGCGGTTTATGCTGCTGCGAAAAGGCTATCGCGAGCGCCACGATCGTTGTTGCTGTGAACTTTCGAGTGCGGCTCTTGCTGTCTAATCCCTCCCCCTCCACCCCTTTTCATAATCCGCAGCGGAGGGTGCAAAACGTGTTTCGGTGCAGCGTTTGCGGAGGGATATAATTCAAAAACACAGCAAATTGGTATAATTTTTTTTTTGCGTACAGAAAACTATAAATTTTCCCTTCACCGGTCGATGTTGTTTTTTTTTGCTTCTTTCAATTGAATAATGTACGACCACGGTTGGAAGACGGTGGGGGATAGATGGTTGTAATTTAGCCAGTACCGTCGTTTCTTTTTTTTTTTGCTTCCTTATGTAACGCACGACATGTTTTGAATGTTTTGAAATCAAATTACAAAAGAGGAAAGTTCATTTTGAGCTTCAAAAGTGGCAAAGATAAACCTTTTCTATAAACCATGTTTTTTTTTATTATTTTAAAATTATTTCTCCTTGCTTTGTTATTAATTTCATACTTCTTGCAGAGAAATGATTTTATTTTATTTTTAAATGTTTTATTATTTGAAAATGACTTGGATTTCCAAAATTCCCGTGAAACATGTGAATGTTTTTGCTGACACCAAATTCTTCGTTTCTTTCGCCCCTCCCCATCCAGAGTGGCCGCGGTCGTAAGGCACTGAATCTCGGCGCGACACCCAAGAACGTGCCGCAAAACTCGGCCGTCAGTCCAGCGCCCGCCTCCCTTCCCCATCCATCGCCGAACACGACGACAGTCGGTGGTGGCGGCGGCGTCGGCATCGGTAACCCATCGACGCCCAATGTGCAGGTGCAGCAGGCAAACCAACAGGCAAACCAGCAGCAGCAACAGCACCAACTGGTGACCGTAACCGGCGCACAGACCGGAACCGCCGCACCGCCAACCGCCGCCAGTACCGCCACACCGGGAGGAGCGGGTGGTGTGCACAACAGTGTGCTGCTAGGAAGTGGCCCCAGCCAGCACCAGCACCAGCAGCAGCAGCATCAGCAGCAGGCGCAGCTGCAGCATCATCTCGCCCGTCATCCCCCTATACCAGGCGCTCCACCACCCGGCGGAGGAGGAGGAGGAGGAGGAGGTCCCGTGAGCCTCCAGCAGCACCAGCAGCAGCAGCAGCAGCAACAGCAGCATCAGTCCATCGTCGTAAAGACGGAATCGAGCGTGGAAGTCATGAAGGATCAGCCGCAACAGCCGATGGTGAGTACAAACACAGGGAGGGCAGGGAGGGCAGGGAGGGCAGGGAACGTACCGGGCCCGCGCCCGGGCGATTGTGTGTACTTTCAATTAAAAACTTGATTATCAAACCCCCAAAGTTAAGCTAATCGGTTCCGGTTTTTTGAAACCCACCACCCCACACACGCTCGATCCTCCGAACGGAAGGGGGGGGGGGAGGGGGGAGGGAGCAAAAGTTTTCGTTTTCATTAAACTTTCGCTAACGAGAGAGAGACAGCATCTGGGAGCGGTGGGATGAATGGGTGTTTGGTTTGGTTGCGCGCAGCTTTTCGGGCGAAGCTGATTCACCGTATTCAGCACAGCGGCCCAGAAGAGGAGGGAGGGAGGAAGGGAAGGGGGAAAAGGAAACGGGCCATTGTTAGTTTGAAATTTGCAAATCAAATAATCGGCCCCTGTTCGCGTGGAGTTGTGGCAAAATATCGTTTGCAAAGCAGTTTTTCGCGGTGAAAATTTTCAACGTTCGGTTTGTGTGATGTTATTTAGTCTCAAACTGCTCGCATTTGTATAAAAAAAAAAAAATCACACTAGCCGTAATCATTTTGATGAAAGCCAGTTGCTTAACATGATTTGGATATGCTTACTTTCTTGACCAAACCTTTGTGTGTTATTTACACTAAAGTTAAAGCGAATCTTTTTCTTAACTTAGCTCTCAAATGTTGCAAACGTTAAGTCTTAATATTTGATTTGATGGAAGAGTTTGATCAAAATTGATGATGCTCCTTTATTTTTAAATATTTTAATTCGAATTAAAAAATCAATTGTGCTCCGATGACACCGTCATTTCGATCGACTGCTTTCATTTTTTTCTCTAATTTTTTAACATCTTCGTAATAGGACTGCTAGTATAAAAAAAGACAATAACGAGAGGGTGATTTTTCATATTTTCCCCTTACCGAGTTCCTCGCATCCATTGTTTCAGAGAAACGAAACAAGTGGAGCTTTGTGTGTTTTAATCAACCTCCGCGTGCTTCCCGTGCAACAACCCAAATCCTAGCCTATGCAATATTTACGTTCGCCTTTGGCGGCCGACCAAGCGCTCCAAGGTTTGATAATTTATTATATTGGTTTAAGCAATATCGCCGTACCTGCCAGATGAAATATCCGTGGGTCGGAGGGAAGTTCCATCCATCTTCTCACTCGTTTATCCCTTTCCGGCGGCAGGGGGGACCCAAACTTTCTCCATCACAATTTTTTGACATTTATTATTACTTTCTAGTAGTTTTCCACCACCATTCCCCACTTCCACTCACCACCGCTCACCGTGCTTATGTGTAGGCAGGTAGGCGTTGGTTTTTGTGTTAAAATTTTGGGAAAACGACAGCAAAAAAATCTAATAATAATAGTACAAAAAAAAAAACGGAGCCCATTTTTTCGTGGGCTTTTCACGACGACTTTTTCATCACAGTAAAAACGGCATTTTCTGCATCACAACACCATGAGGACGCAGTATCATGCTGGAGGATGGGGTTGACAGTAGTGGTTGCGGAGGGTAATTTTGGCTTTTCTCGTTGATGAATTTTTGGCCAACCACCGTCACGGATCTCGGTACTCCTGTGGGGAAAGGGGAGAGGGGGTGGGGATCCCGATCAGTGTCAGTCCGGAGGATAAACGGAGCAGAAATGAGTTTTCGTATTCCTATCGTGGCAAAGAAAGTGGTGAAACCGTCGGTTTTCTGGTTCGGGTGTGTGTGTGTGTTTTTTTTGTTTATCATAGCCTACCCTGTGAGGACGATGATGATGAACTTGCATTTGTTTATTCATCAAAATCGAAAGGGTGGCGTGTGTGTGTGTGTGTGTGCGTTGGGAAGGAAATGGAACCAAGTAATAATAATCTCGTTTCGTTTTCCCTCGGCCTGCCTGCGTTTTCGCAACCGAAGCGACCTCTCATTTCACCGGAGCGCCTGTTTTTAATAAATATTAAGCCCGAAAAATGAACGTTTAGAGGGAGGTGGTGGAAAGGGGAGAGGGGATGCTTGTGTGGCATCATGTGAACGGTATCCTTTTTTTTTTTTTTGTTCGTTGATACTGCAGATGGTGCGCGCGCGTCCGTCGCCACCTGCAGCCTTCCACCCCGGGAGGGGGGAGTGAAATGTGATTGGAGGAGATATTGCACTCCGGGAAAAATGTTCTCCAACCTTTCTTGCTCGGGAGCGTGGGGAAGGCTGGAAGACCGGAGGACAGGAGAAAAGTGAAAAAGTTGTTTTATTAATTTTTTTTCGCTCTCTCGCTCTGATCCTCCTCTATTTTCCATCCCTCACGCGCAACGTACACACCCACACACTCACACTCGCTAAATCGGTTTTGGTAGTTGCAGCAGGCTCTGCGGAACGTTTCCCCCCTCTCACTCTTCCTCTCCTTCTTCTTCCAACCCCCCCTCACTTTAGTAACTCGCCTAAATTGGCCTTCTCATTCCCTTCGCTCCACATGCGGCTTGCTTACACAGAGCAAAATTATATCCAAATATTTCATTTTCATCAGAACGAAACCTCTTTCGTGGGGTGAGCGAAAGGCGAGCGAACGAACGCGCGAACGCGGGGAATGGTGGTGAAGTGGAGAAAAATGTATTACCTTCCGGCAGCAATCACACCGGCACACAAACACACTCACACACACACGTACACAAATTGCAATTTTGCGGAGGCCAATGGCGCAATTCCCTGGTACCACGAACGACGATGACGATCGTTGTCTTCTCTTCGGGCCCGTTCAGAGGAAGATCAGATAATTTTCTGGGTCTCCCAGGCCCCGGGATCTCCACATTTTGTCCCGAGTCCTGTTTCGCGTGCGCATCTGTTTGCTTTGGAGGAATAATATTAATTTATTAGCCTTGTACTGCCACCGTAAACATGATGATAAGCGTGACGAAATTTGTGTGAATTTTCCATGAAATTTTCTACAAGCTACCAGGAGTCTCCATTGTGAAGCGGTTTTATTTTTTAAATTTAAAAAAAATATTTCCAACGCACTCTGCGATTTCCGTACCGAAAGCATCTATAGTTGCTTTAAAAAAAAAGAAAACAGTGTGTCAAAATAGACAGCAAACGCGCGTGTCGTAATGCATTTTTCCTATCGCAGTAGGCACAACAACACAGCAGCGCCCCTTGAAGATAGTTTGGGCTTTGACGTAACGCAATAGCGATTCCCTTTCCTGTCCCAACCCTGCTGTGTGTGTGCTTTGAGGCATCGGGAAGCCGAGGGAGAAGGGTGATATTTTTGCACGTGGTGCTTAGCTGCTGGCACCGGCTTCAGGATCCGGCCCGGGGAAAAACCGAGGAGAAGCATGCGGGCGGGGAAACAATAATGAATTATGTACACACAAACGCACCTACACACGCACAGGCACGCGCGTGTTGGGATGGGAAAAGAACGAGTGAAAGAAAATAATGGATTTGAGGAAGCAGACCAGGGCAGAAAAGGGAAAATGGAACAGCCGAGGCGTTTGTGTGAGAGTGTATGTGTGTTTTGAGTGAATGGACGAAGAGGGGGAAGACATTGTGCACGCATATGCAGGTGTGTAGTTGTGCGCGGGGAAGGAAGCAATCGGGGTGGGTCGGGGTGGGTTTTCCCCGGCTAGTAATGAAAAGCTTATGTGTACATAGCGAACCTCTCCCACCCCTGCGGAACGGAGTGTTCCGCTTGCTTCTAACTCTCCGCCGATAGAATAGAACGAATTTGAACACAAGACCGGGGAAGGAGACCGGGTGGGACGGGGGAGGCCGATGGCGGAAAACCGGGTGGGCTGACAGGGGGGGAGAGGACGATGGGTAAATAAGATGACGATAGTGAAACGTTCGCCTTCGCCGTGTTTTCGTTTCGCCGGAGCGAGAGACAGAAAAACAAGAGCGTGAGAGCGAGAGAGAGAGAGAGATTGAGTCGGGGTGAGCAATATTGCACACACCGGTTGGGGTGGTGCGAGAATGCAGGGGTCGCGCGGCGGCTGCTCGTTTGTGTGTGAGTGGACGCGTGGTAAAAAGGACGAAGGAAGAACGTGCGCGCGCGGGGCGGGGCACGTTTGGCATGAACGTGAACTGTCAGAACAACCTTGGTGTGGGGGTGGATGGGTGGGGGGAGGAAGAGAGGGGAAAATTAATAGTGCTCTGCTTGCTTTTCCACCGCTTTCCACCGCCCAAGACACGCTCCCCGCCTCCAGCGTACGTAAACAGAGCCAGAAGGGGATCGTCGAAGTCGCCGCCATCTTGCGCCCGGCGTTGTGCCGATGTGTGAGAGCACATGTGTGTGTTTGTACTCTCCACCCGAAACCACCACCACTACCACGTACCGCATCCTGTGTGCCATATATTTATGTATATACATCTTGGCTGGAATTGGAGAAACCCCGTCCGTCCTTCGTCCTTCCTCTTTTCGGTGTGTTCGGTGTGTGTGTGTGTGTGTGTGTGTGTGGAAAAATAAAACGGAAAAACGTGGTGTTTTCCATGCGAATCACTGTCGCCGTGTGTGTGTGTGCGTATGGCTGTGTGCTCCTACACTCGCACAGCTCTTCTCCTTCTCCTTCTTCTTCTTCTCCCTTCCTTCTTGCCACCTTGGAGCGGTCGAGGCAATCAGCGAAGGAAAAGCTCACTCTCCGGCATTCATTTTCCTCTTCCCTCGTCCTCGGACTCCACCATTTCGGGGGAAGCTGAAAATGATAATGAAGCCCAAGCAGCTGGAACGGGGAAATCGAAGGCAGAGGCAGGCGGCGGGGGAATAATGTCTCGATCGAAATTGCGCAATTGACGTGCGCGCTGTGCGGTGGAAATGTATGGAATCCGACACACACACACACTCGCACACTGTGCTGAAGGACGACAGAAGGCGCCGCCGCCTGGCAAGACGAATGACCGTGCGAGCGAGTGAGCGAGCAGACAGTGCGAGGACGAATTTTCACGATCACCATCCGCTCGCTCGCGCCAAGTGTCGAGCGGTCAAAAGTCGCTGACCCGCCGTTTTGCAAGGAGGTGGGGGAGGGGGCGGTGGTGGGTGAGATGTGTCAATGCCGCGCGGCACGCGTTGCAACACCGTACACGGTGAGTGCCTTTCATCAGACGGGGCCACCATCACTGGCTTATTATGATTTATGATCATATTTGCTAACGTAATAAGCAATTTGAGATAAAATATTCTTCACGGGCGGGCGGTGGGTGGGTTGGTGGAAGCAACATTCTTTCCGGTCGCGTTTCTGGGCTCTCCTTCTTTTCGATCGTCTGTCCGCTCACGGTGAACGCTGGCGGGGAAAAGGAATGATCAAAATGCGTTCACGTTTTCAAAAGAAATTCAACAAAAATTAATTTTTGTTCCCTTTTCGGATTTACAAGGAAAAGGCAAATTAGGTTTGAATAATGTTATTCAAAATTTATTACAATTTCCCAGAATCAAGGGTTTTGATTTTGCATTTTGATCGCGCTGGTCTTTACAAGCTCAGTATTAGAGCGGAAAAGAACTCTAATTAAAAATTACTATAAAAAAGATAGAACTTTTTGTATGTAACTAAGTTGCCAAAAACATACTCACACACTTACACTGAACCAAAAAAAAAAAAAAATCTTGTCAACAACAGCAATCGAAACACGTCGAAACGAGAACATTTGGATGAGAATGTGAGTAGTGGATCCGGCTAGCTCTCTCAAACACAAACTCACTTTTAGGAATGCATCTCACTGAAGTCTCCTTCTTCCATTCGCGGATCTCCGTTTGTTATTTTTACGAGAAAATTCGCGCGACTCCTGTTCGCTATGATTCATTTCAGCCCGAAGGAGTTGGGTTTCCTATTGCTGCTTTTTTGTTGTTGTCGTTGTTGTTTATGTTGCTCCCGTTTTCCGCGATGGTGCGCCTGCCACGTAGCGGGGGAATGAATGTTGTGATAAAATATTTTTATCTCGCCGCGTTCGATGGTTGTTTTTTTTTTGTTGTTGTTGTTTGTGTTGTTTTGGCTCGTGTGCTTTCGTGCTCTCGCGTCCCGTGCTGGCGTACGCCTTTCGCTCGATTTCGTTGAGTGTTTTATTTTTACACGCAGGCACAAAAAAAAGGGAAAACGGAATGGAAAGCAAGCAATGCCCGGCCCCGGTTTGGTGCGAATCTTTTGCCAGCGATGGCTAGTTTTGTTTTCCAACTCGCTTAGCCGATTCGGGTTTGTGTAGCGCCGGTTCGTACGAACTTACGAACAACAACAGATTACTACGCCTTTCCCAATTGCGCCGGCACTTCGTTTCCTTCTTTTGTTTTGTTCAATTCACTTTTAAGCTGCAATTTTGAACGTAATCTCATCTCGGCGGGTATTCGTTATTTGTTTGTTGAAAGCTTTTTTTCTAAGCGATTTATGTTCGTCGCTCAAAAATGCGCTTCTTTTAGACTATTTGTTGTGTTTAAACCGTGTCTTTGGAATGGAAGCGAAACGAAACTTGTTTTAAAGTTATTTAAAATAGGAACTGAACCATTTTTGCTCTGTCTTCACACATTCTGTCCTTCAACAAGAAGATACAAGCATGGTTGGTTTTGTTTATAAATTTGATAACGCTTTTCAAACATAAAATTGTTTGAAAAATTCCTTTAAAAATCGTTCTTATCGAACGAACGGGTGCTTACATTTTCCCACCGACCCGCACACGAACACAAAAAAAAAACAGGTAATTTTATCTAAGACGTTAAATTTTCCCTCGACGGAGAAGGAGAAGAAGGCTAACAGGCAGCCCCTCATACGTGGAGAAGATAAGAAGATTGTATTGTTCGCAAAGTTTCTGTGCACCCGGCGGGCACCCCTTTGGGCAGATAGAGGAAAAACCCCGGGAAACAATAGTTTACGGCGTGCATGTATGTGTGCATTTCTTGGCGTTTTATATGTTACCTTCCGTCCTATAAATTACCTTCGCTCCTCCCCCCCCCCCCCCACGACAAACGACGCCGGCGACGACACCACCGACAGCGCAACTTCTCTTCCTCGTGTGGGACGAGTGGCGGAACGTTGCTGCGGGGGTTGAAAAATAATGCGTCCCCGTCACCGAATGCACGTATGTAGGCGGTTGGGGAAGGGGGGAGGAGGAAGGGGGTTTGCATGCATGTGCAACTCCGTTCCTCCTCCCCAGTTTGCACACAGCGCCGTTATCGAATGCACTGCCCCGAAGAAAACGTGGACGGAAGGAAGCAAGAAGGTGATGGTGAGGTTGGAGCTTCACGGAGGAAGTTCGCGACCACCTCTCCCGGACCTCCACTGGAAGATACGCCCGAAAAAAAAAGCCGCCTCAAACCGACCGATGGGAAGGGGGCGAACGGAGGCGGTGGAGAAGGAAAACTCAATTGTAATAAATTAAACAAAGTCACTGGAACGTAATTTATGCTCCCATTGTCTGGCGCGCACAAAACGTCCTCTTGCTTGCCCGCCCGCCCGCCCGCCCGCCCGCCCGGCCGGTTCGCCTCGTTCGCTCGTTCCTGGTGGTCGTTTGTTGCGAGGGACACTAACAAACAAACGCAACTTAAACACACACACATACGCTCCGAAGCCTGGCCGAAACTGAGGTGGTTTTCGATGCAGCGAACACACAGCCAGCCGGCCCTTGCGCTCGCGCGTTCGTTGCAATTTTCCAACCTTTTATCGGTGTGCGTGTGTGTGTGTGCGTGTTTCATCGACCGAAAATGGACGAAAACTTTTGTGACTAGTTCTTGCGCTAATCTTGCGGCCCATAAATCAACGCTATTGTGGGGACTCATTTGCACCTGCAGAGGCCAGCTAATTGAAGCTTGTCAAAACTCTACCACGCACGGACTAGCGCCATCTATCGGAACGAGCGGCAACCAGCGATGGATGAAGTTTGAAAAGCCGTCAATGCCGGTGTGAGAGTCAAGGGCTACTTCGATCCACTTGCAGCGAGACGCTTCTCGACGCGCTCGCGACGGTGGTTGATGTTGAACAGGAAGATATAACTTCGACGACCTCGCCAACGACGGCGACGCTGACATGCCAGTGTCAGTGAGAGTATAATTTATGAAATCAATTAAAATTTTATTGCACCCGTTTTATATCCGCGCGCTGATGCCGGCGACGCCGCTCGTGGACGCCGCCACTTTCTGGCTTTCTCTTGTGAGCCGTTGTGCTGCTCCTGCTATCAAGCTGGCCTCTTCACCGGAGTAGTTGCCGCCATTCCCCGGGATGGAGCCAATTAGCGAAATGGTGGCGGGTGCACCAGCGGCCACCTACACGCGGTCGCGCAGTCATTTTTGGCAGCGTGTGTGGCTGTGTGCTGTATGGTAAATTTTATAGTCCATTGGGTTGTTCTTTGTGCTCTTACTGAAACACAACACAGGAGCATTAAACAGCTGCTGATGTGGATGGAATTTGAAATTATATTTAAATCTGCTTAAAAAAGATATTATCAGATGAAGTTTGGAAGTGTTATTTAGGGTTTATTTTGAACTCATATTTAAAGCTATGAAGGACAATAAAATGGATAAATAAATATAAATATGATTAAATAGCTCCACTGCATGACTAAGCGATAAAGTAAAGCAAAGCAGCTGAAACTTTACCAAAAGCAGCAAACACAAACGAGCGGCGATCGATACATGCCCACCCACTGTCCCTAATGGTGCCGGTTTCTTGTACTTGTACGCTCCAGGATACACGCCAAAACGGAGGGACCGAACCCTCCCGGACACGTGTATTTTAAGTTCAACACCCTTCCACCCCCGCGTAATGTACGCCGGAGATACTAATCTTTCGGATACGTTCCGGATACACCGGAGGTCCAATGTGCTCCGGAGGTCGCGCAAACACACACACACACACACATGCGCGTATAGGAACACGTATAGTAACCATTATTAACCGCTCTTACTACCGAACCCCTCCCGCACTCACGGGTAGCAAGCGGCGAGCACAGGCGCGTGTGTGCGATGGTGAAATGTATGCAAATTTTCTAATAAATTATTTCAAGCAGCAATAAATAGATGCAAAGTGGGAGATTCTTTACCACCACTCCTCCCCTTTTAACGTGCGTCGTCGCATTTGCCCCGTTTCTCCGGGCATCCGCGCTCCCACCCTCTCTCTCTCCCTCTCTCCCTCGTCTCTTTAGTCTGTGCGGCAGCTCGTTTGCATAGAAATAGCCGAATTAAAATTCCTTGCGCCGAAATAGAGCAAAAGCGAAAGAAAATGCATAAACATCAGTGGCGGAGGGAAACGAGCTATCAGCGGCAGTGGGTAGGCCGTCCCTGAACTGTGAGCACTTTGGCAGAATGGGAGCATCAAGAGGAGGGGTTTTTTTCTTTCCTTTTGACAAAGATTTCTGTGTCGATTTTAGTAATAATAGCTATTTTTGGATCTAACCCGTACTCTGCTTTTCTCATCTTTTTGCAGGCCCCGATGGCGTTCTATCCCACCTGGCAGGCCGACCCGTCCCAGGGCTGGCAGAATCAGTTCATCCAACAGATTCCACAGAACACCCCTGCTATCACACCGCTGAACTCGCTCGAGTTCCAACCACAGGTAGGTGGCAACGCTTCGATTGCATACTTTCGGGCTGACGCGAACAAAAACGCTTCAATAAACGCTTCAATGACGCACGATTGAGTGGAAGCGAAACAGTGCGTTGTGAGCACGTGTACTAATCGATTGTTTGTTCCTCTCCTCGCCAGGGCTATGCATACCAACCGAACGGTTACGTCCAGACCGCCGGCATCGGGTTCGATCCGAACTATGGGCGCACGTACGCCGCACCACCGGCCGTACAGCGCTACGACTTCCAGGCGAACCAGATCGCACCGATCAACCAGGTGTCGCTGCAGAGCGTCAGCTTCGCACCGACCGTCACGTACGCTGGGCAGGTTTCGACCGGTCCGGCCACGATCGTTTCCGGCCAGAACCCGCACGATCAGTTCAATCTGCAGCTCGGCGGCAGCAAGCAGCAGCAGCAGCAGCAGCAGCAATCCTCGGCGGCGGCCACGGCAGCGGCGTCGGGAAACGACATGCCTGGATATCCACGGGTGAACAGCGTACCGCCGCGCTCACTCAATTGTAATGGATATTCAGGCCAACAAGATTACGGCGGTCACCAGACGTCGACGACGACGACCACGACGACGGCGGCGGCGGCGGCGGCTAGTGCGAACGGCAGCAGCACCGCACCCTCGACGGCGGCGTCCTCGTCACCAGCGTCTGCGTCCACGGTTGCGGCAGCGGCAGCGAACGCCACTGGCACTAGCAGCAGCAGTGTCAGCGGCGCTGGCAGCAGCAGCAGCAGCAACAACTCCAACAACAACAACAACACCACCACCACCAATAGCACCGGTTCGTCGGTTTCGATGCACCCACCGCAGGGTGTGCCACAGTCCCCGAACCGTCAGCCACCGCGCCCCAACTCGAACCAGCAGCTGTACGCGCAGCAGTCACCGAACCCGTACAACGGTAGCAACTCGGCCGGCGGAAGCCTGCAGCAGTCACCGAGCCACAATGGCAACAACACACCGGCCACCGGTGGCGGGTACGGCAGTGGCAGCAACAGTGGCATGCACACCCCGTCCCCGATGCAGCAGCAGCAGGGCACACCAACCGACAATCAGCATCAGCAATCCCCGAGCCACCTGCAGGGTGACTGGGGATGGAATCAACAGCAACAGCAGCAGCAACAACAGCCCGGTTCGGACCTTTTCAACCAATCCGATCGGGTCAATCTGAACTCCCGGCTCAAAACGATGATTATGAACAAGGGAGATATGGGACTTCAGCAGCAGCAGCAGCAGCAGCAGCAGCAGACCGGTGCACAACAGCAGACCGGTCATTTTTTATCGTATAGCCACCATCTTCGAGACAGCCTAACGCCGACGCACCAGTCGGTGGCGGGCGGCACCGCCGCCAGTAGCGGCCCCGGCATGATGGCCGGTGGTAGCAGCACGGGAGTAGGCGGCGGCGGTGGCAACAGCAGTACAGCGGTGAGCGAAGGTACTACTATCGGAGATGGTGGCGGCAGCAGCGGTGGACTGATCAACAGTATCGGCAGTATCGTTGATCCGAGTTGGAAGCACCCAACGGCAGGAAGCAATAGCAATGGCAGCAGTAGTAGTACGGGCATGAAGTCACCCTCGCTGGGTGACCCGCACCATCATCATCACTATCAGCAGCAGCACACGACGACCGAGCATCACCATCATCTGCTCGGTCCGGCCGGTCAGGAGCTGGCGCAACATCACAGCAATGCCGGCGCTGGTGCGAAGCATTCGGTTTTTGAGCAGAAGCAGCAATTAATCGACAAGAATAATACCGATCCCGGAGGTGGAGGTGGCATCGGATCGCCGACCGGTGGCGCGGACCATCACAAGGGCAAGATGGGCAAATCCGGTGGTTCGTCATCGTCGTCGGCGTCCGGTTCGCCATCGGCTGGTTCGCCTTCGTCGAAGGCGAAGGGTAAGGGAGGCGATAAGCATGGCAAGTCTTCGAAGCACGCCCAACATCACCACCAACATCACGGCCAGCCGCAGCAGCAACATCATCTCGATCACCTCGGCCAGGGGATGGTGGACACGAAATCTTCCGGTGGCTACGGGAGCGGCTCGAACAGCTCCAGCAGCTACATGATGCAGCACGATCAGCAACAGCTGCTCCAGCAGCAGCAGCAACAGCAGAACTACACGAACATGAACCAAACATATCCCGGTGGTTCCACGACTCCGAACGGGAGCCAAACGTCCGGCTCCCTGCTCGGTTACTCACCGGCCGGTTCGTCCGCCATGATGGTCGACAGCAAGCTGGTGGATGACAAGAGTCCACTGAACCGATTCCGCCACGATTCGCTCTCGAGCGGGTTCAATCCGCACCTGCAGACGAGCGCGGGCGGAACGTCCGCCGGTGGTGCGTTCCACCACCCGGGCGGGGGATCGGCCGCATCGCAAGTCGGCGGCTCGAGCTACAACCTAATGAGCGTGAAGAAAGAACCGGGCCTAATGGACGATGGGCAGTCGGCGGCGTCGGCGCTACCCAAGTTCGACGGTGGGTACGAGAAGAACTATCAGAACTTCATCCGCTACGGTGACTACTGCGACAACACGGCCCAACCGGGCACGCAATCGCAATCCGCCGGGCAGGGTGGTGGTGGTACGGGCGCTTCATCGCTCAAGTCGTCCGACTACAACAGCTACTACTCCCCGTACGGAAGCTACTCGAGCTACTCGACGCAGGGCGGCTACCCGAACTATCACAACCAGCAGACGGTGGGTGGTGGAGCCGGAGGCGGTTTCGGAGCAGCCGGTGGATCCACGGCCGGCTCGCAAACACCCGAAGCGAATTCGCTCCTATCGCTACCGGCCATCACGACACCGGTCGCGCATCAGACCAACTTCGAGCAGCAAATCCCGGCCCACACGTACCCGATCCCGAAGAACAGCAGTCTCCTGCCGGCGTCCGATATCAAGCTGGAAGCGGATGATTCGGCGTACGGTGGTAGCATCGGGAACAACTCCGCCACGATGGGTTCCGATCCGGGGAGTGATATCGGTGTTGGCAACCAGTCGCTCGGCGTTCCGGACACCGACGGTCCACCGACGGTGGCGCCCGGTGGTTCATCAGCCACCATGGCCGGTGGTACGGGCACCACCAATACCACCGCGAACAGCAACACCACCAGCAACACATCCACCACCACCACCACCACCACCAGCGGCAAATCGAAGTCGAAGAAGGGCGAAAAGAAGGACAAATCGAAAGCCACCGACAATAGTCATCACGCGGGCGGTGACGATGGCAAGGCGGAAGGTGGCAGCGGCACCGGCACCGGCAGCAGTAAGAGCAAAAGCAAGAAGGAGTCGAAGAGCGTCAAGAAGGAACCGCTCGATCCGGCCCAGAAGGCGGACGACGATAAGCTGGAGAAGTCACACAAACCGGAAGCACCCGATTGCGATTGCTTCAGCAGCGGCACGGACAAGGCACCGTCGGAACCGGGAAGCTACTACACGCATCTTGGTGAGCTTGTAAAGCCCAACCTGCCACACCCAACCTAGGGATGTTAACCATTTTTCTCGATCGTCCCATTTAGGCTGTGCGGCTTCGCTGGAAGAGCTTCGGCGCGAAACGGAACTGCGCGTCGGGCTGACCGGGAAGCAGCTGCGCATCGAGAAGGTGGTCTACACCGGCAAGGAGGGTAAATCGAGCCAGGGCTGCCCGATCGCGAAGTGGGTCATCCGGCGCATCGACCCGGAGGAGAAGCTCCTGTTTGTGGTGAAGCGCCGGCAAGGGCATCGGTGAGTTTATGGTCGGGTCGTGACTGCTTTCTAAACCCTTTGCTTTTGCCTGGGGACCTCGGTTGCAGTTTGTGCAGCGACGTTCGCGCAGGGCTGTTGCTTTACTAATCGTGCGGTTTCGCTTTCCGTCCCTTCGTTTCCTACCTCGTCGAACGCTTTAGGTGCAAGGCATCGTTCATTGTGATCTGCATCGTCGTTTGGGACGGTATACCGACGCACGAAGCGGACAGCGTCTACCGGATGCTGTCGGTGAAGCTGAACAAGTTCGGGCTGCCGACCGTGCGGCGGTGTGCCACGAACGAGAACCGGACCTGCGCCTGTCAAGGTAGTAAGATCAAGTCGCCACCATCAACCACTTCACCCCCCGGAGATCCGGGATGCGTTGCGAACAGTGAACTCATTGGGCGTGCATTTTTCTCTGCTATTTTAGGCCTCGATCCCGAGCTGTGCGGTGTGTCGTATAGCTTCGGGTGCAGCTGGTCCATGTACTACAATGGCTGCAAGTACGCCCGCTCGAAGACGGTCCGCAAGTTCCGGCTGTCGGTGAAGAACGAGGAGGCCGAAATCGAGGAGCGCATGAACGTGCTGGCGACGATGCTGAGCCCACTGTACGTGACGGTCGCACCGCAAGCCTTCCAGAATCAGGTGCAGTACGAACGGGAGGCACCGGACTGCCGGTTGGGCCTGAAGCCGGGCAAACCCTTCTCAGGTACTGAACGTCGCGCTAGAGGATCGCGCTTCGAATCGCCATGTCATGTCTTTCTTTCGCCCACTTCCCCCTTTGTTGCAGGCGTGACGTGCTGTTTGGACTTTTGTGCCCACACGCACCGCGATCTGCACAACATGCAGGACGGGTGCACGGTGCAGGTGACACTGCTGAAACCGCTACCACCGGGGGTCAAGCCGGAGGACGAGCAGCTGCACGTGCTACCGCTCTACACGATGGACACGACGGACGAGTTCGACAGTGAGGAGGGCCAGAAGAAGAAGCACGAAACCGGTGCCGTGCAGGTGCTGGAGAAGTGAGTGTAAAGCATTGGTTTCTTTTTTTTTTATGATGCTATCTTCTTACCGCTCCCGAACGAACGAGTGAACCGAACTTGTTTCGCCCGCAACACGAAACTAACCTCTCCGTTTCCGTTTTCCTTATCTTCACCTCCAAAAAAAAGGTTCCAAACGGAAGTGCGCGTACGATCGACTCCACTGCAACCCTGCCGGCGGCACGGCAAGAAGCGCGGTAACGGCAAGGACGAGAAGCTCGGCAAGGACGGTTCGGATGGTGCCGCACCGGACACACCGCCCCCGCCGCCACCCCCGACGAAGAAGGAAAGCAAATCCAAGAGCAAAAAGTCGTCGGCGGCATCGACCGCCTCGAACGCGAGCGTTGCCTCGCCGGGTGCGGCGGGCGGTGGTGGTGGAGCGGGCGGCGGCTCGTCCGGGTCCGGTTCGCCGAGGGCACACACACCCGGCAGCCAAAAGTCGACCGGCAGTGGGAAGGGTTCCGGTGGTGGGGGAGGTTCGAGCAACACCACCACCACCCTGCTCGATCCCGTCACGGGTGTGCTGAGCGAGAAGCACGGTTCGCCGCTGCACACGGGCCATGGAGCGGGCCCGGGTGGGCTTGTGGCCGGTGGAAATGGTGGTGGGGCCGGTACGGGGAGCAGCGCGTTCACCGCCCCGAACGCGATCAACTCACCGAACTCGGTGGCACCGAACGCGAACAACGGCACGAACAGCACGCTGATCGATATGGCGTCGATGATCGACAACTTCACGGACGCGCAGCTGCAGTCGAACCAGATCTCGAGCACGGTGCTGGATTCGCCGTACAGCTACGACTACAACACCGGCCAGTACATTGACAACCGGCAGTATTACAACAACTGGCCGACGGATTACTACGGCAACCGGGGCGATCCGAGCAAGCTGGCGGGGCTGGGCAGGAACGAGGAGATTCCGGACACGACGACACGCCCGGGCAGCAATAGCAGCAATTCCGCGTTCAGTCCTAGCATTCCCGATCCGACGAAGACGCCGACACCGATCCATATGGACGACTACGGTAGCACGAAGCTGGGCCAGCAGGGACAGGTCGTCGGTCAGCACCACCACCATCATCATCAGCTCCAGCAGCAGCAGCAGCAGCAGCAACAGCAGCAGCAGCAGCAACAACAACATCAGCAGCAGCAGCAGCAGCAGCAGCACCAACAGCAACATCAGCAGGTGCAACAGCAGCAACAGCAGCAACAGCAAACGACCTACCACACGCTGCAGCAACCGGAGCAGGGCTTTGTGAAACCGAAACCCCCGGATTACAATCCGGCCGCCGCGGCGGGTTACGGCTACCATCATCCCAACACGCCGATGGGCTACGGGTACCACCATCACCATCACCACCCACCGTACCACCACACGCCGTACGATCCGTACCAGAACTACAACTACGGCTATCCGCCCCAAAGCTACCATCACCATCACCACACGACATATCACAACATGTATCCGGCGGCAGCGGCCGCAGCAGCCGCCGCCCAAACGCAGCTTCCCGGTACGGGTCCGGCACCGCCCCCACCCCCGACCGCCGTCATTCCGGCACCGCCGCCACCCTCCAACTGGAACCTGTACCCACCGCACCCGTCCACCGCCGCCCAGCTGCACGTGGCGGCAGCAGCGGCCGCCGCCGCGGGCGCCCTCGGTGCCAAGCAGTCGGGCGAGATGGTGGGCCCGGTGGGGCAGGTGGTGGCACCGCCGCCACCGCCCCCACCACCGGTCGCACCGCTGCCACCGAAGGAAACGCTCGGCGAGGTGACGGAGACGAACGAGAACGTCGACTGCTTCGAGGACCCGCAGATGGGTGGGGTGGCGATCGCGCTCCCACACGGTAGCGTCATCATCGAGTGCGCCAAGCTCGAGATGCACTCGACGACGGCGGTGAAGAAACCGAACCGGCTGAATCCGACCCGCATGACGCTCATATTCTACCAGCACCGGAACCTGAACCGACCGAAGCACGGCATCGCCGAGTGGGCGGAGAAGATGCGGCTCAAGAAGCTCGGCATACCGACGAACGATCCGCTCGACGATAAGGATATGCTGCTGGAGGACGACATCAAGGCGGAACCGCTCGACGAGCTGCACCATATGCGCCATATGGGTGAGGTAGGTACACTGTTGTCCCGGGTGGAAGTGTCGCGTTGTTTGTAAACAACAACAAAAGCACAGTAGCCACTGACGTTCGCTAGCGGTTTTGTAAACGTCAGGTTGAGTAGAGCCACCTGTCGACAGATAGCAGAAGTAAATAATGCTGGAATGATGCTGTTGCTAGTTTATTTTTATTTTTAGCATTTATTCTGTTGTCTAAAGCCAATTGTTTTTTTTTTTTCGTCCATTTCCACAGGAACATGACATGATGGACGTAGAGTATCCGGGTGTCTAGTGGTGAGAGAAGGATCTGCCATCGAGGCCATCGAGGACACTGGATGAGCAGATCGGACTAACCCAACCACCGCCACCACCACCACCACCATCGACATCAACATCTTCAAGTAGCAAACTGGCACCCGGTATCGAAAGTGGCAGCAGCAGCAGCAGCAGCAGTCGAAATGTTGCCTCTTCGCTGCACCAGTACCAATCGTCACACGCCCTTTCCCACCACTACCAGCAGCAGCAACACTCGTCGTCCAGCTACCACGCACTAGCGAGCCATTCGCCCGTGTCGCTTATGGCGCAGCGCTACCATCACCATCACCATGGCCAGCAGCAGCAGCATTACCACCACCGGAGTCCATTCTCACAGTGGTTACATCACCAGCAGCAGCAGCCACCGGCAGGCCCCTCCCTAGCGCCGGATCGAAGTGATCCACACGGGCAATACTATTACTATTACTACTACTAGACAAAGGAGAGACGGATAAAGAGGGAGAGAGAGAAAACGAGAGAGAGAGACAGACGGCCATTTGTCTTGCCAAGCAGATCCGGGAATTATTTTTCTTGATTTTTTGCTGCTTTCACAAACAAAACACAAAACCGAATCAAAAGCGCTGCTAGAGAAAACTACTACTACTAACGCCTAGTGCTTGAAAGGAACGATCGTTTTGGAAGGAGGACTGATGCGCGGGTTCAAGGAACCCCAGTTCTAGCTAAAGGGAATGACGAGGGAACACAAACCGCGAGAGCATTTCTTCTCGCTTCGATTTCAGCTTCTGTTTTTATTACGTTTTTCATTTCCATTTTCCTGTACGGATTTCCTTCCTTTCTTACTCATGTTTGCTAGACGTTTAGTGATTGGT
>KI915041.1:16951118-16979292 GCA_000473445.2 Anopheles farauti
CACATACACACGCACAATGTACACACACACATACGATTTTCGGTTTTCGGTTAAATAAAAGAAGAGAGCCTGCCGGGTGGGTGCAAGTGGGCGGGAGGGGGGGGGGGGGGTAGTGTTTAAAACAGGCCGCGTTCCTTCTTCAGCTTCGTTTGTGGAGGGGGATCCTTTTTTTGTTAAATACACATGAGTTAGGCATGAGCTAAATGAGGGGGGGGGGGGGAGGGGGATCCTTTTTTTGTTAAATACACATGAGTTAGGCATGAGCTAAATGACGAACGGGGTAAGCATACGAACACACACACACACTCTCACACAATCCCTCGCATCTTTTTTGTTCATCTTTTGCTGTTGCTATATTGCATCAAATCCAAACAACAGTGACGCAAAATCATCGCCCTTCCGCTTTCTCTCTTTCTCTCTGCCTCACTCTCTCACTTTCCCTCTGTTTTATATAATTGATCCCGAAGAAGAAGCGCTGCAGAGGAATTGAAACCGTTTTCGTCTTTTTTTATATATCGTTATCGCTTCGGTTTGGCGTGAAATCGGAAAGAAAATCGGGTTGCTTAGATTTTGCTGCTTTTTGCTGGAAAAGGCGCTTGCGTTTTTGGTTTTGATCTCGCTCTCTTTCGCTCCCATGTTGGCGGCACATTGAACAGAGCCATATTGATATCGATTGTTTACAAGCACAGCTTTACTAGAAGAAAGAATGGAAGGATCCCTTAATGGGGCACCGCACGCGTTTGAAATGTATGACTCGTAATTTGAAGCCGTGTCGTCGTGTGTTTGCATTCGCTTCCGTTTTACTTCGTGTATAAGTTCTATATAAATGTAAGTGTGTATATATGTATATATGTATATGCTTTCTCGCGGGAGGGGGTTGGTTCTTTTTTCATCGTCCCGTTTTGCCACACTACAAAAACGTTTACTTTCTGTTCCTTATTTCCCGTCACATCTGCCTCACATTTCCAGAGCACAGAAGCACGCGTCTTCTGCTTATCGTACGTTGAAATCTGTTGCTTCGATCTTCGTTTCGTCGATTTTCATTTTCACATATATTAAGAATCGCTTTGTCGCTTGCCTCACCCCCTACCTCATGTACGAAGCCCTCTCTCTCTCTCTCTCTCTATTACAGAAAAAAACTAACACGAATAATTCACATAATAAATCGACGGTAGCGCAAGTAACGAGGAAGTTTTTCTTGGCAAACTACACAGACTGACGCTTATGATTGAAGAGTTCATCTATCCTCGGTCGTGATTCAGACTAAACGAACAAAAAAAAAATTAAATAAAATAAACCTAGCACACTCCCCGCCCTCCGGTTCGTTCATCATAACATAGAGCACCATGCGTTAAGTACAAGCGATCATACGTTCAACGTTCGTTCCTGCGTGTCGATTTGCTCTTACCGCTCCATGTCTAAACATATACTACAGGAACCTAAAAAACAACAACAAAAAACTAACCAAACGCAACACAAGCACCGATTACACGAGTAGGAGAACTAAGAACGATCGCAAACAAACCGTTTGCAGGCGTGTTAGGACGAACAAAAAACAAAAAAAAAAAACAGTGTGGCAAGAGTTGTATAAACGTACCGACTAAAAACCGTATCTACAAAAAGGAGTACGAACGAAAAACAAAAAAAAAAGAACACAGACTGAGCGAAAATGAACGTATCCGTTTCCCCTTCGCATCACCATCATCATCATCATCATCATAATCATCACAAAAGTCAAGTCTTTCTTTGCCATTGCTCTGTACAAGAATAAGTGAGTAGTAGCGTCCTTTCTCCCCTTTCGGGGAGAGTTGGGACTCCTCCGTAAAGCAAACGTAAAATAAACGAATAAATTTGTATTTTAAATAATAAAAGAAAGGAAAATATTTCCGAACGCGAAACACAACATGAACATGTACTACACAGTGATTCTCAGTCGGTCACGGGGTCACGCACACGCACAAACACATACACACGCACAATGTACACACACACATACGATTTTCGGTTTTCGGTTAAATAAAAGAAGAGAGCCTGCCGGGTGGGTGCAAGTGGGCGGGGGGGGGGGGGGGGGGGGGGTAGTGTTTAAAACAGGCCGCGTTCCTTCTTCAGCTTCGTTTGCTTCCAGGCGGGCAGCTGATCGTACTGGGGTTTGGTGAGCCCGAGCGCCTCCGGATAGTCGAGCTCGTGCAGGTACAGCTCGAGCTTGGTGGGATCGACGCCTTCCGGCAGCGGACGTTCCAGCAGCACGGCCAACGGGTACTCCTTCCGGGACAGCAGCGACAGACTGTCGTAGATTGGTTGCGGTGTCGATTTACGACCATCCTGTGGAGAGAAAGAGAGAGAGAGGTAGATGAAAGCAATCAATACGAGTGTGAAACAGATGGGGAAAGAGAGAAAATGTCGTCTACTTGGATGGGGGTCGTGCGGAAGACTGTGTACGATAAGGATGATCCCGTAGTAAAATGTAAAAATTTTGAACGAAATCGTATACTCCCAGTTATAGTAGGCTTTGCGCCAGAAAGTATGTTTCCTGGGGAGTAAATCTTATTAAAACTCTTCCTAAATACAGTAAATCCTATTGAAAAGATAATCTAACTCTAGAGCTCACTAATTCACTTTTAAAATTGCTTAGAACAACTTACATTATAAAGTTATCTAGCTACGAAGACTCAACCGAAGTAAGTTGCTGCTTTGGTTTGTAGATTGGATTTCGAAACAAAATAAAATACTAACTAGCGCAAGCACGCGACGACACTTGACGCGTTACAATGAAAAGCATGAGAGGTTTAGTTACCCAAAAAAATCAACGTGTGGGATATGAGAGAGAGAAAAAAGCCGATTGGAGGGCAAGTTAAACATGGTCCACACATACAAACAAAAACACGCACCTATTGCTGTGCAAAAGTTGCGGGACGGGGAGGACGGAAGGAAGAGAGAAAGGCGCAACACGACATTCAACAAGAAAGCACATTGAAGCACATCCATCTCAATCTGGCTTACCAAAAAGAAAGAACGATTGACTCATACACTACAAACCTTCCTGTCCTGTGTGTTTTCCACCCTTTTCCACCGATCGTCAGAGAGCGAGATAGAGAGAGAGAGAGCGAGGTACGAATAGTGGGGACACCACACCACCTACCTGCACGTTAATTTCTGCCACATCGTCCCGTTCGGTCCACTCCGGGAACATGGCAATGAATTCGAGCGGTTCCAGCCCAGCCCAAACGACGAACCCGTTGACGAGATCGGTCGCAGTGGCAGCACCGTCACCGTTTAGCTCCTGCCCGTGACCGGTCGGCAAGTCGTACGGCTTGGCGTCAACCTCGTCGACACCCTCGTTCCCGTTCACATCGGTAATGGCCGCCGTGACGGGTTCACCATTCCCATTCGCCACCCCATTTCGCTGCTCCGTAGCACCACCCCGTTGCTTCTTCGCCCGCCAGTAGGCAACGGCCGTCTCCATGGCGACACGTCGCTCCACCTGCCAGCGATTCTCGCCCGACCGGTTGCTGTCGAAGCTGCTGTGCGTGGTTTCACCGCCGCTTCCACTGCCACTATCGCTGCCCGTCTCGTCACCGGTCGGCCACCAGCCCTGCCACAGCCACAGCACGTGCCCGTTGTCGATCAGGAAGATGGTCGGCTGCCGGGCGGCATAGAGATCCTCCTGCCGGAAGGGGTACGCCGTCGGACGATCCTTCGCGCGCAGCGCACACGCCAGTTCCGTCGCCTCGAAGTTCCCGTTGTTGATGCTCGACAGGTGGAAGATGCGCGGCGTGAAGTCGTACGTTTGCTCCGAACCGAGCAAACAGTGGTAATGGTGACGGTTTTGGCCACCGACCGCATCGAAGAACTCGCCCGTCTCGTGCCCCTCCTCCATCACACCGGACGACAGATTCGAAAGCGTTTCGTCGAACAGCTCCGGACACTTTTGCTCGAGCACGACGCGCACCACGTTCGCTGCCACTTCCTTCGCGTGCGGCAACGCCTTACAACCCTGCCAGAGCAGCACGCGACCTCGCACGCCGTGCACGAGCAGCATCGTTGCCCGCGAGCGCAACTGGCGCATGCTGCATCCGTCCACCTCCGTGCAGATCGTTTCCTCCGGGTAGTTGCCCGCGATCATGTACATCCGCCAGCCGTTCTTCGCCGTGCGTTTGCTCCGGTGCACGAACATCACCTTGAAGAGGCGCACGAACGCGGCCGTCTCCTGGCCCTGGGCAACGCGCACCTGCGCACCCTTTTCCCGGTCCAGCTCGACCGTCAGCAACGCCGCCGCACCTTTCTCGTTCGCCGACGCATGCTTGCCGTGCCAGCAGAAGTACGCGCATCGGTCGCGCCCGACGACGGTGCTGCGGTTCGACACTTTCCCGCTCAGTTCGCGCACCGTCACGCTGACCTGATACATCCAGCGCACGGTGTAGCTTTCGTCGGCGTAGAAGTGCCCGCGGGATGGACCGTCGATCTCTTTGTACTCGTACTCGTCGATCTCCCACTGCGTGACGGACGTCGTGCGTACGTCGTAGTGCCGCATCGAGTCTTGATCGTAGTAGAAATCGCCCCGCCCGAGGTTCGAGTTCTCCAGCACCAGGTTCGGTTCCTGGTAGGGTTCGTTCGCGCGGTACAGCCGATTGCCGTCCAGCGGCTTTATCTCGGCATGCGGCGATCCGGCGTCTCCGGCGGCACCGGTCAGGCAGCAATCGTCCCGGAACTGCACCGTCACATCCGGCCAGTCGAGGAACTTCTCGTGGAACAGTACCGTCTCCATGTGTTGGGTGACGCGCGCCAGCAGACACCAGTCGGGTCGGTTGTTGCCCACCTTCGAGAGACGACGCGCATCCCGCTGCCGGTCACCCGCCAGTTCAGCGAAGTTGAGCGGATTCAGCTGGCACTCCTCGTAGCTGTACGCTCCACCGTACATTTCCTGCGCCAGCCGCAGTGCCGCTCGCTTCCCATCCGACGGAGCGTTCTTGCCGCTCCACACGTACATCTCCGAGCCGAAATCGAACACCAGCACCTTGTGCGGTTCGAGCATCGCAATCTTCGGGATCGCACCCCAGTACTCCTCGACCGGGACGAGCGCATCGTCCTCGTACTCGTACACCGCGTTCGTCTCGATCAGGCACGCCTCGAACAGCTCATCCTCGTCGGCGTGTCCCGAGTCGCACACCTCCGCGCTCTCGTCTTCCTGACCGCGCCCGAGCAGTGCCCAAAAGTCGCGCGCCTGCCGGCCACCGCCCGCGCCACCATCGTTCAGCAGCGTGACGGCCGATGCTCCACATCCCAGGTCCTTGTCGCGCACGATCTGGTCGCAGATCTCCTTGCAGCGCGACCGCTCGATCACGTTCGCGTACTGGCCGAGAAAGGCGAACAGCCGGTCGGCGGTAACGAGGATGAAGCAGTCGCCCCGGTTGACCGACCGGGCCACCGGCTCGACCAGGCGCGTCTGCGCGTGCCGACGGCCCTTCACCTGCAGCAACATCAGCGGTTTGTGCGGGACAAACGACTGATTCAGCGGCAGCGTGCTTGACTTGAGACTGACCGATTTGAAATCTTCAACGGACGCTAAGCCGGCTAGCGCTTCTACGGCCAGATTGCTATTTCTCGCAACTGTCGGAAGGTGCGCGGGGCAGGGGGTTTGCCAGTTGAGGAAGAAACGAAGAAGAAGAAAAAAAAACACGAAAAGGCACGGACACAACCACGATGCCATAATCATGCCCAGTTGTTAGCCATTTTGGTTGCAAACACAGCGGAATGGGGGATTTATTTTTACGGGGAGCGTGCATGGAGAGGGAGAGGGACGGGGAAAGCCACTGAGAGCTAGCAAGTGTAAGTAGGAGGGAATCAAGCAGTATCCGGTTAGAGCATCGAAAGGAGATGTGTTTGACACCAGAGTAATTTGCTTTGCGTATTGCATACCTAGAGGCGCACACAAACATTACTATACCTGCACGTAAAACAAATTACTATTGTGACCAAATTTAAAATCTATTAAAGTATCAAATAGTACGTCGATAAAGCGTTATCAAGCACTATCGTTAAAAACATACTTTTACAGTCAACCTAAAAGTATGCAAACGCCATCTCCTTTCACAGGCATGCTCTATGCGACACAATCATTCAGAGTGGCCACCACGGGTTTTGATTACTGCTGACAAAAAACACTCACACATACACACACACTAGTCCACACTCGGGAGCAACGAGATGTCGGAGTTAGGATTCGTCGGGAACGATCTGCCTCGACCGTAGTTTCATGCCACACTTACTTGCTTCTAGTTTGAGTCTTCGCATCTCCTTGTCGGCGATACCGGTCTTGATTTCGGTGTACTCCGTCTGCAGGTCGTCCCGGGCGGCCAGCGTTTTCAGTGGATTGCGCGAGGTGGCGCGCCGTCCCCGCGGACCCTGGACCACCTTCTTGTGCGACAGCTTCTCGCCGGTGGTTTTCAGCGTATCGAGATCCCCGATCGTCACTGCCTCGGCACTGCTGCTGGCGATGCTACTGCTGGTAACGGCCGTTATGACGGAACTGGAGAAGCCGGTCGTGCTGATACCATGCGACGATGATGGTGCGGTGACCTTGCCGAAGAACGAGCCAAAATTCTCGTCGTCCAGCTTCGGGATGGACACCTTCGAACCGACGGTGGCATGCGATTTGAGATCACCGGCGAAGGATGGACCGCCGGTTGGCACCCCGGGCACACTTATACTACGCTTCATTAGACTCTCGACGACACGGTGCTGCTGCTGTTGGCTCTGTTGCTGCTGGAACAGTGCCGGTGTGGGACTAGAAAATTGTGGTGCCGGCGCATTGCCGAACGCCGGCTGTGCTGCTGCTACCGGAGGCTGCGGCTGCTGCTGTTGCTGACCATAAACGGTGGAGGAAGTCACCACCGACGATACCATCATCGAGGGACTCTTCGCGAGACCGAGCTGCGGTGGGTTGACGCTGCGGAACACATTCATGGCGGGCGATTGCTTCGTGTCCGACTTGATGAACGGTAGCTTGGGCGATTTGGTGGCGGCCATACGGCCCGCCACGGTGAAGTTTGTCGCATCGGAGAGTTCTGCAAAAGGCGACACATTAGGACATTGCGAACCGATGGGTGAGCTTCCAGCCGCTTTACTTACCGACGCGATTTTTCCAATTCTCCGACGACGTTTTGATCTTGCCCAACCGATCGGAAATGTTTCCACCCTCCAGGTCCGCCGGCCGACTAAACGGTCGTGGTGAGTTGTTTTTCACTGGGCTCTCGTGGGACTTGGCAACGATAAGTGCATTCTGTGGGACAGAAGAAGAAGAAGAAGCAGCGTTAGCAAATCGTTATCAGTGTACAGCAAACGTAGGTGAAAAACAAAGAAATGCGCGCGGTATAAAACGACATCCCAAAGATAACGCACGAGTGAAGAGCGAACCAAGAAATAAACCGAACGCACGATCGTACGATATCACGATACCATCCATCATCGCAGCGTCGCGGCTAATTAAGAAATTAACGACGCTAAAAGATGTTTGTACGGGCTTGGTGAACTGTGACCGCAGAGCTGAGACTTGAGGGTTTGGCAGAGCCACGCCAGACAGATAGTACGCAACCACAGCAGCGCGCCTTCCGACCCAACGCCGTCTTTCGAACGTTTTGATTATTTAGGCGTGGTAGAGAGGCAATAGACGAAGACGACGAACTACACAACACAACCATTCCGCTAGCTGCCATTTTTATCTGTCCCTCTCTTGCGCCATGTTCACTGCTTCATCATTAATGGCTTCCGCACGAGCCGATAACTCATCATAAAGACATACCCATTAATCGAGGGAGATGAGGGGGACCTCGTTTGTGGCACTGATTGCCATTTGAAATATGACCTTAAAGGTCGACGGCACAAATCGAAACCGACCACACCTTAATAACCAGAATCAAGCGGCGAAAAAGAACGCCTACGCTCAGTGTTTCGCCTTTCAGTTTCAATTACCTTCGGCGGCCGTAACCGGGAGGAGGATCGCCATGCTGTCCGTTTGCGTTTCGGGATTTTCTCATGTGCGGACTTACTCACAAAGACACTCATTGGTTTCACCACTAACGATAACTACATTTACGGTGTAAATAATCCTTCTTATCGTACATAATACAATCTTAAACAGCTAGAGCACATTAACAAATCCAATCACAGCCTTTACGGAATTGACTCGTGTTTTTCTTTTTTTACTGCGTTTCCCCCATCATGCCTCCGTTATCCTCAAACAACCTCAAACCTTGACCGGTATCGGGCCATTTCTAGCCCACGCAATCACCATCACCTGAGGTATCCATCATAAAGGGTACAACACTTGCTGCGCTATCATCAGTCTTAAGTCCAGTCGTCGCAGTTGACTTTCAAACCGGGAGTCTCCAAGAACATCCGCACTCAGCAGGTCTCGAGATAAGCGCACTTAGATATCGGCTTAGGTGGATTGGCGCATGTCGCCGTATTGACTGTACTCCTCCAGCGCCACCAAACCGCCACCCTCCTCCTCCATAAAGTCCAGCAGGTTCGATATCGAGTACTTCCAGTAATCTTTCGAGAGGTTCTCCGCGACCAGAATTTGTTCGATGTTATCGACGGCATTGCGGTAGGATGCGGGCACCTGAGACGTTGGTTTCGCATTGCGCAACACCACTTCCGGTTCCGCTTCCACACCCCCGTCGACTGTCATCGTTTCCTCGTCTTGAAGTAGCTCCGACAGTGAGAAGGTGGACAAGGTCTTCAGTCCGCGCGAGACACGATCGTACGGGACGGATTTCGATTGACCGTTTGCTGCCGCCGACATCACAACGTCATCATTTTCCTCCTCATCCAGCAAATCACTGATCGAATACTGCGACAGCCGTTTGGAGAATCGCTCCGACTCCAGGATATCTTCCACCGACTCGGAAAGGCTGTGCTGGGAACGGATGCGTCGACGGAGTCGTATAACCGTCGGTGGCTCGGACGAAGCCTTCGCAAACTGTCCACCACCGGAGGGTCGCAGATTCTCTAGGCTGGCACTGATCGCACGGGACGGATTGGAGACGTGCGGTGGTTCGTTTCGACGACGAATGTTCACGACACTGCTAAAATGCCGCAGCGACGGTTGCACCGAAGAAGGTTTCCTTTCCGGTGTGATTCTAGCAGGAATGCTATCTAGCTTGGCTGGTGAATGCGATGGTTTCTCCTGCTCAAAAAGCGTCTTCATGCGCGCCACTACGTTCCGGCGATGTACGTCGCGAAGTACGGCCGTATCCTCGGCGCTACCGCCGGTCGGACTCTCCACCACCTTCTCACCGTGTGCCTTCGCCGATCGCACATTGTCGTTGGCAGTTCGCGAGCCGGACTGAATTTGATAAATGATTTCATTCACTATGTTGCTGCGATCTTTGCGATCGAGCTGGCGGGCTGATGGAACCCATTCCGAGGGCTTTACAGTGGGTGGTGTAACTGTTCTACAGTTCTGCGGTTGTCCGTTCGACTGTTTTGGTCCGTTGTTCGTAACCCGCGCCGGGGACGAGGATGATGGGTCAAGTTTTTTCTCTAGCACTGGCTGCTCCCGACGGTCCGATCGTTCTTCTTCAAGCGGTGGCGTTACGGGTGAACCACCACCACCCACCGTAGATTCCTCCTTCGCTCCTTTGTTGAGCGTTCGCAACAGATCGATCTTGATCTCCTCTATCAGCCGCTGCCGGTCGCGTTGTAGTGTCTCGACGTGCCGTTCGAGCTGTCGGCTAGCCTCGCGGCGAATACTGACGTAGAGTTGCACCGCACACTGCACGCCGATCGCCACCAGCAGCGGGATGACTAATGTTTGCAGCAACGTTCCGAGACGAATTCCAAGTGCGATCGCTTCTTCCCAATAGCGGCCGGCGCTGCTGCTGCTGCTGCCATCGTTACCGTTTAATGCTAGTGGATGATTCATGATGCCGCATCCAACCCCCCTGACCACCGACGGAAAGAATCTCTTGAGGGTTTTTACTCGCCAACTCTCACTTTACACTTAATAAGCGAGTTCCGCGGAATTCACGCCGCGTGCGTTTCTGTTTTGTTTCTTGCGCCGCGCTGCTATTCCGGCTTTCTTGCCTTCTTGCCACCCTCAACTACAACTCCAGCTCCACACACTGCCTAACAGCGCGCACGCGTCAGCGTCCGTTCGCGAACAGGATACGACTGAACCAGTTTGCGCCGCAAGCGTTCCTCCGTCGCGTTCCGTGTGTCTAGCGATTCTGGTACCGTCGGGTGGAGTTGCGTGTTTTAGAGTCTGCTGGCGTTGTTTTGGTTTCGGAATTGAAGACGCCGAGCGGCACACTCACACACACACGCGCGCGAACGCGGAGATCTACACGGTGTGCTGTGTTGGTTTGCGCTGATATGCTTCTTCCTACTAGCACCAGCAGCACCGGGAACACACACTGACTCACTGATATGGCAGTGGCGATGGTCTTCTCTACGAGCCAACCGCGGTATGGTGATGCGATGACTTACCGGCCGATACTGCGCACCGAACATCGCGAGGCTTTGTGTCGTGCTTTAGGTTGCGTTGTCTGAACTTGATTGATGATGCACCACGCACCTCGCGGTGCTGCCTTGGGAGTAAGGTGTTCGAGTGTGTTTGGCTATCTTATCTAGACGACACAGGTGCAGGTGCAGGTGAATCAACAAATACTTGAAAACGACGTACGGATGATAAGTTTTTTTATCCATAAGCGCTGGACATTCGCTATCGTCAGCGTACCCGTTTTTCGCGCAACGTCCTATGCAGAACGGTACAAATCAAAGCCGGGTAAACGTTTACAAATGGGAAACATTGATCATTACGCCCTGCCACCCTCTGAAATCATCCCCGAGAACTGCAGCCCGAAAGATAAATGCATCCGTTTGTTTTTCTGATGGACACTCCCATCGCGAGACGAATAACAACCGTCTTTACGTAGATCACTCCATCGGTCTTTTGGGCAGGCGATTGGGGAGGGAAAACGAAAAAGGAAAGTAATCACGGATTCACATACTCAACCGTAACGAGCTAATAATGCGTTCACGTGCAGTGTTTAACAAACGAAATCTTCCATCAAGATTCTAGGCGAACCGCTCGGTGCTCAAAGACCGCGAATTTGCAACCATTGGTGAACAATTAAAATGCAAATTCGCCTGCAACTCTGGCTTCAGCCAACGGTTAAAATTACGCATTTCATTAAAAATCGACATTCAAGAAGAATAAAAAAAACACATTGCAGAAAAGAGAGCATAAGATATTGGATAATCCGAATAAATTTGCACACAAAACTGGTTGCTTCTGCGAAGAACCGAACCGAAGAGGGTAAGCAAGGAGGAAGTGAAAGACGACACAACATGAACACCACCACTCAAGGTTAATGTGTTTTTGGTAATTCTCAAAACACGAACGATCCCGGACGTTGCATGGAATGTGAATTTACGCCCAAATGTATGCTAACCTTGAGCGTTTCCGTGCAAACCGGGCACCGAATTTGGTGACTGTTTTGCAGAAACTATAACAGTTACTAATGGAAAACCAATAGTGAAAAAATAAAAAGATCTTCCATCTAATGTTATTTTATAAAAAAAAATTAAGAAGCACAAACTAACATCATATAAACGAAACGAAATGAAAACTGGCATCACAGCAAAGCGTTGTAACGTTCCCGAGTTGCGCCTAAATGTATGCAACCGTTTGCGCACTCAACCCACCTCAACCGGATTGAAAAGTTCCCCTTCGGTACTCACATTAACCAGATTTTCTCGCCGCACATCGTCCGGCACATCCTTCTTCGAGACGCGCTTCCGCCAGTCGTCCTCGCCGCTCTTCTTCAGTGCCGCCAACCGTTCGGCGATCGAGACACTCTTCACCATCGCCCCACCGTCCTGATCCGGTCGCATTTCCTCCGTCAAACAGCGGCGCAACGCACCGAACGCTGGAAACCCGAAATCGTCCGCCTGCTGCTGCGGTCTCTGCGCTGCGCTTCCGGTACCGCCACCGACGAAGCTGTGCGGATTATTATTGTTGCTCTCCTGCTCCGGTTGATAATAGCTTCCCAGGGCGCTCGATGTCGTCGTCGTCGTCGTCGTCGGCTGTGCCACTAGTGAGGGAGGTGCATTTGCACCGACGGCGAATGCATTACTACTGCCGTTGCCACCGCTGTTGGCTTTGTTGTGGTAGATGATTGCCGACGCCGGTATGAAGGTGGCTAGTTCGGATTGGCTCTTGCTTTTAATCAGCTGCTGCTGTTTGTAGCTGGAATGATAAAAGGTGCAACACGGAAAGAAATGTTTAATATTCATCACTTGGAAAGCTCATTCATCACGTATCAATGCAATGGCGGGAACGGATTGGTGGTTGGTGGCGTTGTGTTGTGGAACCGACAAAAACATGGTAATTATTTTTATGCTGCATTGAGCGGACTTTCAGATTAGTTCTCCAGCGCACCAGGGACATCAATCAATTTCAGCGTGGGTGACACTAATGAAGCTACTCGGTGTCCATACGCAAAGGCGATAAGTAGAAGTATATCGTGCCACACAGAAATCAATCATCTACCAGACAAACTAATCCATAACTCACCGCGACCGTGATGGTTCTTTCATGTTTAGGATTATACGTTTCGTGTGTCGTATAATTTAGCAAACATGAACCAAACCAGGGACTATCAGCAGGGTTTAATACCTCCAACAATAAGTAGTCAAGTAGCAGTAGTACGAAAATGACTCATAAGCAAACAATTCTACAACATAACGCATCACTAGACACCGACACGCTTGTCGGACTAGTCGTGATGGAGCTCATGCTTTAAAAAAAACCGATTTTTACCACCTCAAGATGGCCAACCAAACAACACGTGCGTTTTGTTTGGCCTCGGCGTGCGAATGTGTGAGTGTGTGTGCGAGCGTACAAACATACGCTTATGCAATCTGGCGCGTTACGGTCATTTTGGCGAATGGGTGTGACATGGAAGTAATCCACCCATCCGTGCCGGTAGAGCCGGTTCTGTGGAATGTACATGTTTCGCATGATCCAAGGTGAAGTCTTTCTACTGCCCGAGTCGCCCCCAAATGGGACACGGTAAACCCAAACACGCCGATGATACGAAGGCAGCTAACATTGGATCGTCAGATTGGTCTTTGGAAATCTTTGAACACCTACCCCTATAGCGACCTGGGTTGTTTCTCATCCATTATAACCCATTAGTCTTTTTTATCAATTAAATTCCGACAAACTATGGATCACCGGCATAAAGGAACACTGTTTACATTGGCTCCAGGAGAAAAACCCGACCTGATGACGACGATGACTCATAAGTTTTGACCGCGATGGAAAGATTCACCGCAACACAACGCTTACGAGCCGAAGAAAGAGACACGTAAGGGCGGTAATTTTCGTCCCCGTCGCTTTTAGGCTGCCTTTCGCTCTCGATCACACACCGATAAATAGCGACGGCCGCATGGGTCAGGGCCAGAGCCAGCCATTGGGTTAGGGTTTTCGCGGGAATGGAAAGCAAACACAAGAGAAGTTCTCAGCACAGTGGGACAATTTCATGTATCTAGTGACAACTTAGTGAGATTCGATGACAGTTTTTATCAACGTGCTAGACAAATTAGCATGGCGCTCTCATATGAAAAATGACAGTAGATTTCTACCCTTCAGATGAATCTTACGACATGTTGCAAGTGATATTCCGACAGAAATGGTAAAAATATAAAAATAGTTATATTTATACAAAGACCAACAGCAACATAAAAATTGTAACCGTATCATAGTGTGCCCCATCGGGTGTTGTCTGATCCCATCTCGCCAAACCAAAGTGATAGGTTCATTATGGGCCGCATAACGGGAACATTAATCGGTGATTTAGCATTATTGACTTTTCGTGGCATTCACGATATCTCGGCGGATCGTAGCGCAGCACGTCAACGTTGGAACGCGGAAAGTCTAAAAAGAATCGGAATATCATCCGTCTGGTCGGTCATCTCGGAGCTGAGGTTTGACCCCGCGAGAAAAAGCAAGCCTTTCTCATAGGGTACAGTAGCAAGGGATACCATTATTTTAAACAACACTCGTTCGAGACATTCGCGGGAGGGTGAGTTTCCAGCGAACAGACGAACGAGACTTGGGAATCGTACAATAGAACATCGACTGCACGCTCCTACAACATGGGAATCGCAATAGAGATAGGCACAAAAAAGCACATTATTTGCGTGACTAAATGTTCCACCTAATGCAACCCCACTCGCCGATTGCAATGCCTCATCATCAACATTCTGGAAATGAAACGCACGCACTTTAATCTTCTTCACATTATCGGCAACTGAAAAAAAAACTCCGCAACTATGTATTTCTCCACTCTACTGCTCCCTCCAAAGGAACAAAAGCTGTGCAGCAGTTCGCGAAGGCATGATGAGATGTGTACCTTTTTTTGTGCTGCAACCGAAGCAGCAAAGTAAACAAAAGACTCACGCTAACCGCCGGTCGGTCGCGTCAACTCCTTCTGGGTGGGGTTTTGTGTCCCTCGTGTGCAGACTTCCTGTGCCAGGGAGTTAATTTTCTTTAATTGCACAATCTCAACGGTTGGTGGTGGTTGTCATCGTTCACGGACTTCTCATTATCCCTCATGGTCTAAGCAATCTTCTTCGTCGGTCATTTTAAACTGGTAAGACGAGTCGAGAAAGTACCGGGAGCCTTGAACTTATAACTGAAACACCCCTGGTCCAAGGGTGTTGCTGTGGAGTAAGCATTTTCATTAGCCTCGCTGGTCAAAGAGATATGGAGAAATTGAAGTCTGGAAGCCCTTTCGTCGTCTACTACGGGCACACACTTACACGCACCTGCTGTCGGGGTGGCAATTGATGGGATGCAATTACAATTCCATCCGCAACGCAGTGCTCCATCTCCATCGCGGTGATTCCCCACGTGTGTGTGTGTGTGTGTGAGTGGGGTGGGGAACATAACACCTCGCATAAACAGTAAAAGTAATACGGAACAGAGCCGGATATCGGTGCGCGGTGACCGACGCAGTTCGAAAGTGAAATGCGAAAGTACATGCACCCCCGAAAACGTGTCGGTCGTCCGCTAAGTACGACAAGGCGGACGACGAACTGGCGCGCGCGTACGTTCAAGCGCATACATTTCGAGCTCATTCTGCACACGCAATGCGGATATACGGCGGACTTTTCAAGGGAGGAAGTAGATTGGAGAGAATAGTTCTCTATCCGGGCGTTTTCCTCGATGTGCCGAAAATTATACCACCGAAACATCACGTCCGTACGCGGAAAAACACTCGAAACAAAGGCCACATTCAACGTGCGGAACAGAAGGTGGCGACAGAGCGTACCAGCGACGGAGCGACTTGAGGAGATACACCGGAACGCGCTGTCCCTTTCGGTACCTTTTTGTTTTGTTTTGGGCACTGGATTCGATTCAATAAATCACAAAGATTTTTACGAATCACGACATTCGCAATAAATCATCACTGTAATTCGGGAGCATTTGGATTACCTTTGGGAGAAGCCAAACCTTTTGAAGGAGGTCTGGTAGCTTTAGAACATGATAAAATATAGCTTAAATTTTGCTTTAGAGTGGCGATGCCTTTATTTCCAAATTTCCTTGTGACAAATAAGGACACTCAACAGGAAGAATAAAAATGTGTGAAGTTACGTTTGGTCAGCTTTAAAAGTATTCACATACTTTATACTATCAGAGCTGCTTTCTGGATCGATTTTTAACAGAAATGTGTGTTTTGAATGACAGATTTCATGGTACGTTGTAACCAAACAGAGTTTAATTGGAATGATACGAACATTTTAATCAAATATCACGATAATAACAGCAAATATTTACTAGAGAAAAGCATAATTAAAAATTATGCATAAAATTAACCCCACCGCATGACGGATGACCGAAATGTATGAAGATACGATTTCATCGCTTTTTGTATGATGGCATATATGTCGAAACGGATCGGAACCGGTGCGGAAATAAAAGTAAACCAAAACCCGTGTGTTTGTTCTACCAACGTTTTTCCATCGCAGATAAAATTATTGCTGCACACATTCCCGTCCACGTTGCCGACAAAACGTGACATCCAGCTTTACCCACGCCACAAACGTCGGCGCGAGTAGCCTTCCGCTATCGACGAGGCGCATTTTGCATTAAAATTTCAATTAAAACCGTTCTAAATAAAGCTCCCGCCGTGTCACCCTCTACCCGGTCTCTCACCACCGCGGTAGCAATCGGACACGTCCTCCCTCCTGGGCGGCTTTGTGACACGTACGAAAAGGGGTTTCTCTTGGGCGAGCCGATGTGGCCGGATGTACGGGGAAGGAAATGGAAAGTGTTACTTCCACTGACAGCAGCAGGAGCATCAACGCAACAACGCAGCACACCTTCGATGGAATTTGTGTTCTTATTTCAGAACTGCTCCTGCACTCCCATAAACCAACGTTTCTGGGCCACAGCACAACAGCACCGGAAGTTTATAATCTTCAACCATCCACCGAATAGACGGCTGTACAGTCGGACGTCCATTTACATGATGAGAATAGTGGAACGAAAAAGAAAAGAAAACTACTTCTGTAAACGAAACCCCGGTCGGAAATGGGAAGAGTTACGCTGGCAGAAGACGGGTGTTGCTCCAGGAAATGTTAGCTGCTGATCCGGCTGCCATAAAGTTTGGTTCGAGCCATGTGAAGACAGACAGACGTACAGAAGCAACAGGCGCACAGCATCAGAACGAAAGTGAAAAAAAAAAACAACCACACATAAACGAGTTAGAACTGTGGGAGCCTGCTGATTGATGCTATTATTCCGAATGATGTTGATGTTTTCCTACTCGATCCGTTTGCCATTCGATACACGTCGAGGCAAACAAACACTCGATACTACCACCGTACGCTTCGGCATCGATTGCTAATGTAACGATTTATGGGTAGAATTAATAGAACGAAAATTGAAACAAACGTGTGCAGCGCTAGCGATGGGTTTCGTTGTTTGCAAACACGCCACAGGACAGACCCTCCAGCATTTACCCCACAAAAATTCACTTACAACTGCATTGCAGCGCCAGTGCAGCGCTACTGCAAACTGTATTTGAATTATTAATCCTGTGCTCGTTGCAGTGGATTTGGAACGAAGATGATGCTCCCTCTTGGTGCTTGAATTTATTAGCTCAAACATGCTTTCATCAGCATGCTTTAAGGCCAGAATCAATAGCATCCGCAAACTGCTAAATCCTGATTGACCAGTGTTCTTCTCCTGAAGTTTTCTAATTACCATCCGTGCATAATTCATCTGAACAAACATCCTAACAAAAACCAAGAAGCATGCTTTCTGCACAACCAAAGATTTTCACACCAGCACCCAGCAGAAGACAGCAACAAAGTATAGTCGTTCCGAGGGAGTCGCTTCCTTATTCACGGCATCTCGTGTCCCTCCGAGCCAGAAAGACAAAAACCCAATGATCCATGAATATAACAACTTTCCTACTATTTTCATGCATCACTTCCTTTGTTTCCATTTTCCAGACAGTACGTGTGAGTGTGGGTGTAAGGACCTAGCAGTGCAGCAGCCGGCAGCAAACAAGCAGCTGGAGCATTTCGAGTGTGAATTTACTGTCTGGCAGCATCCCCTTCCGGATGCAAAAAGGGACCGCGAAGAAACTCAACGAAGCTTGCCAAGAAAAGTCCGAAGCTTGTGGGGAAGACGAACTTCATTGTTTTTCGTGTTAAAAATTGCTAAAACGATTCATCTCCCTTCCCGCGAGCGAAAACATTCAAAGTTTTGTGAAGAAAACCGCTTTAGGAAATACATTAAAAAGACGAAGCATGAAATTTCACACTTCCCGTCGTTTCGGGGGTAAAGGACTTTCGTCCAGTGTCGTTGGCTCTCGGTCGTCAGGGACGAACGACACACAAAGAGCCTGCGTTGGATCCGAGATTGGAGGATTTGATTTTCGGATAAAGTAAACTTCATCTGCGATGGAGCAGCTCTCGGTTATATCGGAGGTTTTAACTTTAAATTTTTCTAATCAAACCTCGATCCAAACCTGATCGCTTCAACAAACTTAAAAACATTCAAACCGGTGCCTCAAACATTGCCCCAACTCGCTCACAGCGAGGAGGAGAAAGCCATAAACCGAAATAATTCAATCGTGGATAAATAAATAAAATGCAATCAAACGTGCTGTGTGCATAGCGAAAGAATATGCACCGAATGTTCGAAATTGCATCCGAACCGTCGCTCACGCTCACGACCCACCAGATAGAGCTGTTGATTTATCGCGAACGATTTGTGGTGCGCAAATTTAAATTGAATTTAAATTACTTTCGAATTCTCGGTTACATTGCTGGGATCGGGTGCGCATCCACACGTGTGCCACCGACCGACCCTTCCGTCCGTTCGTTCCCCGTCCCATCTCTTTATCACAGAGGATGCACATTTCACTCTCGAAGTAGCGTAACGCGTCCGACGAGGTTGTGCTACGATTAAGTGGTGAAACTTGGCCATAGATAATTGCGTTACAACTCTCACATCGGCCAGTGGCTAAAAGCAATGGCTAGCTGTATCATGCAGCAAGTTTTTCATATGTCCCATGAGGGCAATGAACGAGTATACCTAAAAAAACCATTAATGCTTCCTATACATCTTCTTAATCCGTCCATTCCAATATACCTGGCAAAAGATTTCATCTGAAAGACGAACGGAACCCCTTTTCGAAGTCATCATCGTGATTGCTTCGAGTCATGACGATCCACATTCCACGTGCTATCAGTAGTAGCCGGGCGTCATTTATCTTCCAAGAAAGCTCTCATACACTTCCCAGCTCTCACCCCAAGAACGCCATCATCAGTTCCAGAACACCACCATAAGAAAAAAAAACGTTTCTCCGTGCGGCGAGATAGTTCCTGATGCAGCAGCGAGAGTGCATTGGCCTGCCGCTTCCAGACGGATCGATATTCTCCGCCAAAGCGCATCTCCAGGCAAGCTTTTGGCGGGAGAATATGCTGTATTTTTTCTTCTTCGAAAACGATTCATACCCGTTTCACCGCGGCACTGCCGGAATGTATCAACGAGAGCGCAACAAACTCCCCGCCAGCAGATCGAGCGAATGCAAACAACAACCGTGGCCATGTGGGAGAAAAAGCTTTTGAAAATCGTCGACCCTTTCTACAGGGTAAAAAAGAGCGTTCTTTCGCCGGGTCCGCCCAAAGAACGCTTACTGCATAACATGTTGTCTATGGTCGTTGATCTGAACCGGCGCGCAAATAAAAAGCGCTCCCTGGGATTGGAGAATTCCGGGTGGCTGTGGGTTGCATCCGTCTGCTGGGTGAATGTCCCATTCGAGACCGAAATTACCAGCGGGCCTCGTGACTTCGGCGTCAACCCGTGACGCAAAGGGTTTCTCTACTTCCTCCAAATGTGTGCGGAATCGTGTTCAAGAGCTCCATGTCGTGTCTGCGGGCCGGCTTTGCGAAGCAACAAAAAAAAGCAAATAGGTCTCCCGGGAGAAAGGTTTAATTATCCTTTCCGGGGTACTGAGGGCTTTGTTTCACACGGAATAAGAGGCGCGTTGACGGCTTTGTCGGGAAGTTCAGGTGTCCCTTGGCTCATTACGAGCGCATTAGAACCGTGTGGAGAATAAACAGAGAAGTAAAAGACACTATCGCCGTAAAAAAAGCAAAAATTTCACATGGTCAAAGGAGTAAGGAAAAGCATTTTCCATGAGACCTCCATACCTTTCCGTGGGTCACTTTTGTGTTCCGTATTCGTAGCCGGTTTGGAAGCTTTTAATATCAACAGGCACGGTACTGGATGCACTTCTGCTCCGTGACTTAAGAAGCATACTTTATTCATGCGATTTGGTGCTTCGCTACCCGTACAACGATACGATTACTTCATGGAAACGATAAAGTCTCTTGCAGATATTAGCCACAAGCTTAGCGCACTAGTATATAACTCCTCTTTTGCAACATGACCCCCGAAGCTCGGGCAGGATATGCATTATTAATGGTAAATTACTTTTCGCTCACATTCGAGCGGAGCTACAATATTCATGCACTGTAGAGTCCATCGTTTTCCCCAGCACTCGTCATATCAATCCCCTTCTGATGGTGAGGAAATGCATCTGCAGTACACCAACACTCCACAGCTCGATTCCGAACTCCTCCCAAAATCAATTTATTCCCCACCTCAGCTCAGGTTGGGATTATAAGCCCGTTCAAATGGCACCGCTGGTGATGAAACGACCATCGTTCGAGCACGTTACCGTAGGGATCTCGATGTTGAGACCAAGGATTACACCGGTAGCGGAGTAGCGAAGGAAAGGGCTGGTGTGACATGGTGATAATTGAATTTTATTACCCACCAGCCACATTCGTACCAAACCACATCACGTCACAGACGGGCAATGACTACATAGAACGTACACGTACAGTTTATTTATTTTCCGTTGGCAAAATCATATGATGAAAATCGTCTTTTGGGAACAAATTTCCGGCAAGCATTTGAAAGGAAAGTTTCTTTTTATAATTTTGGCAGATTAGAATTGATCATGTGAGCAATCTTATCTCTGTCACAAGGGAGACAAAATTACTTGTTTTGAGACATTCAGGTCCTTTTGAATTTTTTGCACAAGAGAAATTAATTTGCCTGACAGTTTAACATGTACACAGTAGTATACAAACCACACCAAACACATCCATTTATCATGCTACATATATCCACTTGACATTTGTTAAGCCCGCGGCAAACTCATTCCAAAACAACTACCTCCTACTATGTCTTCCCATAAGCCAGAAAAGTGCATTCTAGCGTGAAGGACGTGATAAAGCACCCGTGAGTAGTGGTGGCTTACTGGTGTGTGACACTGTTAAGAAAACTGTACACTCCCAAGGACGTCAAAAGACTTCACGACCCTTAACCACCCCAAAAAGGGAAACGGGTGAACACTTTGTCGGAGGGCACGATTGGTCCATTTTTCATCATATCGACCATTGTCCACTCTCCCATGACATCAGGGCACACAGCCATGTCATGTATCGGTGATGTATCGGGGCGGGGAGTAGCTGCAGTTACTTTTTTGTTTCATTCAGGTCAATTAATTTTCTGATAGCAGCCAGTGCAGCGCTTTTTCGTTGTTTCCAATTGCAATTACGCAGCGTGGACAGTCGTTAGCGTCACTTTTGTACAGTAGCATAGCGAAAGGGTTTCGCTGTAACGAAGGTTGCCAGTGTCGTTTTGAGCAAATGAAGGAGAAGAAATGATTGATCGTCTGGTGTTTTTGTTTTTCGTTTCAGTATATCCTCCAGACAAAACCATCATCAAACTCGATCGCATCAGTTTACTAACTAAACTAAAATAACTTCCAAATTCCTAACCTAACCCCAAGTAAATCTCCGCGCGCTCGCTATCGCCCGAGCCCTAAACGACGAAACAAAACGTGACCGCCTATGTCCGCAAAGCCGGGTGCATGAAACAACCGTGAATGAAACAAGAAGTTAAACCCCACAACACAAATGCCAGCGTTAGAAATTCGGTCGCGGTTGATAAGCGAAAGTACGATCTAAAAACGACGCGACATTGCGTTGCCTTAGAATCTACGACTCCGTCACGCCCGGTCCTGTGTCATCCATCCGTCCGATTGGACGCAACGCCCCGGGTAGCACGCACACGCGGGATCGCGCAGGCTTCGATAGTGGTGGAAAGTAGAGCTCGCATTTTTTCGACTGCCTTGTTCCCTGCTTTCGATATGCGCTCTACACTACAGAGGCTCGCCCGTCCATCGGTCGGCCGTCCACAGCGCTTTTCTAACCAAAAACATGTCCCTAAAGACGGCTATCAACGCGTCGTGCGATTAAGCCTTTTTTTGTAGAACAGCTTGGCGGGCATTTGTGGCTCGCGTGCTAGGCTTGCTTCGCTAGCTAGATAGCCGAGCTGCCCTCTGAGGGGCAGCATTGGAAGCAAAAGAATGCGCGTCCTCCGAGTCGAGCGTGTGCTGGACGGACATTTTTGCATCTAATATCGTACGTACACACGCCCGACCATCGCTTGCTAATCAAGGTGGTATAAAAGTCCGGGAAGGTTACGAAACCGCGACCAATTGCTAGCCAGACACCTGGCGGTCACGTTATAGAATCGTGGTGAGAATCGAGTGTCCCAAGCAGCGCACAAGAACGGTGCAGTGTACAGTTAATTGTGGTGTGGTTTAGGCCGGATGATCCTACAGAGTAGTGCACTAGGTTCAGTTGTTTAGTGGATATTCTGGAGCACAGTGTGTCCTAAAGTGTCCCGTGCGCGATGAGGGAACCTCGGTGGATGACGTTACACACCACCGTCAGCTATCTGACGTGGACGGTGGTAGTGGTTACAGTGTTCGGAGCGTTCGGTGGTGTATCCAGAGTGCATTCTTTACCCTGCGGAGACCAGGGCAGCGCTCATCTGGCCAAAATCGTGTGCTTCATTTCGGCCTCCAACGAACATTATGACTACGACAGTCTCCGCACCGGGCTGTGTTCACATATCGTGCTCATCGACCTGATGGGCGTTGGAAAAGATGGTTTCCTGGAGGTGCTACAAACCTCGAGCCGTTCGCTGAACCGTTTCACCCGCTTGAAGCGGCACTTCAGTGACGTTGGCGACGAGGCCAAGTTCATCATCTCGATTGGTGGGGTGGCGCAGAAGTCGGTTCACTTCTCGCGCGCGCTTAAAACCGTCCAAAGCCGCTGCGCACTCTCGGATGAGCTGATATCGTTCATCATCAAACACAACCTGGACGGGATCGACATTGCCTGGTTCTATCCGGCCCAGTTTGGTGGGGCGGAATCGGACCGCACCAACTTGGTCGTGTTCTTGCGCGATCTTCACCTGCGCACGAAAGCGTGTGCGATAACGCTATCGTTGACGGTTGGCGTGGATCCGAAAGACATCGAGCTAAGCTACGACGTGCCGCGTATCAATGAGGTCGTGGACTTTGTGAACCTACTGACGAGTGATTACCATAATCCAGCCGCTCCGACACACATCTCGCCGCTTTACGGTCAGGGGCCACGTGACCGATTGAACATAGTAAGTACAGCAATTGGCCGTTTGTGCACGTTTCGCACGGATACTTTCAACATAACCTGGCTCCCTTTACGTCTTCACAGAATTATAGCGTGATGTCGTACATCGAGGCTGGTCTGAACCCACGGAAGATCATCATCATGAGCTCCTGCTATGCGTACTTGTACGTTTCCAAGATCAATAAAGAAGATCCAACGTGTTCGGCGAAGTTACGAACCGTCATGCGTCTGAGCTACTTGTCAGCAAGGGAGCTGATTACGCGTGAAACGCTCCAAACATCTTGGGACGATATGCGCCACGTACCGTACGGCACAGTCACCAACGGGGGAACCAAGAAATGGCTCACCTACAATGACGTTGAGTCAATCAAACGAAAAGCGGACTATGCGCTACACTACCAGCTCGGCGGTATGGGACTCTTCAGTGTGGATGAAGACGACTATGGAGGCCGCGACGGATGTGGACGTTATCCAATGCTGCGGGCAATAGTGTCTATCATATATCCCGAGCTGGACTGCACGGAGGAAGACACGGAGGACATTGAACACATCATCTGCCCGTACACTGGTTACATGACCGATCCGGACGAACCCGAATGCTACTACGTTTGTCAACAAGGGCTGTAAGTGCACCGAAGATCATTACCGGTGGATATGAAAAACATTTCACATGAAAACTATCTTCTTTGTAATTTTTTTTCCAGTGACGTGCAAGATTGTCCAAAGCAGTGTTGTCCCCAAGGGCAAATATTTAATCAAGTGCAAAATGGATGCTCTCCACCCGTTGTATTGCCAGCAAATGCAGTAACTAACGGCTACAATCCTACTCCAGAATATCCTACGATCGGACCACCTCCTTCGAATACGTATGATCCTTCCAATCAGCTACCTTACATACCAGGGAGCTCCGGTGTGTATAGGCTTAGCCCGACATACACTGGCACAGGGCAAACGCAAGTGCATCCATATCAACCAACATACACCGGTGCAGGGCAAACGCAAGTTCAGCCATATCAACCGATATTATCGTTCGATAATGCTCCACCCAACCCTAGTGGATCACCACAACATAACGCGTTGGTGCCTCCCATTTATTTTGCATCTCCATCCACGATGACGCCGGTTTACGCTTCCATCGATGAACCAATAATTGAAGCCTCCAACATTGTACCGCAGGTGCTACTAACGCCCCGGTCTTTCTCGGGACATATTCCGCAAGGTTCACCTGCTGAGATACCGCCCATGGTTATCTCAAGCCAGAAACCAGCGGAACTGGAGCTTCCTACAGAACCACCGGTATTGATTACACCCAAACCAAAGTCCAAGACGACACGGACGCCTAAAAATTCCCGAAAAAGGAAAAGTCGTTCCAAGTCCCATACGGCTAGTCCTACGACGACGGAGCTTTCTACCGTACCGTCAACTACCACCGCAACAGTTTCTTCAACGGTAATAGAGACGACAACGACGTCCACTACTACCGTATCATCAACTGTCACAACTACAACTCCCACTACCACAACTACTACAACTCCCGAACCAACAGAAGCACCCGAAACGACTGCTGAAACAACGTTCCTGACGGAGCCCGAAACAACCACAGCGAGCACGACCTCCTCTTTAGCAACCTCAACCCCAAGTACAGCCACAACAACAGCCCCAACCACCAGCACCGGCTCAAGCACAGCAACGGTAACGACTACGTTAAGCACTACAGTGACACCCAACGTGACTTTCACAGACAAACCATCGACGGCGATATCCAGCAGCAGCACACTGTCAGCAGTGTCTTCTGCAACACCAGCGACGACGACTGCGTTATCTCATTCAAACGCGACAAAAACGATAGCTACAACTGCCTCTACCAAACCGACACCCGCCGTAGACGAAGCACCTTCGCCGTTGGAAACAACTTGAGCGGCAAACTGGAGAGCCTACCAAAAAAAAAGACTTATACTGTTTAGCTATTTATGTTGTAGGTCTAGCACGAGGCAGGGAACTGTATTTATTACACATCAGCGTACTTTTAATAAACTTTTTAAAATAACCCAGCGCTGCTGTTACGGCACCAGCGCACGTTTTACCTGTGTCGCTCTGTTTGAGATTTACACACGAGATCTACTAGCGCCGGGCGAAGGGGAAACAACACAATTAAGTTCCGTGCTTCAATCTCGATCATTAAGTGCACCGAACAACACAACACTTTGTTCGCTAAATGAGTTCATCACTTTCAAAGTCAATAGGTAGGGGCCATAGCATGCATTTGCATTCATTTCCACTCCCAGGGAGGTCGACGGGCGTACGCCGAATCGTGTCGATGGACATGTTTCAAACGCATAAGTGGTCAACAATAGCACACGCAGTGCCAGAACGCACTGTATGCTCAATGCGAATTATGTCAACAGTGCCAAGGGTGGGCCGTGTACCAAACACCGCAGATACTGTACCATGACATATGGTAGCATCCAGATCCAGACACAGCAGTATGTGGACACACACACATACAAAAACAACCGGGTGGCCTTCTCTCCTTCAGTTGCCAGAAATACGAGCATCGACCGATGGCAGGAGGTGAATCGCTTCGGGGCTGATTTGCATTGAACACGACAAACAACAACATCACCTTTATGGTGGTCGTGTCTCGGCATCTCCCACATCCCCACCCCTACCCCCGGCGCACAAGTAAGGCCTTATATGGGTAGAACATTTTATTCGATCAATTTTCAGCCCTCACTCCTCGATTATCCATTCCTGCTTGTGCCAGATGGAGGTCGAACGATGGTGTACTGGTTGTCGTTTCGGTTGTTGTTGTTGTGGTGAGACACACTCAACTACTACACGCCGAGCGAGAAGCGTGGCAGACATACAGACACCCCGTGTCCCCGCTGGTGTAAAACGGCAAGATCATCTGGCGCCAGCGTCCGGTAGTGAAGGAAGAGGTGCTACGAACTTCGAGGGTTATCATCTTCGACCCTCACACCACCGCAAGGACGCCAGCCGTGTCTTTGCCTTTTGCGGATCGAAACGCCATACATGGTGCTGTGGATAGGCAATATGGCTTACCCTTCCGTACCGGGTCGCATATACCCATGGATCTAGTCTAGCTCACAAAACGCGCACCTTTCCCCAATTCCAACATCCTTCGAAGCAGTGTTCAGCTGGAAGCCAAAACATCACTTACCTGTAAAGAAAGAGGAAATAAAAACGTGGATTAGGATCGCACCGAGACATAAGCATTGCGTGGTAGTACTAGAGCACGTTTTACGGTGTTGTTTTCGATAGCATTGTTTTTACTCCCCAGAAGGCTCGATTTCGCACTGAAAAGGATTCAAATGATTGCGGCATTCGCAGCACTGCCGGCGTGGCTCACGTTGTTTCCGGTGAAATAAGAAACACGTGGGATAATAACCCCTTTAGCCCGGGCTAGCGCATAAATCTTCATGCGGAAACGGCGGTCGCCACACGTGAATTGGGCTATAACCCCGTACCAGTGCCTGTGCAAAATCCACCGGAAACAACCAACTTTGACGCAGGGATGGAAGGTAATCTTTGTGAAGGTGAAGTTTTGCACAGGGAAACCCAAGAAGATGGATAGAAGGGCATTATCGATCAAACACTGCCTAGCGCTCGTTGTTATCCGGCTGGTTTGAGGAAACCAACACACGCTCTGGATTTACTACAATGTTGCATTCTCGATTCCGGTCGGCTTTCGGCATCAACATCTGGACGTTTAATTTCCTTTTATTGGGATAATCAAACTTCAATTACTTTATGGTATCGCTCGTTGCAACGCCGTAGTACGTGTCGTGTCGTAAAAAAATCTCCCGAACGATTTGCATTTTAATTCGCCAAAGGTAGCACAGGCCAAAGGCTGCGAGCTCAAGCACATCCATAAATCAGTCTCAAGTCTCCATTTTGGGACACCCGGTGGAGGTTCGATGAGTTCGAGAGCCAAGATCATGATTACAAACGGAGACTTAGAGCCGGCTTCCGGACGCGGTTGGTTTAAAGTTTCACTTCGCCTCCAGCAGATAAACGCTCCGATCCCGCGTCATGCCACACCACCACCAGCTTTTGGGTGGAGTGCGCGATTACCGAGGCTACTTCCTGTGGAGGGTCTTTTTTTGTCCAAGGAGATGACCCCATACGGCAGAGGAATGAGGGTCTATAAATTATGACATTTTAAGTCCACAAGCGACATGCCCTTAAACGGGCCATGCCTTTTCCGTGAACGTATCGAAGGGATTTTAAGGGCTTCCAGCAAATGGTTGCACCAAAACTTCGGCACCGTGGTTAAAGTTGTGGTCTTCGCCTTCGAAACCAGGTGACTAACCGGGAGCTATTTATCTTGTTTTTATCGTTCTGGCAGCAAACGCAACGCTCGCACGGACGACCAAGTTTAATTAAACGATGTTAGCGGCATTGTCTCGACGAATGGTTGATAATGAACTGTTGGGAAGGGTGATAAGTGGGTGATAAAAGCACACGAACCGCGCACTGCATGTGCAGTGTTGGTTTGGTGAGCCGTTGGATGGTGATGCGAAAAGTGTGTTTAAAAATAACTTCACAAACTCCGTAAAATTTACGTACATGAGGCAATGAAACTGAAAATACGATCCATACGATCTTCCGCCTTCAAAGCGAGCAGAACTCAAAATAATTGCCAGCGGAAGTTTGTTTTTTATACGATACGATACGTTTGCCCGCGCAGCTATTAAACCACGGGCAGATTTACTACCGTAATTACGCCAAACAGGTAACACCATTAGCTCCTTTAATCGATGAGCGTAGAAAAACGCACATTAAAGCAGGTGCGGCGAAGAAATAGGAAGATGTCTGAATCTGCCATCATTATTTTCCAAACATATACAAAGGCACACGCACACACCCATTCCATCTTTATTCCCTGGTAAGAGTAAGAGAGTTTTGCTTATTAAAACTATCTCTTGCCTTCCTGTGTCCATAAGGAAACCTTCTTCATGCTGCAACCAGCTAGGTAAGACATGGTTCGGACTCGCTGCTTTCGCTTCCTCGTTTTGCAGCGCATTGCCAAACTTGTAACCTCCTGGCTGGCCGCGGATTTAATGGGATTTTAAACAGCGACCCC
>KI915041.1:16979758-17048935 GCA_000473445.2 Anopheles farauti
CGTTTGCCTATATCCATCCTTCTGACTCCAAGAAAAGCTCGTTAACTGCGTTCGCTAATCAGTTGATGGCGTGCACGGCGGAAAGTGCAAGTGCAGACCACCCGTGGTGCAATTTTTGACATGATGTAACACACGAAAGATCGAACGTTCGCACACGCAGTTACGACGCCGTTGACCTCCCGCGAATTCGCCCATCATCGGTCGCTGTGACGCAGGGGAAGCGAATTGATACATACAGCATATCCGGGCGTGTGTATGCGAAAGCACATCGTGCATACACGGTAACGAACGAACACGACCATCCTCCCACCGCCATCAAGAGTAATGTGTTCCCCCAACGGTCTCCGGATGCGGGAAGAGACTTCTCCAACAACGAGACACATTATCACACGAACGCGCTATGTTTCTACAGACCACAACACACGGAGCTGTTGCACAAAGCAACACGGAAAGATAAGCCGACACACACACACACGGTCGTACTGAAGCAGGGGAAGGAAGCAGAGGTAACAATTTGCAAATAACCAAATTTCACTTTCTGCGACTGAAATGGCCCCAACTCACACCCGCGTTCGGGTCTGGTGTCTCGAATGAGAAGAAATGATGTGTGGGAGCATTACGCCTTGCGACGGGGATCAACTTTACTGCGACCGTTGCTCAGATCGTACACGGTGACGGTGCTGTTAGTGTTGTAAATAGGGATGCAAAAAAAAACTGCAAACGAATGGATCAATTTCACCAAACGACTCGTTCAACGTTGACCGGAGCAGTGAAATGGAAATGGAGGAATGTGAGTGATGAAATGAGGAAGACATTACAGTTCTTCATCGGCAGAGAACAATACAGTCGTGAAAGGTAAGACATAAGGCCTTATGTAGCTGTAGACATAATTCCATTTAATAATAGACCTTTCTCCTCCGAGCTGAAGATATGCGAGATGTTATACTTTTTTTGGCAAAATTTGTCCAGTGGTCGCTAACAGTGATATTCATCAAGCCATAAAACATTTTTTATCAGAGCTCTAGATTACACAGTATTCCAAATTCGTGCATCACTCGTCGTCTAGAATAATGGCTGTGGTTTAAACGCCAGCGAGAGAAATGTTATCCCTCGTTCCCCAAATTTCCAACACATGTGGCTTCGGATCCACTTTAAAATCGTTCAAACGAGCTAATTGTGATAAACGCGATCGCATCTGTTACACATTATCGTACCGCTCGCTACGCTTTTGCTACTGCTCTATTGCGCCATAATCAAGCTTCCAATCGCGGCGCAGACTGTTATGAATAATCCTCTCGAATAGCCCACCAAGTCAGCTGCAGACTGCTCTACAATTCAAAAAAAAAAAAGGTAACAGCAGTGTTACATCACCCATCGCGCTCGCATCATCGACACGTCTCGATTGGCCTTGGAGGCACGATTAATCGAGACGATATTGAAGAAACATATCCGCATCGAAAGAAATGGATCCTACGTGCGTGTGCTCCCGGGTGCCGGTGCTTACTCCACAGATTGATTGCTTCGACGTACTCTTTCCGTAGGTCGTGTGAGCGTTTTTTTTTAATCTGCTGCTGTAACCTAAGCCCGAGCTCGTGTTGCGTCGATTTGTGTCGTTTGATTTGTTCAATTTCCATCCCCGACCCGGAAGGCTCCGTCACTCTTGGACGATGAAAACGGAGTGAGGAGATGCATTACGATACGATGCTGCCTTACCCTTGCGCGAGTGTCGATTTCAATCCCAAACCAAAATTAACTGTTACATGATGTAAGGAAAACATAAAAACCAATAAGCGCTGTTTGTCATCGAACTCGGGTCTCGCGTCTCGCTAGGAGAAAAATAAATAAGATCGTTTTTTTTTTTGTTCGAAGCGGATGTCTTCGAAACGACAAGTTCAATAATCTTAACACGGTTGCCTTTCAATTCCCACGGCATTAAATTCCATCCGTGGTTGCTCGATTGCTCGATCGGTTTTGTCGAACGCCATAGCTCACCCTCTCGCCGCGGGAAGACTCAATGTGCGGCGGAAAGTTAGAATCGTGCACAGAAAACTCGTTCTAACGACTACCAAGAGAGAACTCGACAAGCCAACAGCTGCAGCAACTAACGACGCAGCATGTTCTCAACCCTTCTCGCTCCTCCGCACCTGTGCACACACGTCTCGCACAGCTTTGGAGAGCCCTTTTACAGATTAGACATTGAAACCGGATCTGCTGGATACTGGCAGAGGAAAGTGAAGGTTGCTGCATGACAGCGTCTCATTCCATGACTCAACAGCCAACCGCGTGTGCCTATAGCTTTCGATCGGGCATTAATGGAAAGAAATCGAGAAGAACACAGCCCGTCTTCAATTAAGCAACCCCGCGGAGGATAGCAATTAGTTGTTGCGCACCCCACATATCTATTGAATCGATTGTCTGAACTTATATCTGACGTACTCCCACACCAACGCCGCACACTGACATTCCACCAAAGAAGCTTAACTTCTTGCTCAACAATTGCTGTCATTGACGTTCTCGCAACTCGGAAAAAAAAACAAATGGTACTGGAGTTGGTGGTTGATGGTGCTCTAGAGTTTAGTACCCAGCAGTACGCTGTACTACGCTAATAAGCTTGCCTGCTGCACTATTCTTTTTAATTAATCTACTTCTGCCAATTTACTGCAAAGTACCCTTCCTTCCTACTTCCTTCCCGACACGATCTATAAATAAATCCCAATAATTGAACGCGATTTCACGTCCTCCAAACAAGCGGCCGGTATTCACCGCAACAAACTTTACAACCACCTCCGACACACCTCGAGCTCAGCAATCGTACTCTCAAATACCTTTCCAAAAAGTCTGTTCCGTGCAAATAGGTCTCTTTTCTCGGAGACAGACCAGGAACAACCACCATCGCTTTACCTTCACGGTTCCGTGGGCAGCTTGCGAGACGCTGGAAAAGCTCTCCAGTCGCTAGCCGTCTAGTCTTAGCAACGCGCGCGAAGAACACACCTAGACTGGGGCTGCTCTCTCGTACTCCACAAACACCTTTTCTTTCCAACGTTTTCAAGCTGGCTTCAGTCGTGTTTGCTGGGGTGTGTGTTTTGCAAAACCGGCATCACGCAGCAGGTGCTTTTTATTCTGGCAGCAGCGTGCTGCACAGTGCAACCAATCGGTCGGGGGTAAACTGCCCACCTGCTCCGTACTAAAGCAATCGAGAAAAGGTAGACGGGCGTTAATACAAGCGACTTTCTTCTTAAGGTGCTGACGATACAGACAAATGCCTCCACGCTAACTGAACTGAAAAATCATCGAAAATCTAGTTCCACAAGCAGGATTCCATCGCCGTCTAAAACACAATGGTTGGCGCATCATCACCAATCGTGCATTGGAATGAGACCCAGAGTAAAGGACGGTGCACGGTGTACGCCGACGGAATGAGTTCCTTTTATTTATTATTCGCTCTTTGTAGTCGACGACGCCAGCCAGACATGAATTATGATGGTAATCAAGCCGAAGAATTCGATCCATACGAAACAACAATGCGATCTTCCAGACATTCCTGACTGGCTGCCATTTCTCTCGTCTCTCGCAATCGGTTTGATTGTATCCTACCCAACCACCAAATACTCACGCGCGCCCACCTGGGAGTAATATATTTTCACCGACACCTACCGGTCCTTCTTCGTGCAGTGTGTAGTGGTGGTTTTCGAATACGGATTCGGAATACTTAAACGGTAGCGGAAATTTAGACGTGACTCTGGTGGGACCTAGGAAAACTGGGAATGTGCACCCATTTTCCGATTAGCATGTTATACATGGTTGGTTCTCGTCTTGCGTTCGCGCCCATTGCTAGCTCCATTGCTAGAATGGTATTTTATCGCAGAAATCCTCGTACAAGATCGATTCCGGCGAGTGCGGAGAACGTAGATTATGCACATTATCGGTCGCAGGTTGAGCCCTTTGCCGTGCTGCTGCACATCCGGTACCAAAGATGAGATTCAAATGACGGCCAATATTCATTAGGAATCGGTTGGTCAGGAAGTGCGGCTGATGATGATACCGCTGGATTGGGATATGGGAATGCGAAATTGCTGTGCTAAAAGGGTAGATTATCATCCGGCGGGGGTTTCTGGCTTACGTGCCGGAATTGCCTGACTGCATCGGATAGAGAATAGAGGATGCGGTAAGGCATGATATTGATCGCTCGACATTACTTCACCATGTCACGCAGCAAAGATTTCCATTAGTTTACGATAACTATCGGCGTTTTAGAACGAGAAATCTGTTTATCGATGTTGTCAATTATTGCAGTGCAATTTTGCATACCTTACATAAACATTGCTAAAATTATTGAAAATTTTCAACACATCGTCGTTCATTTTTACGCAATATTTTACTCATGCCCCCGAACACTTCGACTTTTACTCTCAATGCAAAGAGCTACGAGCAAAAAGAGCGCCCAACCTTGAGGCTACTCCAAATGAACGAGTGGCGGGAAAATACGATAAAATGCCCACATGTTCCACCAGCGCCTCCACTACCCCAAACTACCCCAGCGGAGCAGCGCAACGTTAAAGCTAATTAACTTTTATGAATTTTAAATTAAGCATATTAAACATCGGTCTAAACCGATTCAACCGGGTTGCCGTGTAACGTTAACTATATACATGCTTGACGCTCACGCGTTCACTTTTCATAACCGTGTTTGAAAGTTGCCAAAACTCACCACACGCTAAAGCCAACCGTGCAAGCAAGCCGTGAGAAAAAAGGGGCTATTATGTGACTTTGCGTCGAAGCTCGGTCCTGGACAAAATACGTTACTTGTCTGCGCCATTTTTTAGGCTGGTCTGCTACACATCTAGCACGCTGCACATTGCTCCACAAACGCCCACGGCGCTGGTTCTATGCGCTAGCTATGGTTTACCTGATCGTCAGACCAGACGGTCTAATGCCACCTCCAGAGAGATCACACCCACCAGCCCCCACCTCACCCCTTCTCGGGTGTTGCACTCGGATGCTTTGCGCATTTCTTGCCGCTCCTTTCAGCGGGTTTCTGCAAGCGAGCGAGCGTTTTGCACGAGACACACGGCACGCCGACAAACAGGTTTCCGAGAGCCACGAGTTGGCCAACAGCCGGATCGGAATTTTGCACCAGCACCGGACTAGCGGACGGATTTGAGCGGACGGATATAAAAGCAACAAACCACACACCGGGTGAAACAGGTTTGCCATTTTTGGGGCCACCAGCAGGCTCTTTGGGCCAGAGGGTAAGCTCTTCCCCTTTGCAACCTGTACAGGGAGTGCGTCGGTGTGGCTGGGAAACCGGTTTCCCAATCGGTAGCACCCACCACCTTGTTCTTTGGACGGTGGACACGACACCCACCCCATAAACGGCAGACGATCTTGTGCTGTTCCTCCTTTTAGGTTTCCCGTGTCTCTTTCTGCGGCAAGTGAAATCTGTCCACTTTGTGCAAGAGGCACCGGATGTGGTTTTATTTGCGTGTTTGCTTTTTTTTACAGAAACAATGTGAATCATACCAAATGGATCGGACGTTTGATCGTACATTGAGAGTTTGCTATAATTGGCTCTAATTTGTCGAGTGCTTTTCGTCAGAAACGGAATTGATTTTTAAGCCACAGAAGTTGGCGAAATGACGATGAAATAATGTAGGAACGTAGATAAACTTGAAGTTCGAGTAATAGCAATAAAAACAGCTTTAGATAATTCTAGCTAGTTTAGAACCGAACCAACATCATGAAGAACCAAAAAAAGAGACTCAATGTTTGAAACTATTCGACGAAAACTACTCGCAACTGACGACGAATTTTCTCGAGCGAATAGTTCCCAGATCTAGTTCAGGTTAATGGTGCTGCACACAAAACACAATACAATACGTTCTCTGCTTAAAATAATCACTAGTGCAACAAATTCAACCCACCGTGCATTTTGCTTGGACGATTACCAAGCATTCCTTTCGGTAACCGCGCGTACGAGCGGAGAGCAAATTTCTCTTCGAGACGAGAAGAATTATTTTCAGAAAAAAACCTCATGCGCCTATTCGTTTGGGTGACATTTCGCTGCGTCGAAGAATGCCTACCGTACACGCTAGAAGGTGTCACTAGATCGGGAAGAACTAGATAACACACCGAGACAGATTGTAGTTGCGATGGCCATGAAATGTTTCATCGTTTGTTGACTGCAAGCAGAGCGTAGGGCTCGGCCCTTTGTGTAAAGTTAATACACTTCAAACCCCTCCCAACAAAACACTAATGGAACTGTCCAATCACGAACGATTGCTTTCTTTTGACAGCGCTATTATGATGCTTCCGATCGGTTTAAATCCCCATAAACTACCATACCCCAAAAAGCCCCAAAAATCCTTTCCTTGATTAGAGCGCTACCGTGAGTTTTTGTTACCACCAGAACCTTGATGAACGGTAATGAAGATAATATCATAAAACTGGTACCGACTGCTGCAAACCCACAAAAACCGTTCTGGACGAACCAAACCGTGCGTCCAAAAAAGCGAAGGACGGCAAGGATTGCATGGTTAGTTTTTTTTTTCTGTGGTGGAGAGTTTATCTTCCCTACGTGACTTTTTCATCAGCTGAATTATACTCGGAACAATGCCTTTCACATCGGCCGACCGAATGTGTCTGCATGCAGTGGAAAACGGCAGGACACACCTTCATCCCTCGCACGCAGGAGGCGCTCGGAATGGTTTGAAAATTCGTTTACTACGTTCCCTTGGCAACACCAACACATGCATACGCGATATTCTACTACACCCATCCCTCTCACACGCACACTCTCCTTCTCACTCCTACGAGACTCCTACGAAAAGGCATGCTGCCGACGGTGATGGCATTGCCGTTTGCGTGCGCGTGGAAACCAATGTCCCGATCGGGATGGGGGATGAGTTGTTACCGTTTCCGGTCCAGCCAAAGCCAGCCAGACATAACACAACAGTCCCGAAACGAGCCGAACAAACCCCGTCACAGTGATAATGTGCCGGGAGTTCCATTCCCTCTGCCCGGGGAGACGACAAAAACGCGGCGGCATCGTTGCAGCGAGTTTAAATTCGCACTCCAACCCTCTCCTCCGTGGTGCCCTCGGGACGTGGGGGAAAATTTCTTAAAATATTCCACCAACGTATCTCCGGCCCGGCGGACGGAGGCTAGGAGGAGTGTGCAGATCTTGAAACCGGTCGCCCGACGACAGCCCCTGCTTTCAGCTAGGGGACACCACCAATAGGACCGTGAAATTCGATTGTGTTGTTCGGGCTTTAATTGTGACGAGGGTGAAGTTACGCTGTTATTCCGCACATCGCCCGGCGAATGAATCGACTTTAAATGGCGTCAACGTTTGCGGAAAAGTTATATCTCCATAGGTCAATGCCAGCTGAGAGGGAGAGTTGTTTGACTGCGGATAAAACGTTGTTTGAATGCAGTCGGCTGTTCTTCCAACGAAGACGTGAGGAAACAACGAGTATTTGAGAATTTTCAAACTTTACTAGACATCGGTTTCCCTTTGCAAACATGCCAAAAACGCATCAATCCACGCCTGACATCAGGGAGCATACAGTCGGTAACCCAAAATCGGCTACCTTCCGTGCCATAAATCATTTGTCTTGCGTCTTCCAAAATTCAGCGATAACGTTATTTGGACTGCACTTATCAGCGGAGCGTTTATCGTGCCTACCGCTCTCTATCACAATCGGTACAGACCAAAAAGCATGAGTAATACATGAAAACTCGATTTGAACACATTCGGACGCATCGAGCGTTTGAAACTGGAGACAGAAAGGAAACATACCTGATTTCTTGTAACGTTTTAAAAGCTGAAGCTTGAAGCTGATTGCTTCCGCAGGCGGTTGATGAGGTTGTCGGTGAGAACCAAAACTTGCCTCACCTTTGCTTTACAGGTAGTGCCAAAATCTAACCTTTTTTTCTTCTTCTCCGTGATCCCTTCTCATGCACAAAAGGGACTGGGAAAAGTGTGGCACAGTTTTCAATAATCTGCTGTTTCTTCGTGTAACACACACACACCGGACACACCTGGAGAATCCTCCGTTTTTGCTTGCGCTCCCTTTCTTTTCGGAGATGCAATTTTTTTTTTGCACTATCTCTTCACATAAACACGATGCACGGTCACTCACACACAGACACACACGTAAAGCTGTTTGTTTCCTTTTACTCACTTCCTGGCGATGAAAAGCCTTCGAAAAAACGCATCGAAACGATGAGGAGAAGAGGGTAAACAGATTGCAACAGCACTGCAGGCTTGGCAGGGCCGCGAAGGGTTTGGAATTACGAGTGCGCGCATTTACAACCACTGAACACAGAGAGAGAGAGAGAGAGAGAGAGAGAGAGAGAGAGAGAGAGAGAGAGAGAGAAAGAGAGAGAAAGAACTGAACCCAAAGCCGGGGACTCTTATCGTAAACCTTCTACAACTGATCCGCTTTGTGTAAGGGTGTGTACGTGTACGATATATGCGATGTGCATCTTTTTCAAGGCCTGCTTGGTCACCAAGCATTTAATATCGGACGACCGAGGAAATAATGTAAAACGAGATTTTGGGAGCAGCAACGCCTACTACGATCGCACAAGGAAAAGGGCATTGTGGAGCACTAACCTAACACATCTTCCAGGGCATCGCTACGGTAGAGCGTAAGATCTGATCTGAGTGCGCCCGGTTACAATGCTGCCCCTTTCTATTGTTGAGGAAATCACGCATGATAGAAGGGCAAAAAGCGCCCATGGCGCTCGGAAAATCGAAATCGAAGAAGAAACCAAACCCAAACTACACACCATTTGTCTTCATCACCCTATGTCCAAGAGACGTTAGAGAAGGGAAGACGGTCACGAACGGGCTGGGTAGTCGGCAAGCAAAAAGTAAAACGGAGAAAAACATACGAAAATAAACACAACCCGCCATATTGGAGGGTGGGATCGCAGGAGATCGTGCACGCGTGAGCCTGCGCGACAACACACGGGCTTGAGGCGTTGTTTGATGATGATGATGATGGATAAAGTTAAGTCACAAGTTCCGCCGCCTGCGCTCATTCACAGCCCGAAGCTTGATTAGTTCCGCAGGGCGAAGACAAGAGGCGACAGTGCATGAAAATGGGCTGAGAAAAAGACACCTCCGTTTCATTCCGTAGGTGAAAATGTTAATGGATGTTTTTTCGTCGGCAAACGGACACCTAAGGACGCGCCGCAGATGATCAATACCCATCATCATCTCGCCTTTCCAGCTAGTGTCCGCTAATGGGACGCCAGTCAACAGAGAAACCTTTCCATTTCTAGCCCTACGGATAACAACAACTGCTTGAAAACATAAAATCAACGTGTCGGGGTTATTTTCGTGGCCATCTATTGCTGAACTATTAAAACCAACTTCCACCCGCTCGGTGGTCTAGTGGAGGGTTTTTTTTCTGTTTGTGTGATGATGCTTGTCCTATTGGCATGGCCCGATTGAGTGGTGCCCTCTTCGGGTAGCTTTATTTTTTGTGTTGTCTTCACCCATTCCCGCGAGAAGAGCAGAACGAGCTGGTGATCATGAGGAAGCGACCGGTTTTCGTTTCACGTTCATTTCCTTACGTGAACGTGACCAAAACCGAATGGCTGACGCGCAAAGGAGGGAAGAAACACGGGTTCCCTTCGAGGGTTTTCAGTCGTTTCGATAGCCTTCTCAAAAGGCTCTCGCTTCGTTACAGGAGATCAAACAGACGCTCGCTCACACACAGGCACGGTTTTACAGCACGAAAATGGGCGCTGCTCCCAGACGCCTCCCGTCTGTTGGTCGTTGCATATCAAGCGATGCAGCAGTTCGTGATTGCTGCAACACTTGCAATACGACGAAAACACACCGTTTGCTTTACTTTCGTTTTCAATGCTACCACAAACAACGTCAGCGATGGGAACACACTGATCCGTCCATGCCCGTCTTGGGCAGAACTAGGTCGAACGCGATCGTGCATGTTTGAAAATTGCGACGCACGCTAAACACAACCGCTGGAGAAGAATGCAGCAACACAGCACAACAAAACACACCATCACACTATCATCCGACTTGCCGTCCCAGTGTGCGATCTCGTCAATGAAACAAAACGCGGAACCCGCAACACAGCTGACATCATATTCGCGCTATCATCAGCGTTCGAACTTTTCAAGGTTCTGTTCACCCCTCGTGGAGTTAAATCACTGTTCCGGTTTTTTTCTGTTGTTTAAACTAAAATTTAACGTACCCAAACAAAAGCGCGCACTTGGTCGTTTTAGAATGCACAAACAAAACACTCAAGCCGCCGTGTCAACGCGCGAAAAACGCACATCCGAACGCTTCGAGAGTAAGAGCGGGACTAACGCACACCAGCAGGTCAGGCGGTTTCGTTAATGCTACCCGCGCCTGTGTGTTCGCCGAAGCTTTGCTGTGCACATGGCCTGCTTGCCCTGCTGCTTGCCCGCACGCAAACTCACAACTCGGTGCGAGCTCTCGGCAATGTTCGGTTCGTAAAGCCGAACATTTACGAACAGTCCGTTTCGCATGACAACAAGAAATGTCAGAACAAACTGAGCCACACAGAAGCAGATTTAAATCAAACATTACGTTAAATAACGATACGTATGTAAATAGTTGATTAACATGTTATATGTATTAAAATGTGGTAAATAAAATAGAATATTAAGATACATAAATATAATAATAAAACATTATTTACTTCATTTTTGCGTACATAATGAACTAAGGTTCTTTGCATCGTACACCGACATTCAACTATGTTTTCATAGAATTCAATTAAAAATATAATATTTATGATTTATTTCTGACAGCTGCGGTTAAAAAGATATGCTGACAAAAATGTTATTAAATAAATTGATCAAACAATGTTTTCATAGTAATACTTTTATATAATCATTCTGCCACCGGTAGAATCTCAACATCAATTATTTGCGCTATTTTATGACAAAACGCTCACGGAAGCCATGTTTGATAAGACCCAGGACGGTCGATTGCAACTGGTGATCAGAAACCTGTCGGCAAGCCTCAAATGGACCTGCCGATCGAACCTGATATACGCAAACCCCGTACCACTACCAACCACAACCAGTTCTGGACAGAAGACTCTCCCTCCGCGTACGTGAAAAGGAAAGTGAAACCTTCCCGAGAGCCAGACACTGGCCACTGGTGGCGTGCGCCTTCTTTGGCCTTCATGCGTCCCCGGGCTTGTGTAATTATCACGCCAGTCCAGTGCGAAATGACCGTGAACGCGAGGGGAAACGTGGTGCCCATCATATCTCAGGTGTTTCTGCGGCCGCTCGCTCTCCCATCCACACAGATCATTGCACATACGCAAATGTTTGAAGGCTTAGGACAATCGACACAAGGTTCAAGGTCGATTAAATTTCGGTGAGTTTTCACTCAACAAATGTTTCCACTCGTGCGCACCCACCCACACACGCGGTTGTAAAAGAAATTGCCCAATTTTGTGCCTCGCGAAGCACAGCAAACGCCTCCTACGAACGAAGATTTCATCAGATGCGCGCGGGAGGTGCATGAAATAAAAAGCTTTATGATCGTACCACTGATGGAGACCTTCTCCATCTCTTCTTTCTTTCTCCATTAAACCAATTCGGAGGGTTTCGCTGGCGCTCGGTCACACTCGAGTGCATCCGAGACAAAACAAGAGCATCCACCGTCCATCCTAAGTGACGAAGAATAATCCTTCCACGGTACGAATGCCGCAGATGATAACTCCCCAACCCCCCGAGTGGACAATGGAGCAATGATATGAACTCAAGTGGGAAGACTGATAGAAGGCATACAACAACAAAAAAGACAACATAATCATAATCGCATGCATGGATGCGTGTTTTAAGGATGACGCAGTTCCTTCCCCACCTTTAACAGAACACACAACGTGCTCGGAACGATACACATAGCCCGACGCACTTCAGATGCGCCCCTTTTGATGGCATTTTTAAAAAGCGCCCTTTTGAGTTTTATGTTCGTTCGTGGAACTCCGGCTTCTCCAGTCAGCTTCTTGCAGTCATGCTGGCTGAGCATTTATGTCGGTGCTTTTGCGTAACACGAACACACTTGGCTCGACTCGTGAGGGTCAATCTTTAATTGCTGACGAATGGGTTTTCGCGCCAGACACCGCTCCCCGATCCATACGTAATTCAGTGAACAGAAGATGATCAAACTCGGAGCGTAATAATTCGTAATGTTGTGACACTTACCCTTCGTTTTGACGACGGCGTCTTGCCACGGCCGGGTTTTTGTTGATCGACTGCAGCTCCCGATTCACTGACTGCGTGTCCGCCTCGGTTCCGGCGAATGAACGCGGGAACGGTACCGGGAGCGGTATGTAAGACGATGGCATACCGCCACTGCCACTGTTGGCCGTGTTCGATACGTTGCGCAGCATCTTGGCGAGGTTCTTGCCCGGTGCGACACCGTCCTCATCGTCATCGTCCTCCGACTCGGACGAGGAGTGCGTGGCAGCTCCGGCGTGAAAGTTGTTCGGGGATGCTGCATCGATCGTTGAGACGGTGGTCGATTTCTTCAGATTGCTCACTGCCGAGTGGGTCGAACGCTTCAGGCGCGACTTTAGCTCCGAGTTCAGATCAGCCGGGAACAGTCCGACGCAACCTGACTTCGACTTCAGGATGCCGCCCTTCAGCTCCGCCATGAACGGAAGCTTCTGCGCGTTCGGCGGTAGGTACGCCGTGGGTGGTTTCCGAGGGCTCACTTGCTCTGCAAGGGCGACCATGTACGCACGCGAGAGTGGATGAAAAGAAAATGTGTAGATTAGTGATTTGCCGCAAACGAATGAGCATTCCACAACAACAAAAAGTGCTATGTTGAACAAATGTTAGCTTAGCAACGGAACGACGAGATTCAAATATGAAACAAAACGCATGGCACACAATTAGAGATAGTTTGCGGGTGTATGTTGAAGCATAGCGTATCGTTTTATTAGTGATGTCTAGCGATTAAATTTAAAACAACAGAAAACAATGAACACGTTTCAATAAAGCACACGCACACACGCACACAAATACAAACAAAGCACACAATGCCACACACACACAGGATTAACTCGAAGCAAGTGCTGCGTGATCGAAAGCGATAACTTTTAGAACGGCCACCAAATATTTGTTTTAATATGTTACATCCAACTCCGGTGAAGCTATGGAGATGCTCCTTTGTAAGTCAGCGGCAGCGGCAGAGTCGGTGCATTTAATACTACCGAACATCCCGTCGCCTTTTGCAGGGTCCACAACCGAAGAAAATGTTTCAAACTTCCACCCATCACCCAGGTTTGGAAAACAATCTTACAAAAACGATGACACCACACCCTAGGAGCCCAGAACAGAACAGAACACAACAGCGAAACGTTCCCGACCTTGGTAACCAGTTAGCCCCATATCTCTCGTGGAAGTTAAAGGTGAAACGAAACACAACGGAAACACCGGTATATAGTAGAAATCGAACGTACCCGTCGCATCACATTGGTCTGGAAATTTAAGTACATTTTTTGGGAGTGGAACAGCTTCAGTGCTGGGGAACGGCTTTTGAGCAGTAGACGTTTTCAGATATAGAAGCCACGGCTAAAGCAGTTGCGTGTTGGCGTGCTGTCAGCGATAGTCGGTGTAGGTGTTGATGATGCCAAGATAATGAGGAGGAAGAGGATATGGTTGTTCTACGCCTTCAACAGCTTCTTATCAATGTTCTTTTAGTCCCACTGCGTAGTTCACTTGCTCGTCGTGTTGTTTTCGGTTTTGGAATGCTTAATGAGATCTCCTTAATGAGTGTCTTCAAAGACTACCGTGCGAATTTCGATCCTTTTTTCACAAATATGATGGTTTTGCTTGGCAAGATCATTGTTTTTGTTCATAGTTTAACACTTGTTGCTTTGTTTTCATTGCACTTCGTTTACGACTTAATGTTGTTACGTCTAAATGTTCTTAAAAATCTATACTTAGATGCACGCACTCACACTCACACACATGTACACATAACATATAGTATTCGTTTTCTACAATAAAAGCTTACAATTTTCATCATAGTACATCAAAAGTATAACATATTTCTCACTCAACTAGCTCATTTACAACAACCTTCGGGAGGGAGAAGAGAATGAAAAGAGGAGGATGTATTAGCTGAAATATCCTTCGACAAATGCATGAGCACTAGAAACGTAGCATTATCTGGCTTGGCATTAACGTGATGTTTTAGAATTAATTAAAGTTTTGAATAAATATGGCGTAAATTTCAAATCGTTTGTTCCGCCTTCAAGGAAAATATCCTTCGCAATACAACTGCTAGAAATCGAACAGATGGTAAATACTGCTCGAACACTGCACGACTACGGGAACATCTGCTTACAGTGCTACTCAACAGATGGCGCTAGCAGCAGTTAAAAGAATCGTTCAAATGGTTCGTTTGACTGAGACTCTTACCTTGTCGAAATAATGCTACGTTTCAAAGCCCGTCTCTAGCAGTTCTCTAGCAATAAGGTGTATTAGAACACCTACGCTCATACACCATAAAACACACCTATAAACAGCTTATCAAACTCCGTATCCGCCATGGACAGATCCTCGGTGGTAATGTTCAGCTCTTCGACTGTGTTCACCAGCTTGATACTACTGTTTTTGCAATGCTGCTCCCACACGCTTCCGGTGTCACTCGCGCCACTCGCAGCAATAGTGCTTATCAACGACTCCAACCGCTGCTCCAGTAGCAACGATTCCTTCTGCGGCATGGATTGTGAACGCGGCCGTATCGGCTGCTTACAACCGCTCCCGACAACCGGCGCCGTTGACTTGGTCGGTGTTATCCCGTTCGCTTCCAGTATCGAGCAGGTGCGCGTCACAATCAACGATTTGCCCGCGGCATCCTGTGCCGGCGAACTTTGGCCGCTTGCAGCAACCCGACACCCAAAGTACTTGGCAAACCGATCGTCCACCAGCGCAAACTTCGAGCTACCGTTTCCTTTGCGCGTGAAGCTGCGAGAAAACATCGACGAGTTGTTGTTGCTATGCGACACGGATCGCTCCATCGTGGAGTCGAGCATGTACGAGCGCTCTGTTTCACCGGCAGCCGCCGGCATGCTTTCGCATTCCCGTTCGCCCAGTAGCAGCCCGTTTCTGTTGCGTCCCGACGGTGACGGTGGCGTATCGAATGTGGTGCCGGGTGCTTTCAGTATCGACGACACGTCGAGCGTCATTCGCAGCCGGTTCCACTGGTTGGCGAGACTGGACACTTTGCCCTTGGTGACGATACCGTCCAGCTCGGACGACACGTCCAGCGAGGGATCCTTCTCCCGCTGCACCGGCTTGGACCGGTTGGACGTGTTGAGGAAGTTGCGCTTCAGCGCCAACACGTTCGAGCTACCACCCTGCGAGCCCTGCGACGGCAGCGCCGCTCCTCCCCGACCGGACCCATTCATGTGCTCCACGCCACTGTCGTAATTGTTTTCCTTGCCCGAGTCCACGCTCGAATCGCTGCCATCGCTGGCATCGTCGCCGTTGTGGTGCGGGATCGCTTGATGCGGACTTTGGACAACGTTTGCCGTGCTGTTGAAGCATGTAGGCGTCGAGGCGGCAGTCATAAACTTCCGTCGTATACGGTCCACCTTCGGCACGATATGCTGCAAATCCGTCTCCCCTTCCGACCCGGTCCCATTGGTTGATCCATTTTCCTTATACTCTTGGTGATTGTGGTGGTGGTGCTGCTGCTGCTGCTGCTGTACGGAAACGTTATTGTTGCTATCGTTTAGAAACTTGGGCATCACCAGCTTCCCGATCGTGCGCACCTTTAGCAGCGTTTTCTTCCGCCGAACTACTGCTCCGACCGGGGTAGTGGTACCGTTTCCGTTTACCATCGCTGTCACCACCAATGCCGGAACGCCCTCTTCTCCGTACTTGACGGGAGCACAGCCGCTGGAGAACAGTTTGACCTTCTTCGATACTTGCAGTGTCGAGGGATCTGGTACCGCCGGAAGCAACAACGACACAAGGCACGGTACACACGGTACGATACATTAGTGTCCCACACCCCGCGGAAATCCCCGATTGCACATTTATTCCAAAGCCAGGAGGTAGCACAAGTAAGAAGGTTGTTGTGTTGAGTGTCGAGTGTACAATTATGGATGTTTTTGTTTTTGTTTTGGTTCAATCCATCAGACATTTTCATTGCGATTTCAGGTAAGTGCGTGCGCAAACAGTGTGGTTTTATGTGTGATTTGTTTTGTTGTTGGGTTGTGTGTGTGTGTGTTTGTCGTATATGATAAATGCGTGATTTTTTTGCGTGCAAACGTGGCGAAAAGAAGAAAGAAGAAAATAAAAGTAAAAGAAAAGAAATGAAAAATACAGCACACGACTGCTATTAAATGACGCCCTGCTGAAACTGGGCCGCGCATCGACGCTCTAGGTACACGAGAACGTATTATAAAAATCAAGAATGGGAAGTTCTACGACTTTAACAGAATCGGTGCATCGGTCACCGGTACGACGAAACCAATCTAGATGGTTCCGCTCACAAAGGATATAGGTCAGCCCAGCTGACCGGGGGTGACTGTCCCATCAACTGTCAAAACATCTCGATCGTGACAAGTCAGTTCGCTGCTGCTGCTGCTGCTGCTGCTGCTGCTGCAGGTGTGTGATTAATCAAAACTGAGAAAGAAAATGGCCACATGACTGATCGGGCACATGCAAGCCAGCCGCTGGTTGCAAACTCGGTACGATATGAACATGCTATTAATGCACGGGAAACAAGTTCGTCCAAAGCAAAACGGAAGGAAATGAAACAAAAGTAGGCAAACAGTTGGTGTTAACAATCAACATGCAAATCTGCGTAACAGTTACGGTGGATATAATCTGTGGTTAAAAACTTGACCACCGGTACAACGCTTGAAAACGAAACATGTTCCGTCTTCAAACATGCATCGGTTGACATTTTGAGGGAACGTACACCGAGAAGAAGTCTTTAGGAGAGCAACACAATCAGGGCAAGAAGCTAGGAAGAACATGGGGAAATAGTTCTTACCAAACTCGGCGCCGGAGTCATCGGAGACAATGTTGTTGTTGTTCGTTGGTATCGTGTTCATGGTTGGTTGGGGGACGGCGGCGGGTTGGTAGGCCGTGCCGATGTTGCCGGACGCAGTGCGATACTGGCCACCGGTTAAGCCACTGTTGATGGCGTTATTGCTTCGTTCGATGTCGGTTGGGGAGATCGTCTGCGTGTTGAATTGAGCTGTGCGGGTAGGGAAGGGGAGAGAAAATTAATCAATATCCGCGTGTCGTTCCACCGCCCGCACAATGTTCTTCTGTTCGACATGTTCGATCCTTTGAGCTAAAGCCACAGAAAGAATGTGCAATGTTTTTAAAAAACGACGACTTTCACCATGTCGCATCGTTGTACCGGCATAATGACATATGCTAGTACGCATCAAACTCCAAATGAGCTAAGTAAACGCATGACGAATGTTTCGAATGAGCGCATCTTTTCGAAGCTATTTATACGCGGCGCAAGCTAACGATGGTGAATGATAGATAAGACATGCATTTTCCGTGCGGCCATTGGTCGGGGCTCCTTCTGCTAGCGGATGGCCCAAAACCTGCATTAGTTTTCTCACTCTCACACGGACACTCACACGAACACACCATCGCACACACTAGCGAGCTGGTGCGTATACACGCGTTTTTTTCCATCGTTGGCTGCCGAAAAGGGCGAGGTGGGGAAGGGTCCCCCGAAGGATGAACGGATAAAAATAACACGCACACTTCATTATACTCACGAAGTGGAGTGTCATACTACTGCTGTCCTCCCCCCTTTGCCATCCCTCCAAAGCGCCCCGGACACTCACACACATACACACACATACACACACGAACGCAGACGCCCGGCGATGACACAGATTTTCCGGGTGCAAATCTCTTTTCCCCCGGTATCCACCAAAAAGGCGAGACTTGGCTGCGTAACCGGCGCTTAGATTCCGGCGCCCTAGACTCATATCCAACCTCTCGGATATGGTGGATATTTTCGGTTCCAAGCTCGTCGTGCGCTTGTGTTTGTATGCAGCGGTTTCATTCAGCGGTACTTACCTCGCCTCGGACGTGGAACGATCGGCCGGCTCAGTGGGTTTTCGTTCTCCTTCAGCTTGCTCTCGAGCTGGGCAAACATGCTCGCCTTCGCCCGGACACTGCTGGATCGTCGCAGCAATCCCTTGTCAGTGCCGTCCTCACCTCCACTGCTGGCGCCACCGCCACCACCGCTGCGGCCAAACCCAACACACCCTCCAAACATGCCGGGGTCGTCGTGTTGGTCGTCGAGCTGTTCCTGCCCGGGTCCGGTTCCTACCGCCGCCCTCGACGTCGAATCGCGATCGCTCAAATCACTACTGCTGCCACTGTCCGGGGAGGACGAGATGCTCCCACCGGGAGAGCTATGCCCGGCCCCACCACAACTGTTACCTCCCCCCGCGCGAAGAATCACCTCACCTTGCTTGCTGGCACCACCGCCGCAGCTACTACTATCGCTCGCACTACTATTGCTGCTGGACGGTCTCAACTGGCGCGCACCGTTCGTCGGTGACCGAAGGGCACCTATTGCCGGCTTACTATTGTGACGACCACCCGCCGGCTCACGTTGCCGCTCGTCGTCCGATTCTTCCGCAACGCGCACCACCACCAGCTGTTCCTCCGCCAGAAGCGGCTCCTCGTTCAGCTCGTTCTCGTCGTCGTCGTCGATCGTTTTCTTCGATGGTGACTTCTCGCTGTCGCTCGTCTTCACCGAGGACGACAGGACGTAGTCGGTGGTGCCGGACAGTTCCTCCGTGCCGCCGCGCCCACAACCCCCAAACTGTACGCCCGAGTCGGAGCTCAGTGAGGCTAGGTTAAACTCCCCGCTGATGATCGAGTGTGAGTTGGACTCGGCCGTACCAAGCGTGGGTGAGAGCAGCTCGAGCGAGGAAGACGACGGTTTCGGATCATCCACCGCAAACGGTTTGTTCTCGCCGCGATCGACCGAATGACCTCGCTGCTGCTGCTGCTGGCCAATCAATAACTCCAGCGAACTTCGCAAACAGCTGTGCTCCGGCGCTATTCTTCGTTCCGGCGCTGGGTTCACGGATTCGTTCACTGCTGCTTCGCAATGTTCAACTGAGCCACGATGACCGGCGTGCTCATCGCGGAAGCATTCGGCGGCATACTTCGACACAGACCCACGATCATCATCGCTACCAACACACTCAGGCGAATTCGATCCACAAGGCGACACCTGCTGCTGCTGCTGCTGCTGCTGCTGCTGCTGCTGGGCACTGCGTTTTGAAGAAGCGTTGAGTTTTGAAGAAGAAAAAGCAAGAAAAAGAAATCGAACAATTCAGATCACACTCGCACACACACACATAATCACAGCAAACGGATTTTTTTTTTAAGAAAATAAAACAAAAAAACGGCACAATGTAAAACATCACACAAGACGTCACAATTTTCAATCCGAAACACACATGGGGTTTGTACATGGGGATGAAGATGCTGATGGATCTAACTGACGCATGCACCCAAAACGGTTCTCCCAAATACGAATGGGGGAATGAATATTTAGAATAACAAAATGCGACACGGCACGAGTGGCACGGGAGGAAAACCCCCGAAGCCCATCCACAACACACAACTATCCGTCAGCAACGGTCGGGTCGGCTAGAACGTATTTTTAATTCCTTCCCGCGCGAACACACATACACATTCGCCAGCCCATCGTCTAGGCGATCGTACTTCGCAACCCTACCTAAACGCTCCGTGGCGACAAACCTAATCTCGCGCGTTTGCTTTTCACGGGTTGATATGCACTAGAGACACCCGAAAGGACTGTGCTAGAGAGCGTCGTTCTAACACGCCTAGTGCATCGCCAATTTCCAATCGCAATGGCCACTCGAAAGGAAACACCGACGGTACACCTAGAACGTCAACACACACGCGGAACACCGAAACCTTTCGAACCGAAACCCACCACCCCGAATTGTGGGGTTTTGAATTCAATAAATTCACTTTCTAATTCACCCACGAATAGCGTGGCACGGGCGGGCAGCTAACACACGCCGCGAAGACGTGCTCGAAGATCGCCGAAGAACACCGGACGAACCGCGCGCTTATGTCAGGCGAACGGATATAGACGTACTGTTTCGGTTCGTGCCGTTTTTTCGCTCCGTCGATGCGCACACACCCGACGGTGCAGCGCGAGACGTACGAACGAGATATATGCTCCTAATTCCCCTGGGTTTTGAGAAGGTGTCCGCTTGGAGGGGTGTGGGTGTTGGAGGACCTGACATACGCACGCGCGCTTGCGCACCAATCGCTCCCGGCTCACTTGTGGAACGGGAAGTTTGGCCAGTGTAGAGCACCGTACAAGTACATGCGCTCACCAATGCCTTCGCTTTTCTCTCGGACTAACTTTTTGCTTCGATTCACTATACTACTCCAGATAGCCTTCGGCTAGTGGATGTGAGGACGCATGCGTCTTACTGTCAGCTGTCTTGCTGTTTTCACTAGGACAATGAGCTAAGATTCGAAAACGATGGTGGGCCACGCGTGTTTCAGAGGAAATCCCGCACATCTTGCACATTTGTTTTGATTCCTTTGCCCTCCGCGTTCTAAACACGTCCAGTCGCTGACGAAGGCCACGTGCAAGGTGAATGGAAAAGGTCAGTCACACCCAACCCATCACATGTGCGCACAGGCGGGCCTCGTTTGGAAGGGACTGCAAAATTCAAGGTTGCAACACGTGTTGCGCTGTACATCACTAAGTGTTTGAGGGACGCGAATAAAAAGAAATTGGATCTGCATAAAGATAACCGTGGCAGGCACTCGAGACTCGAGATAGAAATCAATCCACTTGATCCAACCATGTTCCATTCGTCCAAGTACCGATACGAGAACAACGTTATCTCCACACACACTCCCCTCGCTCGAGAAGTCATAAAGATCGAAGTTAGCTGCAACGTTTACTATATAAAGTGCTGTTTCTGGCAAGTACGAGATTTACCGATGCATTCACCCCACCATCCACATAGGTTAAGCTAAATTGTATCATAAAAAAGCATGGCGATAAGCTCAGTGACTATCTTCCACTTAGCGTCCCTCCAACGACACTAGCACACACTCAACGACTGTCAAAATCTGGCATCTTAGTATTGGTTCACGTCGCTTCGCACCGCCCACCCGACGTGACTGCAGCGAGAAAAATCTATTTTCACGCAACCACACCACATTCGATCGTTGCTTCTTCCTATCGACACGGACGGCTTTGGTGCACGAATGTGGTTCGGTTGACATCGGCATTAGTGCCAAGGGTACTGCTGCCCAGCTGCTCCCCCATCGTAACGTCATCGCCCACTATCAGACGCGCTTGACAAGATAGCACACACACACACATCTTAACGGATGGCACAGGATCATGTGCTAGTAGAATACAATACAATTTACAACGCACGTACTCATCACCACCGGCGTTTGACATGTTGGAAAAACGAACGAAAGATACTCTTTTTTGCACTTCCTTTCAAGGTTAGTACTTCAACCTCTCTGACTAACGTGGCGTGAACGGAGAAAAAGTTTACCAAGCCGATCACTCTTGATTGATCTACGCAACTTTTTAGCGCCTTTTTTTCGAGGACGGTAACAATTGCCCAAACGCAAACGCGACACGCACAAACGCGGACGACCTGTCCGTAAGTGCAATACCTTGCTACTACTATCTCAGACATATTGCCCACCGACTGGGTTGCATTTTGCAATTGCAGTAGCTGCCACACAAAGCGATAAAGCTAAGAGAGTAGCGCGGGAGAGAAAATGCCTGCCGCAGCGTGTTCAACATTTTTTGGCAGACTTTACCGCCGGTCATCTTCAACGCGCGTGAAGATACTCTCCGCATCTCTGCGTCACCCACGCGCTTGGACTAGTGAGAAAAGCGCCATGAAACGGTTGGACACGGAGGACGGAAAAACAAACCGACCAGATTTACGGGCAGTTAACTGCTCGTGTTGCTTACGTTGCATTTCACAAATGTGCTTCCTTCCATCGCGTTCTGGCCCAATGCTGTTCTTCTTATTAGTAAGCACGTATTGCAACCGAGAGGGAGCAAGAAATGGGGGCGTTCCAAAAATATAGAACACACCCGAATACGACCAGTTATCGCACGGGTGCACCCGAAAAAGGAAAGTTGCTCGAGGGGACTTTGGTGGTTTAGGTTCAGTTTGCCGGCTGATACAGGTCGCTTTGCAAGTATTCGGAGCTGCTGCACCATCGGCTCATAGACATCAACACAGCCGGGGGAACGTGGATCAAATCAAAACACGGCCGCGGCTGAAAAAAGGCAACAAACACCAAATACACGCATCCAAAAATACCAATACAACAACTTCGCTTTCGAGGCCGGCATGGTACGGAAATAGAATACGCGTAAACGGTACCCCGCCCCGCGATGGATTACCGAAATCTGGAAATGGTTCACACGGGCTGAACGTATTTCCATCGGAAGTGTCTGTATCGTGTGTTCTTCCAAGAAAAAAACCCTTCCGTTCCGCATCGACACGATTAGATACTACTTTCAATTTAGCATAAACAGATGAGTTACGATACGGACTGTTCCGATCTGGAACCGGTAGGAAGAAGAGCAGATCACACTCGTAAATATTGTGGACGAGGTGATTGCTTCATAACTCAGAATAGGCTTAAGCTTAATCTACAGCTGTGATGCATCTGGAATCTGGATCTGGTTCTACTAAAATTACTCATAAATTCCTACACCTACGAAACACTGTTTCTTTTCAATTTTAACTCTAGTCATAAATTTCCTGCACGATATCCTACGCAAAAGTGTGTCTTGGCTAAACCATGCAGCGCCATCTATTGGCCGTGGTCGAATTTAAAACTAACCGTGTCAAAGCAGGGTTTTTCGGTACCTGCGTGAGTGAATGTTCTACATTAGCCTGTTTCAATATAGTTTTGAATAAACGAAAAAAAAAATCTATTTCTTTTTGCTCTGTAAACCATCATAATTAAAGTTTAAAATTCCAATATGCCGAAGATATCCCAGCATCACTTACCTGTTGATCTCTGTTGATGTGACCGGTTGCGTCTTATATCGGTACGAATCCCGCCTGCTGAGTGCGGTGGACGAAGAACAGCTGGGACCAGCGGAACCACCACCTCCACCACCACTCGATAGGAACTTCTCCATGTTTCGTATTCGCTCCGCCACCGAAATGATTGGTTTCTCGATATTGGTCACCTGTGGTACGATCGGTGCGGCTGCAACCGAATCCGGATGCTCCAACGAGCGTTGGCTGTGAATCAGTGGCAACGCCGAACCCCCAGGTGTGCCGCTCTCGGACGAGCTGGTACTCACAGCCAAGCTACCACCCATCGTTGTGTCGCTCTCCTCGACGTGACAACAACGCGTCCGCTTCGCCGGTGAATCGATCTTCAGAATGGAACGCTTCATCTCTTCCGAGTCGGAGTTTTCTTCCCGCGAGCTCTTGCGCGAACTCTTTAGAATCGGTCGGATTTCCTCGTTCTCGGAGGAGTACTTCTTCTTCAGGATCGGTTTCGGCGTCACTGGTGCCTGGTGATCCGGTTTCAGGATCGGCTTGATGTCGTACGCTTCGTCCTCGTCCACCAGCAGCATGTCCTGGCAGATTTCGGCCGCCGCCAGTATGACCGCCTGCGAAATTGACACATGCTTCGGCGGTTCGCTCGGTGTGGATGTCGATGAGCTGTCGTTTTTCTTCTTCAGTATGCCGTGCGAGATGCTACCATTCGAGGGTCCGGTACCAGCGCCGCTGCCGGATCCGCTTGCCAGTGAATTGCGGCTCGTTCCACCGCTAGCACCACCGATACCACCAGACACGTCCTCTCTCGATTCGTAGCTCTTCTGCTTCAGGATTCCATGTGCTTGCTGCTGCTGTTTCGAGCTCGATCCGTCCTCGAAGCTATTGCGGCGCGTATGCTTCACCAATATCGAACGATCGTCCGGCGAGTGGCTCCGGCTGTAGCGGCTCTCGTCCAGCGAGCAGCGCTTCTTCAGTATACCCTGCTTCCGGTTGGAACGGATCGGCGTATCAACGACACTCGGCGAGAACGTCACCGGGGACGCATTGCTCGACGCCGAGCTGGCAGCAGCCGACGATTCGACCGTTTTGCGCTTCAGTATCGAGACGATATGGTTTGCGGACGTACCGGAGGATCCCGCACCGCCACCCTCATCCATGCTCTTTGCCCGCGAAATGGCCGACGACGACGTGCTGAGCTTTCCGACGCGTAGCGGCGACAAGCTTTTCCGCTCGAAGTGCTCCACCGAGTTCATTTTTACCAGCTTCTTCTTCTTCTCCAAATATCCACCACTAGATGGGCGCGACGGAGGCCGATCGCTGAAGGTACCCTCGTCATCGTCGTTATCCCGTAGGACAATGATGTCCGCCTCGTCCAGCGACTGGATCAACTGACTCTTGGGGCTATTTTCGATCACGACAAACTCGTCGTTGAACTGATTGTCGAACAGGATTCGATTCGCGGGACGTATTTCTTCCTCGCCGTGATGGAGGCGGTGATGATGATGATCATCATCTTCACCCACATCGACAACCGCGATGTATCCTCTTGTCGGCGGTTCCTCCGCAACCACAAGATCATGTTCTTCATCTTCATCATCGTACATTGCTCCATTCGATCCTGAACACAATCCGGACGGGCCCGCTTCCACGTCATCTACCAACGCCTCCTGTGAGCCCGTTTCCTTAACGACCAATGGCACTTGCATCTCCCTATCGTTATCCGTTTCCATCGCTTCCTGTTCATTGATCTCCGCACCCCGATCGACTATCGCTAATTCTTCCAGCATATCACTAACTTTGGCTACCTCTAGTGTGGGTGATTTTAAAATTTGACTAAATTTAGAATATTGACCAATCGAGGACGACTGCTCCTCCGATATTTCGTCAACTTCCTCCGCGGCAACCGCCATTTGAACGGCAGCTTCTTCTTCCGCTTCCAAAGCTGCTACCGATACATCACCATCGCCCACTTCCACCAGCTTTTCTCCCGGATCTTCCACTAGATCTTTCGGTTCGGGTAGTTCGTCCCTCGCTACGCTTGCGCCTGCCGGAATTATCTCTTGCACGGGTATGCCGTCGGCAACCGCCGACTCGGTAGCAACAATCTTTAGCAAACGGTTCGTCCTCGGTGGCGAAATTACTAGCTCACGACGGGCCTGTTCCATGTGATACGACAGCGGTGGGCTTCGTGACTGGTTGTTCGGCGAAGGGCTATTGTTACCGCTTGAATATGCAGATAACCGGGAGCAAATGCGCACGGGCGAGGAGGAGCAGCCTGCCTTAGAGGACACCGTCGTTTCCGGAGAGCCAACAACGGTGCTGGTGGCGCTGTGCTTGGGACTAGAGCGAGTCGAGGACGGAGGGCGGGGCGAAATCGTTGGAGATTTTTCGGTCGACGAGGATGACTTCATCGGGGACGAGCGATTGCTGGACGAGAGCATGTCCGGGCTGCTGTGGGGCATCTTTAGCCGACGCTGATACCGGTTCGACGACGAAGATCGAGACGTTGCAGTTGATCCTAAAATGAGTGCAATAAGATATTAGTGTACGTGAGCCAATTTTCGGACGCCGCTCTTTTTTCGGAGGTTCACAAAATTGCTACAACGTTCTACTCTTGCACTATAGGGGATGCTTCTAGTACGGATCTAGATACTTTAACGGCTACCATTATTGATTGAATATTATAAGCGATGCAATATTATTTACGAGTGAAGCTTTCCGTTACGTCTGTGAGTATTACAAATGAGTGGTAAATACAAAATAAAAAACAAATACAATTTTAAACATATAGACCAGACCTAATCAGGTCACAAAGTTGCATGCACAAATAATCAAATGTGGCGAAGTAGAATTATCAAATATTAGCGTTACGTTAATGAGTAAAAAAAAATGTTGGAAAACACATTCTGGTTGGTTTGTAGGTTAGTAATACAGTAACAAAAAAACGGACACACGCTTAGCCAAACAAAATTTGATGCCAGACACTTTTTCGATTGGACTGACTGGACTTTTTTCTACCAAAACACATTTTTCTTTTTTCATCTTTTACTCTCGCTCTCTCTACTTTGCTAAAGGGACATAAATCTCACTTCACAAAACCCAACCTCTCTAGCTGTTCCTCCTACTTGGACAGAAGGAAGAGCCGCGCGGTAGGGATGTAGTTGGGAGGGGATGCACGTTCCACAACGAAGGGAAACTCGGTCAAACTTACTTGCACCACCGGCCGGCTCGTCAGTCTGCGAGCGATTGAGAAAGGATTTCCGTTTAGCCGATTTATCTTTCTCCCCATCCGCTGTCGACGACTTTACCGGACTCAGTCCGCTTATGTCCTTCGGCAGGGTGGCGGTCACCTGCGGGCGACTCGCGTGCGTCCGCTTCATCGTGGACGTTCGCATACGGGGCGTACCGATAGTGTCTGGTTCGGATTCCTGCTGGACCTTGGGCGCTACCGTCGTTTCACTTTTGGACGACACTGGACGGTCAAAAAAAACTACTTCCCGTTGCAAGCTGCTAATGGCGGACGGTTTCGGTTGCTCGCCAGGATACTTTTCTAGGTTAAGAGATTGCATACGATTCACCAGAGACTTTTCGGGTTCTTTCGCGAGTGGTTCCATCAGTGGTTTACCCACGTGCTGCTGAATCTTCCCGAGGGTGCTAGGCTTCTGCAGTACAGGTGGTTGACCGTTCGGCCTCACCAAACGTTCACCCTTAATCGTTTCGGTCGTAGTCTTCAGTCTCTGCTTCATGTTAACCGCAATCGATGGTACCAAGCGTTTGCCAGTGTCACTGCTTGTCGTTACTGGAGCAGCACTTGAAAGCACCTGTTTCGCCGGAGGTTCACGCTTAGTCGCAGCCATCGTGGATGGCAATTTGCTGCTTCTACTCGTACCAGCAGCCACCACCGCTGGACCATTGCCGGTGGAATGTTTCGTTACTGTAGGACGCACGGTTGATGCCACAGCGGTTCGGGATGCTATCGGATTCGTAGCGCGATGGAATACGGCACGCTGAGATCGCTCGATCTGCTGTTGCTGCTGCTGTTGTTGCTGCTGTCTCGGTAGATCTTCACCGGCCGTTCCAGACGTCGACAGCGTCATCGATCCGGAAGATGATTTGACAGCGCTCGATGACGGTGATCGTTCCTTGTCTGAACGCGTCAATGCATTTGTCCCCATGGGAGATACAGAGAGAGTGTGCATGGTTGTGTGGTTGGTTTATTATCATGTTACACACGCACACGCAGCATCGCAAGGAAGTAGCACGCGAGGAAGGTATTGTTGTTGATAATATTTGTTTGTTGGAATTGGTTTCGGACGGTTCACCGGATTTGCATACCAATTTATGTGCGGTGTGCCAATATGTTTAGCAGAATAGTCACAAGGATTTGAAACAAGGTTGACAAACCGAAGAAAAGAATACAATAATAAAAGGAACAAACGATCATTAGTTGGTGTGTGAGTGTGGGTGTGTGTGTGTGTATGTCTTCATATGGATGTGCCGATTTGTGTAAAAAACGAGTAACGTACAACAATGGATAATGACACGTGAAAGAAATATCTACAGCTAATATAAACATATCGATGAGATAGCAACATTGAAAAGAAGTATTTGAGAAGCTGTAACTAATCACCAAATAACTATCATGATTGCTCTATATACAGCAGCAAATAATATGTACGGCTACGAAACAAACAAAATATATTTATGCATACAACTAACCGATATCCATATTGATAGCAAAGTTGAATATAGTATAAAAAATAAAACCGATAACAAAGGATACGAACAAAAAATAAAGATTAACTAAAAATGTATAGAACTGCCAACTAAAACAATAATAAATTAAGAAATCTAAATTAACACCAAATTTTAAACAAATAATGGTGCCGATAGGTAGAGTCAAAGAAGATACAAACGCGATAGATAAACGATTCAGTAAACGCGCTATTATTTCTGCATCAATGGACGAAGATAGTAGGTTACTAGTACGGGTTTTGAACTGCAGACAGTTGTGTCCGTTGGGTGTGGGTAAGAGTACGGCGTACACAGTTAGAAAAGCGGTTAGTAATTGTAGTAATTAAACCTATTACAATACTCTAGCAAAGCGCCTTCCAATGGCTGCTGGAAAAAAGAACAATTTCCATACATTCGGCCGCCATGGATATAGTTTCCATTCGTTTTTTATACAATAAACACCAGAAGAAAGCACTCTACATTCTGCAGCATAATTGTCTTCAAAACAAACATTTCTTCACGTATCGTACGCGTGGTGAAAATGGCATAATTTAACAAACGGTAGCAACATGAAGGTAAGCATCATTCTTCATTAGCCATCATTGCTAATGCCGAAAACGTTTCCCACCATTATCGGTGGTCACATTGGAAATGCTTTCGATTTCGGTCTCAATTTTGGTGAAGCCAAAACGAACCACAACAACGGACGAACGAAGCAAAACCAAAGAAAAACAAAATGCACAATAGGTGAGAGTAATCTTTTCGAACCTGTGAAAATGCCACATGCTTTGGGGCTTAGTTGCCTGCAGAGAAGACGAACACACAACCGTTGCGGTTGCCGCCGTGTAGTATTGTAACAGAGCGGGTTTAATGAGTTTCGTTTTAGCCTTAATTGTATGTTAAGTGTATGAGTTTCGTTTTAGCTCTCGAACTACCCGATCGGCACACTTAATTTACTAGTTTAATACTGCCCATCTATACGAATGAGAACTTTGAACGCCGCTTGTGAAAGCACAACCTTAGCCTGGGCAATTAACGCCCGGTAAAAAACACCTTAAGGGATGCTAAAGTTCGAGGAACAAAATTTGCCCTTGCTTTCTTTTGGTTACTGTGTTCGGACAAGACAGGAAAAAAAAAACGAGCAAGTAGCAGGGAACAGAACGCACAAGAGAAACGCTACATACAGGTTAGATCGGAAGCAATGATGGTGGAGAGAGCAAATGTTTGGCAGTGCATCAACAGTTCGCTGTATCGATTGAAAATGAAATTATAAAATGAATACACCAACCAACGTGTTCGTAGCACAAGCAAATGGGTGGGTTAAATGCGAAAAAGAAAATATTAATGAGTGTAGGATAGTGCTTTCGATAAACTAGTGAACCGATGCTAAAAGATAAACTCCCACGTTTGGAGTCAACAATTTCTACGTAGACTAAAAGCTGTCGGAAGACGACGAAATTTCGCTGCGAACCTTACAGTATTGCCTAATTTGTTAGCTCTTCCGATAACTTTTTTTTCCACAATGTTTCATATGAAGTGCTACTATGGAATGTGTGATAAAAACGTACGACCTCATACTTTCCAACCTTCCTACACACTAGTGCGACTTAACGAAGCCATTCGGTCCGCTTCCTGGATCGCATCGGACTTACCGTGTGCCGCAGCCGCACGCAGACGAGACGATCGAGTCGTCCGAATTTGTTTCGTGGCCGCCGTGCCGCTATGGTGCAACGGCGAACTTTGGCTTGCATCGCCATTCGTTTGCTTTTCGTCTCCGGAACGGTTGCGCGAAGTGCCGTTCGCTATCGGACGCGTTGGTACCGGTTTGGGCAGGGTGTTACTACTGGCGGAAGTCTTCGAGGAGGATGATAACATGAGCCCGGTCGAATGTGGACGTTTAATGCTGCTACTGCTGCTGCTGGTGGTCGGTTTGGATGAGGGTGGTAATGATGGCTGCTGCTGTTTGCTAAGAATTGCACTTGATGGAAGAGTATTCGGTGTTCTAGATGATGATCTACAAAAGAGGAAGGAAAGCTTGATTATTGTGATTTCACCGAGAACTGACCCGGTATACCTACCTTTTGCTAGGTTCCAGTCTTTCATTTTCATTCTCGTGGACATTGGTTCTTAAGTAAATGGCTTTACGTCTATCAGCTTTGTATTTTGCTATTCTATCTATATCCTTCGCGGCGAACGCTGGATCGACCAGTACGGGTACGATGCCGGCGCTTCCGGTGCTGCCCGTGTCCGAACCGGAATTGGTGGCGGCACTGGGTGTTGCCCGCTGCGGCATTATGTTTTCCTTGCGCGAACGCACCCCAACAGCTGACGGTAGGCTGTTGGCTACGGCGGCCGGCCGAACCCGAACCGTACCATGACTAGATGGACCGCCGCCCGTCGACGGTTTGCCCGTGATCGCGGTGCGAGAGGTCTGCTGCTGCTGCTGCTGCGTGTTCATGATGTGCGCTGCTACCCTTTCCGCTTCCTTCTCTTGACATATTATGTTCAGCAGTCGGCTGACCGGGGTCGATTCGGGCCCGAAGAAGTCTGAGATGGTTTTGGAGCGCGTTTTGACGAAGGCTTCATGCCTTCGGGAACCGTGCTGGCGGCGTCGCAGTTGCTGCTGTCCGTTTGTTGCAAGCGATGCTGCGGAGAAGGCAGAAACGCTGCCCGCCGTACCGGACGGAGAGTAGCTCGAGCCGACGTTAGCCGACGGTGGCGATCCGAGCGATCGTTGCGTTACCAGTGGCCGCTTTGGGAATGATACCGGCGGGTGACGCTGGACGCGCCGGAAGTTGACCGCACTGAACTTTGGTGCCTGCGAGGAAGTTCCAACCGGAGGTAGGGTCGTGTGATTCGGCGTTGGATATGTCTCCACCCGGCTCGACGACGTGGGGCTGTTGACGACGGTGGTGGCGGCAGTAGCGATGTAGAGATCACAATGTTTTGAATCGTTTGACCGGGTTCGATCCTGCTGCTGCTGTTCTAACTGTTGCTGCTGCTGCTCGGCACGAATCACTTGTAGGATTGCATGCAAACCAGAGCATTCGTTGGACGTAGTATGAGCAGCAGCCTGCTGCGATTGCGGTGCACTAGACGCGTTGGAAACGGTGTATGATCGACTTTCCTCCGCTGACGCTCGATGGGCTTGTTCGCTGTAGAATTGTTGATTAGGCGCTAGTTGATAGTAGTGAGGTTGCGCCAAATGATGCAAATACTCCTGCTGTTGCGGCTGATGAATCGATGGATACGACGAGGCGGCAAACTGTGGATGATGATGAGGAAGCTGTGGCTGATAACTAGACTCTGGTTGCTGTTGGCAGCTTAGTTTGGCAGTGGCGGATGAGAGCTTTTTCTCCAACTCATGGATAGCACTATTCACGAACGGTTTATTTTCTGCGAAAACACACAAAAAAAACAATTTAAATAGTATTTCATCCGCTTCCAAGCGATACGTTCTTATTTGATGCGACTAAGCCTACTGCGAACGAATGAATGCACATGTGTACGAATGAATTTGACATTATTTCAGTACAACCTCAGCAATCCGAGCATCAACAACAAAGCGTGTGACGTACAATATAAACGAGTTTCATTTGATTTTCAAGAATCCTCCAAATTAACAGACCTCAGTATGGAATCGAAAATGTCTCCGGTGGAAGGCGCACCAAGGCTCACCCCATTACGGACTATCTCCAGCGAGGCATCATTCCATTCCACCATCGAGTACACACCGGAACCCCACGAAGTACGTCCCAGGAGCGCTCTCCAGTGTCTAGATCATGCGATCGGCGTGATCTGGCACTGTTTTGATGTATTTCGAGAGCGTATCTTCACCGTCGCACCCGAGAGCATCGATTGGGCGATAGACTTTCTCCAGACATGCGCCTGGAACGCAACGGATGAGCTACACTTCGTCGTGGCGTACTTGCGCTGCGTACAATCGCTCGTTCAGCTGGTCTTCCGCAAATCTCGATCGATCAAGCATGAAACCGTGACGGAACAGGTCGGGACTAGCCAGCAGCGCAGTATGGAAGAGTTTGTAACCGAAGATGTAGCTAATCGACAGTACGGCGTCCATGAGGAAGCGGTACCGGATCTGATTGACGAGTTGCTAAGGCTTTACGCTGTACTGGCTATCTATAAGAACCAAGTGCAACACCATCGTCAGGACGCGATCGAATTTACACAGCTACAGGGAGTGGAAGCACTGCTAAATGAGCTCAACGAAAGTTTTAATACAAGTACGAGCACCGAACAGGTCCAACAAGTCCGGGATGCTAAGGTAAACGATTCTGGACTCTCGAACTGATGGTAAGGTTAGGTAAATCACACACCTCGTTAGCACTAGAGAGCTGCTTTTATCCGTCGGAACAACTTCCTGCTTAGAACTACACACCTCACCGGTCGTAAACCTTAATGGCTCCGAGAAGCTCGTGTAAGGGAAGTTGGCAAAGCGATTAGTCAATAAAAGTCGCTCCGATCGTAAGCTGCATTCTTCGTGCCCCGTGCGTTCTTTCTCCTACATGTGTGATCGTACAGTAACCCTGGAACACTGGCAATGCAGTGCATGGGAACGTGGAACTGGATTCGCGTGCGCCGCGTAGGTGGAATGAGGAACGAGGACCTTCACTTCCGATTCACTCCGCCCGGTCCTGACACAGACGACTGTGTCAGGGCTAACGGCGCTGTCTAACGACTCGCGGACGCCGACGGTTGGCTGACGGACTGGCTCGTTCGAAAGAGGTCGACCGGGTTCGGGGGTTTTGGAAGCAAATAAAAACCGAACGCGAACGCGAACGCGAACGTCACTTCGCTGTCACCTCCTGGCCGAGTTGGGGCGAGAACTCGTGCTAGCAAATGCAGCTACCCTGGGGTTCTAGTAGTAGGCGTTGAGCTAAAGGTTAATGCGAATGTTTTATGCCCGTGGAAGCATACAACTTCCGGCTGTTGCTGACGAACATGTAGTCTAAAGCTCAACACTTCAGAGCGTGTACCATTTGATAGACAACTGATTTTGCCTCACACCAACATCCACGTCTGCTTGCACAGGTGTATTGTATGAGTTGAAACAAGTGTTTTCCATCGATCCAGTGGATCAGCCGTTCTGCGTCATTCGTGCTCTGGGAGAAGGCAAAGTACGAACGAACCGGCCGACTCTAATTGCAGCATCGCGGCTAATTTACCTGGCATAATTGAGAGTTGCCAATTATGTGTGTTATGAATTATTTCAACGTTCAATATCGCGCATACCAATGATTGGATTTTCAAATCCCAATGGTCCCAAAAGGGGCGCTGTTCTGATGCTAGAGACCAATTCAATATTCATAACAATACTAAATTCGAGCTGGAATTCAAAATCGGTTCTTGGAAGTGAGGCCCAGTAGTTCAATAACTTGCGAACTTGACTAGCAAATCAATAACCGCGCTTGGTGTTCATGCAATTATGAGCCGGATTCGTGGTCGTCCCACGTACCTTAGTCCTTTACGCATGACGATTCGATTCCAAACTCAATTTACGTGGGAAAAAGTAGTATCAGAACGTCCCTTAGACTTAATCGACACTATCCAAATTCAATTTTCTTGTTAAGCAGAGAACCTCCATTCCGATAAAGTTCAGGTGTTGATCTTCACACGGATTTAAACTAATCTTACACGGATAGTTTGCTAACGACGAAACCCTGCGGCTGCCCACGATGAAGCCTCCCAAATGTGGGTTAATATGTTAATATTGGTCCTGTGAGCAGAGGGCCACATTTCTCGTGCTTCAACTGACCCGTCCCGGTTCCGTCAGGTAAATGAGTCACGAAAGCATGACTTCATTCTGGTGGCTCCCACCGAAATTGATGTTTTCCCCCATACCAACCGATGAGGGTTTCCACAAAACCGGCACACCGCGGGTTTGAATGTCTTAACCCAGCCCACGCGGGTTCGACGATATTGTCACGTTCGGGGAGGCGTTAGTTAGCGCGACCGAAGTAAGGCTCGGTACTAACGACTGCCATAGCCACCCGTGTTCAAGCGGTGGAGGTACATACAATCGAAGTTTCTATCCTTCGCACCGCACACACACACACACACACTTGTTTTTGCCTTCCGAAGGTGAAGTGCAAGATTTATGTGAGAACTGTCCCAGCAGGACGAAGATGAATGTGCTCTGATTTTGTGTTGTATTTTTGTTTTTTTATGTTTTGTTCCATTACACAGACACGTCTCTATAAGAGGATTTGTGTAAGATTGATATGTGATCAGCGAGATGACAGATGAGTTTCGGATTCGCGTCAAAGGACGAAGAAAGATTTACGACGAGCTATTTGAAGCTCCTGCCAAATCGATGGGAGAGTGTAGAGTTTATAAGCTCCCGTGCACTACAATTGGCCGGTGTTAAGAGACATTACATGGGTTTGATTAATTATAGGCAATTATTGTACACATTTCCGCTTTGCGATATTGAAATCCTATGCATGATTCGAAGTGAGCAGAATTTAATCCATTTGCACAAACCCCACAAAATCCATCGCTAATCCTTTTCGGATTTTTTATTTCCACATTTCGTCCGTCAAAGTCCACCAGCAAATAATTCACGAGATAATCGATAGCGACTCGGCTGTCGACTGTCCATATCACATGATGATGAGTCGATGAACAATCGAAACAGGGTTGAAAAATGCCGTGCCAACCACCACCACCACCCTCGGGGGTTCGACTTTTGGCACGGCTTTCCTCCCCGGTAGTTGCACGCACGCCCGTTCAGTCGTCTAAAATTACTACCCCCAACACGAGGGGGCGATGGGGGAGGGAGTGGGATGCACCTGGTACCGTGCGCCCGCTGCCAACGCGAAGAACAACGCGCATAATCGCTACACGGCGGGCGATATATCGAGCGCCAAGTTCGCGAGTGCAAACCACCGCCGCGGTACGCGAAGGAACTGATTTATGTGAAATCGTGCCGTTTGCCCACCCACTGACACTGGTCGGCGTTACCCGTACCGGTCCCCTTTACCCACCCTTACTGCTGTGCGGATGCATAGATTGATTGCGATCGATTTAGAATGGGCAGTAAAGGGATTTAGATTAACCATTCACTTTTCCTGCGGCCGGACTGGTCGCAAGATCGGAATCGGTTGCTAGCATCATGACCGATTGCCGGCGGCAGGCTGGAGGTTTACTGTTTTTGTTTTAAATTCACAGCATGACTCCACCGTTTCCTGACAACTGCCCGGAGACAGGGGACAGGTGTGTCTTTCAGGTGTGTCCACCGAGGGTTTTCGCAATGGAAGTAGAATATTGTCGTGAAATAGTAAAATATTGCCTTCCGCATCCGTGCGCTTCTCCATTTCAAAAAACTGCTTTTCCCATCATGAGGATTTCAATTCGGATGCTCTAATATTGCCTGCTGCTGACACAAACCGGAGGAAAACATGTCCATTCTCTGCAACCTTCAAAACCTCTCCGTCAAGTGTTGATCGTGCCAGCTCACAACCCGTCCTTTATGACGGCAAAAGTGAACTGGAAAATCAACAACACCAAGCGAGAAAGCTGAACGCCCCCGTCGAGTATATGCTTATGGATTCTTGAAATTCTCGAAAACGGTCGACCGAGAAGCTTCCAAACAATGATATCCGCGATTCATACAGAAAACCCCGCCCGTCAGCGACACTTGGACGGCTCAAAATTTGGACGCCCTCCTCGAAAAAAAACGGCGCAAACTACCTTAGTAGTTGGTCAGTCAACCGGAGTGTAACGACCGGAACACACTTTATGGTGCGCGAGCAGATTGTTTTTTCTCCCATTTTTGTTGGAATGTAACCGCAATAAAGCTCGAAAAATATGGTTCAAAAGTTGGCCGCTCTTCTGAACGGAGTGTTCCTGTTTGTGGTTCCCTTCACTTCTGGGCGGAGAACTTGGGGGATACCGAAGTCACGAAGACTTCAAAACAAAGCTTTAAAAAATCGCTATAAAACGATTGCAAGCTAAATATGGATGTTCCCAAAAATGTTGTTCTCAACTTAGTTGGCGAAAAAGAACGATGAAGCTTTTACAGCAAGAAAATGACCCAAAGACTTACCCGAAACCGATTCGAAAGGCCTTTCACGTGCCCGGCCCTGCCCGTCCCAAAACAGTGCGAAACTCAGGACTACGGTGACGTCGGTAAAATCGTGATAAAGTGTCACAATCGTCCTGTGACGCTCAACAGATCAACCACACACCGTCGTGATCACCAAGCACGAGAATATACTGCTGTTGCTGCTGCTGCTGCTGCTGCTGCTGCTTCTACCGAAACCAAAGAACGAAACGTCCCTCCTCTAACCACTATCACCTCCACCGTCGTGGCCTTGCTCTTGAAAAATGTCAAAAATAACACGTGGCGTTTCCTCTTAGCCGAACCGAGCCCGAGATCGCCCCGATACACGCACCCGTGGCGACGACAACAACTGCCGCGGAACTGCGCCAAACGCCTTCCAAAATGCCTCAAACATATTCCCATTCCGATGAGCCGCGATCGGATGTATCGGACTTTTCCTTTTTTGTTTTGCCTTCTGCGTCGTGTGTTTCTGCACGCTCGGTTTGTTGGGCGGAAAATTAAAACAATTTGCCACCGAGTCTCCCCTTCCGAGCGGCGGCTTCGTCCCGCCCAACTACGGAATATGCTTCTTTTTTTTGTTTTTTGTTCGAGGAGAAGCCATGCGAAAACTTGCCGAAAAAGCAATAAATGCCCACAAGCGCACACACATACACACTAAAACGGCCTCCAACCACCAGAACTTGCGAGAACACAGACTAAAATAAGAAAAGCACAAAAACGCGCGATCATTATGGCGCCGGGTGGTGACGAAAATTCAAACCTAACCTCTCAAATTGAGACAAGTCAATCAAAGTCCCGCCAGACGGGGAGTTGTTCAACTTTTACCCTACTGGTGGTGGATGTGGGGAAAGAAGCCACATGAATTTCCATTTCATTATACAGCCGACCGGACGCCGGACTGGAGTTGGTCGCTCCAAAATGGACTCCAAACGAGGCACAATTAACACGACATAAGGACGAAAAAAAAAGCGCTCGCAGCGTGTGTGAGTGTTTCGTGGAAGGGAACTGGGAGACGACAGGGGTGTCGGAAGCGGCGACGGATGTCGACACTATAATTAATCACTGCCAATAAATTGACACAACACAAGTTTCGGCGCGCGCGTATGTTAAAGCGAAAATTATAAACGCCTCAAAGAGACGCCATTAAAATGTGCACGCGATCGTTACCATTTTCCGGCCTGGGCGTAGGATCCGAATTCCGATAGCCGAACCGTTCCGACACATCCTTCCACCGCAAGTCAGGGCTATTATTTGCGCCGCGATAACGCTTTTTCACGGCCAAACGGATGGATCGGTCGGTGCGTTTGCGTTTGATCGTTGCCGGAAGCGTTGCAAAACGCTTGAGCCGATCGAAGAGGATCTTCACCACCACCATTAAAAACAAGACATTCTTTGTAGCCAACTCGTATAGTCATTAAGTCCGCACTGGGTGGGGCCGGCCGAGGGAAAGGAAATCATATTCGCAAGGTTCTCTCCTCTTGTCTCTCTCCCGCAGAATTTGCCCGGTCACGGCAGTAGCGACCCGTGAGCTCATCATCGGAGCTCGATGCAGAAATTACCGCTACTGTGCAAGGTCAGGAGGGCATTCTCACCACGATGGTGCATCCTGTTCGTAAACACGAGACGATCAACGCACAACTGCAAGTGTTTACCGCACAACGTTCACGAACGATGATGTTTTTGTTTACATTCGCCAATGGCCAGGAATGGAATCTGACCGTTCTGGCGAATTCGCATTATTTATATACAATTAAAAATCGTTTCTACTGGCGGGTCGAAAACGAGATGCCTGTCCCAAAAACCTAATCTGCTGACCCAGATAGCTGCAGAGTACGGCGTACGGGAGCGACACCATCGACATCGAGCAAAAGCGAAAACAATGAACATAATTGTGTCGACGTCCCATCCACTTCCCCGTCCCAATCAAGATCGACGTTGCACTGTGCCATAAGTAGCCCGTAGCGCATATTATAACTCTGACCGCTCACAATCCAATTTGTCGCCTCCACTAACCTAGCTCCCGAGCCAATTGCTTTGACCATGTCACACGGTGCAGCACGCGGCGATTTCGCGAAATTTACTACACCACAAGACACACACAAATTGAGTTCCTTCTTCTTGCAGCTAACGAACGGAGGACGCACGTTTGCAGCACGTGAGCCTGATGCAAATTGAACGCTAATTTGGTGCGGTTCGGAGGTGTGCGGGTTCTTGCCCGTAACGACGGCGCCCTCACCACTAAATTGCTACGTGAAAACGAAGGACACGCGGTAGTAGTAGGAGCGGTTGAAGAAGTATGCTATCCTCTAATTAAGGAACCGCTCCGAAGGGTAGTTGCATTGGACAGGCATTGGACTTAATTTTTGCAAGCATGTAATAGAAAGTTTTTCTTTAAAAATAAATAAGAGAATCGTTATGGATAAACCCTTAATTCTGAGTCGAAAGTTATCTCAGGAGGTCAAAGTTAAATTGAACTATGCGAAAGTATATCTTGAGCAGAACAGAAACCCTAACTACAAGGAGCATTCTTACTTCCAGCATTAACAACTTCAGATACTGACGGAGGAATAGAAGGCATAAACTGTGGCGATTTTTTATCGACACTTCTTAGAAGCGTTCGGGATGAAAATTTTCTTTAGGATGGGTTCCTATAATGGGAACCTAATCTGGAGGAAATTCTCAGAGTTATCCAGTAATTTTCGTACAGAAACTTCAGTAGGTTCTCGTTTGTCTAATTTTGTCTCTATTAGAACTGTTCGTAGAACTATTCTCCACTTCTCGGCATTCGACAGCGCTATTCCATGCTATAACACCATAGGCAAAACTCACCTTATCAGCGTGTTTCCAACTTCACATATTGCGGCAACGGTTTGCAACCACTGCAGCAGCAGCAGGCAAAGTAAAGTGAGTTTGGCAATAAAATGCGCTTGTTTTACGTTTCACGCCACTTTTCCATTATTTGCACCGGTCGCTCAGCCACACATACCACCACACATATCGTGCCTCCACCAAAGATAACGCGTAACGCGACGCTCGCAGATTCTATTGGGAAACCTTGAAGACACCGCCGCCGACAACGACGACGACGACATAATGCATCATATCGTTAAATCTTTCGCCAACGTTCGCGCCTCGTCTATCCACACATTTAACACAGCGACACACATTGGCGCGTTGGCCCCACGGCAAGTCCCGAAGAACTATGAGACCGATCTCATCCGTACGCCCCATCGCACTGCAAAAGGCATCTGCTGCACCACCACTCTTTCGGGCCGATGCAGGCATGCAGTTGAATTGCCGCGATTATACGATTACGCTGATCGGGAGGGGACAGGAGGGTGAGTGTGGGAGAGCGAGAAAAAAAGAGTGCGAAAGAGTGACAACACCACGCAGTGAGATAAAAACGCGAGCATCTTCGGGGTCGGGATAAGATCGGAGGAGATGCTCTAAAGGGGGTCTTCTTTTTTTTGCCCATGCTGCTTTAAAATTGGGCAATCGTAAATCAGCCACGCGTATCTGCCACCCCTCCCTTGTTGCGCAGTGAAGCTCCTCCTGCACATCATCTCCATGGAGCTGCTGCTGATATTGTTTAAAACCTTCACCTGCTGTGCTTTCTTGCTTTGTGCAGTAGTCGGCGGTGACGAAATGACAGGTCGTTTCTTTAAAACGCCTTTGACTTTGGCGCATGTGCCACCCTTAAACACGCACGCGTGGAAAACTTTCCGTGTCAGCGGCGAGAACGTCCCACATTTGCTGCCGCCGTTTCCGTGCCCTTCGCACCGCAAACGCAGCGTGTGTCACGGTTGCCATGACGACTGCCGCTTGTGGCTGTGTTTTGGTAAACATTTACGATCATTATGTTTATTTCTTATCCAAGGGATTCGGTCGGCGCTTGACTCTTCGCAACAATCTTTTTTCGCAACGCACCGACAAACACGACCTTGTCGAAATGGTAAAATAAAAGAAACTTATTTCAGATTCCATCAAGATATAAAGAAATAATTTGTCAACAACTTGCGTATGTCATCGAAAGGTTTGGAGCATCCTCTTGTACCTATGAAGAATTATTATTTTTATAATGCCATGAATATATGCAGGTGTTGAGTTTCACATTGTTGAAGGCCACCTCAAAAATAATTATCTTCTTATTAAAAAAAAAACTTGATTTTCTTCAAAGAGGAGATCTTGTGTATTACATTTTTATATTAAAACAAATAACAAACAGAAACAAAAATTTTTTATCAAATAAAAAATTCTTACTTATAAAAACGATTACTCCATTTGTACTAAATTAAAAAAAAAAGATTGAAAATTGCATTGAAATTTGACAAATGTCTGTGAATCATCTTACGCGAACCATGATTAATGATGTTATTTTTCGTTTAAATAATCAATCAAAGCAATGTTTACAGGAGCCCGTTTAGCGTAACGTGGCTTCGTAACAGAAGCGCGACGGCTGCATCACCCGGAACGACTGATAAGAACACGCCGGAATCTCTCGTCTCAAGTTGCCGCCAGAAGCGAGTGGTAACGCATCAGTTCAAGTGCATCTACTAGCTTTCATGGGAAAGAAGAAGGGCGGCAATGCAAGCAAATGGAGCAGCAACTGCATTAACACCACAACCACCCGTCCAAGTCTGCTTCTTTGTTGCACGTCCGCATGTCGCGAGCGTCACTGACCTGTGGGACGAGGGAGATGATGATCCAAGTCCAAGCCGACGGTCGTTGTCGCACTTTGTTGCTTTGTGCTGGAAACCCGGCGTTGCATCCGTCAGTTTGCGTTTGATTAATATCGAGCAGCACCATCCCCCCTAAGAGGATAAGAAACCCATCATGCATCGATCGATGCGAACGAATGGAAGACGATGGAGGACTGGCATCTTTGTTGCACCAACCCCAACCCAACCAGCAAACACACGGACAAAGTCTCCTGTTTCCGTCTCCGCGATTGCGTTTTAATAATAAGCGTCAATATTATGACGCCGGAGTGGAATAACCACTCCGAATGATTCTCTGCCGGTGACGTTGATGATTAGCCGTACCGGCGATCTGCGTTTGCTTTACATCTGCTCGGAATAATAGCAACTTCTGGCCACAGCCCACACAACCTGCAGATGACAGTTACCTATCATTCGCGTATCGTCAATTAGCAGCACGGCGGGAAAGAAAGCGAGTCGGTTGGGTAACCGCGTCTGGTCGTGGTGAGATAATCCCCGGCCCCGAGCGGCACGGAATCTAAACCCGCTAGGAGGAGCTTCCTATTCAAAGTGGGGTCGGTAAAAGTGAAAACCCGCAAGAAATTAGGAGGCCTTGCAAGACGGACTCATTTAGATGATTAGGGTTGCGCGCGTGCTCGGAAACCTCGGACGGACAATTATATTTCGAGCCCATTTTTCTATGTACATAATTTTGGGTAAAATGTTTACTATTTTCTAACGCGCTCCCCCAAAGTGCAGGCAAACATATTATTATCACACGTTCGTTGCGTGAAATGTTTCGCTTTCGTTGCCGAAAGGCACAAATAACAATCATAAATTCCCACCCCCTGCTTGGGGGCTTCCCTGGTTTTGCAGCCGTAAGAAAATGCGTCAAACGCTACTTCTTCAGACGCCCCACAGGTGACTCATCTTTTCGCTCCAAACATTGTGGCGTGCTGAAGCGACATGCCTCCGGCAAAAGTGATGACTCCTGCGGGAGAGTTTCGTTTTGCTCGAGCGTTCGATAATTCTTCGTTCCTCGCTCAGTTCGTGCGCGTACGTGTTCTAGAAAATGCGTGTGCGTGACGACACTTGACGAGTGACGGGCTCCGTCAAGCTAAAATGGGTTCGTCTTCTTCTCAAAACGATACTGGTCATAATATCCTATACCTAGATCTAATCGAGCAAAACGATCCATACCTAAAACATTCTATAAAAAACACTCCTTAACAAAATCCGGCTCGAAGGACCAAATTAAAAAAGGGTCGTTTTGAAACGAGCGGCTACTTACGTAAGAATACTGCCAATTTCTTTTCTAAAATCGAAATTTTGTTATTGACCATAAGCCCTAGGGGGGAGTTTGTGCAAAAAAAAACTTGCGTGAAAAACGCTTTTCCCTTAGCACGAACAGCTTTAATCGCTTTTCTGTTTATATATTTTCCTTAGGGAACACCCATCTTGCGAGGGTTTTTTCTTCATTGCATATATCCTATTAGTTTTGTAATGGTGGCCGCCAGCTGGGCATAGTCGTGCATACCACCTGAAGAAGAAGCTTTGCTCCGTGGAGCGTGCGTGCTAGGGATCAGAAGAAAACAACACAACTTTGCGTGATTGATTGCACTTGTTGTTGCAGCAGCAGCAGCAGCAGCAGTAGGAGCAGCATGCAACATTAGAGTTGGTGCTCACGAAAGCAAAACGAAGCGTTTTATTTTGTTCCGGCATATACTTATCCAGCAGTCGCTCGTTCGTTTTTTGCACACGCTGGGAAGTCCGACCCATTGAACTATATTTTTTTCGCTCGCTGTTAGTATCGAACCCCAAGATTCAGAGTGAAAAAACTCACTTGTTGTTTCTCTTCATGTCCGCAGAATGTTGTGTGAAGCTTTAACCTTCGTGATGCTTTCTAGAGTGGACGGTCCAGAGCAGAAATTGGACATACTTTTTTCGGCTATTAAATACCATCCAATATTCTTCAGCAATGAAACCCAATTTTAACTTTATCCACCCTTGAAAAGCCCAATCAATTATGGACGCTTTATGATGTTATCATCCAATCCAACGCCTTTCCGAGCACTTGCCCCAAAACCACCTTGCTTCACCCTGGGATCGTGTTGGAGATAGGGTCCATAAACCCGACAAACGCCAGTGACGTCGTTAAATCATCAATTTCCCAATGTTGTTTCGGTTGTAATAATCAACCCATTTACAGCGTCAAGATAGCAATGGCGGTTGTTAAAGTTGCGTTTCCAACCACTGTCATAACAATGCGCCCATTGATCACTCACCGCGTAAAATCGTCAACCGGCGGCGGCGTGTCTCGAGAATTACCACCCATTACGACGCCAAGCAACCAAAAAAAAAAAACAAAAAACACCACCCGAATGCGGAATGGTACCAAAATTTATGATAAACGATAAATTTAATTTCATAACCATCATCATCACCTCCACCGGGTCGGGTCGGGCCTCCTGAGTAGAGTCGAAACTGGGTCGACAAAGCTGGCACTTGCACGGAGTACGACGACGGGCCAGCCAAACAAGCGAGCAAGCAAAGCAAGGCGTCGTCGTTGGGGAGGCTCGTCTTCCAAGCAGCACAAACCCAACCACGATTCGGTCACTTCACTTACACCGCTCTATTGCTCCACCGTTTCTCCAGCCCCAGGTGGAGGAGTGTTATTGTTTTGCCTTCTCCTCTTGTGTTTATTCGCCACCGACACGGACACCTCCCCTTCGCCCCCTCCTCCCTGTGGACCGGGGGAAAAGTTAAGAAGCAACCAGCAATCGAATCGGGTTCGCTATTTGCTAATATCACTTGCGGTTGTTGTTTTCGTTGTTGAACGCAGCCGCAAACCGATCGCGGAGATTCCACGCTCGCCGGAGGGACGCCCGCTCCCAAGGTTGTTTGCTGTGGTGAATGTGTTTGTTTCACAAATTGCGGCGCGGGCTACTGATGCGGTGCGCACTCGAGTTGAATTGAGGTCCAATGCAGCAGCAGCAGCCCTTTGGATATGATGTTCTTGTGCCATGTGAAGTGGTCTATTTATTGGAGGTATTTGGATGGATGTATTCAATTCAATTCAACGAGCAATAACCTACATTCGATTACGTACCTATAAACATAATTCAATTAAGACTGCTTATATGGACAATTCTCTTGCAATTAAGAAGCAAAGAGTGTCATAGTCATAGTAATTAAATATTTAAAAAAAAAAATTCAAGGAGACTGAAAAATGCAACAAATTCGGTTGAAAAATTAGTTTCAAATTTATTTTGTACTAATTTTTTCAACCTCTTTCCAGAGTTACAATTACAGAATTCAACGAGCAATAACCTACATTCGATTACGTACCTATAAACATAATTCAATTAAGACTGCTTATATGGACAATTCTGGTGCAATTAAGGAGCAAAGAGTGTCATCGTCATACTACTTTAATAAAAATATTTTCCATAATTTTCAACGAGACTGAAAACGGCATAAATTCGATGAAACTAATTTATTTTGTACCAATTTTTAACTCTCTAACTTTCCAGACAATTCCGGAACACAACGAGCAATAACCTACATTCGATTATGTACCTATAAAGAAAACTGCTTATATGGACGATTCTAGTGCAATTAAGGAGCAAAAAAAAGTAATAGTCGTAGTAATTAAATATTTTCAATAATTTTCAACGAGACTGACAAATGCAACAAATTCGTTAAAACTAGTTGATTTTGTACTAATTTTTCAACCACTTTCCATACGATTTTTTCATCCTCACAGTAACTACACAAATAAATACCGGAAATATCGGTGCATTCTTGGCGAAATAGTAACAAGTATCGATGGCTATTACGATGGGCATACCACCGTCACATAATTCCGATGTTTATCTATCGCAAATGAGCAAAGTACAACACGAACCCGCCTCATCCGCCTTTTTTCCACACACACACAGCAGCTTCAGCATGAGCCCAACAACACCACTTTCACTTGCAATATAATGCGCTACCGATAAGATGACATTTAATAATTGCTCTCCACACATACGTGGGGTGTGTGTGTGTGTGTGTCCGCAGCATCATGCGAAGATCCGGCCCGAACACAGGCACATGCCCACATTTAATTGAGCTGCCCATGCGGACGGGACGGGAGGGTTGGGAAGCGAAAAAAAAATCGATTTTTCTTACCCTTAAACCCAACCGGTCAATTATTGCGAGCAATGATTATTGACCACCGAGTGTGGAAACAAGAGTGTCCGAAGCTTCCAGCCAGCGGAGCGGATCATTAGGTAACACCACCACCGTGAGCGAACAGCTTCCGGGAAACACCCCCTTGTGCTTTCCGGTTCGGGTCGAATGGTCATTTGAAGTGGTCCGGACGGGAGACACAACGTCACCCAACGCACCTGGTGTCTAATCTTGATCTTCGCTGTCGACAACTTTTAACCCGCCACATGGACGCGACCCCGATCGGTAGCTCCTCCAAACTCTTCGGACCTTCGGAGCAAAAAGTCTCAAGAGACACCACTCCACTACGCCATTCGACACCGACACCTTGGCCCTGCGGTCGGCTGTAAATCGTTCGATCTAATTAGGTTCGGGTTTTGCGATAAAATGCGGTAAATTATTTATCAATTAGTTTCTGCGCTCGTTCAAGGGGAATCCGGTTGGAAGGAAATGCGCCGGAGCGTTATCTTTCTTCCTTCCGGAGAGGAAGATAAATACTTGGCCCGGCAAGCCACCGCCACCCAGCGCCACTATCCCCCTGTGGAGGTATCATTTTTCGACGCTGCAAAGTAGTGGCTGACTGAAGGAATAGTGTATCGACAAGTGGTAGGTACTGGCTCGTCCCATCTTCGAGCGCGTGCGAGGAAAGGTGGAGCTCGATTAACCGGAGCACACACTATCCACTCGACGACGGAAAGTGAAAACTTGCACTTGGACTTGGAACCAACCGGAGGAAGGAAGTTGCAAATTTTCGCACATCGCTATTCAAAGCAGTGCCTTGCCGCTAGCCAGTGCTATGCATGACAATTTCTTGCCCTCCCGGAGCCATGTGGTAGCTGCAGACATAATCGACTTTCACCTAATGATGACCAGCGCGAGGCTTTGGTAGCTATCGATGGAGAAGAGTTCAAAATCGCGAGTCTCCTGAGAGACTGGAGGCGCTTGCGAATGATTTCCCCCGAGAGCGAGACGTCCCGAGAGACTTTAATTAATGAGCGACCTAGATAAAGAAACTTCGATTGGGTTTCGTCCATCGAAATAAAAACGACGTCAAGAGATCGAGATGGTAGCTGCAAAAGAAAACTCCTAAAAGCTCAGTTAATTAACTTCGAAACATTTGATGTCCCGATGGTGATCCTCGCGAAGTACGCGGGAGTCTTTGAAGTCAATGTTTTGAAAGTTGTCAAGAACTTCACTTACCAGGAGCGCTTCCATCGGGGGTTGAAATGACAAACACTGGACGGACACGCGAAACTTGAAGGATCGAGTTGTTTTAAAGCAAAAGCTATTGGAATGTTTAAATAAAACGTCACCAGAGACTCGACTTTTTGGTTTCCAACCACCGCCGATGACCTACATACGATGCTCCCTAATGTATTCTATCATTCTGCGTCCAGAGCACGGCATCTGCATAAAATATCCCCTCCAGACCGCAAAAGCACGACCAAATCGACGTTAGAATCTAACCTCACTCCAGCTTTCCAAATCTCGCCGGCGAACGCAAGTAACCTGTGAAAAAGGTCAGGATCGGAGGAGCATCCCCCCACCCCCACTGCGGGATCATCATTGGCAACAATGAGCGCGATTTTCCACCACGCCCTCCTCCTCGGTGTGTCCTCCTCTTCGCTCGGTGATATCTTTTAACCTCTTTTACGAGTGCATAAAAACGTGACTCCATTTCGCATTCCAAACCCAACTGTACCGAGCGATACGTTTCGTGCGGGCTTTCGGTTGTGGGTTGGGGTAGAAAATTTGGTAACCTAATAATGGTGAATCCGACAACAAGTGACCTTAACAGAGCGGTCGGAGCGGTCGGGGAAAGGTTTTCGCAAACGTTTCGAGCGCGCCATGTGCGACTTTTCGTCGTCCCGACCCCATAATGCGAGGGTTTCAGATTAAATTCTCGCCTTTGCTGTGTGCGTCAAATGACACAATTTGCACATTCCTGACCTTGTCACGCATGGCAGCAGCCCACAGGCGGCACAACCTAACCTCCAAGTTAATAGGATCGCGCTCTAGATTCTAGCGCGTGATTCAAGCGCCTTCCCATCCCAGCCCCAAAAAAGGATACCATCGGAAAGGATGAAAAGCGCCACGAAAAACCCACGCATACACACACACACAAATTGTTGCACGGTACAACCGGCGCAGGATTGGGAGAGGACTTGATGGGGAAAGAAAATCCTTAACCTACTTTACCGCCACCGCACACGCTACGGAAGCCAGGCCATTTTTCGCAAGCTTGTCTGATGACTCACAGACAGCGCAACCTCCTCCAATCTAGCACCAATACACACCCACACCCGGGTACGTGAAATGCCGGTGTTTGAGGCTTTTTTGTTCTCTTTTCATATCCTCCCACAGCGTTCTTTTGCGTCCGATTGTTGGGGAAGTGTTCGCGTTTCGGCGCGTCTAAGGAACGACGGGACGAAATGACGTGATGTGATGGTCCTTGGTGGTGGCGTTGGTTGTATTGAGCTGCCCCAAAACGACGACCCCGTGCTGTTGCTGCGTAGGCTATGGCCGGCATGCAGAGGCTTCGGCGTTTGAGTCGCTGTTCGTCCAACTGTCCAAAATTGGACACATCAAAAGCGGATCCTTACCGAGTTTCTGTTTGGTTGGTTGTCAATTAAATTTCGCCCAGCAAACTGACCAAATAAGCGCTGCTTCACGGGGAGCGTGCCGTTTGTAGCGGAGATTCGGACAAAAAAAAAAACATGTTCAAATGTTCTTGCTCTTCTGCTCTCTTTCTCCCCCTCTTTTCCTGTTCGAAAGTTCCCAGTAATACGAAATTATTTCAACTGTCGCAATAAAACACAAAACCGCAGTTCACCAGGAAAAAACCAGGAAAGTTAGTTTTGCTAGTCCTTAACAGATGGCGCCACCCGATCCAAACTTCGGCGAACTATTTTATCTATCGACGGAAAGTTTTCTACAACATAATGGAATTAGAAACAGCAAAAGTAAACCTTGCTTCTGAAAAATAATGAAATTTCTTAGCTGAGAAATGCCTAGCCATGGTGTTCCTTTAACGAGTCTTAAAATCGTAAAAAACTCAAATATTCTCGTAAATACTTTAACCGAAAACTTTACTAGTTTTCGAGTTCCTTTTTTATAGTATTCTTAAACTAGACAGCTTACGGTCCTTCTGTAAACTTCATATGCTCCTTAAAGCATACCGCATATATGCGATCTTCTTTTGAGACGCTTTATAAAGACTTCAAGTGCTCAGTTTTTACAAAGCACATAAACCGGAGAGCGCCGCTTCGAAAAACAAGCCGGGATTATTATCTCGCGTATTATTTTTTACTTTTCCCACCCAACTCTGCTTATCGTACACTCGAGAGCATAATTCCCGCATCGCTCATTAAAACGCAAGTTGCACACAAAGATGGGTCTCGCAATGAATGCACAATTTCCAACAAGACGAAGGATGCAAGAACCAAACGATTTTAATGCTAACGAAATTATGCCAGGGGAAGCAGCCCCTGGATCCTTTCGGAGGCACGGAAAGCAAAAACCGGTAGCAAACATAAACATCCTTCATTTTTGCTTCGCCTCGAGGGAGCAAAACTCGCGCAAAAATGTGGAACCACACTTGAGCGAGAATTAGCAGCAACTTCAAATTTTGCAGCACGTGCAAGTGGAGCACGTGCTCTTTTCATCATGACTTTTTTTTTCACTGGCCACAAGTACCTGCCCGAGTGCATCCATTAATTGCATCGATTCCATTCCCCGGGCTGGGCACAACTCGAGAAATTGCGCATGCAACGGGATGGAAATTCTATTTATATTTGACAAAGCGTACGGAAAATTGCTGACGACTGGAGCTTAAAGAAAAGGGAACAACCAAGCGCCAGCTAGCATCATGGTTCGAACACAGCCCAGGTTCGAGAACTTCCCGGAGACGTGTCCCAATCTGCTCCGGCGCTGCAGCGATTCTTCTTCTACCCGACCTGGCGCGTCGTTCCATCGCCGTCGCCGTGGGATGTAATCAGTGAATGAAAAATGAGTCTGCGACAAAACTCCACAGCAGTGTGAAGTTCTGGCTGCAGCAGAACTACAAAACTTGCAGGGGCCACCGGCTGCGGTGCTATCGAGCAGGATTCCTGTCTGGTAGCTGCGAAGTCTATGGGGAGAGAGAGAGAGAGGAAAACCATTCGACCACGCAAGAAGACGAACGAGGAAACAGGGTCAGAACATACCAGCAGACCGGCGATGTTTCAAGCCATCTCGTTGGGGTGGTTTTGGAGGTCTGGCCGTCTCGGGTGCGCTGAGCAACAGTGAACCGGAACCGGGGCGCATCGGGTGAAATGTTTGTCTGGCAACCTAAATAAGTCTGTGGCTAGCAAGCGCACCAACGAGCCATCCCTTGCGGATGGTCCGGGACCAAAAGAACCAGTCTGCACCATCCCGAACACTAAACGGACACGAACGAAAGGGCTCGACGTGTGTGTGTGTGTGCGTGTGTGTCTGCTCGAACTGTGGGGGTGCTTTAATTAAGCGTCTTGCCAAAAGCCAAAACCATTCAAACATTCTATAGATGCTCAAGATTGCCCGAACATCTTCTCGGGAGAGTTCAGGTGCACGCGAACTTTTCCACTTGCAATTCACGAGCTGATCTGTGTGCTCAGCATACTTTCGGACAAATTCCAACACAACTTCCAAACTCCATTACGTACACTAACACGCACACACACACACACAAACACACTCCAAAGCCACCGATGCTGAAGCTCGCAAAAAAAAACCCCACCCGGTTGGAGGGCAACTAACCTTTGTGCTCCAAATTTGCTGGCGCGACGAACGCTTCTTCTTTTGCCACCCTTGCGCGACCCGAAAAAAGCTCCCAAAACCGTAGACACACACACACACACAGACACAGTAGCCATTGAGAAATGGTTCTTTGTGGTTCGAAAGCACACGAGAGATCGGCTGCGTCTGTCTGGGATGATGACGGGAACGATTGTGATTGTGAGCGAATGATACCACGATGATGATGATCTGTCTGGCTCTGTCTGGGAGAGTGCTGCCTCTGACGGTGCCGCGTTTTGCTCCCTCCCCCGTCAGCCTCCATCCCACCAGATGGTTTGAAAAGTGTTGCCCATCACAGCTTCATCGCTTTTGTTCGGTCGCCGGGTGTGTATTCGGGTGTAAAATCAGCTCCTAACACGCCGTGTCTGGATGAGGGACCGGGGATCCCAATCGGTGTCAGCCCGTTGACGACACGACGCGCACAATCTCCGCGAGCGTAGGATAGGTCCTGGGAGTTGTATGCCCGAACCCGATTGACACGTTTGCCGGAGGCAACGCAAAAAAAAAACGGAATCGTGGTACTAAATAATTTAACACGTCTGAAGAGGATATTACGTACCCCGGTGCGTAGACAACAGCACACTCTATTATGCAGATTAAATTTGCGATGTGTTTACGTGATACAGTGCTTTTTGTATTTTCGAACGAATTTTGTCGAAGATGAAAAACAATATAAACAAGGTAATAGAGTAGAATAGAATAGAATATCGAATTTATCTCTAACTCCAAATGTTCTGTCAAGTGTTAACTTCAAGAGTTTATTCCCATAAAAGCAATGGGCAATTAAATTCTATTTTTTAACAAAATATAGAACAAAATCGAGTTTCCAACATGACAGAATTTAATCAAATCAACAAGAAGATCTTTTATGATCAAATATGTCAAATCTTTCTATTTTAGGTGCAAATTCATTCGTGTTACTATTTTGTACCACTTCGTTACTATTTATTTATTTTCCGTATAGGTATTTTATTGAAATTTGACTCTTGACTCGTGTTCAAGTCCCGAGAAGCAAAAGTTCTTTTGTGGAGGCGAGTTCCCCTGGAACATTGTTCCGCGAAAAGAGTCACGCCAGTGTCAATTTATGAATCGATTCTTCGAAAAACACTGCCCCAACACGAGCGCAAACGAGCGCAGCTTCACATTCCGGCGCGGAAGTTCTTGAAAATATTCGATTTCATTCGCTTCCCTTTTTGTGCCCTTTTTTGCCCCCAAAACCTTCCCCCGAGAGAGCCGGTGGCACCCACCTGAGCAACGAGACGAGAGAAACCTGAACCAGTGTTTCCGTTGCGACGGTGTCACCAACAATTCAACTCCTCGCACGCACCACAACCCATATTCGGTAACGTCTGCACAAAACAATGCCCGATTGCGATCGGGTCGAGTGGTTTTTTTTTGTTGCGCTTTTTGCCCACGGAACGCTCACAAACGCACACACATGAGCGTGTTTTTTTTTTGTTTTTGCCACCCCAAACACTAAACCCGAACACCTCGTAAAACAGGATCCACCACACGAACACGCAGCCACAACAGTCTAGAGGTCACACCGGTGCGCCCGCGGAAGACCTTGCGCAAAATTTGCACCGGTGCAAAATGCATTCACCTTTGCACACCTCACAGCTGTACCCACCACCTGCCACCACAGGGAGCTCGCTCGATAATGGTGTTGCGAATTGGGTGCAACAGAAGAAGAAAAAAAAACCCCGACCGACGCCGAAGAACGCCGCCAGCGACAACCGGATCGTGGCCGCGCTTGGGAGGAAGTAAAGTTGCGTGGTCCAAAATTGGTAAAAATCTTTGCTTTCCTTGAACCACCAAGGGGGGGGGGGGGGGGATGCGACAAAGCGAGAAAGAGAGGAAGGAAGAGTGAGTCGATTCCCTTGTGGACACCCCCAAACCGATACACCCGCTGGCCCACCGCGGATCGTCCTTGAACGTTCACGGTTGATCGGTTGTGTTTTCCGTGGCCAGATCTGGGCGCACTTTCTGCCAGAAGAGTCGCGACACTTTGCTGCGCCTTTCTGGATGGGGATAGAATCGGGACACCGCACACAGAACGACCTTTAGGACGAACCGACCATACTTCGGGAGGGGAGGGTGCTTCCACCAACCAAGGACCTTCTCGGGGAAGGATGGAAAAGAGCACGCGCGCAGTGGAATAAATTAACGAATTACGACGCACTACATTTGTGCCACGTGAGCATTCGCATCGGTTCTTATTCGAATCGGATCATAAAACGACCCCTACACGGAAGGCAACAACAATATGCTGGGGAAGGAAAACCCAACCCCCGCCGCGTTCGTGTTCCCATCAATACATTGCCTTTTGTTTTATGTGCCTTCCTCGGCCGAATATCCTTAAAAGGAAGAGGTGCAGCCTTTTAAAACAGCAAACCGGAGAGCAGGCAGACTTCGCTAGACGTAACGGTAGGAAAATGTATTTTGTGCCGACACGGGGCCGACCCTTTATCGACTACCTCTCCCCCTCACCGGACTATCATCACCGGTTTGGCCTATCTTCGCCTATTTTTAGTACATACGTTTATTTCGCTGCATGATTGATTGGTGTGTTTACTTTGAGACGGTGGTCATAAATCGAGCAATATTCGAACTGCTTCGAAGTGTGCGGGAGTTTTCACGTTCCGCGTTCACTATAATGTGACTTTTATTTTGTGACTGTTGTCTTACAAGCCAAACCAATGTTCTAAACGATTGAATTGTTGAAGTATAACTCTTATGTCTTCAAGCCACTTTTTCCTTCCAATTCGGTAATAATTTCCAAAACAAAACAAAATATTCGCAAGTATATCCAATATTATATTGCACGTGTTGTAATGTTAACAACAAATACATCATGAAATTTTCCTCGATCCCTTTCAATACTCTTATAAGGATCAGGACCAGGTTCAAAGTGATCGTTTAATAGGCTCAAAATGATGCGTTTACATTAATGGAAAATTCGACATTTTATTTATTTATTTTTGTGTTTCACAGGAACACTAAAAACCTGAAAACACATTTGCAATGTTCGGCTTTTCCTATCGCAAAACAAACGCTTCTTTAAAAGATCGATGGAATGTTGGAATGCAAACACTCATATCATTCCCATGTAATTCCCCTATCCTTCTGCTCACCCCGTACGACCGATGGAAGCCATTCTGCCTTATCAACCTTCACGAAGTGCCCCTGATCCATAACCCTATCACACCTAAACTCTAGCGGGACTCTAATGCCCAAACGGTCACTATCTCTTCCGGTGGTCTGATAAGCTGCCCCCTTACCCTCCCCACAGAGGGCGAAAGACGGACGGGCGGAAGGTCGGGTGAAAGAAAGGGCGGCTGCGGAACAGCGTGTAATTTCGTATCAACCAATTTTGTGGCGTAATTATTGGGCGTGTAAAACAAACCATACCGAGCAGTTAAATGTATGTCCAGGGCGACGAAAGGGAGAAAAAAGTGAGTGGATGGTTTTTAAAAATGGGTTACACACTGTTTGCGTGTAAAAAAGTGGGTCCTCTCCACCCACTGGAACGATCGTTTTTGTTTTTTTTTTTTTACTAATAGTGGTGTTGGTGGTTTTTAACAAATTTCTTCTACCCCACATGCAATACATGCAGCGAGAACTCAACCCATGATTACCATATTGTGATGTTCCCCCCTCGTGCGTAACGGTCATTTTGATAATGCTTCGCTTGTTCTGGCGTTCTTCCACCCAATTGCACTTAAAAAAAAAATAACGCACACACTCACTCGAGTAACGAGAAATTTATCGGTGGTTATTTGGCTTAGTGCAGCCCCTCGGTTGAACACACGCGTACAGAGGTACTTGACCGAAAATTAATCTACTTTTGCTCCCGCGTGGGTGGGTGGGTGTGTGTGTGGGTGGGTAGTACCATCACCCCACCATCGGTCGAAACTTCGGACAAACAAACGTTCCAGCTGTTTCAGAACGAACAGCAACAACGGTAAGCAGCAGGGTGTTTCGGCTGAATTTTGTTCAACCTCGCCGCTTTCCACCGTGGAAAAGCCCGGAAATCGAGACGGAAACAATGAGCAACTATACGTTTTTTTTTATTCGTCCACGGGTTGGAGGAAAAACTTTTCCCTTACCATGCCAGTGTAGTGTAGAACAAGGGAAGCTTAACGCAAGAACGGGTGTTTCATTTTTTCCTTCTGCACTTTTTTTTTTGTTGTGCGCCACACGAGATGGCGTCGAAAGAACGGGTTTTTATTTTCCAATTTTGTTCTTCTTTTAATGACTACAGCAACATGTTCCTGATGCCATGTGCAAAAAAGAGCATCTGGTTTGTATGATTTCGCAACATATCTCGACGATGAAGATGATTTCACTATTATTGTTTCATCTTCGCAGCGATTAGATCCATCGCCAGGCTATGAAAACAACACATGTTCTGACTTACGAGACCGTCGCCGTTCACAACAACCCCGGCGACCAACTGTTGCCGCGGCCACCGATTTTCACCGGGTGGAGATAAAGCACCGCAATCTCTTCCCCCAAAAGATCGATAGCGGTCGATATCGATATCGAAACGAGCGATCAAACAACTTAAACGAGCGGTGCGCGCGCGTATGAATGAATCGATTACATCGCAGCAACCGGGACGGAGCGCGTTAAGTAATGGAGATTTTCTTCGATGCGGTGCCGTAAGATTACAAGAGCTTAGAAGAAATTAGATCGAAAGGGGGATAGGATGGTGTGGTTGTTCCGGAAAAGGTTACACCGGGAAAAGGTTTTGCATAACATGTGAGATGATGGGTGCGATAGAGATCTACAGATTTGACGAAATTTGGTCCTTCGAGCCGGATTGCCGACGACTTGCATGGTGTAATACCTTACTTCGAATAAAAACGGCACAAATTTGGTTAGTTTTGCTGTTACGTTTACTAACCTAACTCAAGATTAAACCATATTACTACTCTACCTTTGACTGGACATCGTAAATTTTGGTCCTTCGAACCGGATTACGCTATTACAGCGAACATGGTTAAATATGTATAAGTTGCATGTTTTCTCTCACATTATGTCAAGCTCGTTAGCTTCATTAAAAAACACACAACCCACCTACATCTTTTCCACACTTATTGCGCAATCGATCAAAAATGTGTGTTTTATTTTAATACAAAAAAAAACCCTCCACCATCCTGCTCACTAGACGCAAACACCACGCAGAGCTCCATAATTCATCGCTTATCATCGGTAGGAGATCGTGAAAAAACGCACAAAGCACTCATCACCTTCGGCCACTAAGCCGTGTAAAAACGGCACCTAACTAGACACCTCTCACCCAAATCAAAGCAAAAACCTGTGGCGTGTGTCACACACAAAAAAAAAACGTGCGAAACAAGATGATCTCAAACGCTCTCTGATGTTGCCGACTCGCTGCCACGCTTGGCCCGCAAGCATTTCTTGCCCGATCTGCCTCCCAAAAACACTCCCCCAAACGCACCGGTAGTCCGATCCGATTTCGATCGCTTTTAAGGTTTCGCACCGGTCGGTGATTAATTTTCACAGCGTTTTAAATGATTTATCACACCCTCGCGTTTCTAGTGGCAGTGCCGTTTGGGCCGTTTTTTTTTGTTACTTCACACAAATAAAATATAAACGTACGAAAGAAAAAAAAATGGCAACACTGATCCTACTCCAAAACACTCTCGCTTTCCGACGGCGACCTCCAAAATTCCGATTTTATTTCTTCTCCCTTTCACGGGCAGCCCACCAAACGGCGAACCGGATGGGTGGGTGGGAATCGGACTCCGCTAGGTAGCGGGGTGGGTGGTGCTGTCCGTAGGCGTGGTGGCGTAGTGTTGCACCCCGTGGCCCATTCCGTGGCGTTCGCGCCCGTATAAAGATGCAAAAAAAACAACCTCCTATGCAAACCGAAACACGACACACATCTCCGATTGCGGAATGGCATCGACGTTGTGGAAAGGAACCTTAGCAACACAAAATCATTCGTCTATCTGACCCTAAACGAAATCAACAATCTTCTGGGGTGGGAGGAGAGGGTGAGCGAGCTGGTGTGAAATAATTATTACAACTTCAAAAATCAGAAGCTCGAACTCGATTTTGAGACACACCGGCTCCCATCGTCCTCCCTTCCTAAATGTTGTCCAACACGTTCCAACACCGGCGGCAGCTCCGGCGCTCTAATGGGCCGTGAAGGATTCACCCCAGGGACGTTCGGAACCGTTTGAACTGTTACCGTCCGCGTAACAGTCATTCCACTACGGAAGCAAAGCAAAGCAAGCAAGCTCGTCCTGTCTTGGGTGATATTTAAGCGCTTCCTGTCGTTTTCGATCGGTCTAGCGGACGAGAAAGCCCCGTCGGCGAAGGTGAACTATTTACACATCAAAAGCCAACTTTTAATACACCGAACACGCAGTGACACCGACGAAACACCAGCTACATTTCCGCTGAAATTGACACTCTGATCCGGTTCGAAGGACCAAAATTTTGGAGATATTTGGCTAAGGTCTGCAATCGCATCCATCAATTCCTATACTCATCACTAACACCTTTCTATCGTTTGGCATGGCCTACTGACGGTTAGACGACATCATTTAGCTTTTGTTTTCTTTTTAGAATTACTTCTTCCTCTAGCGAAGCACCGAAACTGGTGCGAAAAAGATTATCGAAATCCGATCGGATTTGAAGAAATAATCGTTGCGTCATAAAAAAAAATACAATAACAAAACGAGAAGCTCCTTCTCACTTTCAGACGAAATAAAGGTGCGAAATAAGCGCACCGAACGATAAATTCTTAATTACCACTTCAAACCCCGGGGCAAAGTGCCGGGCCCGGTTTACTTTCTGTCCACCATTCGACTTATTGTCACGCGAACGGCGGCACGATTTGCGGGTGTGAAGGTACTGAGTCAACATTTGCTTTGGGTTCTGGGCATCGAATGGGTTCGGTAATTCAAAGCTTTTTGTAGGCGGCGTATATAAAAAAAACCACGAAATATATTACGAATAAACTTCAGATCACATTTGGAGCACTAACTCTTTCAGGGTTGGTTTAAAAGCTCTACTAGTTGGGAAATTAATTTTTCCTTTAACAAATGTGGTCTCTTTAGTTTCAGTTAAAGATATAATTGTGGAAAATGTAATGTAATGATAACACTCTTTTAAAAAAAAATCTATAAAACCTAGAGCTTCTTCGATCGATGTATACTAGATCACGACAAACGTTTCCCATCACAAATTGTAATTATACACCAATACTCGCTAATACTCTTCTCAAACGCATTCATATCACACTCCATCGTTATCTTCCACGCGCAACTCAACTGCCAGTCGCCGATGTCGTCACCGTTGCCAACTCTCACACCAGCCAGCATTAATTAAATTTCAAAAATAGAACACCACCGGGTGCGGGAAGCTCGGGATATCCTTTTCCCGATCGACCTCCACCGGGACCAGGGCCCATCGTTCCCATTCAATCATCCCGCTTCGCTTCCGGTGCAAAAGTGCGCGCGTAATTGGTATCACCTTTCATGGGCGCCGCCGCGTCGGCGTTCAAAGCACTCAAAGCACGTGAAAGTCTTGATGCCGACAAGGACGACGTTCTGCCGTCCACCGGGGGGAACGGGACGGGGGTGTGGAACGGGCGAGGATTGTGAACCTAAAATAGCAAAACTTGACAAGACATGCAATGTGACAGTGTACACAATCGGCGCTGCTGGCGATATCGGCGATGATAGTATGCGTTCCATTTTCGGAAGGGTAAAAGTGTTGAATTTAAACATCCTCGATAGTCGGCCTTGAACGTTCTGTATCCGGCAAGTTTACACTCCACTTCCCCCCAAAGCACTGGGACTTGGAGCCAACCACCGAAAGCTCGTTACCGAAACATACACCGGGAAGAGCCGCTTGTTGATTGGCAATTATTCGCACCAGCAGCCGCGAGAGTGTGCCGATTGCCTCGGGTGCATCATCCTCAGGTGCACTCATCTGCAGCAATAAATGTAATTATGACCTTAATTCCCACTCGACGGGACGCGCAACTTCTGCCAATAAATAATGACTAGCTCCTAGACGAGTAGCAACTGTCCGCATTCTTCATCCGCGATACTATGCAATCATCTCAAGTGCGACGACTCGCCGGAGCGAATAGATTACTCTCCTCGTGCTCGAACAGCTACTGGCGGTGGAAGGATGCGCTTACCTGCAAAGAAAGAGAGGAAACAGAAGAGAAACAGGGTAAGCAACGGTGTGACATCAGTGACATAAAATCGAGCGCTCAGCCACCAGCTGATGAGCAGCGTGCGATGAGAGTGTTCGAAGTGATTAAATATGAACATGCAAACCTGGAATGTGGGTCACGTTATGGAGACGGTTACATGCAACCGTAATTTGACACGTCCCTGTGACATCGTCTTGAACATAAATTGTCACTTCGATGTTCTTGAAAGCTGCATGACGCTGAAGTTTCTGGCTGTCTTTGTGTGGAGACAAAGTTTCCAGAAGCGCTATACATTATCTACTACACAGTTCCGTTGCTGTGCTGCCGAGACAATGGTGCGCTCCAAAACCAGACAGTGACGGCAGCCAGACCATCGAGAATACCACGAGAACCCACCCCTGTTTGGATCGGGATAAGCTCACCAGCTCAACTTCTCACCCCGATTTGATTCAGTGGCTTCGAAAGCTTCAAAAACAGCGCGTACGTACGTTCGCTAGTGGTAGTTTAATCCAAACCGCTCGCGGGCGGAGGGTAGAACGCTTCCAAAAACGGGGTTTACGGCATGGCGATTAAGCCATTATTCTAATTCACTTCCTGCCGAGTTTTTTGCACGCGACAGACAGGCGGTCACGAAAAAAAACCCGAAACTGTGCGTTGCATCTAATTAGCTAAAGGCGGATGCGGCTATTTGGCGATCGTCAACGAATCGGTGAAAGTTATCGCTCGGTAATCGCGCGCAAATCGCGCGGTCAACGGTCGGCAAACATCCGGTGGAAACGGAGTCACAGCGGCGGGTGTTCCCGAACTTGCGTGCATCACAAAACTGGGCATCATTCTCCGCCGGAACGGAAAAGTTTACGCTCGCAAAGACTTCCCGGCGGCATGTCGGTTGAACCGGGAAGCTATGGCATCGTTCAGAGCACGTTTAGGGCGACATAAAAGTCACATGCTCGCCAGGGATTCGGCTCGGTGCTAACCAACCCAAGGGGAGGGCACGTGTCCACCACCGTGTGTATGGGAACAGATTTAAGCCGTACAGTGTTGTAAGTTATAATTAAGTTATTATTAAGTCAAGCGCGACCGGTGGCTCCGAGGAGAACGACGCACCCTCTAGGGACACCGAAAGTTCCGCGATTCACTCACTTGCGACCAGCGTTCTTGGGTGGATCCGATAGCGTCCGATGGAGTAGCTACCTTTGAATTCAAGGACGTCGGACGTCCGAGCGCCCTTAAAGTCCAATTGACTTAATGCCCCTCAAAAGACTCATGCCGAATAGCGACGTTTCGATGAGCGCATTCTATTTTGATCTGATCGATCGAAAACATCCGCGCATACGTGACCGAAAAACCGTTCAATAATTCATAGCCAACTGAAGTCACATCAACCCACGTGAGAGTTCACTTCTTCGCGCAGTTTCCTTTCATCCGTTGGACGTTGTTGGAGGACGTCGCTCCTACTTGCCTTCTAATTCCTGCGGCTAATGGAGCACTTCCGGCTGATTACACACTTCATCAAATATGCAGACACGTCGACTCCACTTCCTGACTTCCCGAGTTCGAATTCTGAGAGCTCTGGAGATTAGCCCGCACGCTAATGACACTCCACTCCAATCGCCATACACAGGCTCTTATCCGAACGCCGCCCAGGTGAAGATGACCAGCTCTTGGGTCACCCTGCGCGACAAGGTTGCCGTTTTGCCCGCAAGAGAGGTGAAAAAAATAAACATACAAACCCGGTAAAAAAGGAAAGTCATACCCAGGCGGCCTCTTCGCAGCCGCCGATCGCCGAACGCATTTCCAGCACCCACAGGTGACAGGTGAAATCTTTGACTGGCAAAAAGCCGGTTTTCTTTATGCAAACGTGCGCGATGCGACGCCGCGGACACGGTTTCTCTCGCGCCAGCCACAACAACAGGTGTGTTTGGGGAGATGAAAATTAGCCTCCACGAACACCTTTAGGAACGGTGGGCTTCCTGCAGCTTCCAGACGGTGATTGATTTCGGTTTTCGCTCCGGGCTCCGGGTGCGAACGACGATTTCGACTCGCTTCAAAGATGTCTCCCGTTCGGGTTTGAAACGCTGGAATGCCGGTTTTGGGGAACGAAAGCCAGATGATTTGCACCGGCCGTAAAAGTATCGCCCGCTTCAAAGCTACAAAGACTCGTTCCAGAGGCGAAATAAAAAATAAAGTCTAGAAAGAAAGAAAGAAAGCAAGAGGCACCCCGCTGGCATCCTGGGGGACGCATTTTATTGCATTCCCTCCCCGATGGTTGTGAGGCGTCTTTTCCCGGGAAGGAATGTGAACAATTTCCATGCCCCCGCGACGATAGTTGCTCTCCCGTCTTTCAAGGTTGAGGTTGCGGTTTAGAAATAAAAGCAGCAAATATAAATAACGCCGGTGGAATAAATTCGATAGCACGGTAGAGGAGTTCATGCTAAAAACGATGCGGTTCGACCCACAGAACAAGAAAACACGAAAGCAAACAACATATCCAATCAACAGGTTCATCTCGGTCCACCCAAAGATCACGCCTAAGATTACAAAAAAAAACCGTCGCGTACGCATGGGAATGTTCTTCTCGCAGGGCAGACCAGAGAATTCTTTCGTGTCTTAAGCGGCCACGCGCACAATACTGTCACGTATTTCATTAGTGCGAGACAATCGACATCGGTATGGGTGCGATCGTTTTGTTATTCACTGTCCATACCCCACCGTCATCATCTACGTAGTGCAAGAAGCAAAGAATTATTTAATATCTTATACAGTCCCAAATCAATCCGGATTCAATTTTGAAAAAGTTATGAATTGCGTAACGAAATCATTTTAAAAATCATTTTTCAAGCGAACATTTTTGTACCATTTCCAGACACTTCTTTAACCGTTTCTTATTTCGTTCTTGGCAAGAAGTTCAAATTGCATCAACCAAACGGGAGAGCATTAAAATTCCGAATTGTAAATTGATCCGAGAATTGGGAGAAAGTTACAACATTTTACTAAAATTATAAGCCCCGAAACTTTTAATTGTAGAAGAATAAACTGATCAAGTAAAAATATGCAAAATTTAGCATTATTTAGAACGTTTCGGAAGCCAACGAAAACTGATCCAAAAGACCAGAAATCGCATGTTGAGAAAATGGAAAATAACAAGCTTATTCCAGCACATCTATTTTTATGTACATCGTGAACTAAAGTGTACTACAAAAAAAAAACAAAACTATAAATCTAGGCTCGGTTCGTATAGGAAAACAAGATGAACACTTCACCTTGGCGGGAAATTGGGGAAACAATAAACATAAAACCTAAACGACATTGAGCACCGGAGGCAGGCCGGTTACGGTCAATTGGGTTCGGTACTGTGTCAAAGTTACTGGTGGCAGCAGTTTTGTGCCGAAAAACTTCACTGCCACTCTCCTTCCAAGACCAAGGCTGACCCAACCGTCGGTGGACATGGTGGGTTTTTTTTCGGACCCATACACGCACACACAATAGATTCGAGAACCTTTAGGGGTTCATTCGAGCATTCGTAGGCAAGAGTCACATAAAAGCGATGGAAGGAAAAGATCCCAAAGCGATGCGCATTTGCATGCATTAAAACTGCATCGATCGCACATTCAAATGTTTCGCCCTGTTCGTTTGTCCGCGCAGCACCAACGTTTAATTGCTGACTTCTGCCGCATTGTGTGTGTGTGTGTCTCTGCTGTTCGCAACAATTTGAATGCATTAAATTTGCTGCACCACGCATTAAAACCATCGGTAAAAAATGTTTAAATCAGCAGAAAACGCGCACCACGGGAGGAGCGGGAGGAAAATCGATAATATTGAGCGTTTGCAATGAACGGGGGTGGGAAGGAAACAAAAAACGGTAGGGTTTTTAAGGGAGACCCTTACGATGCGCTCCAATCGGTCGCAGTCCACAAACCGAACGCGCGCATCGGCATTGGCTTGTGGTTGAAAGGTCAACATTAATGAGCTGACGACCGGTTCCGGTTTGTGCATTGGAGGCTGATGATTCATCCATTGCAGACACGAAAGAATACACCCGCTTAGAAATCGAACCTTTCCACTAGGGTTGTACTTATTTGAAAAAAAAATTGTTTGAAAGGCCTTTTCTGCTTGCCATCAGCTTAATCTGCTGCGTGTTTGCTAAAATGGCCAATTTTTTTATTGATCAATATTTATTTTTTTCCTGAATAATCAACTTCATTATTTTATTATGAAAAAATAATCTACCAAAATTAATCACATTTTAGTCACTGGATAAAGCAGCTTCTCGGAAGTGATCATAGTTGACAGAGAAGCAGGAATATTTCATGGTGTTGTTTATCATGAGCTGCTGCGACCAACCCAAACCGAAAGATCACAGCGAAGGTCCACCAGCGATGGTTCATGAGGGCGTAAAAAATGCCCACAAAAGGCTGGGGTACTTTGAAAATAATTGAACAAACCGTACGGCTCTAATTCATTCGTCACACCCTCGACTGTGTACACGAACCGAAGAGTCCCTTCTTCACAGCCACTTTCAACGAACAATTCATCAAAACTTATTCATCCCCCTGTCGATGATGCAATTTTCTTTTTCCCTGTTAGACCCCAGGTGTGTGTGTGTGTGTGTGTGTGTGTGTTTGTTTGTGTGTTCACAACTTTCTTTTCGTACTGCCCTTTTCCGGGGTGGGATATTTTTTTTCGAGGTTCTCTCTTTCCGTTAATCACCAGGAAGCAACGCAAAAAGGGGTTGACAAATGGAGACGAACCTTTCGCGCTTTCTCGCTTTAAACCCCCCGGGGAGGGGGGGGGGGGGGGGGGTTACTCCCCGCCCGATGCACCCAAAGCCCCCGGGCGGGCACCTATTAGAGCGCTAATATCTAATCAGGTGATCAGGTTTTTATCTGTCTCGCTCGCGGCATTTGGCGCGATGAACGACACTACAAATCATCCATCCAGCGCAGCCGAACGAAGGGAACACGTAAGGGTTTCTCGGATGAATGCACTTTTATCGCGCTTGCAGCCGTGACCATCACCGACCGGGAATAACCGGTCGGACGCATGCAACCCATTCCTCTCTCTCTCCCTCTCTCTCTCTCTCTCGCTGGAACTGGATGGGATGATTTAATCAAGTGCATTTCCTCGCGCGGAAAGTGTTGATTAATGTCGACCGGTCACAGTCGGGTCGCTTTCCTTGCTTTCCCTGTTTTTGTTTGTCACCAGATTTGATGTAAGCAGTGGCGTGATTCGTGTGTGAGATGATTTACATTTCTTATGTCATATTTACACACAGACACACACACAAACAAGCACCCAACATGTGGAGTAATTGGGCCAGCTCTTATTAGCGCTAATAAAGCGCCGAATATAAACAAAAGTCCGAAAAGAAAAGAAATATTAAATCCATGCAAATGATGTGCTGGTGGAATCTTATCAATTCGTGAAAAGAGAGCATAATTGCATAATTGAAGATTGATTTTCCATTGCCTGCAAATTATTCAACGAAACCTGACCTAACCAAAATGATACTAATTCCAATACATTATTTACACTACTAAATTGCTTTCACCCAAGCAAACCCGTGCATAACCTGGCACACGATCTATTAAAAACGCACCTTTTTGGGCCGTTCTTAGTTCACTCGTGTGCCCAACCAACGTGCACCTTCTTGCCTTGGCGGTCGCCTCCGCCACGTTTTCGCGAAACCGACGTTGCAAATTAAAAAAAAAAAGTGGACAAAAATCGGCTGCAAACGAAGGGAGTACAAAAAACAAAACACGTTCGACTAATGTGCGAGTGCGATGACGTGGGCGCCCGCGTGGCAGAACGGACACGCACACACACACGGGCTGGTTAAGCCTGAATGGTGCAGGGTGGTTCCTACGGTGTGTGTGGCTTCTTCTGGCTGGTTCTTCTGGGCTGACGGGAAGAAGGAAGTAGGTGTCTTAAGGCTTGGTGTGGAATCCGGACCCGTTGGTTGGTTGGTTCCACCGTTCTGCACTCGAAGGTTGGTGCAGCTGATTTGCTGGCCCAAGCCCGCCCAACCGCCACCCGCCCAACCGCCACCCGCCCGCCTGACTCATGCACGCCACTTTGGTCCCGTTAGTTAGCGAACAATCGATACACGCGGGGCCGCCGTGTCGGTCGACCAGAAGACGCTTTTCGCCTTCGCGCACATCATCATTATTCTGGCCGAGCCGGAGTGTAATTTGATTACCTTACGTCTGTGGGCTCTTTCGTCGATGACGTAGGACGACGGCGACGGCGATGATGCACCGCCTCACCACCACCACCACCACCGGGCTCTCAGAGCCAGTCAGCTGTCGTGGTCGTGGCTGCGGTATTCTGAAACCGGAATAAAATCACCCAGCCAGGAACGATGGAGAAAGGTGACTCCAAGGGGAGGTAAAACCTCCTAATGGCACTCGGGGCATGTTCGCCCTATTGCCGTCCCAGCGTCCCATCCCCTCGACGCATTCATGTCAGGCTCGGCGAACTGATAATAGCAATGATAAACTTTTCCAACGCAAAAAAAAAACGAGCACACATCGGAAAAGGTGTCTAACGAATGAAGAAGGAGCATGGTGAGCCAAGAGTAGGTTATAAAAGTGGAGAAAAAAACTTTGAGAAGGCACTTATAATTTGCTCTATTACTAGATATTAAATAAAGTATAAAATACATCATCATCAAAATAGAATTTATTAACAAATTTTCTATTGTAACGTATTTTCATGAACTTATTTTAAAACATTTTTACAGAACCGCTACAGTTACGTAAGCTTGTCAACTTGTCTAATACACCTTTTTCGTATCCCAATAACGAAACCAATGATGACGAATGATCGCCTAACCCGCCACTACCAACAACCAGCCATTCGTAAACATCGACTTAAACGCACTAAGTTCAAGCCCATCTCCAGCGTTCTCCAGCTACCAATTTCCCCTCGCGCATGGATAATGGAATTAGCGCACTTAATGTCTGTTACGATGGCCGACACTCTGCACCCTATTTGTCACCCTACTCCACCCCTCTCCCCATCCCCCTCCCCCTCCCTGTCTGGTGTGAATTTTCATACCGTCACTCAAATTCAATTTCACACCGAGAGTCTGCTGTCTGCTGGAAACCAACCGGGAAGCAGCACACACCTAGCTGGCACGACCCGAAAGAAGCTCAACAACTTGCCCACTTGCCGGGGAGACAGACAGGTGGCTGGGAAGGGCCAACCGACGACGTCATATATATATATATACATGCCAAGCAGTCGCACTTCGACCAGAAGTTTATCTAATTTAGATGCAAATTTGGCTATTGATCGTTGCGCCGTGTGTTTGCGTTGACTGCGCGAGACGCGACGCCATGCGATGCTGAATTGGCAGGACGGATTGGACCCTCGTTAGCCGTCCCGCCGCCGTTTCATTGATGAATGATGTCACTGCCATGATGCTGCCCCGGGGGGCAATGACCCCGCGATTGATGTTGCGGGTGAAATGGCATGGTTGTTCTGTTTTTGAAGAAGGTTTACGTAAACCGTGTACCTTGATGAGTCACGAATAGAATGGAGTTCGCCAAGAGTTATCGTGACCACCAACAGACAAAGAATAGTTTTGTCCAACTATAAAGAAATTATTTTTTTTATTTTTTTGATTTTCCTTGTAATTAATTTAAAAAAAAAACATTAAACTGGGTAGTTTTTAACAAAAAATATGTAGGAAAAAAAACTTCTCGACAAGGTTTTCTTCTATGGAAAGACAATACGGTTAGCGAAAATTGTTTACCATTACCATTATAACTATTAAGCTGCTAGCGATCGTCGAAACACGGCCCTGGCCGGACGGTACGATGATGATTCTGGCTCCTTCTGGCGTATGAACCGCGGGGTGGTACACTAAGAACGCTAATTCACCTTCCACACCACACTATTCTACACCGGATCGTACACTTCGACTCGCTCACAACGCTCTTGTTTGCATTGAACGTGACGTTTTTCGCGCTGCCTCAATTTTCCACCCCGACGATCGCTCACGATCGATCGGTTTCGTTGCATTTCCGGATGCTTTCGCACACGACGGCTAGCATTTTCCGATCGCTTTCACACACACACACACATACAGACTGTCGCGGTGGGTTACACTTCTTGCATGCACGGGTAGGGTTGTTTGGGGGTTGTAGTTTTTCACCGTGACGTTTTCGCATGCGAAACCACCACCTGGACTATTCTTACTAAAAATGAACCGACACAAAAAAAAAGAACGAACGAATCGATTGTTATACAACATTTTCTGGAGTAAAATCGTTGGCTGCAGAAGGGTAGCCATTTCGTTTTCCTCTCCCTCATGGCATCCCTCGATCGAACACGAAAAGAAGGACATTCATTTTCATTTTTTATGTTTCGTTACAAACATAAAGCAAGCAATGACATTTTTACTCAAACCGGGGCTGCATCATCCGCTACAAGTCCCTTCCAAACTGGGTGAGTGTTAGTTTTCAGTTCAAGTTCAAAACTATCACTTTTGTCGGCCTCTTTCTTGCTGCCCCTGGTGCGGAGAATCCGATGCGCGCATCCTCCTTTTGCATCCTTTTGCGCTAGAGCATGCAGCCGTCTTGCGAACGAGTCTCGGTTGCATTGGTATGCGTTTTCCCAGCGAGAGAAGGATGAATCCACACTTGGGAGATAAATTTTCTCGCTTTCCCTTGCCTTTTTGGGGTGTGCGAACAAGAATACTATGGGAGACTTGCAGCCAAAAATGCGCAATTTTGTTCAAGAAACAAAAAACGAAGCGCCCTTTCGCAACACAAAACAAGCACCAGATGATTTTTCTACGTTCTTCTTCAACAAACAAACCTACTTTCTTCACGCTTCTTCTCATTTGTATTCCACCCACCGGTCTGTCAATCAATCGTCACCGCTGACAGTCAATCATTTTTTTTTTTTACAATCGAAAGACTTCAATTTTAGCCAACCTGTTTCGTGGCATGCTGCCATTGTTTTTCGGCTGTTCTGTTGCTTCCATCGCGCTAGCACACAGGAATACACCTGTTTGTGCCATGTTTGGCTACACGAGTGTTCGTGTGTGTGTTGGTGGTTGGTTTGTTGAAACGCGTGCGCGCTACGACACGTTTCGTAGCCTGTGCAAGTGTGTGTGTGTGTGTGTGTGTGTGTGTGTGTGTGTGTGTGTGTGTGTGTGTGTGTGTGTGTGTGTGTGTGTGTGTTGCGTGAAGGAGTGAAGAGAATTTGACAACAAAACATTCCCCGAGTATCCCCGGACGCGCACCGAACATCCGTGTGCGTTAGAAAGAGAGCGAGTAAGAAAACTCGCACACACACGCACACACTTCGATAGCACGCGCGTTATCAGCATGAGCGCGGCGGCGTGGGAGTTCTTCTTCTCCAAAAACGGCAGCAGTCGAGCAATTCTTGGCGAAATTGTCTTCTTGTGCGGATGACCTGGAATGCATATCCTTACGTGTTTCTTGCTTTTGCTGCTGCAGTGCTTTCGACAATTTAACCGTCTAAACCTGTCTAAACCTGCACCACTAACCATGGTCGCATCTGGACACTACCATCATCCAACCAGTAGGGAGGAAGGGTGTAGTAAAAACAAAGATGAAGGCATTTTGGTGCTCCCATTTTTAAAGCCGTCCGATCGTTTCCGAAAGACGCGTTGTGAGTTATCTAACTTTTATCATTCCTTCCATCAGCGGCTAGCAAAAGCTCCCAAAGCAATCAATGCTTACATCGAAACATTCTGATATTTTCACTTGCAAATTACACCATCGGTTCAGACACTTTCTTTTCGCACTTCTGCACAAATTAACCAAATATCGGCATCGTTTACTTCCGGATTAAATTCTTTCCAGATTTTTTGTGGTCAAACACAAAACACACGCACACACCGACGGGTGGTACGTTTTCTTCCGCGTTTCGTGACACTTCTCCAGAATGCAGACACACCACCGCCCTGTCTGTGTCACAGGAACCGATGGTTCTGTTTTCCGAGAGCACAATATACTTCCAAATGCCATTTTACACCACTTCCCTAGCAACCAAGTATGCACACTTTCATTTTCTAACCCACACAGGAAACCGGGCGGCATGTAAAGCGACACAAGAAACACAACACACACACTTACGACGGCATGGAACATCAAACAAACGCACGTCCCCGGTCGCCACACACAGCAAAACAGCTGACGATGGTTTCACGCGCGGGGTCTTCACCAACAGTTTTTGAAGACTTTCTCCATTATATTATCACGCGGCAATCTTAGTTACTAGAAGTAATTTTAAATGCGTTCGATTTCATTCTTTCCTCAGATTTTTCAATTCCACTTCCACCATGCGACAAATAACAGCACTGTGTACATTTCAGCACGGAAGCTGGGAACAGGATATAATCGTTCATTTTGTTCCCAACAGGGTACCGTATCGCGTTTAGAAAAAAAAAACACACGTATCGTTTCGTTCCCAGTACCAACGCAATTTATTATGTTTTAGTCAAAATCCCTCGTATTGATACATTTTTACTGGAAAAAGTATTTCTAAGCCTACCACCAGCTTAAAAAGCACGCGTGTACAGTAAAAAATAGATGCGTAAAAACTTTCGATATTTCTGTTCTGCTAAAACAGAATCTGATCCTTATTTTATACGACACAACCGGATCCGAAGGTATGTATTATCACGCTTGAACCGCACAAAAAAGCACAATTTTAATAAACTCTCGCTGCACGGGAAGACATGCGACCTTACCCGTCGAAATTTAATTTGTTTTTGAAGAAGGAAAGAGAACATCAACAGAACGAACAAATACAACCCTCGTTTGACAGTAAGTCTGACAAATGGATCATCCAGCCTCTATTGTTCACGATATTGGATGACATGACCCAATATGCAGCGACCACATCCAAATCACCAAACATGAAACTGTCCATCGGCATTCAGTATGAGTTTTAATTACTGCGTCTCATGAAATATTAACTGAAATTTAAGTTCTATTTTCCTTACCAAATACGTACATTTTTTTATAGTCTCCCTTCTCTAATACATTAAAAAACCAAACACGTCACGTTCTAAACAAATTTGTTAAAATATTAATTATTTAATTTTAGTTTGGTTAATAATTGCCAAATAAACGTAGCACATCAACAATTCATTCTTGTTATCAATAATGCTTGTTTCGGATTCACATTTGAAGGCTACAATTCTCATGTCATATTTTGAGATTAAGGCTACTTTTTATTGTAATATACGATTAACCGATCAACGGAATTACCACTGGAGCGATCTTGACAGCGAATTTCAAAAGTTTCTTGAAAAATCCGCGACCGCCCATCTGCTCT
>KI915041.1:17060803-17267034 GCA_000473445.2 Anopheles farauti
AACAGAGCGATCAGAAGGAAGGCGAATGCGAACTTCATGTTGAGGCTTTGGGTTTGGCTGTTGAGAGACAACTTGATGATCGATGGAAGATGAGAGGACTATTTATATTGCTGCCACAAGAGCTCAAGCTGTTGTTCCATCCGTTGCTGCAACAGATCTACGCGGAACCGCTAGTAAACACGGAAATTGTTGCAAGTGTCTAAACACCTGCATTGAACAAGTGCTTAAACCATTTGTTTACGAGCAAAGTATGGGCCTCACAAATTTGTCTACGTGGAGAAGATTTGTCTGTTTCTTCTGTTTTCGTTATTTGGGCTGATCAACTTTGATTGTTTTATTTACACAAATGTGGTATACACATTAAGGCGAAACTATTAATTTTAGTTTAATAACAGAAATCTCAGCAGAGCAACTCCGTTACACAAAGACGTAAATGCGGAATGTTCCCAACGTATGTTGACTGAGGTGGAACCATTTTTATCTGTTATCGAAGATGGACCATTATGACCAGAACAAAGGTGATAAAATTCGCACACGATTTAATTAAACGACATCAAAAATGCTCGTTTAGCACTTTTTGGACTTGATGAAACGAGCAATTTTAAATGTTTAAACATCGAAAAATTTCTGTCCATACTACGAAAACCGAAACTCATCGCCAGAAGCCTTAAATCATTATCCTACATTTAAAGGATTACGTTTTAAAGTACGTTTTACGCTCGTAAAATTATGCACACATAATAGAAGCGATAGTTTTTCCAACGAACATGCAGATGGAATGTAAAATATTTTAAAACAAACACACACCGTGCGCCCAGTGTGCAGCAGTGTTTCCGCTACACGCCAACAGAGGGCGCTGCTCCAATTTTTTTCGTTTGAAATATTTCGCTCCATATGAATCATATCGATAGTTTCATCGTTTCGTTTCTTTCCAGATTTGTCACATAAATCACTAAACCACTGCATAGGCTGCATTCCTTCATACTTCATTTGCTACACAATTCATTGACAATTACAAAACGATGCACACTTAAACCGTACGACCAGACACTACTTGTGCGTCGAGCAAAAAGCACGCCAGCGACTGACCATCATCGTCCACCAGGCTGATCTCGATCGTTAGACTCACGCGCGGATAGATTAGCAGCACGGGCATGCTCAGCCGGTACGTGATGTCCTCGTTGGCACTGACCGGACACTGGGCGTTCAGAAGCCAGTTGCAAGCCGCCGCGCGGTCGGCCGGAAGCTCAAACGGTGTCGTCACACCCAGCGCCGTCGCCATCACCACCGTGCGCAGGTTGGCCGCCGCGAACGGGGCCGTAAAGTCCATATCCATGATGGCGTCCGTACCGCGGACGAGATCACACGGCGCCGCCGTACAACCCTCCACTCGCACTTCCGTTGGTCTCGGTCGACCGCCGCTGCAGGCACGGGTTGCCACTCCGGAGCCCATGGCACTGGCGAACGCTAGCAACAGCAAGCCACAAACACCGAGCAACTTGATGGAGGCCATCGTAGACTGAGAACTGGTGGACACGGCGTACACTGAATGATACAAACTGAATGCGAGCGTTCTGTTTATATAGTGTCCACCGGGTGTGCTTCCACCTATCGTATGATGCACACGCACAGAACAATCAGCATACCAGCTTACCAGAAAACGTCTGGCCACGTTTTTTGGCCAGGTGTTTCGGATTCGGCAAACGATACCGGTGCGGCTAAAGCAAAACGCTCACGCGATAACCGACTCCAAGTTGTCCGGGTTGTGCTCTCCGTATCAAAGTAATCATGGGACGGATTTATTGGGCTGCCAATCGGACCGCACCGACTGGCAAACTGGTCTTACTGATACGATTGTATTTGGTGGCTTCAGTGAGCCATAAATCGTGTCCCTGATTCTTCGACAATACCGCTCCCATGGAAACAGATGTTCGGTCAACAACCGCACAACAGCGGATGTTCGTCCGAGACGAAGGTTATGATTCACATTAATGTTTTACTTACTAGAAATGCTCAGAGTATCCCAGTATCCCAAACACGCACACAACGAGATATACAGTGGATTTGTTCATTTTTATTTCTACAAGCGAATCAACAACAAATATAGCGTAAACATATATGCTCTTATATAAGGAAAAGAGAAACCATAAACTTGTATACTTAATCTGTGTACAGCACAGCTCATCTCCTAGGCGCGTGCATACGAAGCGACTACCCATACCAACGTACGCTATCTTCCTAAAACGGCAAAGAAATGTACAGATTTATTACACTGCCGGCAACTGGTTCGTTCCACTACCACCGACCGATCGCACGGGCCAAACGGACGAAACACACGCGGCTATTGCTTTCGGTTATTAATAAACAATAAACACCATCTCGGGCGAGATGAAAATAGCTGCCACGGAACGGGGGATGCGTTCCGGGTGTTACTGTGTCTGGTGCAAGATTCCACGCGGCTAACACACTAGCGGAGGTTTTTGGCTAGCGAAACCCGCTTCAGTACCTTATGTTGTGATTTAATTAGTGCTAACTTCCTGCGTACATTCGCTAGCGCGATCATCGAACACCTGCAGCGAGCAGATGTGTCGATCTGCGAGTTTAAGCCTAGCCTAGCGTATCGTATCGTAATGTGATGATGTTGTTTGCTCGTAATTTTGTTTCATTGGATCGAACATTTCTATCGCTAAAAGCCGCCAGGATCAAGCCAGGATCGAACAAGCGTTGCCTGCGTTGCACTCCGTTGTGGATGATCTGTTTGTTTTGCGATCGATTACGAGATTCGCTTGTATGTCATGTACGCGTGGGTGTGTGTGTGTACAATGTGTGGCTTTAACTGTGTCAAAGATCTATGGAGAAAACGTTGGAAATGGAAAACAGAGTAGAACGATGAGTCTCTCGCTCGACGATGCAGTCCTGGGCTTGCGGTGCTATCGGACTACGAAACTAAGCGCACATTCTTATTCATACAGCAGGCATCATGTAGGTGCTGTAAAAGTACATTCCGTTCTGGGCTCTTACCGTTGTGGTATCATTAAAAATGTATAATATAGGCTTCTTAAATACAGTTCCCTCCTCCCCGGGCACTGCCGTGCATCCATTTCACGGGCAAGAAATTTCGCACAGCAAAACTGTCTCTCGAAGAAAGGACCCCGTAAAAGTAAAACGTTCATTGGCACATAAAATAGTCTCGATCGGCGAGAGTACACGTACGTACGTCACGAGCGGATCGGCAGAGGCTGAAGCACTTATACCATCCCGTTTTTCGAATGAGCTAAGGTAACAATGGTTCTAGTTTAAATAAAAAAAAACATTCTGTACATCGCACATATCATATCAAGCAGAAACACAAATTTTGTAAGGCACCACCCGAATCGCGATTGAGGTTACGGTCGCCCCTGACGACAGGTACGATCGCCCGAGTAGGCGTAGAATCGCGTCGATCTCCAGCGGGCATCGCCGTGGTCTTCCCATCACCACCGAGACAGGACATCAGCGGCAGGGTGGAACCTTTACCAGGCAGGGTCACGATGCTGCTGCTTTCCGTGGTGCTGGGATGGACGTCCGATTCCGACTCGATGGCGCCTACACCTCCGTTGAACGGAGGGAGTACAAGGGAACAGAGGACAAGGATGTAGAAACGAGCAACCGAACCGAACTCTTCTGACACGTGTGTACGTTAGGTAAGGTGACAGAAAGACGAACCACAAAAAAAAAACATTCCAGCTGGCCAGATGGACGACAGCGCAGATGTTAGGCATTGTTGCAGAGTGAACTCTTCAGCGGAGACACCGCTAGTGTCCGGATAGGTGCCCAGTACCGTTTGGTGCCAAAGTTATACCTTTTTACTATAAATCCCTAATCCCTGTGTCTGTACATCAACCATTTGGTCGGAAAGTCCAAGAACAAGACGAAATTCCAGCGAAAACACTCCACACCTGAAAAACTACCCATCCCGTCCAAGGTTAGAATACAAAATCTCATTGTGATCGAAGACTTGTCAAAAACTGTGAGATAAAAATCCAAAAACAAAAAAACACTGAAAGTCTTGCAAGAGATTCGTTCTTCGGGCGGGCGGGCATTAGTTTGGTGCGGAGTAAAAACGCCATCTTCGCCGCTGGGAGATGGAATGTGCGCGAATGTTGAAATCTTCACGGAATACGGGTGACTCGCACTTTACCATACAACATCTTACCCCTTCCTCCCTCCCTCCCTCCCCTCTACAGTACCATGAGTGCAAACAGTGTAACGATGGCAATAATGATCGCGATGACGGTAATATAATCGATGCTGCTATTAGCCAAGCCATAGGTACATGCAAGAACGACATGCTGCGGTTGCACTAAGCTACTGCTGCTACTACTTTTGCGTTTGGTCGCACCACCGTCGGCGCTGGAGCTGGAACCACCGTGATCACCGCTGGCGCCGCTACTACCGTGTGCACGCTGACGAACACGCTCGGCGCTCTCCACATCCTCCAACCGTCGGCGTTCCCGCTCGAGCCGCTCCAGTTCCTCCAACGTTTCCACCTCGGGATCCTCCACCTCCGCCGGTTGGGGTTCGTCTTCGCACCGCTCCGGTTCGCTTTCCTCACGTCCGCTCACGTCCTCGATGAAGATCTCCGGTATCTGCAACACACTGCGAAAGGGATAGTATCCCGTCCCGCCACACCGTTCGATCTGCACCTCGTTCACGTACGTCAACGCCTTCCGTTCCGTGCCGACGAACTCGGCACCGAAATCGTTCAGGCTGACGTTGCCCGAGTCGGTAGTGGTGGAGTCGACATCGGCCGCCGTCGTTTCCTCCAGTTCCTGCTCCTCCTCCTCCGCCAGATCCTCGTGTATCGTGTCGAGACTGTGGTGGAGGTGGTGCTGGCTGCTGCTGAAACTACTGCGCAGGTAGAAGCTCTCGACCGGTGGTTCCTCCTCGTTCGCGACGCTCCCAACGGTGGTGGTGGTGTTGGTGTCGTCGTCGTGCGTTTGCGTGTCAGTGGTGGTGTTGGTGTTGGTAGTGACAACATTGTTACAAGCGATGCTATTAGTAGCAGAAACAGCGCAAACAACACTCGCCACGGTGCTAGTGGTGGTGGTGGAGGGGGAATGGTTATGGAAGGACACACTAGGAACGGGGACTGAAAGGATGACGCCACCGTCGGCACCGTCGCCACCGTCATGCTCATCGGTGGGTGGGACGGTCGCTTGCGGGGCAGGAGGTTGGGCACACGACAACGAAAGCACCGGCACGCAAACACCGGCACCGGATGCTCCTTTACCTGTCGGCGGCGTTGGGCTCGTGATGCCGAAGATCATGGCCAGCTCCTCGGACGAGTTGTACTGCGACTCCGTGTCGGACGGGGTCATCCGCACGGACGACACCGGTGGCGACGGCCGGGATGACTTCCGTCCCCGCTCGGCACTGCCGGAACCGGCTGGCGAGCCGCTCGAGCTGCGCTGTCTGTGGTTCGGTTCACTTTCGCTCGACTTCCGTTCGGAGGCACGATCGGCACGATCGTCGGTTTGGGCACTGGCGGGTACCGCCACCTTCGGCGCTTCGTTCGGTTCCAGCTCGATGCCACACTCCTTCATGATCAGATCGATCTCCTCTTCGGTGGACTTCTTCTCCGTGTCCGACTCGAACGGTTTGATGCTCTCGACCAGACTCTCGTAGTCACGCTCGATCGATGACTTGACACGCTCCTCGTGCTCGTGCTCATCTTCCGCTTCAAGCTCAGTCAGTTGATCCTGGCACCGTTTGCTGAGCGCCTCAAAGCTTCCGGCGGGCGTTAGCTGTTCGATCAGACCACTGAGCGCCACCGAGTCCGGTGTCGGTTCCACGATCGCAGGCGGCTCCGGCAGGACCAAACTTTGCGCGACAACTTCCTTAATCTTCGCCTCCACCACGGGCTCCTTCCTGGGTGCCTCCTCGATAACGTCCCGCAACATCTTCTCACAGTACTTGGCCGCTTCGGCAACCTCATCCACTTCGTTCGACGAAGTAGCAGAGGCACCAACCGGTGCAATCGTCTTCGTAACGGCACGCACCGCCGCCTTCTTCACGTCCGGGCTCGTGCCACTCGACACCGATTGCGTCTCCTTGCGCAGTTCCGCCAGATCCGCACCGAGCTTCTCGCTCGTCGTTTGTGCCTCGAGCGCGATCGCGTTCAGGATCTCTTCGAACTCAGCCTTATGCTTCGCGCCGACGATGACGGGCTCCGTACCGGACCGGGGACGTGGCGTCGGTGTCGTACCGCTCGAGCTGCTTCCCTCCGCTCCGGGACTCCGGGCCGGGCTGCTGGATTTCAGCGTCGACGGCAGGTTGAACACGGCACCTCGGTTCTCCTTCACCGGTGACGGTCGCTCCGATTTGTCCTTCGCCGGTGACGGCTCCTTCGGCTTCGGTCCCGGTGCGGTCGCCTCCCGGAGGCTCTTCGCGTACAGCTCGATCTTGTAGTAGTCCTCCAGATTGCCACCGGACGGTTTGGCCGCATCGCGCTGTATCTGGCTGTAGATGTTGGACGAAAGCGAACCGGACGAACGCTTCGGCCGCGAGTCGTCCGATCCGCTGCTGGTGTTTCCACTCGGCGGCGCTACTGACCGCCCCACTGCCCCGGCCCGATCGATGCACGCCAACAGATCCTTGTCCTTGCGCAGCTGCCGGAAGGCGAGATCGTCCGCCACCAGGTCCGGCGAGCGTTGCGGCTGGAAGCGTGGTTTTGCCTGCTTGGCCGGTGCCTGTACCGTCAGATAGTCCGTGCACGGTGAGGGTGGAATCGGTCCAACGGGGATCCCGAACGGGGGCTGCGTATCCGGCGCCTTTATCGAACTGTTCGCTCGCTTGATGCTACGGTAGCTAAGATCATCCAGCTGCAAATCCGGTTCCGCCTTCGGCCGTTCCTCGTCCGCATCGCCATCGTAGCGGTAGTGGCGTGCCCGCTGACTGAACCCAGTCGGCGTGGGCAGATCGCGTCGTTCCGCACGCTCCAGCAGGTCCTCGTCGCTCAGCTTAAGGCTCTTGTAGATCGCTTCCAGCTCGTTGATCGCTTCCTCGAGATTCGCCGACTTGCGCTTTCGCACCAGTTCCTCCTCCGAGCAGGAGTTACGCTTCGAAATCGTCCTCATCGGAGGTGCTGGCGGTTGGTGAGGCCGCCGTTCCTCACCGTACCGTCGGTAGCCGTGGGTAGCCATCGCTCCCTGGGCGACGGTTTTCGCCACATGCTCCTCGTACCGGTTGCCACCTGCCGCCTCCGGCGCTCCGGGCTTCATCTTCACCTCGTACAACTTTTCGTTCGATTTCGACCCACGGTTGGTACCGTCGGCCGTTTGGCGCAGATACAATCGGCCGCTAACGACGCTCTCCACCTCCCGCTCGCCGCACCCATTCTTCGACTGCTTATCGTCCAGCAGGTGGTCGAGTTCGCGCGTTAGCTCCTGATTCCGGCGGTTCATTATCTCCAGCGCGCGGGACGTCGACACGGAGCGGGAGGAAATGGCCGCACCGGCGACACCCGGTCGCCGTTCGGTCGCCCGACCACGGCGCGGCTGCCCGTGCTGCTGTTCTTCCTCGATCCGACGCCAGAAAGCCGACGCCGATTGCTGCGGTGTGCGTGAACCCGCCGCACCGAGTGAGTCCGAGCTGTCGGCAGCGAGCAGCGATCGCGTGGAGGACGTACCGACGCGACCACCGGACGGTGTCGGTGTGCTGCTCGTGTAGGCCGCCAGCGACGATTCGCTCCCGGTCGGGGCCTGCTCGGGAAGCTTCGGTTCGTACGGTTCGAAGGTGCGATCCTGGATCTGGATCGGTTTACGCGACCGAGGCGTTACGTCCGTCACGTAACGATACTCCACCGAGTGTTGGGGAGGTGTCGCCGGTAGCGTCGCATGGTAGTGATGTTGCGGGTGCGACTGTTGTTGCTGCTGCTGCTGGTGTTGGTGGTTTTGGTGGTGATGATAGGCCACACTGGACGGTGGTGTGCTCGGTGGCTGAATGGTATTGGTAACGGGTGGCTGCTGCTGTCGGGATATGTAACGCTGTCTGTGCTGCTGCTGCTGCTGTTGAACCTCAGCAGGCTGCACGGAAGAAGCTCTCGGGGGTGTGACCGTGTGCGTCGTGCAGGGTGGAGTTCGCTGCACTGCTTGCACGGGCGATCCCCACAGACGATCCTCACTGTTACACTTCCCATTCGATTGCCAGACAGTCGCACCCGGCGGCTGTTGGTAGCGATCGAACGCGTACGACACGGGCCGTGCCTCGTTCGTGTGCCCGATCGTTAGTCTTCGCTGAGGATCTCGCGGTGGTATCGGCGGTGGACTGCGGATCGCATCACGTATCGAGCTCGCCTTGCTCTGGATGTAGAAGCTGTTCTCGTACGTTACGGCCGGCGGGTTGTGGTGTGCCGGAGGTGCCCCTCCATACGCCAGCTGCAACTGCTGGGCGTAGTTTGGTGAACTCGACTGTTGGTACAGCTGGTGCGGGACGTTCGATAGGCTAGCCGAGTTCCGCAGGCTTAGCTGACCACCGTGTGGCTGATGGTGGTGCTGGTGCTGGTGATGGTGATTATGATGGTGTGGAGGATGCCGCCGGTAAGCTACATCCATCGACTGGACGCTCCCACCATGCACCATGCTGGGTGAAATCGGTTGCGTGTGCCAACGGCTGACGGCCGGAACGCCGGGCACACCCTGCGGACTTCCGCCATCGTCTCGCGACATTCGCTTCAGGTAGCGTTCGGTTCGCGCCGTACGGGACTTCCGGTGCGATCCGGCACTGTGATTGCCGAGACTGTCGTCGCTCCGGAAGCGTGACATCGAGGACGACCGGTGCGATTCTTCATCGCTCGACGACTGCCGTTCCTTCGAGTGGCGACTGGAACGATCCGTTTTCGCTCGACTCCGCCGATCGAGCGATCCGTTCACGCTGTCGCTCTCCCGGAAGCCGTACTGGTTCGGTTGCTGCACCTGATGGGGTGCAATAATGTGCTGATGCTGATGCTGCTGCTGCTGCTGCTGCTGATTGACTACGATGTGATCGAACCCGCCGCCGCTCACGATCCGGCTCGATCGTTTCTTCCGCTTCCCGTTCAGCGTGCCCTGCTGGCTCTTCACCGGCACGAAGCCCGCCTTACGATCCTCCTCCGAACTCGAGTCCGTCTCTATCTCCTTCTTCTTCTTGCGGAACAGACTGCCGAGCGACCACTTCTTGTCCTTGCCGCCATCTTTCGCTTTGTGCTGCGCTGGGGTCGCTTTTTCCATGGCCTGCTGGCGCTGCTGCTGCTGCACATGGGCCGTTATGTCCTTCGGCAGCGGTAGCTGTGGCCTCCACGGGGATGCCGTCTGAACAGTCTGGAAAATGGAGGAAAAAACAGAAAAAGAGAAAAAAAAGTCTATAAACGATTTGGATCGATGTTTGGAAGTTTCGTTGCGGGGGAGCGGAAACGGCCTTTAATGGGTGTGCATTATCTCGCCACATTCCAGAACCACCACCGACCGACACGCTGACGAAGTTGCGCAGAGTTGGATGCGAATTGTCTAAAAATAAGTCCAGTGTCTATTTCGATCCACCGTTCGATGGCGATGTTTTTGCCAATTCTTTGCAAAGAGCAACTACGACCAGTTAAACGTCGATCACCATTATTGAGAGAAGAGTTGAAGCTTTCACCCGATGTGCGGTAATATGGCCATCCCCAACGCACATCTAAGACCTAAGGTCCGTCTGTCTGCTAGATTAGGTAATGGATCGATACCATCCATCCGACCACGGACAACAATTGAATTCGGTCCGGAAAATGGGGGGCCCCATTCAGCCGATTTTTCCGGGCACGGATCTATCAGCCGGAACAGTTTGTGCGTTCCACCCCCGGGCCCATAATTAATTACATTGCTGTGGGATGGATGGATCGGGTGCTTTTCTTTTCCAAACAAACGTCTTCGTCGAAACGTCTGGCCCCGCCCCGGGTTGGGATGGAATGTTTTGATCTTCTGCACATACACGCTGAACTCCCGCCGCTCTCTCAAGCTCTCTCGCTCCCTCTAGCAGTGGGGTTCATTTCACCTCCCTGGGTGGACTATTTTTACCGTCCGAAAGCAAGCGCGTGATGATTAAGGGCACGTATGGCCAACGGGCGTCATCACGCCCCCGGTTTGGAGCATTTTACAGCACGAAAAATCTCACGGACAGCCGAGATCGAGCGTGCAGGTGTCAGTACGGGGTAGCGTCAACGGCGGTGGACAAGTTTATTGCGGAGCTTACGGTTTCGGGCGTCATCTTAAGATGCATGTTTTAAGATGTTCTAGATCATGAGAGCAATCTGGGAGCTCGTTGATAATTGCTGCCTCTCTCTCTTTGGCGCTATACATTTTTACCAAGAGTGATCCCAAAAAAACATCATCTCCATGTGTAAATATGTTAAGTAGCGTAACGAGCGGAGGTCCAAAATTCAATCCGATCCATGCTGGAAGCTGCTCCGCTTGTAACCTTAGCCGCATCGATGAGGCGGATTTAAGAGTAAAAAGGAAAACCCTTAACAAACTCAGTCATGCCCGGTCGGATCATAAGACGGTTTGTGTTTCAAACATGACCAAAAACCGGGTTCGCTTGGGTCGGAGATTGGAGCCGCTCGCACAGCCTACTCCAACCCGACTTTACCGACCACGACGACGGCAAGACACTTGTGCAAGTGATCTCTCCCGCTCCAGACCGAGACCTCCTCCTCCCGGCTCCTAGGGGTAACGCTTGCGCAAACGGACCCCGGGTGGGTTGAAGAATGACTTCAATTGGCAATTGCTTAAATTATCCTCCACAAAACACTTGAGGCCGAGTTTTCGGATGAGGAACCCTACACCGGCAGCTCTCTCGACCCCAAAAAAAGAGGTGAAAACCTCTGGCCGTAATAACCGGGTACGATCACTCAACGTGACGCGACACGATTGCGCGCACTGGATTTAAATTTCCGTTGAGATTTGGAGGAATGAAAAAAAAACTTATATATACGTGAACTCGAAACCCGGAGTGGACGAGTTCTTGCGTGCGTAGGTCACTGTCAGCCCTGTTGTTACGCACTGACGCATCTTCCACGCTCCATCAAGAAACGTGTCAATGTCAGGCGGCCCAATGATCGTAATTATAACGTTTGCGTTGGAGTGCTTGGGCAGAATAACGTTCTCGCAACTTCGCCGCGTACGTGCAGCAATCGTACACAAAACGTAACGGCTAGTCGCGTCCGAATCGTCGTACATCCGATATCGTTGCAACCGAGGTACTCGTTGAGCAGTGTGTCACCTATGCGTTCTGGTACGTCCGAACTAACGCGCGATCACAATTGCCAAAACGTGCGCGGCAAGAATGTCGCTGATTCATAGGTAGCACCACTATCACCTCACACCCGAACTGCTGCACTCAACACGCCAAAAGTAGGAGGACCTTGAAACCCGAAACACCGAAACACCGTGCGCTGAGATGTTTCGCGTCTATTTAGAGACGATTACGTGCGTGGGAACGTCCCAGAACGGAATGATGAATACGGTGCGGAATAAAATACAGGACACGAACACGGCGGCAACACTTTGCTTTCGATCGATAGCGATAATTTCGAAGCCGATACAAACGGACACGCTGCACAACCAACGTCTGATGGTTGTCAGTTGTAGTAGGCAGAAATTTCACACCGACACACGACCTAGGAGCACTTTGTTTTTGACATCCACTGCTGCAGAAGCTTACTTGCAGTAAGACAAATGCCTGATTCGACATCTTGCCGGGTGGCCAACCGTTTTTCGCTGTAGAACGACTGCTCCTGAAAGTTTCCTCCAGTATATCACAGACCCGATCACATGCCAGTAGCGGCCAGCAGCGATGCACGTACACACCGGCGAGGGCAAATTACAAATGGCTACTACGTTCACGCACCGAACGTTCGCAGAGCGAACGAGCGCCCGTGCTCACGCTCACGATGAATTGGCAATGGTCACTACGGATACTACCACCGACATAGCAACGCGCTCAGTGTGTGCCGTCATAGCGCGCATCCTCTCGGCGTTTACTACGACTACGTCGTCGTCGTCGTCGTCGACCGAAAACGCTCAAAACATTTCGCACACGGGCGCGTCGTCATCGCGCGTCATCTTGACAGTTGGGCGAGGCGGCTAGCTTTAACGAAATCTGTCCAAACCCCCGGGGGACGAAGGACGCCACCGCGCGTTGACATTCGCGAGAACTGTCAGAGTTCCGGCCGTGCGGTGCGATAGTAGTAGTGCGTGCGCGCGTGTACAGAAATAGCGCACAACAAAGGAGAAGGCACACCTCGCACCAGTGGCGATTTATTTACATTAGAAGTTCATTAAAAATAGCTTCCCCGAAGGCGAAACGGGAAGTTCGGAAGACGATACCCGGGTAGTGTTCTAAGCCGAGCGAGTGCAAGAGGGAGACGCGGAGACGAGTTCAGTGTGCGGTACTGCCGGAACAGATGCTCCGTTGGACGTTGGTGAAACATCTCGCGGATGGGTTTCGTTTCGCTCCGTTCGCGGGTGCACAAAAACGATCCAAACCAAAGCGGCGTGTTCCTTATGTTCTCACCAAACCCCCGAGAGTTGAATGTATCGAAACGCAAACGGAGCGTTGGAGATGTAATGTTTATTTGCGGCGGAATTCTAGCAGATGGTGGACGGAAGTGATGACTTGCCACAAAGCGATTATGCGCAGTGCAGGCTCCGTCGAACATGTGTGTCCTTCCCCGAACTGGTCTCCCCTCAAATCTGGAGTAAGCAAACACACCAACCCAGGTCCCCGAGGCCGACTGCATAACTCATCCGATCGATTGCTCCGAATGTCCAAATAAATGTAACCGATGCTACCAGATGTGTCCGGCGAAACAAATACCGGAGACGGCCAATCGCTACGCCATATGTGTTCGGATCGGTACGGGACGTTTCAACGTTGAGTTGAATTTTCGATACACATTCATTGGCTCACGCTGGGCGGCGTATGAACCACCCGTACGATATGATCACCACACTCGTCGGACACAGTATAATTAACCCAGAAGATACAGCAGATTGTACAATCGACCTACTTTGCCAGCGCTCTTCAAAGATCAAACCCGCTCGATTGCAATACCCGAAGTCCGAGAGATCCGTGGAGTTGATGGAATGTAGCTGCTCTGTGAAAGCTACCCGGTCGTTCAATTATGCAATGGACACCGGACAGGGGGGAGGGGGTAGCGTCCAGTAATTCTCGGAACGCACAGAACACTCTCACAGACGCACGATTGTTCTCCTTGGAGTTTAAAAATAGCTCCACTGTACTTCCAACGTACCGCCGCCCAAGCTGCACCTAGTAGGCGATGCTTTCAAGCGAAAAAATCGGCCGGTGGTCCGATGGAAACATGAGCCCACAAACATGCAAATCCCGGTCGGGCAAAGCAAAGCCACCCACCCGGAGCGTGTGTGTGTGTGTGTGTGGGTTTCGGTTTCGGTGCGGTGCCTGCGGAGGGAAACTTTCACTTGCCGCGAGGTCACCACAGGAAGCCTGTAATTATTCGCACCCGGCGCGGGATGCAAGTTGCCCCTTTCCTCCGCTTCCGATGGGTGGGTTATTAAGTTTTTTCTCGCCGACCGTCGTCCGTAGTCACTGTCCCTCTCGATGCTCGCGGTTGCCCCGCTAATGACAAGTGTGTCAGGGTGATGATGATGGTTTTACGGCTGCCGGGACATGGGACGTCCCGCTAGTGGGTGGAAGATTGCCGTTCATCTTGCGGAATCTGTGCCAAATAATCGATACTTCCGACTTCTAATGGATCGCGGCCCTTTCTCTCGATGATGATGATGATGATGATGAGGCGGATACATCCATACTAAAGCCGGTGCTTAATCCAATCACACCTGCCCTCCGTTGAAAGCGAGAAGTGTGGCCAGGAGAAGAAGCCGGTCCGGTCCGGCTCACCGAGACTCCAAATCAGCCCGGGGTGGAGCATTTCCTGGACGGCAGTACACTAAATGAAATTCGCATGACACAGCACTCGCGGGCACTCGCGCGGAGGTCTCTGAATTTGCTCGCCCCCATCGTGTGGTTCGCGAGCAAATTAGCGTTCTAGCGGGGAGGGTGGTCCCAATCATGATCGATCAGCACCGATCAGGGTCAGAAAAATAGCCGTTCTGTTGCTGATTGCGTAGCAGATGGTTAGCAAAGCGGCACGAACCGATCGCGCCTATCATTTGGTGGAAATGAAATATGGCTGATGGACGGAATTATTCTCCCGAGCGCACGTATAAATCGTACTTTTTTTTTTAGCAAATAACGCTGGACAATGCTCCCCGGTATCGAGAGCGAAACGTTTCTAAGAACCCCGTCCGCTACCGAACCGTTCCGTTCCGTTCTTAGTCGCCGGATCTTTCGTGCTCCTCCTATCTTTCAAAATGCGTATAATGATGGTCCCCCTGCCCGGGCGCAATGGATGTTCGTGCGAGCGCAGGAAACCGCTTATTTTGCGCACCAAACTCTACAATGTTTAGCCGCCAGATCAGCCACATAATCACACATGGGCGAGCGTACCAATCTTCCAACGAATCGTGGCTCCAGGCGCATGCTCCCTCCCCCCCGGGCGACTGACGCGAATCGAAATAGACCTAACCTTTGACCGCCAGTGCGAGATTTCGCGAGCATGCATGCATGGTATGTGGCGATTCGAGACGATTGGCATAAACAAAGTAGCGAAAGGCATAATAACTCTGCCAAACGAAACCGATGGCATAGACATTCCGCCGGTTTCGCCAGCGGGAACAAAGAAGCTCGTGATTAAATAAATAAATAAACCGACCGTCGCTGCTGTCGTGGCGCTAGCCGGCCCAATAACGCTTAGCGATTGGGCCGGTGTTTAGAAGCCACGATTTAGTGAGATGAATTTAATTTTAAGTTTTACGAAACATTCCCCACCATACTGAGAGAGGAATACACTTCGACGCGTCGACGCGGGGTGAAAATTTTTTATTTAATTTTAAAAAGAGCTTTAAACGCAGAAAAAGAAAACCGCAAGATAAACAGAAACGGCTCAACGTAGTCAGCTGTGACCGAGTGAGGGTTTATTTAACGAGGACGTTCTTAGGCAACGTAGACGTAGAGCGAGCGCACGCGCAAGATACGTTTGAAATCTTTCCACAGCTTGCTAGGATTTGTTTTTTGAATGGCAGATTCAACGCCTTTTCTTCGTGTGTGTGGATCGCTTTCATTCATTGGAAATGTCTCCTGAAGATAAGATTCGAAAAAGAGAATATTATTCGATAACTCGCCACAAAAGTGTTACTTCCCAAAAAAAGTTGGGCGACAAAACTATTCAAGAGTTAAGCCAACTTCTAAACGCTTCGAAAACAGTTCAACAACTCAGCAAAAGAGCCTGGAAGAGCGTAAGCTCTTGAAAACCATCCAATATAGTTTAATTTGTTTGCGTATACTCTTCATCGAGTTAAAAATGAATGACAAGCTGAGAATCGACCAAAGAATCGAGCAAGTTCCGAAAAAAAGAATCGAATAAGAGGAGCCAAAGTGGAACATCACTAATATCAAACTAATTGGTGTGAAGTTTGCTGCCATCCATGAAGCTAACATTTTCAACTTGAAACTTCCAAACATTTCCAAATGAGAGTGTCATCAGGTGCCATTACGCTTTGTACGTCGATGGGCGAGTGTATCGTGAGAAAAGACGCATCTTTTTGACACCTGCAGGTGGAGTAGCGAGGTCGATCTAGCTCGGTGACCCACGTTATCTACACCGTGTTTACGCAATATTTCTTGCAGGTTTTATCCTGCTCGGTGCCGTAGAAGATTCCGTTCCGTGCCGTCTGGCAAACCTCGGCAGCAAACACGCTAGATTAACCCCGGCACATTGAAGCACGCGCCCATCGCAACTCACAGCGTGATATGGGTAATACACTGGCTAGATGTGCGTGAACGCACCACAAAATGGAGCACTCCCCCAGGCGCTGTTGACGAAGATTGAGTGTTTGTTGGCATGGGGATGATTGTAAAGGTGTCAAGTTGGCTGTGAGGTTTTTTTTTCTTCTCTCCCTCTCCCGCTTCGTTCTTCATACAACAAGTTGGGTTAGGTTTTCGGTTCGATCATACACAACCGGACTCCTCGGAGGGGTCGTCTTCCAGGACGGGACGATGTTGTAATTTACCCTGCTCGCACCCGTTGCTGGTGGGTGCGTCTGCCTTTCGGAATTTTTTCGGTACCGCACCTAGGTACCGCGCTGTTGGTGGAAATTGAAAATGGATATCGCCTGGTGGAACGGATGGAAACTAGCCCAAACGGTTGATTAGATTAGTAGGTGGTGTTTGGCAGTCGGTCAGTCCCGCTTCGTGGCAAGTGGTTCGGTTTTTTGTTTTGTTTTGTTTTTTTTTGCCCACCGCGTGCGTGCCGCGTCTGCACGCGTTCCAAGCGCGATTAATGATCGAAAGAAAGTTACCTTCCAGAGGGAGAGCTTATGGTTTGGGCGTAAAATTGTATAAGAGATCGCTCCACAACACGCCCTAGGTAGAGCTTGTTGTGCAAAGGGGAGCGCGTGTGCGTGCAGCGCCCGCTTTCAACGTAGGTGGGTTTTGCATGCGATTTTATGTGAGCATTTGCTTTATGACGGTGGCGAAACATTACATTTACCCGCCGCACCGGAGGGCGAATTTTGCGCGAATCGCTTCTTGATCGTATCTATAATTTTACGTAACGCGCAGTTAAATGAATCCGAGACGAGAGCGCAGAAGGATGGTAGGGTTTTTTTGCGTTATTGTTTTGGGGTCCGTTTGTAGGCAAACTCCCGCGAAAAGATCGTTCCACCTCCAGTAGCGAACGCGTTACGACAAAGCAGCTCTCCTCACGATCAACCCCAGTTTTGACAGTTTCACCATAATTGATCGGTGTTGTGACGGTGATTTTCGCCATCTCCGTGGCTTCTGAAATTCTGAAGACTCATCGGCCGTAATGGTGGCGCAAGGGGGGGGGGGGGGGGGGGGGGGGTGGAGGTCGAGGAACGTGGCGAGAAATTAACATGCGAGTTGTAGAATTCATTACCGTGCATAGCGGAATCGCCCATTATGGCCGGCTGATCACTTCTGGACGTCACGTCGATGATGAACGTCATGCTCGACAATGAGACAACAGTGTTCTAAACATTTTCTCCAGTCTCCAGCCTCCACCATCCATTGGGCACTCCCAGAATTCACACTACACAACGGAGCCGAAGAACGGCTGAAAATCTCGACACGATGTTAGATTCCGCCGGGAAGATAGGCGGGCAAATATATCACCCGCTTGGTGCCAAATGAAAAGGCCACTTCCGGCAGCGTTCTTAACGAGGGCTTCGGCAAGAACGAGAAACACGCAACACGCACGCACGTACCAGCGTCGTTTGGAACTCTGAGAAGCTACGTTCGAGCGCTTATAAAACGGAAACCCTTTCCGAAGGTGAACGAGTCTTCAGACGTCGTCAGTGTCGGACTCGGAGACTCCAAAATTAAATCAAACATCAAGCCGGCCGAGACAATTAACACCGGCCGCACTGTGACTGTGTGTTTAAGCGAACGCGCCAACTGGTACGTCACCTTCGTCCCAGCCGCCATTAGCGCAAAGTTCGCGCCCGCCGCGAGTTCGAGGTCTAACGCTGCCGCGGGTGGGATGCTGGCGGGGTGAAGGAAGAAACAATATTCATCCGCTCCGGTGTTATGTTTTTGCATTATCGCGGATCGAATGTTTACTTTTTTGTGCCCACCAACCCTGGCCGGGTCGGCTGTCGATAGCTGAACGAGGAGGTGGCATGAGTTCACTGTTTCCGAATCCGAAACGAAACGAAACGTGCCCGTTGCGTGTGTTTGCTGCTCGATTTTTTCTTTTTTTGATTTCGTTCCATGTGGCTGCTGCTGTAAAAATAACCGAAAAACAACATTACCAGCAAGGTCGTTCCGGGCAAAATTGTGCAATAATTGAATTTAACGCTCCGCCGCGTTTGCCGGGTTTCTTACCGAACGACCGTGGTTTCGTGGCTTCGTTAGAATCACACTACTAGCGTCTGCCGGTGGAGATCATCTCCCGAGCATTAGTTGCACCGATATTTACGTGATTTCACAACGACGAACCGGGAATAAACAGGTTCCCCAAACGCCTGCTTTGTTTTTGCAGCTCATAGCACACGCGCGAGTAGTGAACGCACCACTGTAAACGCCACCTGCCCGACCACACTACTGCGAGCCATAAACGTCACAACACATTGCAGTAGCGCAATCGAAACGAAAATTGAAAATAATAACATTCACTTGTTGCCCCCCTTCGAAACGCTTCTCTGAACTGACTTCACTCGCGGTTGCCTTAGAACTAACGCATGCGCATGCCGTCGCAGCTAGACGCGCCCGCGCACACTAGTGAGCTTGTTTTTACTTCCCGCGACAACCACAGCGACAATCGCGGTCGCCGAGAGACAAACGATCTCGTTTATACGGCGACCGCCGCACCAAACAATTAGAACTTCTCCACATATTCCGGTGTTCGGTTACGCGTCAGTGTCGGTGTGTTATTTAAGGCGTTTATCACTCGCACAACGGGGTCACCAATGCACACACGTGTTCGTGTTCGCCATACAGCATCCGGGCCGGCCCGGCGGAAGGTGATCTTAAAAATCGGCAGCGGCAGCGGGGTGTTGCGAAATTCGATACAACTGAAAATGAATGTGCGCGCACACCACCTCGTCAACTTTGACTTGGCCACTTGTTTCAAAACCCGAGTCCAAAACGACTTAATCGACCGTCCGACAAGTCTAGGCAAGTCCTTTGGAACATGGAGTACGAGCGCAATGCATTCCAACACCAACCAGCGGTCGTGTGTATGGAAAAAAAAACAATAAGCTGGAATGCCATCTGGATCTGGTGTGTCTATGCGCAGTGATTTGCATACCTCTCCGGGTGGAATGTGGTTTCTTTGGCTGGTACCTAGTCGTCGTCGTCGTCTTGCTGGAGCGCAAAACAATTTGTCATCCGCGACGACACCGCGCCCGATAGGGCAGGAATGACGGGTTTGAGATGACGCCTGGGACACGCTTTCGGACGTGAAGGACGTGAGAAATTGGACTCAAACCAACAAAGCGCCGAGACTTACTGACCTCCGAGAGTTCACGGATACAAATCGGCAAGTTTGTGGACGGTTCCCGACTTCCACCCTTTTTGTCGACCGCATTGTTTATCAACACTAATCCGTCAAATTCAATCAGCGCGGTAATAGAGCGCGCTTGTAAACTCTCACCGCCTACTTGGAGGATGACGAACAAAGTGAATCCGCCAGTTTCATTGATGTCGCTACCAATTTGTTCCGCATTGCTTGGCGGACGATGAGCGAAAAAATCTATGCCAAACAACCTGCGCTTGTGGTCATAACAGCAACATTGTCATGTCCGAGAGCTTCCTGCCCCTCGACTCCATTCCTTGCTGATCGCATTTGACAACCGTAGCGAGAGAGAGAGAGAGAAAGAGAGAAAGATTTCATGCAGAAGATGTGCGCGTGCCACTTCCATTCCCTAGATCTGTTCGACACGGCCACAGTTATGTCACGGTTCAGAACGGTTGTCGGTGGATTCGGTCGGTCAGCTGGGCTTTACCCCGGACGTTGGACATGTTGGCCTAGTCTCTCTCGCGTTCGACGTCGACACAACGAAACACAACCCCGATCTAACCTCAAAACCCACTGGACATCGTCGCCAAGACCGAGGGGGGAGGGTGTGGTGAAGCGAGCCGTGGTAAACATGCGCACTGACACGATTCTGACATCAACCGACCGACGGACGGCGTTGGACGGAGGAAGTCACCGTAGCGCGTCGAGCACAGCAGCGGACCACTTTGCGGAAATCGCTAACAATCGTGCAAATTACGGTTGACCTTCGGTTGTGTTCTTTGCCTTTAGCTAGCTGTCGACCCCACCGCGGGGAGCTGGAGCCAACCACTTACTTAAAGTAATGCGCCGATGAAAAGTCGCTTCCTTTTCAGGCGTCCGACCGTCCAACCGACTACGGTGAAGTTTCGTTTAAACTAATGGCTCATGCAACAAAGCGCAATGCTTGATGAACGCGTTGCACTGATAGGAGACCTCCAGAGGGAGAGAGAGAGAGAAAGGAAAACGACGATGTGTGATTCTCCACACAAAACTACAAAACGCATTTGGCGCGAGTTTATCATCCCAACATGGGGCACGCGTCGTCGAAAATGGCTTTTAAATTGGATAAATACCTCCACAACGCCACAGTCGAACGAACCACAGCCACCCGGTAAAAGGGACATCATTTACTAGGAAGTGAGCATCATAAATCGATTAACGAAGTTGGAGTCAAGTAACCGGACGAGGGGTTTTGGAAAGCGAAGGAAAATATGTGGATATACCACTGATTTAATGTTACCGTCCTCTAGGTATGGTCTTTTTTTGTGACGCTTTCGTTGCAAGTACATATATGGCACGTGCGATCGATCTCAAGCAGGGTCGTAGACCTACCGTGGGCGTTTCCACACGGCGCGATCGTGTTCAGTCAACTAGTTAACACTCTTAGATTGGAAACAATCGAATCGGATGCCTCCCATAGGGCGGGAGGCAGCATGTAAATGTGCATGCTCACATGATTTTCAACGTCCAAAAAAGTTTATACACATCACCGAGAGAGACGTTTGTCGGGCCGTGAGTCATCGGCATTAGTTCATTGTAGTCATTGGAGAGAAAACGATCGCTTCGAGTATTAAATCTGACGTTAATATGGTTCCGAAACAAACGAAAAACGTTCAGAATCCTCCGTCCCAAGTTCACTCCACGGGATCATTCACTCAATTTATGCACATAATGGGGTTGCCATTACTTCCGACCAAGAACGTCCCATGACTCCAACCCAAAGGTTGGTTCTGAGTCCTTTTGCGCTGATCTCCTTTCTCTCTTGTAGCAGCAGCCGCAAGACGTCACCATCGAGAAGTAGGTCACTTGACGCACCCCGGTTCGTCATTCAACACAAACGCGCAATCGATTTTGATTGCCCGTGGAGAATGGAGAACTCCGATTCGGAGTCAGCCAAGTAAGCGGTAACCTTCGATTCCGTGGCGTGGCCTTCGGTGTTCGCCCGTGACGATTGGCTGGCTAATTAATTCACGCACCGCCTTCGAACGGAACCTCCGCCGAAATATTCGGCTCGAAAACACCCAACGTTTTGTGAAGGTGATCGAGTTGGTGTACACGGGGAGGACCCTTACTTGGGCAGCCCCGGAATGAATGAATTATTTACGTCCGCATGAGTCCAACGCATGCTTTATCATCTTCTGGCTTGTGTGTGTGTGTGTGTGTGTGGTGAAACGTAAACATGCATGCACGCACGCGAAAAAAAACGATAACGCCAACGCCCAGGGCGCGTGCGTGTTCTGAGAAAGGCAACAGACAGACACACAACACATCCAGTTGACCCGTTTTATATGCACTCTTTTTACCGCCCGTTGACGGATCGTGTTGCGGTGTTAATTTGCATTGAAACAATGGCAAATAATGGCTTTGCAACGTGCGGGCGGGCAGGGTGCAGCAGACCGGCGTCACTCTGTGCATTAATTTGTTAATGCCCAGCCCAACCTTCTCCCGAAGAACCCGCCGGGTGTGTCGAACGCGCTCGGGGGTAAAGGATCTCGGATGATCGTCTAATACCTTTCGCACGGCGCCACCGGCAAGGATTAACATTCCTGGGCATTAACATTCCCGCCACAGGCAGACTTCGATGGTTTTGATGAACCTGGAAGCGAACGGACGTCCCAAAATGCCTGTGAGATGGCAACGGGATCGTCATCCTGTGGGTCTGTAGGTGTTCTAGTCAAATCCGTCCCCTCGTCATCGACTTCGAAACGGAAACACGAGTTGCACGATCGACCGAACACGACTCCACGGTGCAGGATGCGCTTCAGGTAGCACGGGTCACCGTTTTTGCCCTTCCGGGACATTCAGTCAAGGGCCCTTTCTTCCTTCGCGCGGCAGGAAATGGCAACCGATACTGGGTAAATATTTACCCAGCTTTACTGTCCTTGACGTGTTTTACGTTGCTTTTTTTTGTTATCAAACGTCTGCATCAGATTCGACAGGGGTGACGAGGGATAATGTAAATTCCCCTAGGTTATGAGGGCTGGTACTTTCCCATTTCGCAGGAGGGCAGGAGAATTTGTTGACGTTAAGGAATTTCAGGAAACGGGGCAACGGAAATTACATCGTCTACCTGCCAATGACAGTTGCGTCTTTGTGACCGTTATTATGATTCTTTATGGGGTTTTTTTTATCATTTAATATTCATTTAACATTTTTATGATGCAATATTAAAGAATGCATAATGAGCATGCTCAAAAAGAAAACTAAACGGAAAGGTAATCGGTTTAGAGCGCAACAGTAAAGCGATCAAATTTACTTTCAAATCAGTAAGTTAGGTTTTCAGATAAATTTTACACAACCTACACTTATAAGTTAAATATTAAGTGGAAACTAATGATAAAATATGAAATAAATACTGCTGCTGAAGATGCATCAGTTTATTCGCCTTTCCGTAGGAAAAGTCGATGTAAAGCGATATCTAACGTTCATCAAACACGTCGAAACTGTTTGTGGATGATGGAAACCGAATCCGAAAACCCATGCTTCCTTTGTTAAACTGTCAAATTTAATTTCACTTTTTAAAAACTAACGATTTTCGAGCTGTCGAGCACCACCAAACTTGAGCGAAACCAACCAAAAAAAAAAAAAAGAAACAAATCAAAACGAACGACCCAACGATCAACCCAATTAAAGCGCGATCGCTTTTTAGTCGCGTCCTCGCGTCCGTGTTTGTTTGCGGTACCGAGCGGAAGTTAAATTCGCCATAAAACCCTCGAAAGCATGGGGTTTTTTGCTCTCTCGCCCCGCTGAAATTACTACCCTTTCGTCAGCATCCACGGCGCGACTAGCTCAATATTAATTACCATCCAAAGCTAGCCGGCCAGACCACGCATAATTATGCCGCGGTGAAACGCCACCATGCCGTCGGAAGCGCGAGATGAGGGTTTAAGTTTTCGCTTCCCAATCCCTGGTTTGGCAAACGAAACTCAACCCACAAAAAAACCCTATCATTTTCACTTGGAAATTAAACGTCGGGGTCGGGGTGTTTCCCGCGAGCGCGATGTTTACGGCTCCTCAAGGGTGTCGTCGACGGTCGGGCCGGATTATGCAACGGAACGCGCTTGGGTAACTCTCTAATGGTGATGGCTAACTGCTCTCCCCAATGTCACCGAACCGATCGACGACAAACTCACGACGCGCATACAAATCAACGCGCTCGTAAAATCGATAATGAGAATCGTAAAAACTTCCCGTCCGCCCGGCCACAGTTCCGGTCCGGTGAGATGTGAGATTTTTTCTTGGGATCCCAGGGTAAACAGCGTTTCCAACAGGACTAACGTGGTGTTTTTGGTCGGTTTCTCGAGAATCAATTTAAGGTTTCTTCGAATGCTCATAAAAAAACGCTATCGGACAATAGTCTGTCGATCGATCAATCCATCAGGGGAGTTTTAGAATTCCCTAAGTCTCCTCCTACATAGGAGATCACATTGGTGTACACATTGTCACGTAATTCAATTATCTTCAACCCCGCGGCATGTATGGCGTCGTTGAACTCCACTCCAGGGAAAACTCTCTCACAAATGTTGGGACCTGTGCATGCGATCAACAATGGGGAAAAGTTCCACAAACACGCACGGCTCCCCATGCAAGAGAGCAGCAGGGAGAGAGTGTATGTGTATTGGGGCAATGAAAAGAAAGAAGAAAGTACCCTCTTAAGCAACCGATCAGGGCAAGTGCAAGTGCAGCGACCTTCGCGCTCAGCCCCCGAACTCCCCCTCGCGCGAGCAACATCCGGCCACATGTTGCATGGTCATTAACATGCACCACAGTCGTAGGCATTTGTTTCTCCGCCCGCCCTGCGTACAATATTTCCAACCGCTGCAATTTTTGCTCCCCACCAACGGGTTGGGAGAACACTTTGCATGAATGCATAATTTATGATCACTCCGATTGGCCAGCCGATCGGTGCCCAACGCCAACGGATGGACGCTCAAAGTTAGGACGTTAGGGTTAGGGATACGAGAAGCAACGACAAACAAAAAGAAAGCAATATTATTTGAATTATTGATAATACTTCATATCCATGACACGAGGCGTAAGGCGGCAAGGTATTTTTTGTTTTGTTTCTCCCTCGAACAAATCGTCAACGTGACGGTGATGACGTCCGGACCAGAGGCACACGTGCGGCGACGCTAACGATCATGTCCCGATACGTACCTGTAAAGAGAGAGAGAAAAAAACAAACAAACACAACATAAGTCATCAGGTCCGTGTGTCGACAAATTTGACTGGTGGTAAAAAGCGCTTAGTACGAAATTTGTCACAGCTACAGGCGATAGAACGATTTCTAATGGGCCTGCCTTCGACGGTCCCGGTGCATTCGGAGATTTTCTACATTTTATGGCCACAATTTGTATCGATGACACAACGTTGCCAGCGAACACGGAGACTCCCGCGGGGAAGTGCCTAATGATATTCCATTCCCGTGTGCGGCGAGTCACCGGTTTAAATGGCCCGGCTGGGAAACAAATCCTGGGTGCCCGGGCAAGGGCATTAAAGGCATCATTCTTCTTCCATCAGCAGCGGCGTGGTCTGCTCCACCGTGGAACGTCATAAACTCGCGCCGCCCGCTCTGTAAGGCTGCGTCTCTGATTTATAGCTTTATAGATTTAAGATTGATTGCGTGGCCGTTTCCCGACCGTGGTCCTACGCGGTCCCGGTTCACCTTCCCCGTGGCTAACGCCTCCTCCGTAACCGTGTACGTGAATGACCGGAAATGGCCGATGCCGGTGCCCTAGCTGGCCGGTATCTCTCTCACGGGCTCTCAACGGGCTTCTACTAGCACACACACACACACACACACACGGTTTCGCCGTCACACGTGCCTGCGCACTTGTCAGCACCCGACCCGAGAGATGCTGGTCGGTACCGGCACCAGACCAGTAAGTGGTCTGTTTTGTACCGGAGTACAGCCGCGGTACAACCGTGGCCACAATTATCGGCCACCTATCTCGCCCAAGACACAGTGAAAGTGCCATAACTTGCGGTCTCGAAGACTCGGACCCGGCGAGCGAGCGGAGGTTTTGTAATGTGTTCATTATTTCATAAATCCATCCATTTTGCTCGCCATGTTTGTTTGCGGTACCGGTGCAGATACACAAACACACATATAAGCGCATTATAAACGATGTTTTTTTTTTGGAGGAACGCGTTTCTGTGCCCTCTTGATCCGGTACTTTGATAATTGTTTTATTACTCCAGTTTGCATAAGACCATTTTTTTTTGGTCCATTGTTGCCATAATCGACAGCCGTGGAAAGCCAACACGATGGCTGGTTTGGATCTTGATCTTGTCAGAGGTTTGTTTGGTGAATATAGTCCATCTTGAGAAACACTTAACAAACAACATTATTCTGCTTGTATGATTGGCAAAAGCAAAAAAACACTATGATAAATTTGTTTGCGACGTAAACCACTGTGTGTATCTGCAAGATGCATGTCCTGCAATACATACCACTGTTATCTTTGCCAGTTTGACAGCTAGTGTAGAATTTGACATATATTAGTTTGTTTCCAACTCGAAGAACTCTGCCGATGTTTTGATTGAAATCTTACCACATCGCATCTGCAACTAGGTGAGGTCATCCATATAAGAATGAAAGAGCTCTTCTAATACCAAAAAAGGCTGGCAAACTAAGGTCATTCTAGGACATCAACTCGCCATTTGTACTATCAAAAAAGTGGTATGGTTTAAACGGGCTTAAACCAGTTTTTATACTACACCACACCAAACATGTTCTGCCTCCTGTTAGATTGGGTTTGCTTTTGCGCATTTTCGCAATCCATCTCCTGTTCGCCCTTGAGCAGTCGTCGTGGTAGATAAGACTGCATTGGCAAACTGGCACATCGTAACCTTCGCTGGCGTATACCGAACGGAAACTCGCACCAAATCGCGCCTGGGGCGCGTGTGAGGTCTCATTTTCTTCTAAATACAGACTGAAACTACCGATAATGTTGTATTGTGTATTTTCAATCACCACCCGGTCGCCTTCTAAGGGCGCGCGTGGTGCAGTTTGTGTTCACTACTTTCGGTGTATAATTGCACTAGGGGATACGGGTGATTTATCATTATTAGCCCGAGCCGTTAGTGCAGGTCACTTCCCGCGGACAGCTAAACTCAACCAACCGCAGTTCTTTCCCGCACCACCTGGAACGTGGGTAATTTATCGGATATCGCGTAATTTCTGCGCAACATGTTGTCGCTTTTGCGACCAGCGACTGATTGGATGGGCCCCGGTTCGATACATTGCGACAAATATGCGCGATCATTCAGATTCACTTTCATTCACCTGCCGTTCGATGCCGACGATGGGAGGTGCGTGAAGGGACCGGTTACGGGGAGAGGGGACAAGGGGCAACCAATTCGCCACAGTCACCTCAAGATGGCATTCCACCATGGGTGCCCTCTCCTGACGTGGTGACGTCAACCAATTGCAACATACCCGTTCCGTGCATAGTTGAGATGGTTTTGCAACAAAACAAGTGACGGGCGTTAGTGCGCTGGTCTCTCTCCCTTTCCATCCCATTCAAATGACTTGCGGTCCAAGAGAGAAGGGGGTCTCTGCTCGATGAACACGGTTGATTGCCTGCACGATCGACGATAATAAAAAAAAACGCGCGCGCTTTAGGGATCTTTCGACGGTCGTGTGTTTCTCTCGCTACGCGCAACTCGCTTTCTTGCATGCATTCCATCAAATCAAGTGGTTGCTTTGATTCGATCGATTGGTAGCCATCTCGCGTACGTCGCCGTCGTTAAGGGCCGGAGAGATCCGCGTCACCCTTGGCTGCACGGTTGACCGAAAGCCGGCGCGAGGTTGTGAAACGCACCGTCTTTGGGTACACCTTGCGCTCAAATACCTTTATTGTGGAACAGCAAAAAAAACACACGAAAATATCCACCTTCGCGAAGGACGCGTTAACGTCTGCTGTTAAGGTCTAATAACCGGGCTTTTGACTTTAAATCTACATTCGGGTGCCGTTCCGTACCCCTTTACCGGAGCTTTATAGAACTGGTTTCCCGCAAACTTTGCGGCCGGTTTAGGGATGCTGTGCGATATCTAATCGTCGGCTTTGAAGTTAACTAGCTTCCTTCCCTTGTTTATCATCCGCGTTCCGAAGCGGAAACAAGTAGTTAATGCTCGCTCGGCCGGGACCCACAACTCTCGCAGGCTCTCAAGGGTTTCAAGGACGGCCGGTTCGTTCCGTTCGGACGAGCTAACCTGCACCGTCGAGTCCATTCCGTCCACTCCGCGCGCCGAGCTTCGGCGGTAATTAATGAGATTTATTCATTGCACGACGGAACGACCCCAGAGGGTTTCTAAGGCAGGCGCTGGCATGGGGGGACAAGGGATGGAGGGATTCGGAAAAAATTGAATAGTTATTAGATGGTGTAGCAAATAGTAAACACCGCCGCTGTCATGACGAACATGTCGATTTTTTGGATTAGGTTTTTTTTCTATTTTTTTTTTCTTTTTTTTTGCATAACACTGCTTCCCTTCGGCACGATTCGTTACGCGATTGGAGGTGTGCGATCATGTGACGGAATTTATTGAATTCTCACGCGCCTCCGGAGCGCATCAGGCATTAGATGGTTGATGTTTTCTCACAACAGTCCTTGGCATTTCGTGCACTCCCGGCTCGAAGCACGGTTTCGAGCACAATTTTCGTGTGCACGTTGCGGGTTGTGGGGGGATGGGGAAGGGGATGATGTCAATTCGTTGACCTCTTCCCCGTACCGCATACCGCATTCCTCCACGATCGTATCGGCACTGGCCGGCAGGTTGATTTTTGCGTGGTGCGCTTTCAAAGAAACTTTCAAACACCCCAAGATGCCTGTTTGGAGGAAGGACCGGGATGGGGGCATCGTCTAGGATCTGATTAAATGCTGACGCTAATAGCCCCCCGGGGGTTCGATAGTGATCGGCGGTATCGATTGCAACATACATCACACACACACACAGCGCGTGATGTGTCCGGGTGGTCCGGTCGTTGGAAGGTGTCCGCCGTTGCATAAGTGCCAAAGACTCGACCCGAGTCCGGTGGTAAGCACCCTTTTTCTCGATCCGAAAGCCCCCGGTCGGTAAGTTAATTTCCTTTTGGCTTACCCGTGACCCGAAAGTATGTGTGTGTTTTTTTTTTTTGTTCGCAACGAAAAAAAAATGCCAAAACAGTAGATCGATGTTAGGGGTTTGCGAAAAGAAACGTGTCAGGGTGGCTAAGCTGTGGCGTTTGATTGAGATCTTAATTCCCCTGCAGGTGCGGTGGCTGTGTTTTAACGAGTTTTGTTCTCAGCTTGCTCTCCAGAGCGGTACGTTCAAGGAAAACCACGATTTGAACCAGAAAGTCAAGGTTGATCGAAGTGGTGAATAAAAATCGCTTTAAATCAAACGTTCCTTTTAAGGTTCGGGCGTCGGAGAAACGCTCTGTTGGGGGCAAATTCCACTCCGTATTGCATAACCCTCAGCTTTCCTGCTTAAAATCGCGTAAATCGAATCTCCTGTCGCATAATCAAATTTTTGAAAAAAAAAAACCCCGTGGTGAGAAGTGATCGTTAATCGCTCAAACGTTACAGATCTTGCACTAATCGATCGTGGAAAGAGTGGTTCCTGTGCTAGAGCGTGGAAGCCGGGGAAAAATCGTGCAACTTTTCATTTTCCCCCAGCAGCCGCGGTTGCTAATCGTAATCGTTCGCACAAAAGAAAAGTGTGGATTTCCCTCCCGATTCGGCCGGTGCCGGTGCTGCGGATACGCCATTAATTTATTACCTCCAACCAACACCAACACCTATAAACCACGCCTCGGGAAGGCCCCGAAAACAGTTACTCCCTCCGCTCGCCAAAAAAAAAAGCTCCCACGGAGGCTTAAGTAACGACCGGACGGAGCGCGCGTTTTGGCTAATTTATGCCTTTGCCACGGTTTTATATGGTGCATATGTTAGATGGGTTCCAGCGGTTGCCAAAACAACTCCCCCGAATGGGTAAGCGGGCAGACAATCCACCGGGCAAAGTGTTCAGCAATCCACGGCTGGGAGGATCATCCTTACCGATCGAAAGCCGCGGCCCCAGAGATTGCCCCAAAACAAACGGCTGAACGTAAACAACGATTGTTTGGTGTCATAGTGGGCTATGCAGTGGACAAATGTGCGATACAGTTGGAATAAAAATATTTTTGTAAAGAACACAATTAAAGCAGTAATCTAACATTATCACGAACAAACGAACATTTCTTAAACATTTGTTTTTTTTTTTTCAAAAATTATTATTCAACAATAATTTTCCGTTTAGTAAGACGGTTGTAAGATGTTTTTTTTTGTATTTTGTAGGCAATTTTTGTTTCAGTCTTTTACCCGAGCCAAGTGCCACTGTGCATGGATGGAAGACGATCTGCAGAGTGGGAGAAGAACAGAAGCGAATCCACCGAATCTCCGCATGCTCAAGGTGAGGTTAATTGCATTGAAAATTTATTAATTATAAATTTCCGAAAATAAACCCCACGCAGCGTACCGGCGGCGGGGCCTGTAGAAGAAGGGAGGAATGGCGTGAGAATTACGGATTCGAACCAGCTGGAGCAAACGAAAAAACCAAACGAAAAAAAAACACATAAAAAACGGAACATTGCCGCTCATCAAAACGAACGCACACGGGCAACCAAGGCACCACGGCCGATATTCCGTTAATGCAATTAATTATCACGCGGATTTTGTTGGCCGGCGTGTGCCGTTTGGTTGTGTATGCATGAAATGTATGCGCGCGTGATACACATGGCTTTCGGGTTTGGCTTCCATTGCCCCCGACCCGCAAAAGAAAATCCCTTTTAGGCGAACGGTAGAGCCACCGGGAATAGGTCAGCAGGTCCACACTGGGCACTGGGATGGGGGCTATTATTTGCTCATCAAGCGACGAACCCGAAAACCGAAGTGTTCAGCGGAAGCGGAATGGGGAAAAGCGCCAAAAAAAAAAACCATCCCCGATGCCTGGCGAATGAAAAATCGTTGATCTCTTCATCGTTGATCGGAGCAGGTTTGGGTGGGCGAGAACCGTACCCCTTTTGTGGCGAAGACTTAAGAGCCACAAAGCGCATTTCGCATCGGCACCCAAGGAAAGCTAAACGATCGCTCATTATAGGACCGATTACGGCGCTGGGTTCACGGAGGCACCAAAGCAGGGTATTATAAACGATCCGGTCGTAAAAGGAAGTATTACCAAATAATTTAAAGCACGGCATACTAAACTGCCATTTGTGGAGATTGATTGCGGTGACCTTAAAATTTATTACACACAACTAACGCTCGCACGCGCGCGTTCGCTATTATGACAAAATCCGTAACGAATCAATAAATCAAGGATTAATACCACTCATTTGTTTGCTATCCTCGCGTGCATAGATTGGTCCCATGGGAGCCTAAACCGTTCCCACCAGGTTGGGAGCGCTCGGTAGGTATGCAGGCGCACCTGCATCAAAAGTCCGTTCGTGGTCCCGCGTCCTTGAGCTGTCCTCCGGATCACCGGTTCATGATCATGCTCCCAACCTCCCACCCGAGCGCCTCCCTACAGGGCGCCAATTCAAGCCCTCTCGGATCGATCGTGTAGATCGTGTGTACAACTAAATTCCAACCAGCAGCACAATAAAAGCGCCATTCCGGTCCATCCAGTCCACCCGGACCCGGTTTCCGAATCTGGATTTGGATTGTCCGTTTCGCGCACCGGCTCAAGCGTCACCACCTCAAGGTGTACCACTTGTTCGTTGACGCCGTGAGGCGGCGCGCTTGTGCCGCGAAACAATAAACTCTACGAAAAACTCCCGATACCGTTCGACACCGTGAGGTGGACTCGTTCAGGCGGGCACGCTACAACTGTTAAAAAACATCTCGAACACAATACATACACTAGGAGAGACTAGACGAAAAAAAGAAAACAAGACTACAACAACAAGAAACTAGAGCCACCCGCGAACTACCTGCGGCGCCTCACGTGATAGCGCTAGCGGTGGGCAGAAATAAGGTTAAGGCTTCGAACGAACCGTTGAAGTACGCGTTGGGTACGAGTGCGACATGGCGTACAAAAACTCGACTACGCACAGGTACGCATAGGTCGTTGGCCACAGCGTGAATCGACATACAGTGTCGCACAAAATACATGCAACCGAAAAGAAGAAATCGATCGCTTAATTTAAGGCGTCCACGTCAAAGAAAGCTGCAGAATTATTGGGGTCTCTAAGTGCTACATGCGCTACTAATTTCACGCTACTTGCCGCTAGATGGCGCAGAATGACAGATCCATTAATTTATGGATACAGATATGAACTTCTGTTTTTAGATTAAAAAAGGAGATATATGAGAAAAAAACGGCAAAAAGATAAGCAGCTTTTGCAGAGGACCAATTTTTTCGTGACGCACTGTATGTTAGTTTGTTGATTTTTTTATATTCTGCTATTCGCTCAGGTGATAATTTATGCGTAGAGCGATGCGGTTTTCGCGGCTGAAAACGAACGAATGCGGTATTTAAATACATGCGGGACCACCATTGGCGCGGAATGAGGTCGCTTCGTATAGTTAAACTCTTTTTTACCCCTTTTCTGTGCCAGATAACGAATTGTTTCCTCCAATAGTGTTTTTTTTTTCGTGCGACGCATCGCCTTCGATCGTACTAGGCCACTACTTACGTCACGGTAAGAGTCCTTAGCCGTCGTGATTGAGAAGGTTAATAGCGCTATTTGCATCTGCACGTCCACGTTCAGCTTCTGACCCAAATGCTACATCAAGCCACTGGTCGTGCATTTGGGTAGTGTTTCCATCATAATTCTAGCATGCATGCGTCTGTGTGTTTGTTTAAAACACCAAAACATGCGAAGGGAGAAAAAAAAATGTAATCAGCTTATAACTCAGCCTCGGGAACGGTGGTGCACGCGGATGAAGACGTGCTTAAGACATATTAGGAGTTGGGAAGCGTTCGATCACCGTTGTGAATGTTTTTTTCCGATCGAAGCTTTCGGTCCCCTAATGATGGGAATCATTTCGCGACGCTAATAAACTATAATCACAATATTTGGGAACCGGTACACATTGATTGATGTTCGCCACCAATAAAGGATGACCTTATCGATCAAGGTACGAGGTTATGTGTATGTTTTTTTTTTCTCTCTTTCTCACTCATTGTTGTATTGGGCTCCTCCGACCGTACGAACAATATCCCTGGAAACATCCTTCGTCTGCGAAAATCATTTATCAATTGAACAATCCAGCAGAACAGCGGGTATATTTGCGTAAGTACAAGCGTGTGAGCTTCATTTGTTGTACGTTTTTTTATGTTGTTTGCACGAAAAAAAAACACATATTCAAGCTATTCCACGTCGACAACGTAAAAAAAACGGTTCGGTATTTTTTTGCCCATTTGCTGTAGAACACCTTTTTTGGGATTCTATCGTGTTTAACTGTGAATCTATTATGTGTTTACAATGCGACACGATCCTTCGCCGCAGGTGTCACGGGTGGGAAGGGGTGTGGGGTTTGTGGCGAGCGGCTCCGAACCGGGCGAGAGACTGGAGAAGGAGAAGAAAATTAAAAACCCAACACCTCTCCAGCATCCACTCGAAACGATCGCGTCCAAACCGACCGGGCAACACCTGCTACGGCCGCAGTTCCTAATGTGTTGTGACCCAGATACCCAGCGTCCGGGTTGGGCCCTTGCCAGCGAGGTTCTTACCTGGTGGTGGTGCTGCTGCTGCTACCCAGACCCAAGCCTCAATTTCGTTGCTCGCCCATCGGTAGAACCTCCCGCTGGGCCCTTTGTTTTCTTGCTGGGACCGACCATCTCCATCTCCAGCCGCACAAACCGTCGCAATTTATCACAAACCGGAGTAACCGACCGCGGGAGGAACTACGCCTATGCCAACCCATTCCACAGAGGGAATGAGACATCGGTGAGGGAAGCGATGCGATGCGGGACAACAACAACACGGAACAACAATCAACGAAGCGTCCGTTTGAGCGACGCTGATCCGAGGCCGAAAACTTTATGACAATCGTCCATGTCATTCCTCATCCGAGCGGGCTCGGGCGCATCTTCCCAAAAAAAAAAAAAAACAAACGAACAAGTCCGTCAATCCCACCAATTTGTCGCTTGCAGCCTGCCTTTCCGCCTAACATGCAGAACGATGCCGCGCATTCTTCGGGCGCATTTGTATTCAAATCGGGTGTTGGTTTTTGTGGCCTTTCTTCACCGTTCTCGGTCCATCTACGGCTGCGACGCGATTGGCTGTCGAGCGGGTAATTTATTAACCCCGACGCCCTCCGCTCGTCCTCCGCACGAGAATCTAGGGCTCGAGAGGTAATTCTAAATGAATCGAATCGTTCGTATGGCTTACACACACCTCGCCGACGTGAAGGAAAGCTAAATTGGACAAATGTCTTCCACGCGCAACCAAACAACCGTAATTACACACTGACGTACCTACTGACAGACATTCGTTTCGCCCGATGGACATTTTAACCTCGCCTCGGGGCTGGAGCTCCCTCCCGTGTGTGTGTGTGTGTGTGTGTGTGTGTCTGGGTAATTCATTCCGGGTGTTGCGATACAAGAATGGGATGAGTTCCTACAGGAACAAACTCGTGACCCGTGGCCCTAACCTTGATTTGCGACGTATTAAGTACATCCGTGGCCGAACCGTACCGTGGACGCCCTTCACTGCGTTTCTGCGGTGTCGCAGAGGCCGATAAGCGCCTTAGCTGCCACCTTCGGTTCACGGAGTTCGTTGGGCTTCATCACAGCGGCTTTAGTTTAGTTGCCCGGGCTTTGTGGGCTTTGTGGCTGCAGGAACAGCAGGACCGAGCGATTGATGCAATCGATTGGGCCGAAATTCGATACAGGACGTGGAAGTTACGGACGGCTCACAATGTCAGCAATTGAGCGTGAACGTGATTACCTCAGCGTGTTTGATGAGTTGCGTAATTGAGACGGTTACTCTTCTCACGTTTCTGGAGCAATTCCAGAATAGTGTTCCTCGCTCTTATCATGTTGCACTTGAAGTGCGAGCACTTGAAACGCTATCGTAAGTGTTCCGCATTGCTAGCTCCAAACAACGGCGCAATTGACCGGGCGACATTCCAGAACTCACTCAAACTAACCCTTTAATTGCCTTGCAAAATGGTTGCCTAGCACTTATACACACACACACACACAAAAACGGGAATGGGCTTTTGCCTTCCACTTTTACTTCCTGCCTACCGGCAGGGCCTTCATTTATCACCCAACAGCGCCTATGCCCAAGGTAATTTGCGACAGCAACTACACGCATTTTACGACCATACCGTTCACTTTTGCTCTCGTTTCAGTTACGAACCCGTGAAGGAGCTACCCGCCGAAGAGAACGGCATTCGGTGCGCATAGAATGTACCTTTAAGGGAACGGTCTAAGCGGAAAGAAGTTGTCTGCATGACTTCCCGTGACTTCGGGTCTCCTCCGTGGGAAGCCGTCTGGGTACTCCAGCCGGTAAAAGGATTATGGTTCCAGCATCCTTCCAAACCAGAACATCCATTACCGACTTTACGGCCGGAAACAGTAGCTGAGGAGGGCGAAATTCGATAGCTCACTTGGGCGGACGGACGGAGCTTGAGAGCATTCCAGAGAACCGAAGCTTGCGCATGTTCTCAGCCGCCTTACCTCGATCGTATCGGACAGGATCTTCCGATCATATCGATCCGGTAGCACAGCAGGCGTAGTACGGAGAAGAACCGAGCCGGGAGAGAACTAAAAAAAAAACCATCTACACTCACCATGGTGACAAGATTATGTTTATGAGAAATTAATACCACCACTCTTCGGTCGCTCGGTGTCGTATTCTTCGTCGGCATTATCTTGCCTCATGCCTCATGCCTCATGCCTTGCCTTGCGTGCTCCACGGATGCTGCAGTGAGTGACTTTCATTCCTCTTTGAGAACGCTTTGGAGACGACCCTTTTTTCGGGACGCTTCCATGGAAGCATCAACATAATCCACCGTTCTAGTCTTTATGCATCTTGGGGCATTAGGTGCGCTGTGGGGCTCCTCTTCTGCCCCAAACAATGCGCGTTTTGTTGGAGGATGATCGTCACGCGTATTTTTTTTCTCCCCTTTTTTTTTTGTTGAATACAAACACGCACCACCACTGACAAATGCCACGATTTATGGGCAATTCCGAGGAACCGAGCGCATAATCGCTCGGTGGTTCTAAAATATAATCGTCTTCACGGCCATCTTCCAGCGGGCATTTGTGATGCGTTGCAAAAGGCGAACTCCGCAGCAGGGTAGCAGGGAACTGAAAATACTCAAAAACCAGTTCTCGCGGGGGTTGCGTTCTCACTTCCAATCCAATGTGGTGCAATCGAAAAACACGCAACCGCACGGGTTCGGTTCGGACGCCGCGTCCCGAACAATCCTTCCTCTAATTGAAAATCCTGTTTCACATCTGGCTGCAGTGCGCGGTCGGCGTCCCTGTAGCTGCAGTTTTCTTTTTATTATTATTATATCCAACCAACTGCAGCCTTCATTATGATGAATATCCTCAATCAAGCAGGCCGTGGAAGGTGCGGGAAAACGAGCAGAAAGGATTACGAGACAGCAGGCGCTGCTTTTCAGCTCTTTCTCTCTGGTGCAGCCCGTCTGCTTTTAAATGCTTTCCTAGGATATCGCTTACGTACACAGGACCACGACGACCCGCCTCGTCATCCGAAGAATCCAAACAACAGATTGCGCTTCTACACAACCACCTCCAGATACGAATGCTTACCTGGAACGAAGAACAGAGAACGGGACGGGGAAAAAAAAGGATTTCGTTATTAACATGGTTCACAAATTGCATTGCCACTATTTCCCCTCCCTCCTTCACTCCACATCCGATCTCGTGATCTTTGGATCTTCTCCGTGACACGATAGAGCATTACCAGCAGCAGTGGCAGGGAGGGACAAGAAAAAAAACGACACGAATAAATTGTTGAGCTAAGTAAAACGCGTCCACACGCGATGCGTAAATCGCACCGGGCTAGGGATAATTAAGAAAAAATCAAAGCAACCCCGCCGTACGCCGAACGACGGTTACAAGATAATTAAAACCGATAGCGAAAACCTTGCGCTCGCATCTGTCACTCGCTCCGCCGTCCATCACTTTGACGCACAACCAGTGTTCCACGGCAGCGAACTCATCCCAACACGTGGTGCAATTTTCTTCCGGACACCATGTTTGACCAAGCCTGTAGCCTAACCTTCAAGCGGGATCACTTTCGCCGTACACACGCATCGTACAAGACACCTTTCTCGCTTGCCGTTGCCCTACACACATCCTGCTTCCTGTTTTCATCGCCCCATCTCTCCCCCCCCCCCCCTCAACCCCTCCCTCTCACCCGGTGCAATCTGTCAACGCCAATTCGAGCGAATCTCGGCTCGCAGCGTGATGGATGGACAGATCGTGCCCGGTCGTCCGATCGATTGCCCGAGGAGACGCAATGTAGTTGAACGTAAGAGAGAAGAAAACAAAAGCCTCCCTGCAGAAAAACCCGAACCGGATGAGTGTGTGGTCACGATGACGAATATCGGCTCGAGAAGAAAACCAACTCAACTCGGTCGGTGGTATTGCTGCCATAAAAAAGTGAAATAAAAAAAAAATACACATAATCAGCTCTCCGCACTCGATTGCGTCACTTGTCCCGCCCGGCAACGTCACCGCTGGCGATATTTCCGTCGAGAGCGTGTTTGGAGTGTCGGGATCCAGCGTGCACCGGTGTGGCTTCACTCGACCCGGTTTGGGGTCAGTTTTGAAGATGTCTCAACCCTTACTCACCCAAGATGGGTGGGTTTTTGTATGTCCCCAAGCGCATCATGGCTCCCGGATGGACGATGCATCTTCCGAGTTTTTGGAGATGGTCCTCAGATATTGCGCGTAAGTAGATCCCGCTTTTCATCCATTATGCATGCTCCAAAACCTACTCTACTGCTCAAGAACTGTCACCAATCGTACGGAGAGAGAGAGAGAGAAGGTCCGTTGCTTACATTCGTACGAAAGAAGCATACAAACGGCTCCAGACACCTAGTAATGTCCGTAATCGGCGTGTCATAAATTGATCCAAATCGGTTGTGATTCGGCCGCCTCTTGGGATGGGTGCGATGTTTTGACGTTAGTTTTGATTGCCCTAACGGTATCGGCCGGCCCCGCTAGGGATCGACACCCCAGGCAGCCACATTAGATCCTCCCTTCTCCCCGCGAAAGATCCCGATTGATCTTGCCAGCGATGGGGAGACTTCTGGCGGTGATATCGCTGGACGACGCGCGCTCTGGAAAAGGTCACACTGGCGTGTCAGAGGGGATCCGGATAGACAAACACTCGCCCACGTGCAGTGCACCTCTCTTAGTTGCCTAGTCGCTCCGTGGGTAGCTGCCACTGCATCTGAAGAAATTGATCCGTTCTGATTGACTCCAACAAAAGGGAGCGCGTGTGTGTGCATCGTCTAACTTCCAGCAACCCCCAACAGGCGGATCGGCTCATGAAAGACCCGTACAGCGGGAGTTCTCCCGGGAGTATCTGGAGGCAAACCGTTCTCAAAAGCCTCCGACACGGCGATAAATAATGTAAACAGCAATTAGCTCTACCCTTTTATGGTAGGAACCCTCGTCATCCCTCGTCTCCAGCATGCGCCAGAAACCACCACTTCAGGCACCACTTCAGGCACCCTGGACCTGGAACGTTCTCGGACCTAATTCTAGGCGCGGCGCGATAGGTGGGATTTAAATTAGCTTGCCCGCTAACTTCACCGCGTTGATGTTCCGAAGCTTTCGATGCATTCTCTCGGGGTTCCTTTCTCGAGTGATCTGCTTCAGGAGAAATGGCGCTTGCGCTTGGAAACGCATTCCAACATGTCCGAAATACGCACGCACCCGGGACTCGGGCTACTACCTGGCAGGAGTACGCAACGGTTCGAGCGATTGCGTCAATTATGAGGGTGCGGAAATGAGCTACCAGATAAAACCATTAGGCCCATCTATGTGAGTGGCGCTAGAATCGCTTCCCTTCGGGGGCGCCGTCAATTAAAGCCCATTCTGAACCGATGCCCGCTTTCGGACGACAAAAGGCGTTGCTAATTTGGTGCGGGGAGGTTTCCCTTCCCTCCAGAAGAGGGCGCCAGAATTCATCCGATGAGTGTTCGAATGTTCCCGCCTCGTGCAGGTGGCTTTCTTCCATCCATCCACCCGTTTCACCGTTTCGGCCTGCACCACCGAGCCCGCAACGAATCGACGGCAGTTGCGCGTGTTGTATTAGCTGCGCAATTTAAAACAATTCGTTTCCCCGGCGTCAACCACCGCCATTCGGTGGAATCGCATTCGGGTACCGGTGGCGCTCATATTGTGCTATTCTGTGGCTTTTTCTAGCGAGTTGCTCCTTTGCTCCGTATGAATTGAATCTCTTTTGCTGCTGCTTGTCACAATCACGGCCGTGGGCTAATGTGAAAGCGGTTGAGATGTCCGCTGCCGGGGACGACGCGACAATTACACACCTTTCGGGAGCAAATGGAGCATGTTGCATTCGGTACGGCAAGTCGGAAGGTATTGTGGTGTCGTTTAGATTGTTGTGCTGAACATCACGGCGTATTGTACGCCCGAGACGAACATATATCGAATCAAACGGATGGCTTTTCTAAAGGCTTTTCCACGATTGACGCTTGTCGCCGAGACAAAATGTAATTTAAAAAATCGCCCCATTTCCAGAGCTATTGCTTTACTGCATTAAACATGTCAGATTGTAGAAAAAATGGTGGTTAAAATAAAACCAGCTCTTTGGGTGTTTATCCTACACACGAACACCAAATGAAAAGGATCCAATTCTTTAAAAATCTTCTTCAAAAGAAACCTTCCCTTAGCGTTCGCCAAAACATCGCATCTTATGTCTTCTTTCAAACATAAATTCCAAGAGCCTGAACCCATCCCATATGTTATCGAATTTGGGAAAAAAAGACACGATAAACACGATAAAAATACTCAATTACACCGTACCCTCACAACACATTGGCCCTACCATTGCGAGGGTAAAGGCAACGGTGCCCTTTGCCATCTGTCTTCTGGCAGCAAACAAAGCAGCCCTCTCCGCTCGCCGATGATTCAATTGACCCAAAACATGACAGCAAACGATATCCACTTGCTTCCACAGTTGCGCGTTCGAGCGTTCTTGTCCCAAGATAATCCTCAGATTGTTAGTTTCTACTACTGCTGCGGTGTGGTTTCTGAAGCTAGCAGCTAGAATTCGTGGCCCGATACGGTTTCCTCACTTTCGTTCACAGCCACACATGACGCGTACACACACGCAGGCAAGAGAGGTTTTTCTTTCACTACAGCCGCTACACACACTGGGAATGGTGGCAAACGGAAAGGTATGCCCGATTGCAACGTGCAAAATCGCTGGTCCGATGCGTGATGCACCAACCACCACTCAGGCCCTAGAAGGGGAAAACAACATGCCGCAGCGTGTGGTTATGCGAACAGAGGTACGAGATCGAAGGAATGAACGGCGAGATGGGGGGAAAAAAAACAAACTGGATATACGACACATGTCGAGAAGGGGAAGGATGATGTAACAGTAGGTTGGGATGGGTTGGGTCACCGAGTACACCGAGGCAGCAGGTGTCTCCTCCGGTGAATGAGCTGCTCAAAGCGAGAACCCGTACACCTTCCAATCGTACTGTGACCGATCGCCCTTTTTTGAAGATCCCAGCTCGAATTGATCGATCGCTGTTCGGTCGTCTCTGCGCGAGAAATGTTGGGAAAATGTTCAAATTTTCGGTTTCACCCCAAACCGACCCGGTCACGGCTGGGAGAAAAATTCCAACCGCGCATGAAGATGTCAAAATCGGCTTCCCCGAGCTCGCTCGCTTTTAAGTGCGTACAATTAATCCCCTTCCTTCGCTCGGTGACAACTCCCATTATCAAACAAAAAAAGCTACTTACGGCGGCTTAGGCTTAAGCCAAAGACCGCACGGGGAAGCCGAAATAGACAACACACTTTGACCCCAAGACCGTTCCGGGGCGAGCGAGATCGGTTTCGTTCCATCGTGACGACAACAATCGTCTCCGAAGCCGTCCGCCGGATCGTTTTCTGTTTTCGAAGTGAAAGTTATTTTTTTCTGGTGCGTGTTTGTCTCTCAATCTCTCTCGTTCGTATACGGAAGCGTCCCCGGCAAAGAAAGCAGTGTGTCGGATTCGTGTTGGGAGACAGACGTCCGGAGGTGGTGACGACAGCGAAGGTGATCGAAGGGTGGTTTCAAGCCCGAAAGGAACCCGACGTCACCGTGACCCACACGCACCGGAAGCGGCCGGGTCTGATTAGCTGGGAGTGAAAATGATTCATTTTAAATTTTAGTTTCAATTCACCCCTTTCGAGACCAAGCGCACACGAGAGCCGCCTTGTATGGGGTGGTTTGTGGGATATGCATTCGCTAAACGCTTTGCTACACTTTCCTCCTCTCCGGGTCGGTGGCGGTCGGTGGTTTTTAACGCTTTCCTATACTCGTCCCACCTGATACGAGAGCCGAATGCGTCCGTCCGCATCGTTTGTCAAACAGAAGCCACCGTCCGTCGGTTTCGTATGCCTAAACGATTCAGCGAGATCGACCAAACCGCTGAGAAAGTGGCAGACTTTAGTAAACGGTAAGAGTAACATACTCAAACACACACAAAAAAATGCACATAAATCGTCCCCAGCGCTGGCGACAAGACGACGGTTTGGAAAAGATATCACTTCGGTTTGGTTCGGACGGTAAGTTTGCATAATGCATGAGCAGTTCGTTCATATTGGTGGGTGATATACACTTGGACCGATCGATCAACAGTTTGTAGAAAATGAATGGACAGCATAGTTATTCAATTTTCATCACATTTACTACATTTACAGCGTGATCAACGAGATCGCGAACATGCAATATTTCACGAGCAACAAGATTGCGTTGAGTAGTAGCCTATACGATCAATTTAAAAATGATAATTTAAACAAAACGATACATTATTTTAATTTTCCTTTCAGCAAATTAAATAAACAAAAGGATAAATTTTAAAAAATAATGAAGTTTCAATGCTTAGCTCTAAGCACATTTATGGATCTTGAGCTTGACATAAAAAAACACTAAAATACATAAACTTAATTGAGACTATGCTCCATAACTCTAGTGTGATCAGCAAGATCGTGAACGTGTAATATTTCATGAGAAACAAGGTTGCATTGGGTAGTTCCCCCATACGATAAATTTAAAAAGGATAATTTAAACTAAACGATAAATTATTTTAATTTTCGTTTAAGCAAATAAAACAAACAAAAAGATAAATTTTTAAAAATAATGAGGTGTGCAATCCTTTGTTCCAAGCACATTTATGGATCTTGAGCATGAAATATAAAACCCTAAACTACATCAGCTTAATCAAGACCCTGGCTCCCATTGCTCCAAACCGAACCAAACCGTGTTCGCAACAACAACAACGAAAAACACAACACCGTAATGTTCATCTAATAATCGCCATGTTTTTATTCCATATTGTGTTTTTGCTCCCTCCTCCCACCGCCCCGTTTGTTGTTGTGCCGTTAGGTGTAAATTTATTTTTCAACACCTTTTAATTGAATTTTAACAAGCGTCTACCGAAACCGTTTTTTTTTAAGCCGATCGTACTTGCCACTTTCCCCGGCGCTTCCCCACCCGCCATCCATTCACTGCCGAGATTAACTACAATGGGGCAAGTTTTTGGGGGGTTTGGGTGCAGCAGCATGTACACGATACCCGCGGGGCCTTTGACCGTGTTTGGCCGGGGAAGACATCTTTCATCAAATTACGGTGCTTTGGTGAGTGTGTGTGCGTGAAAGTTATGTCTACGCTGCACGAACAATATCATGGACATGACGCGGCGAAGGCTTCTGGTTCGATCTGGCTCCAGGAGCAGCTAGCAATCAGCTAGGCTTGCATTTTCCGTTCCGTTGCTCGCCCACAAACTCAGAACCGATACCTGCATTCTGGTGATGAATTTCACTTTTTTTTCTCTCTAGCTCATTTATCATTCCGGGCTGAGTTTTTGTCTTGCGGGAAAAGCGCGCGATCCGAGGCGGAGACGAAGGATGAAAATGGAAATAACAGTACATGCTGGGCCGGGGTTACGAGTCGAAAATGGGGCGACTAGGGATATTGTTTTGAACCATAAAGAGAAGAATACAAAACGCTGATTGTTTTAGAACTATTAGTGTTAATTAGTTTTTTTTTGTGTTTTCAAACGAAACACATTTTCAATCACAGCACAGGTAACATTTTTTTCACCAAGCTGTTTGTGTTCAATCTCAATTTTAATTTCCTCTGCCAATAAAACAAGAGCTCGAATTAATTTGCTCGATTTGATATTTTCTCGGAAGCGCAAAGCAAAATCGTAAAGCAAAAGAAAAAATAGCCATAATAACAAACAGATTGAAAACATCTTCAAGGTTACCAGGGACCCTTCCTGAGGGCAATATTTTTTTTTGGACGTTCTAACCGAGCCACTACACGTCCGACGAACAAAGCGGAAGCTTGCGAAACAGGCCCGATTTTGATCGTGTGTCAAAATTGCCCCAGGAAGTCCCAACGCCGTGAAGCCAGCCGTGGACCGCATCATCATCTCGAGATTGTTACGCAAAACTGCAGACACATTCTAAGGATGCATAATTTTCACTTCGTTAGACGATTGAATCCCCGGCGCGGCACACAACCACCACCACAAATCTTCTCGATCTCGTGTCGAGTTGATCGACAATCCGTGCTCGACGCTGCATCCTCCGAAGGATTGCAGGAAGAACGAAGAAAACCCAAAAAAGGCCCCGGCAAGGGCACCCGAGGTTGTGCCTTGGCACGAAGGCGGCAAGCCAGGAATAATCGGCACCACAAATTATGACCACGGCCCCTGTCCGTCCGTGGATCGTCTGCCCCGTGAGCAATTTATCGACTGGCACCGGTTTGCCTTCAAACGCACACGCAAGGACTTGCCGCAAGGAGGAAGTGGAGATGCTCGAACAAAACACAAATAAAACTCAACCAAGGGCGATGCACGCCCGAATCGAAGGGATTTCGAACCCGGAATGAGCGAACGAGCCGTTGTTGTAAGCGGGCAGTAAATTCATCCTTCCAGCGATAATATATTCCTCGAATCAAGCACGTACGATACGAGAAAGGCAGATCAAGAGAGTGAAGTACAAAAAAGCATCCCACAGTGTCGGGAGATGACGGGAGAAGAAGCCCGCCAAACGATCAAAATTGTTTATACCACCCGCTAATTCGGTTGGTATTCGAAGGACACGGAGCTCCGGAGCGCAAAGGGATGAGGGAAGCGATCGAAGCGAAGAGACGCGTGTTTTCCAAATCCGTTCTCCACCACCACACTCCACACGGGGGGTGACGCTCGTGGAAGGGAGCAAACGGAACGAGAACGAGCAGCAAAAGATCACATTTTAAGGGAGCATCAGCGAAGAAGGGCAAACGGGCAAGTTATTTCATCATCGCGCCCGGGTCAGCGGGTTTTGTCACGTTCACGGTCGCGCCAAATTGCATACGTTCACGCGTTAAGGGTGTTTTTTTTTGTTGCATGGGGCGTTTGCAAAATATTTAAACCCCGGGAGAAGATACTCGCAGCCGAAAGCGTGTGATAAACCGTGCACCATGCACTCGATTGGGTTTGTAAGAAAGTTTGCACGGCTTTTGTCTTTTGCAACATTTTGGATTGGTTGGTGATTGGTCATGAAAGCCTAAATGAAAATTTTTAAAAATGCCGCTGAACACATTTTGAATATAACAATGTTTTTTTTATTTAGGATAAACAAGTTTTCAGGCTTTTTGTTTACATTTTGTTGAAGTACGCTTCGATATTTTTTTCTCCAAGGAGGCTATGCAGTAAATGTGTTTATACTCAGTGATTTGAAAGTTTGTTGCAGATCGTACCCTTCAGTATGGAAAATTCCAACCCAAAACTTTTCCCAAACAAATCGATACAAATCCATCAATTAAAGTATTAAACCTAATATATTCAATATCAGCTTTAAAACAATCCGTAAAGATTCGAATACCTGTGAAAATTTACGGAATTTAAAATGAACGAATTTTTTCCCCAATTCTTACGAAACTTTCCCCTACACCCAATTGCCAAAGCAGCATTCAAAGCGCTCAGTCTTAATGTCTCGGCCTCATCAAACAAGTTCTTGTTTTGCAAAGCACTTTAGCACAACAGCCACAATAACACAAAAAAAACCCTTTCATAATACTCAATTTATCGACTTAACATTGCAACGGATACGGGATACGTACTCGGTGTCGCAACAATGTCACCGGCAGTGACCTTTACCGTTCGCGAACAAATGACTCCCCAGTGTCGCCTTGATGGTGGCTGGCGTTGACGATCGCACGCGCAGATAAGCCGCACACCGATCGCGATGAAATGCGATGCTGGATGTGACTGTAAATGGAGGTGAGATACGCCATCGAGCATCGGCAGGAAGTAATGGATCGCCAAAAGGACACTCGAGGCTAGCGTGTGAATGATTCTTTCACACCCTACTCACAGGAGGCGCGAGAGATGCTCATGTTCTCACGCTCACGGTGGCACAATGAATTGCTTTAGTGCTATTGCACGGGTACAAAATAGCACCAAATAAAACTCCCATTTCGCCGCCATGACTCACTTCAGGGCTCTTTACCCTGCCGTTAATTGTGGCTATTGCAGCTGAGCTTCGGAGAAGAAAAAAGTTTGGAGATAGCAAAAAGTCTCACAGTTGCAGCCGGGCGAGGTGGGTAAATCCCACCTCCTTAACCAGGACCTTACGCTGTGGTCGTTGCTTACCTGTACCAAATACATCCTCTTCCGTGTCGATTTCCAAGTCAAAGTGCGGGATTACGTGACGTCCTCTGTTTGCTAGTCGTTGGCCTTTTCTCGAACGTTGAAAATCGATAAACTCTCCGCCGCGAATTACACCGCCGGTCACGTTCGCAGCCTGTTGTTCTGTCGTTTTTATGTGTGTATGTTTTTTTTTTCTATTTGCTTGCTTGAAGTGTGTGGTGGCAGCAAAATCGATAATACCGCGGTGTTGGTTGCTTGAATTTCAAGGGTGCGTCACCGGAGCGCCACGGAACGAGGAACGTGCATCATCCCCAAGAAGAAACCGGTTCCGAACGGCCAGGTGCTTTTGGTCCTTCTATTTGTTTCAATTTTCGATCCGGTTTTTTTTTTTGTTTTGTTTTTCAGGCACACCTAATTGACACACACACAATTTGCCGTACAAACACAGACACGCAATCGCCACCTGCCCGGTTTGGTTCGATTCAGTAGGGGAAGTTGGAAGCGACCACCAGCCACCACTGATTAGCATTAGCAAAATGAAACCAAAAGTCCACGGCGACCGGTCGAACGAAAGTAAAAATGCAATCACTCACTCACCGCCACCGTATGGGCATTTAATTTGCGGGCCACGCACGTTGGAGAACACACACGGGACAACCTGTTGCGCGTGCGGAAGGGCCCGGCACAGCATTGCCGGGAGTGGGGCTCCTTTCTTTTCACGGTTTTTAAACACGCGCGAGAATCCCGCGACCCGTGCGAGGAAATTAATTATTCATATCAAAAAAACCCCCAAAACAAAACCAAAAATAAAAATGTGGACAGCCCCCGCCCGATTTGTGAAAGTTTTCACCGGCTTCGGATCGGCGAATCGGGGCGTCGAAATTGGGGTTTCTGCTTGTCTGTCACAATGCGCTTCACGCAACGCCACACGCCACCATCTTCGTCACTTTCCCTATCGTTGATGTCAAACGGATTCGGATTCGCACGCGGGAAATCACCAGTAGCGGGGTTTTATTTTTGTTTTCTTTCGTTTTTTAAATATTTTTGCCTACAGTCGCGACACTTTTTTAAACCGGTTTCACGCTTCAAGTTTACTGGTTCACCATAACCACGCGCGTGTCGTCCACAACAAACGCGAGGATCGACGCGAGCCTCAAACGCAAGCCTCAAACGCGCGAGACGTTGGGAGAGTGGTTTGTTTGTTTATTTCACTGCTACCACGGGTCAAAAGGCGGTTTTTGCTCACTATCAACACGCCTTGACTTTTAAACCTCCGACGTGTGTGGCGATGAAGTATCCTTCATCGCTTTTGCACAAAATTGTGTTAAATAACTATACACTTTGAGAATATCCTTGATGTGTATGAGCCGAAACGCGGTTGCGTGTTGACAACTTAAAACACGACAGCAGAGAGAGAGTGAGTGCGCACAACCACCTTCTCCGATCGGCGTCACATTGTTGTTTATGCTGGAGTTGTTTGTGTGCCTCACCTGCTACGTTGATGTGTAGTGTTCATGCTGCTATGCTCGCCACCAGTGATGCTTCTGGCAGGCAATACGGGCCTACAAAAAGAAACGCTCCACACATAAGATGGAACCCGAAAGCTTTTGCAATCAGTTTTCAACCTGTTTTTCCTGGCTCTATGCGTCTTTTCGAAGAAATGCCATTACATGTTGTCACAAATTATATTCAACAGTAAAAAGCACGAACCTCTTTCAATCTAATCATTAATTAAAGATTTATGAGCGGAATGTTTCATGTTTTAACGTTACTAAACGAAATTTTTTCTGGCTTATACTAGTTATTTTACAAAATCTTAAACAAATACGTACAAAACACGCAAACTAAACCAATCCAAACTAGTTTATTGGAAAAATAATTGAAATATTAAGGCAAAATACCCATGGAGCTTTCACATCGATGAGAAAAACCGTAATTTAAACAACAATCATTTTAGCCTAATTCGCTCGTAAAATCCCATAGTATCGTAAACCCGAAGCGTCGATCGTGCTGGCAACAAACATTCGCCGAACGAACGGGAGGCAATTTTCATTCGAGCGCTCTTGTGCCGCTATTTTTCTGAGAATGCCTCGATCGGGCTCGTTGTTTGGTAAGATACGGGTCGGAAACTCATAACGGATACCGGTAAAAACAGTGAAAGTATCTGCACCATTAATAGATAAACGTCACAAACAAAAAATTACAATGTTCAAAGTCTCGTTCGAACGTTTTGTACAGAAATTAATTAATTTTCTTTGAAACACGTTTTACGAGTCCTTGTGACGACCGTCAATATCGAAATAAATATTCCACTGTGGAACCTTACAACAGTCTCCCGGTGAAAAGGACCAAAAGGATATTAGAGAGTTTCTTAACCATCGCTAGAACCACGAGGGAAACATTGGTGTATATATACAAACAGAAACGCGCATGTCCTTGTCTTTGCTTCGGCAAGACATATACTAAAATTGGAACGATACAGAGAAGATTAGCATGGCCCCTGCGCAAGGATGACACGCAAAATCGTGAAGCGTTCCACATTTTTTTGATGATAATTATTAATTAATATTCCAACACTATAGCGCCAATCGTACGCTGTGTTTAATAAAGTATTACCGTACATACAGAAGTTACATTCATTACATTAATCATCAAGATTATTTTCTGTTTTTTTGTTTTCTCATTTATTAAACGACGCAATGTTTTACAATACAGCAACTTTTCGTTTAAGAAATTCTCTTATTTTCAACACATTTTCATACCATCACTTGCACCTACAACAGCAAAACCAGCTGATCCAATAAACCCTGTTTACGGTTTTTTTTGGAAATTTAGATGTAATAAAAACAAGGACGAACCCTTTTGCGGCGTTTTGAGTGTTTGTAAGCCTTTAGAAATGAAGACCGTACTATTCATCACTCTCCTCATCATTCTCGGCATCGTCAGCATCATACAAGCTCACGTACCCCAGCCAGTAGTAATGGGGTATGACGTACCTGTATTGAGCTGAACTGAAGTGTAGTGGAGTATAGTACTGAACAACACAGCTGCGGAACATCTTCAAGCCATTAACCCGATGCCGAAAATTTTAAATAAATAAAAAATTATGTAACAATTGAATGTAGTATAAACATCCATGTTATTATTTAAAAATTTAATCATTACAAAACACCAGTGAGCAGACGGCCAATTCGGCCTGAACGGAACGTTACAACAGTTTTCCGGTAATAAAAGGATATTAGAGAGTTTCTTAACCATCGCTAGAACCGCGTAGCAAACATCGATGTATATATACCAACAGAATTGCGCATGTCCTTGTCTTTGCTTCGGCAAGACATATACTAAAATTGGAACGATACAGAGAAGATTAGCATGGCCCCTGCGCAAGGATGACACGCAAAATCGTGAAGCGTTCCACATTTTTTTTAGTGGTAATTATTCATTTATATTCCAACACTATAGCGCCAATCGTACGCTGTGTTTAATGCAGTAATACCGAAGTTAATTTCATTGGTTTAATCATCAACATGGCTTTTTTGTTGGTTTTCTTTTCTCATTTATTAAATGAAGCAATGTCTTGAATTTCGGCAACTTATCGCTTAAGTTTTTTTTTATTTTCAACACAATTTCATGTTACCACTTGAGCCTACAACAGCAAAACCACCTAATCCAATAAACCCACCTCATCGTTGTTTTTAGAAATTTCAATGTAATAAAAACAAGGTCGAACCCTTGTTGCGTTTTGAGCGTTTTTAAGCGTTTAGAAATGAAGACCGTACTATTCATCGCTCTCCTCATCATGTTCTGCATCGTCGGCATCATACAAGCTCACGTACCCCAGCCAGCATTTGGGTCAAAAGTATCAAATGGGGACTGGACAGGACTGCTGCGGAACATCTTCAAGCCATTAACCCGATCCGGAAGAGCTTAGATAAATAAAAAATACTGCAACAATCGAATGCGGCTTAACACAGTTTTTTGGTAATAAAAGGATATTTGGGATTTTTTTTAATGAAAATTTAAAAACATGTTAAATATAAAACAAAATAAAATAGAATTTGTGCGTGTAGCATAATGAACACATTTGAAGCCGTTTTTAATACTTCGTACGACTACGATTCAGAAAATATTACGGTACAGATGCGTGGTATTTACTAGCATGTATGTGTGTAATGAAACGAGCTCGTTTTTCGTGCCGGTATCCAATACAACACCAACAAACCCCATCAGTATGAATCGGAACGTTTGTTCTATTTTTTATGTTAAAAATGTGCCTCTTGTTATATTCTCTATTTCGGATCGAATCTGATAAAATGGAACAGTAGGCGTTGGTAAAAATGAAAATGTTTCATTATGTATTCTACAAGCGATTCCAAATTCCCGCCAACAAACCCGTCTTGTATTATACTGTGGAAGGCTTCTGCACGCTCTACTAGGAATTATCGTTCTTGAAACGTTCCAGCGAAAACACTTGAATCTACAACGATCTTGCTAGAATGTGCCTAAACCGCTGTGATAACATCCATCCGTCTTATCACCGCCGATGAGGCAAACATTTGTTTCTTTTTTTTGTGTGTCTCAAAATAGTATAAAAATACACAGTATTACAAACTCTGGACGAGCTCTTGTCTCATTTCGACAGTATCGAACCCTGCCGCAAAGATGAACACCCAGCTAGCGATCATTCTTCTCGTCATCCTCGGGCTCGTGTCCCTGTCCCAGGCACGTCCGGCGGAATCAGTATTCGATATCGGAGGACCCTACCGGAATTGGAGAGATCTGCTGAAGAACATTTTCAAGCCGATCAACATCGCCTAGACATGGTTAGGAACACAATAAAGTCGTAGTCGGAGGTGCAAAAAGAAAGCCGCGGTATTTGTTGGAAACTTCAGTTGTGAAAGAATTCGTCATCGTCGGTGGGTTCGAATCCTTGCGGAGTCCGCCACGTCATCAGTAAATTAGAGTGAATAGGTGAGGAGTAAATTAACAAAAAGAATTTATTCAAATCCACCATCAACCTGGCCAAGCGTGGTCCTCCGCCCAACACCCACCCACACACACACACTCAACCCACAGCTCACAGCTCACTCGCCGGAGCAGATGCACTCCTCCTTATCGTTGCAGGATCCAGCACCCTGGCCGGACATGTGGCACACGGCCGAGCAGAAGCTGTTCGCCCACTTCAGACCTTCCTTGGACGAGCACGCCAGGCTGCTCAGCTGAGCCTCACCGACCGACAGCAAACCCAGCAGGGCCATCAGCAGGAACGACACGACGGCGAACTTCATCTTTCCGGTGCTCTCGATTTACGGTTCTCGTTCGTGCAGCAACACGATAACAAACAACTGACTGCGCAGACGTACTCTCGGTGACTAGTGACACGACTCAAATGCCCGCTGGATTGGCAATGAAACCTGCATATTAATACTGCCAACGCGCGGCACGCGTGTGCGTGTGTGTTTGTTTGGGGTGTGTTTGAACAATCGGTAGCCCGTTTTTCTAAGTACCGAATGCGGCCTTCCCGTAAAAACAAAAATAAAAACAACATCGCGCTCTAGAAAGACCTTGAGAACCAAAAGGTAAACGCAAAACGGTTCGGGCGTTTTTAGGGTTAGGCGTAAAAGATGCGACTAGGGTGTGGGAATCCCCCCCCGAAAACCCTTCAGTCGGTGAATCCCTTCAAGGATTGGGAGTAGTTAGAGGGAAATGCGTACTTATTTGGAACGCAAATGTTGAATCAAGTGTGTGTGTGTGTGTGTGTGTGTTTGTGGCAAAACCGACGAGTGTAGTCAAAACGATCCGCTCGATCTATCAGTCACCCTCGTCGCAAGAGGAGCGCGCAACGGAACCAACTCGGAGACATCCAAAATTACCGATTTTCCCCGCCTTCGCAGCATCCCACCCAGCACATTCTTGCTAGCCTCCCTGCGCCACTTTCTAGCGGGGTCAGAGAGCTGTCTGTCACACACGGCAATCATTCAACCATTGACACACATTCCCATAATGTGCTCCTGCCGGAGCGGGGACGAGTCCCGAACTCCGATTTTGGCAAGCTACCATGTTGCAGAGAACTGCGAACTCATCCATTCGCACGTCGATTAGCGTACGCCCAAAAACGGGCGACTTACCCCGGGCGGGGTGGAAGCGTTTTGCCTTAACGGTAAATAGGATGGCCATTGTCACGCGTCTCACCCACTCCCACCCTTCCGCTGAAAATTATCCCTACCCCTGGGAGCTGTGAAATTGAATAAATGACAAAATTGCTATGTAACGACCGGTGGAGTAGCCATTAACCTCGCCGGTTTCGACGTGAGCGAAGTGTGAGAGAGCCGTTTATAGTGGCCGGTGGCCAAGCGGACAAACGAACCTTACGTTTTTGGGACCCGTGAACTTTGGTTCGAAGCGGAATGGTCTTGGAATTCTTGCTGAAACTAGAACCCCAAACCGTTGGTGGAGCTTTTCTTTCCGACTACGTTCAGTGCACGGACACGGACCAACACGGGTGTGACTTTTGTGAGATGCTAGCTCATCGAGCCTTTATTCCTACGAGGACGGCGCGGCCGTCGTACGATCGGCACACACACACTCGCCATCCCCGCACGAGGCGATCATGTTGAAGCTGCGGCAGTGAATGTTGCAGCGGATGCGCGTCGAGGACGAGCACGGGTTCTGCCCGACGGCCACGTTCACAAACAGCCCGATAAGGGCGCACAGCAGCAGCAGCGGCAGCGAAAAGTTCATCCTTCCTTGCTCAAAGGGTCGTAGCTTCCGGACGGTGTCTCGTAAAGGAGTGTTGAAGCCAAATTGGGCGTAAAGCGCTAGCGTGCGGTACGCTATGAATAAACGCAATGCGTTTTATAATCCACTCCCGCCCCAAAGACGCCGTCGATTTGTACAAATGGTTTGCACAATACGTGTGAACCCAATGGGGAAAGAAAATAGAACGGGTGGAAAAAAGAAAATAGCATGATTAATGCAAGAGCTAAACAGTAAGCTAATGCAACCGGTCGCGATTCGCTGCGAAATAGACAATCTGATCGAACACACCGCTTTTGTTTGAGCACGGGTATGAACGTAGAAAGACATTAGTTCCAACAACAAAAAAACACTGTGCGTGTTTAAACAGATTTTATATTGCAAGAACGAAGATACTGTAGGCGTATCAGCATCGGTAGCATAAGCAAGTGTTCGAAAAAATCGGTGAATTCGCTGAACTTACGTTTCATTTTTATGTACTCACTGCGTGCTGTCATTGGGATAGTTTATTTTAAATATTTATTTAAGATTCCTCATCTTTAAGTGCTCTAATTGGTTTGTCTGAGAACCGGCCTACTACAGACGTTTGGTTCGTTGTCCTAAAAGAAAGCTACATTAGAACATTAGGACAAAAGTAGCCTGCTTTATTCTGGAAGCAGAATTTAAAAATGTCATGTTCAGCAAAAATCCCATCTGAATTCCACAAAATCATAAAAATCATTTAAATCACCACAAAAACCATCATTCACAAAAGTAAATCCAGTTGTATTTTTACACTTTTTATATTTGTTCTTTTTATTTCTTATCGCATTTTATGATTGATGCCGGTTTATATCCCCGCCCAGTGGATGTTAAAACCACAGCACTTATATTGCGTAACACTCATCAGACAGATGTCGCTGGAAGCACTAATGCACACACACACACGCACGCCGAATCGTGCCAGCACAAGACCGCCTTCAGAAAAATTGCAATATTTTAATTTACGGCTACGTTTACTCTCTCAAACAAAACGGCAAAAAACAGCAAAAAAAAAACAAAGAACATCACCGCGCGAAGCTACGGAGGGAATGACCCCGAACAACGCGCGGGATTTTCCGGGAAACAGTAACATCAGTAACATTTCTCTTCCCGAAAACGGTCCCCGCGCGCGAAAGAAATCGAAAAGAGATCACTGATTTTTTGCGAAGGCGCAACCACTCCCCACCCCACCCCACCCCAAGCGTGTAACCTTCTCAACGCGGCCGTCGCCGTTGTCCTCGTCAGCGATCCCCGTGATCATGGGTTTATGTATTTATTGTACTCCGATTAATTTCCGCACTTCCTTCTACGCACGAAACCGGCCTCCAAACTGACGATACCCAGACTCACCGACGCATCGTCGACGGTCGATGCGGCGAGCGATGCTCGAGTATTTTGTAACTTTTTTTTTTTTTAGTGCGGCATTTCTCCGCCCCGGGCACTGCAGCGGACGGCGCATGCATAACCGACCGATACACGTTGGCGGTCCTCCCAGGGCTGGGTGCGACAACACACGCACCACACGAGTTTGTTTCACGAGTCACGAGACCGAGGACTTTCGTGGTGGGACGCGCGGCGTTATCGCCGTTGATGGCGTGATTCATCGAAAGAGAGAGTTGCCGGCGGTTATTATGTTTATTTCGTGTGCTTGCCTGCTTGCCTGCCTGCCTGCTTGTATCTGCACAGCCAACCAATATGCGAATGCCCTTTAGTTTTGGCCCTTTTTGGCCTCCCCACTCCGGGTGAGACGCAAAAACTGCCGAAACCCGACTGCGAACGTGCCGCGTTGGGAAGGTTTGGGAAGCATCCTCGCGGCGTAAAAATCGTTGCGAAATCTCGCTAGCTCAAACATAGTATCGCAACGGCTGCCGGGCCGGTTCTCTACCCACCCGTCATTATCAATTCACCACCGAAACGTGTAATTAGTGAGTCAATCGAAAGGGGTATTGCGTAAAGATAAACATCTCTCCACGTTCAGTGCTGTGTAGGGCACGATTGGACGAACTTTGACTCGCTCTCGTCCTTGGGGGGTGAGGAGGGGGATTGCAATTAAACCAGAACAAATTGCACACGGATGGTGCGGTATCGCAAGATAAGTATCATCCTGGTACCAGTTTTTCCAAAAAGGTCCCCGATTATTGGGTCCTGTCCCGAGTCAGGAGTCTTTTAAAAGAAGCTTTTAAAAACGTAATACTTTCGAGCGAAATATTGGTGATTTAATCTAGTCTAGTATTGTTCACTCATCATACTTTCAGGCCTATTCAATCATATGAATCTTAAAAGATTTTAACATTTTTTATTAGTTTTATTCATGTGTTTTTTTAGTTACAAAGAATCACTCATGAATCTATGAGAAACACTTATCAAATATTAAGCGTTTCATGAAGCGTTTAATAAAGCGTTTCATGATTCTTTTGGATGAATATCAACTGTCACTGATTTCATTTCATTTCATTTCATTTATTTATAAGTTAGTCGGCCAAATAGATTGAACTAACTAAGCTAAAATAAATACTATACAAAAATATACAAAAAAAAGACTTAGAACGAGAATAATCTTAAAAACTGTAACTCAATTCACGTGCAGATTACGAGAGATTAGGAAAGGATGCGAATTAGGAAGGAAAGGAAGAAAAGCTCTATTCAAAAGCATCCGCAACATCTCCAATCCGGCCTCCTAATTAATCCATCATCAGCTAAACGGTCCTCTCCCTTCGGCGAGTGGACACAAATTAAAATGTAACCGTAACGCGTTACAACGACCCAGCATCGCCAAGGACCGCACCTTCCCACGTGCACACTCAAATAAAAAAACACGATCGAAACGATTACGTTATCAAACGACGGCAAAGGAAGTGGGCTCCACACGAATCATAATGCCTAAACCTCCACCGGAACGCTGGTACCGCTATCGATGGACAAATGCGGCAAAACGGCAGCGCCTGTCAGTTCCATCCAAATAACATGTTTACAATTCCTCAGCCTTTCGGCTCAGCTTACGGGGCACAAAAAAAAACAACAACCAACCCCCACACCAGCACACATGCGTACGAAAACTTCCCGAAATGGATGCACAGAAGCGTGCACGTGAAAGGAAACGGGGCATTTAAAAAGAAACGCGAGAAACAAATATCTCTATACATGCGGCCCGTGTTCCCGGGCGGACTTTTTTTTTTTTTTTGACAGGCACCGGCGGCACCGGGCGCGGTTTGAGTGAAATGGAAAGTTGTGCCCGGTCGGTGTGTGCCATAAATCAATAGCCGGTTGCGCCTTCCGTCCAGCGATCGGCAGTATCGGAAATCGAATAGACCATATGCGCCACGGGACCGGCGCGACCGTTTTTGGACACGTCCGAGCAGAACTTCGGAACCGGGAAGCCGGATCTCACCGGCTCGCTCACTCTCACTCTCACTCACTGTCCTGGAATCAGTGATTACGAATTCTTCGCGATTTCATAATCTCCAGCCCAAGATTGGATTGGGCTCCCTTTTGAGACACCGGGAGCTAGGCTGGTGAAAGGAGTTACGCTTGGGCGGCTTCTGCATTAGATGTGTGCTTGTGTTTATATGTCCCTCCGAAACAACGGGCGCGCCGTGCTCACTTGGCGGTGGTCCAAAAACAGAAAGTCGTTATGACAAAAACAACCCCACCGTCCACCGGGACACGGCTAGCGAAAGGCGTCAACGCTATTCCCTCTGGATGCCACCATCGAATCGAAACCATCCACAATGATCGTCCACAAACCCGAACTCCCAATCCATTGAACGCTCTTCAATGTCTGGAAGCAGTTTGGCAAGCGGCTCGGTATGTTCGCACTGCGTGGTGGTAACTAATATTTATTGACATTGTTCGATCCAAGCAAAAAAAATTGTAAACGCACCGTCTTCCGCATTGGTGAAGGTGATCGGTTGGCGGCATCTCGTTTGGCGAATGCCTCCGCCTCCAAGGATACGGCAACTGAAACACATTGCGACACATCGCACGGCTTCGGGACGTTCCCGGGAACCGTCGTCGACGCCAACCGACGCATTAGCATAAACTTTCAATAAAAATAACTGCTCCCAAACCTATGATCAGGAGCGTACCCGTTTCGATGTTTCGTTTCGCCAGACGGGTCCATAATTTGAACCGTCGCCAAACAAATGACATCGTCGAAGTTTTGAGCCCATCTCACTCACGAGAGAGTGTGAGCAAGGGAGTACTGTCAACACGATGTGACAGTAAACGTCGGGAGTAAAGCTAAATTCCTTCCACACCGCGGAGTCGTAACCGTTTCGTCGGTATGTGCTCCTGTCCTCTGCACACATGCACGTACAACAACTAAAAAACCTGACATCCGGTCACTTCGCTTCCGCTTTCGCTGCGGAACCCAACCCAAGCTGGTGGGTTTTTTTTTTTATGGCCCACTTGCAATAACTCGCCAATTCCATAAAACTATCCAATTAGGTAGTGTTCCATTAGGCCGCTCAGGTACCTAGCGCTATCCGCTGCAGGTCGTCTGCAGCTTGCCGCAACGGCATATGACCCAAACATTCCACACCGCATCTAGCCGATAGTACGATCGATACCACCCGCCGGTAGGGGGTACAGGAATTCGGTAAAAACATGTGCACTTCCTCCTTCCTTGCTGCTGCCGAACGACGCAATCATAATTGTTATCGCTCGTACTACGGGCTGCTCCCAGGTCCGCCACCAACCGGGCGAGCATCCGGTGCCAAGTCTGCACCCGGGTAATGGAGTTGACCCTAGCGGGCCCACCGTCTGCTCGTAGCTACCACCACCGCTGTACTTACCTGCAACGAGAAAGGGAGAGATAAATGAAAATCCGATTAGAAACAGGCGGGGCAAGGTCAGGGGCAACCGGTGCAGCCACCAGCGGGAAAGGGCAAAGACGATGCCGGGGGTTTGCCGGCTGAGGATCATGCTCATGAGCTACCTATATCCATGGTAGGAAGTATTATCGATGGAAGTACTTTTGGGATACGATACGAGTGAAATGTGAAAGTAAATCAGTGTTCAGTTTGTTGGGGGGGGAGATGAAAGTGATGGAGAATATTTTAAACCATGATTTGATCTTAGACAAAAGAGGATGCATTTCGTTGTTTAATTGGGGACTCAAATTTGTGTTAAAAAGGCAATATAATTCTCCTTTAACCTGAAATAAGGTAATTTTACAGTTGAGAGATCAAAAAGAGACAAACATTTCAGCATTTGGTCTAATCTCGAAATCTTCGCAAAAGAAGTTTGAGCTTTTCAACAAAAAAAAAACATGTGCTATCCTTACTCTGAACGATCCTTTCAGAATGTAGGTAAAGATTATCAAACGAATTGCCCGAACAAGAGATGACATCACATCCCAGTGAGTTGAACTAATTAAAGTGATTAGGTCAGTCCCCTCCGGCGGGTCCGGCAGAGTTTCGGACAACAAAATAAAGGGAAGCGAAGGAAAAAACGCACTGAAACTTGATACATTTTTTTGTTGTTGCTAAATCTGGTTGCTACGATAATGAGTTTGTTTTGTCTTCTGTCATTTTCGTGCTCGCTACTCTAAATCAGGCTCAGGGCAAACACGCAAACAGGAATCGGATACAAAAGCACCAGCATTGTGCCGGGTCAGTAGCAGAAGCTGCTTAGAAGTTGCTCCCTTTTTTATCATCACCGGCCGAGATAGCGCATCTCGCGCAAGGTCAAGATAAGGGCCGCTCGGTTCTCTAATTACTCATCCAGACGTATTCTCTGGTGAGAAAACGAAAAACATACTCTTTTCATTTTGAATTATGTTTGAAGTTCCCCTGATTCCTAAAAGATGTTGATTCCGAAATATGGCGATCGGTGGTAAGGGGAAGAAAAACATGCAAACACTCACTCACACGGTCTAATTTATCGAGCAACCTCCCCCACCCCCTCACCATCCCCTCTGTTCGATTACGCTCAATTTATGATGGATTGTAAATTGCTTCTGACATCAAATCCAATTAACTGCACCATTCAACCGAAAATCGAAAACCCCCCGGTCCGCCGGTGCAGAATTCACCGAACTGCATCGATTAATCGCTGCTGCAAACTGCTGCAGATGAGCAATGGGGCGAGAGGCGGGCGTGATGTTTGATCGTGCCCATCGTTGGTTGGATGGTTGTTTTTGTTTTGCTACCACTGCCCATCCTGCCCATCCTCGCCCATCGGGGTGGGGGTGGGGGGGGGGGAAACGTCCCCCATCGTCTGCATACCCAAATCGCGGCGGGCAAACAGAAGCCGAAAAGCCGTCTGGAGGCAAGTGCGCAAGATTAATGGCGCGTGAGCATGAGCCGATCGTAAGGTGCCGATAAAGCCGTCCGTCCGTGTAAGCCATTCCGTGGGTTTGCGTGTTTAAAGAGCGGCCTACCTGCCTGGATGAGGGCGTTGGAAATTACGTTTCGCGATGGAATGCTTAGAAAATGAGGCACACTATTAGCATCATCGGCGGTGGAAAGTAAGCGGTTACCGTGAGATTGGATCGAGGATGGGCGATGTTACATCATTCTGAGACGTGAAGGTTTTACACCCATAAATCTCGCACGCTCCCGAAACGGTGTACGATCGATCGTTTTAAACTCATTTGTCGCTTGTTTAGCTCATTTCGTTCATCATAGAGAACTATTTGCGTCGCGTTTGGGATGAATTCGGACGCTCCCGGAATTCACGCCTGGGAACATTCCCATTTTTATGTCATTATTTTTTTGTTTTATAGTGCGGTTAAAGTACAAAAAAGGCGGAATAAAACTAACCCTAAAGTTCATTAACCTGTACTGTTTTTTTCGTCCCGTACACGGAACATCGAATTAGCGCGCACGACGAAACGAGCGACACTAATTATGTCCTTCTTCAGCATCGTCTAAATAATTAAATTACGCAACAGCGACGGGGCCTCCGAAAGCCTCCTTCGTGATCTGTCGACAGGATCTCGTGGTGACATTCGCACGTACACGCGGGATTGCTGAACCCGACCAGAGGTTGCGTAATGCGAGGAGGCTATTAATTAAACGCCGTCATAATTGAAGCACAGAGCTGGACCGCGCGAAAGTGGAAGCTTTTTTTTTTGTTTTCCTTTGCTCTTCTCCTAAACGAGTTAAAACGGCCCGCTGGTGACGGGCTTTCAGGCTATCGGGCTTGCCGGCGTGTGCAAGTGTTCGGTGTAAAATAATCAGCTAAAACATAAACACACACTAAGGGGGCAGGACCGGAGCCCGTGAGGTGTAAATTACACGAAATCTAAACACGCTGCCATCGGCGAGGTTCATCGGAGCGGGTTTTGGTATAGTCTCCGGTTTGGGTCTCAATCGGAATGTTGTGTCGGTGTGTATCGACGCATGTCGGAGTGCATCGGCGGGTGGTGGGAGGGTGTTTGGTGTCACTCCACACACTCACACACACACACGCATACAGGCCCACAAGCACGGATCGGATACGATGAAAGACATGAGATAATACAGGGCAGTGCAGCCTACCGATTGCATCTGCTAGCCGAACAAGCGAGTCCGAGGATCGGGTTACTACACAAACAGCGTCTTAATGCGCTACAGGTACGTGAAAGTCTTGTTGCTATGCCGTTCGCTAATGATAGGCTTTAATTACAATTCGATATTAATTTAGCTCGGAAAGGAAAACAAGTGTTGCATTGGGTGAGACTGATACGTTTGCATGTGGAATGAAACAATCGGATCCCGGGGACCTATATGCGGTTATTAGACGATGGAAAGTACTGTCGGATATTTTCTGCCCAACTGTACTCTGGCGCAGCGTTTGGCATAAAAAATCCACCCGCTCGTGTAATAACGAAAATTTGGCACAGCGGTTATTTTATGTAATAATGGTTTTAATAATGATTGTACAATGTACGGACAAACGTTGTAGGTGAATGCAAAACCACACGAACATCAAAACAAACCGAAATGTAAACAACATTTTGACAGAAAATATAACACGATTTGGCAGAAAATATCCAAAACCATCTGACAGTATTTTCAGTATAGGGAGTTTTCTTGGCTAAAATTATTTCACGTACATACTTTTCCGATCAATAACTTAAAACCTCGCACATTTTGTAGGCAAATTTCCGCCAGTACACCTCATAGGTGACTCATCGTTAAACCATGTGCCCACAAAGACGTGGCTTTCGGGCTCAATAGACAGCGTTTCTCTATTGACACTCGCGAACCCCGCCGGTTCAATTATCGGTAATTGATCATTGTTTACCAGCGGCGAGGTGCAACGGAGAACGCAACGCATCATCCATTCAATTAGTGTGTTTTCCGGCATTACAACAGCAACAACAAACCGCTGGGCGAAAGCCACTTTCCTTGTCGCACGTTCTCCGCCAGACGTTGGCCAGAGATCCGAGCGAACCGGAAGGGCTAAGGTGTGGTGGTGTCTGAAGGTGCGAACCACGCAAAGGTGTGTGCGCGGAACAACCGCCCTACGATGTCGATAACCCACCGACCGACCGATCGCGCACGCCACATCGCTTCGGCTAATGGGTGGGTGGGTGAAATGGGCAGGCCGCCATCGCGAAACCTGCACCGAAACATTTACCCGAAATTTTACCGCCAACGCGGCGCGGCAACGTTGTTTGCTAATGGTCAACCATCGAGCAGCTTTCCTTCGGGGAACCCGGCTCGCCGTTGTGCAATATGCATTGTTCGGAGGTGTTGGGCAACCCGGCGGGAGGTGGCGAAGAATAGCGCGAGCTCGCGCTGATGAAACGATTTTCCCGATGCGAATTTATCCGCCGCACATGCATATTTCTTTTTCGAGCCCAGGGAAAGGAGAGTGCCATTTAAATTGGGACGCTTCTTTGCCGCGTGTCGAATCGTCATAAATTGCCCGAGAAAACACACATTCTCTAAATACCTTCGGGTCGTTGGGGGTTAGCAATCGAGCCAGCTGGTTGACATTAGAGACTCAGTGGTCGTAAATTGTGTCCGAAATAACTCCGATCGTGGAACCCTGAGTGGTCACGACGTCTTTTGTTGAGACCGTGAGCTAATTGATCTGCTATCTGGGAGTTCTAGATCTAGATAGATAGATCTTAGATTTTGAAGCCAACAGTCGAGAAATAATGTTTATTATGTCTCACAATTTGATGAGTAGCAGGCCTACTAATTTCATTACATCCTTCTTGGGAATGTGATCTTCCCCATTGGCACTAGCAGAAGACACTCAACAGATCAATACATCATCCCGATGGAAGAACCTATAAATGGAATTCTATTTTCGTGCACAAACGCCGCCCAGCACATCGCGTTGTCGTTTGGATCTCCACAAACCGGCGGCAACTCCCGGCACACCCGCCGCCATGGTGATAATTTCACTAAAAATAGTTCCTTTGCTTGTGCGACCATTTCCGGGCGGGCCCATGGCCATCGGCTCAACGCCACGAACCGAACGGAGCCCATCAATCAAATCGCTTTTCCCCGCACGCGAACGACCGCACTAACCGGTGAAACTAACCTATTAGATCGGCATGCTTTCCTTGGCGCTCTAGTTTTTTTTTGTTTTTCTACCGACCGGGTGGGTCCGGAATCGTTTCTATTTGTGTCCCCGTGTGCGTTGTTCAATAATTGAGCCCTGTAACGCCCTGTAACAAACAAACAAATGCATGGTAAACAGGGAACGCAGCCACGGCCACGTGTGTGCGACGGTTTACACTTTCGATTTGGGCGCTCGGTTTGACACGCGGAGAGAGAGAGCGCGCGCGCGCATAGTGCAGCCATTTTTCCGTCTTTCACTTTTCAACCGCCGGCTGCAACCCCGCAGGCGGTGATAGTAGAAACGCTAGAATCGACTGCCCGGGTGACAGGGCCAACTCAAAGCTCACGTCGTTCGATCCATAAAACGATCGTTAGATCCATCATAACGATTGCAAACGGCGAAACAGCGCCACCATCGTTTTGGGACATCCAGGCGGGTTCACGCTGCGAGCCCATCACGATTAACGAGCGGGGTTTCCACCACGGCAGGAAGCATCCATTTCACCGCCAAGCTCCAGAAGCCAAGCTGTTCGCCGCGCGATGGTTCCCAAGAGCCTTCAGAACCTTCTGGGAGGTACCGTTGCCAAAGCGTTAAGATCTTGCTAATTTCGAAGGCACAAAGAACGGTTCATGCGAGTGCGACGATTAACGGCCAACCTTCGGCTCGACACTACCGATCTTAGCAACGGACTCTAGCGGCTCCTCCCAGCTCTTGCTGCTGGTCATATTATATTTATAGTACCGGAAACGTCTCACACCAGAACGCGCACCGCAGCCCTGCAACAAAAGCAGAAACCGTGCAGGCAGGCAGGCAGGCAGGCAGGGCAGGACCGCCCAAATCGATTCCGAAACCTTGCCGCACCGCACACGGGTTCATTAGGATGAGAAATTTATTAATTGCTCACATCGTAAATTAATGCACATGGCCGAAGTGATTAGTCCGGGTCCGCCGCATCCGCCGGTGAAAGATGCTATGGGGTTTTGCGGGAGAATGCCAGACTCCTCCGGTTCGCTAATCGCGATCGCCCTGGCGAGGAGTTCGAGTGGCCGTGGTGCGTCGTATTGTGCGCGATTTTACTATTTCGGCGAGATAGTAATTTTAATGGATTTGCTGACGTACCCCGAGAAACACAACCGATCGAGCCGACCATCGAGCACTACCGAGCGGATTGGGATTTACAATCATGCTTGTACTTAAAGTTTTCGACATTTTTTTTTTCTACGTAGAATAAATTGTTCAAGGGGATGAAGTAATGCTTTTAAAAATAAATCGTGACCATAGTATTGTGGGCAGAATTTATTTGTTTTGATTTATAGTTATATTCCATTTACTGCGTTATAAACGATAGCTATTCTTCCAGGACATAATGATTTTTTTTTCCTTCTAAAGTCATTTTCTGTACAGTTTGATGTATTAAATGAACAACAAACACAATGTAAAATGGTAGTAAAAATGTTTGAAGCGGATCTAAAACATAAATAGGCGATCGTTGGTGATCGCACACATTCTGTTGCTTCAAAACCTTGAAGCGAAATAAAAATGGCAAACTTAGCATATGATTCCTCGCAGAAGCTTACGATCACAGCGAACTAGCGATCACAGCGCTTACGATCACAGCGAAATCTAAATCAATGGTTTGAAACCACAAACTTGCGCGCCTAATTCGGCTAGATTCAGCCAATAAATAATTTATTGGCCTGCTCCTTCCTTCGCGCCCAAAAACAGGAGTCGTAGCGATGAAAAAAGCACATCGCCCCAGCGATGATTCCGCAGAAAGTGCAGCCACTGCGAGCGATCGTGCGCTCGTGCCAAAGATCCCAAAAGCGTTCGAATTCGGGTGCTTTTGGAAAACCTGTTCCCGTCTCGCGCCATCGATTCCGGCAGAACAAACAATCCAATTATCGATCGGGATTACCGGAGCGGAACGTCGCAGGCGAGGCAGACCTGAGGCCGGGTGCTTCTGGAATCCCGACCCGAGCAATTAACATTATTATTGCGCCCTAAGGTGTCTGCTGCGTGGGGATGGAGGCGAATGGCTTCTTTCCGGGCGGCGGGAAGACGCGGAGGAACTCCGACTAATCGAGTCGAATGATACCCGAGGCTAGGAGCGAAACGAAAAGAAGCTAGAACCGTGCCGGGGTAGATACCTGTTTTCCAATTTCGATTTCATTCCAGTTCTCGATCTCGATCTGTTACAGATATTTTTTTATGTGTTATTGTGTTCTTCACTACCCGGATTATATGTTTTTTTTTTCTCTCTCTCTTTTAAGTTTTACTTTCTTGGCAGCGGCCCTACTGCATACGCCCTCTTAACGAACGAAAGGAGGCAACAATTTGTTCACCAACCATTTTGGGGGAACTGGGCAAGTGGAGCAACCGATTATGCTTCCGAATCATAGGCCTCGCCTGGTAGTACCGGCTTCGCATGCGCAGGCTCTATAATTTTGGTACTCAAACACACACACACACACAATAAAGCGGCTTACGCGAGGGTAGGCCCCTTTTCGGAGGAAGGGAGATTAGAACTTCCAGCGGAGCGGTTCTGATTCGAATTCAAATGTAATCATTCGGCTCACTTTTATCTCATTATGCTGGCAAAGCGCAACTGTGAAGTGAGAAAATTACGGACCAAAGGGAAAGGTTCGTAAAATGGGTTAAGGAATTTATTCGACGCTCCGCTCGGCGGGTCGGAGAAGGAAGGGAAGAAAATGGGTAAGTTTTACCAGCCGGGGGACAAATTCTTTAAGCGAGGTATTTACGAAAACCGAAAAAAGTAGCTAAACATTTCATCGTTGGAGCTTAAGCTTGCAACGGGGTAAGTGATGTGCGCTTGGACAACGAGTTATAATTCTCAATAGTCCTTAAAATTACTTCAATTTTGGGATTTATACTTTGTTGCTAATCCTATAAACTGTCAGTGTTAGCTTGTTATATATTTAACAGCAATACGAATAAATATGGAACAATATAGAATGGTAAAAAAGAATTGGCAGGAGTTTAAAAAATAAAAACAAATACATAATATACTCCAAATTATTAAAGTTTTATTAAAATAAAAACATTCATAAGCTTGCCAAAGAACATGCAGCAATAAATAAAGCGATCGTTTACTTTTAGAATTAAGCTCGCCCATCTCTACACGCAACCCACCAAAGCCAACTGTAAGCCATCATGTCCTGCGCCCGTTGCCGCGCTGATAGTAGCAATTTCTCTTGCAAGATTTATCGCCCCAAACATCTTCATTTCACATTCAAATTCATTCCATTTTGTTCTTCGCTTGCCGACCGATTCACCGGGATTGGGTCATTTAAAGGGCCCGAACAAAAGGGAACATGGTACAGCAGCAACCCTGACCGTAGTATCTTATCGAAACTTCGATGAACTTTTAATGCGTAAATCTCACACCTCGTTAGCAGGAGGGACGCTTAATTCGAAGCCGAACGAGCAACAGCCGCACGAAAAAACGAAACCTGAGACATGATAAGAGCACAGTGCCGGTGATTTATGCTTTTCGACAGTTTTTTTTTGTGTTCTCCGTCTCTCTCCGCACTCATCTTCCCTTTGGCCCGTGCTCGACCGTTCTGGCTAATTAATCCAAAAAATCGTTATCCAGACGGCCAGATTTGCCACCGAAACCCGGCTGTGCTGCCAAACAGGACGCCATCCAGCATCCCGTAAATCACTTCCCATGTTCGATCGGCGTGGTATAATAACAAAAAACCAAATCCCTTTACCCGTCCGCATTCTCATGCACACTCTGCTGGTGCTGGTGTTACTGCGGCTGCAGTGTAGGTGTTAGCGCTTTACATAACTTCCTTGGGCAACTTCGTTGTCGCGTTTGATCCGCGCGCGCTGGCGTCATTAACGAAATTTTGTGTCTTGTGCCTTTTATCGTTTTTTTTTCTCTCTCTCTCTCCCTGTCGCTTTCCATCAGCGACAAAACTTTCTAACGCGCCTACACCGAGCGAGCACCTACAACTCATCGCCGCCACCACCACCACCACCACGACGGTAAAGGGGCTCGATCGATAGATCGATTAAGCCTTCGGAAACCCGTGTATCGATAATTCGAACGCTTTAGCTCAAGGCGTGCAATTTTTGCCGTGCGTTCCGAACCGCTAAATGCAGCCCACTTGAACACCGGAGAGCGGAAGGTGGTGGCTTATGGCATGCGTGGAGGTCTCCTCCACCTTTCAAAGGTACAACGGCTGGGGCAACAGTAAGTGAAGGCAGTAACAGGCAGCGTAAAATAATAATTAATTAACCACCTGGTGTCGAAAAAAAAAACTCCAGCCGCTATCGGTTCGGTGAGAGAGGCTTTCCACTGCGTCTGCAGCTATCGACCGGTAGAGGGCGCTGTCTAGTTGTTTGCTCCGGGTGAAATAGGGTTGGCTAATGTTTTTATTGCAGCAGTTCTTTTTTGAAGATTACCACCAGCTTCCAGCAACATGCATGAGAATATGGACGGATAAAGGGTTCTCTATTATCTTATATGTTTAATATATATTTAATATATATTGAAATTAAATAGGATTAATATCTGAGTTCTGAAGAGATATTACAAATGTGTCTGAAGAGGTCACTCGAAGTTCCTGCTCAAATAACTCCCAAAGATTAATTATTTGAAGTATATAACCCATAAATCTACCAACGATGGACTCCCCAAGCGCTATGGAGCCTCCGTATAGGACCTCACAAAAAAAGGTACAAAAAATGACAATGTGCAATTAGCATAGTCTTAATAGGCGGCAAGAACTAACACCGAGCTGCCGCTCACATTCTCGACAGCCCGCGTTAGACATTTTTCCACGAAACTATTGTTGGAGGAAGCTGGTTTTTTCTTCTAGTTTATGACTGTCACGTTGTTCTCTCGCCGTATACCTCGGTGCTCGGAACAATACCCCTCCGTTTGAGTTGTCATAAACGAACTGTTGTCTGCTTTCCTCCCGCGACTGATAAACGCTCACCGCGTCGAGCGCGTTCCCATTTTCTTTCGAACGAAAAAAAAAAATGGCAAATTTATTGACATCGTACCCATGGGCGGGCGTTGATGAACTCGACGGTTTGAAGCGAGTTTATCGTTCGTAAAACTATGTTACCGCGTGCTGCCCCCGGTGTCAATGAGTTTATTGTTTATCCATCGGCCAGCCCCAACGGCTTTTCTGGTCATTTTCTAGCAACAATGGTCACATCTCTGCCGGGCGGCACACGCTGCTAGGAGCCGGAAAGAAATTCCACCACAAACGGCGAAACGTGCGCTAACGTAGTTCGCGCTGGTCAGAATGCTAATTTGCTCCAACGGTTGGTGTCGCCCGGTAGCCGCTGGTGGCGTATGGTCTTATCAGCCGTGTTCGAGCTACGCGATCGAAGGTCCGCCACCCTGTGCGCACGTGGTGCGGCGGACACGGAGCAACACCAACAAAAAAAAGGGTCAACAACAGGCCGAGAACATGCTTTCGACACCGACACACCGACACCGGGAAGGGCTTTGGAGGGGGATCGTTCAGTTTTACCTATGCGTAGCACGTGAGATCTCGAAGATTTTCACCCGTACCCGTGCGTTGCATCGGTAGAATTCGTAATGTTCAACAGGCTTTCGGCCGAGTCTTCAATGTCCATCGTCACCGACTAGGCTAGGCGAGGGGGTTTGTGTGCGTGTGCGTGTGCGTTTATTTATGACAATTAGTGCGACGGATTAGTCCGTCAAAAACAGACCAAGCAGCAGCGATCGTCAACGGTCGAAGATTCGACCAGATTTGACCACATCCTTAGCACCCTCATTCGCACCTCCGCAGTAATCTGCGTTACCATCGGCGTTACCGGAGTATGCGTGAAGACATCCGTCTGTGATGCGTCTCAAGCAGGGAGCCGATACATATCTTACGGGGAAAATAATTCATACCATGCTGACAAGTTTATCAAAGATTTTCGACCGTAGTTTCTTCAGTATATCTTCCTTTTTTTGTGGATAAAGACTTCAGCAAGGGTGTTTTGTGGCATCAATCTTCTGTAAAAACAAATGTTTTTCTACATAAAAGCTGCCATTTTTGTAGGTAACAGTAACTATTTGCAATAGATTTTAGTGCATTAATCGATAAAAGGGCAGAAAACTTAATAGAGCACCTTGCCAACATAATTTACTGTGAATTTTATAATTACAAATTGCAAAAAAGAGTCTCGTGGTTACATTGAGTTGGCAAAATCTCCTCAGATGCAGTTTCCTAACCATAGTCGTTTGTTAATGACATATCAAATTCGTTGTTTTGAAGAACTCTAAAGATCCTACTACCAACGATAAACGTCGTTGACAGCGTCGTTGGCAAACGAAAAGGCGAATGTAAAGAAGAACGTTGTAATCCTATCTCAAGATCATGGAAACTGGATCATCATGCCAACCCAAGCTTAACCTTTGCGTCGGAAGCAAGTATGACTTGTACCGAAAAACGACAGGTTGTTCTACTCACATGTCAGGTTAATACTTCTCGGGCATGAGAGGGCACACGACGGGACGGTGCGTGATGATGCCACTCGTTCTCACACACCTAACACTGCCTTTCACTAGATACACACACACACACAAACGCACTTAAACTCGCAATACACTACACGGCTTGATCCAATGGCTGGTACACGGAGAAAACGCTGACGAAAACGAGGCTACGCACACTATATACACACTTTTTTTGAATGGAACGAAGAAAATAAAATAAAAAAGAACATCACTACTACCACACACACACGAGAATCGTACGCACACGCACACGAACCGCTCGCATATACTACGCACAACGCAAGAATCGAAGCAGCATCGCACATAAATTTTCACTTCTTTCCCATCTTTGCATTCTATTTTCATCGGAAACATTCCGGACGTCGGGACCGTCGGGACGGGACGAGCGAACACTTCACTATTTACGCGCTTCAGCGACCGGCACCGACAATTTACTGCACTTTTCGACGGCTGCCCGCTCCGATAACGATCAGCCATTATCGGCGATTCTTAGATAACTGACAGTAGAACGCATTCCCGGGTGTGAACGATCCAACCTGAACTTTACGATGGACTCTTTGCGAGCATTTCATTTTGGACAGGAAGTAGCCAACCTGCTTTACGAGCAACCCGTCCTCGACCTAAACACGAGAAATCACACAGATGACCAAATCTGTCACAGCACCAACACTTGGCGAGAGAAAGAGAGAAACAGGGAGGGTGCGGGAGATCGTACAAGAATGCAATTTTGTCTAAAACGAAAAAAATGTTCAAAAATTGTGAAACATCATCCCTCTCCGACACCGGTATTGTTCGGGTCGGAAGAAAGAAAGAAAAAACGCGGCTTTTGACAACAAAAGCGACGACGGAACCGCATCCTGAACGGTAAAGAGATTGTGGTTTTATAATTAGAATTACCACAAGTCGAGTGAACAATATCACGTGGGAACGCATGGAGCAGAACAGGGAGGAGAAACGCGGGCCGGTGACGCCATGAAGTTGAAAATTGCGTACCGTACATTGACTACCAGACAGACAGTCCGAGGCCAGGTTAAAAACGGAAAACATTACGGACGTGCCAGGAAAATCATCTGCTCAGTTGAAGTAGCATACTAATGCACAGCTTAGTGATAACGAATCTACTGGAACCTAGCCACTGAACCTGAGCCCACTGGGTGACTTTCCCGATCACTCTATTTCGAGCGCAATGACCGACCGAACGACGGGGTAAAACAGCTCGCTTGAACTCACTTAACTCGCACACGCATATTCGGACTTTACTCGCAGTTTTGTTCAGATTTCTTTCGCGCACCGTTTCGCACGGATCGCGGCAAGATCCCGACGACAAACGCGAACGGCACGCGATGTGCCAACAAACCGTGTAGATACCGAAATGAATGTCGCTGTCGGGAAAACTAGAACAAACCCGGCACATTTTCACACCTACCCAAACGTTCGCACCGCGCACCGTCGCACCACGAGCCGAAAAAAACCTGCCCGACGATCGTGCTCTAGCGCTCTATGCCGGCGGTGTGTTTGTGAGTTTTCCACTCGCTCTCAGAAGATCTAGGTGGTGGAAAATTCGACTCGAGAGAAAATTCTCTGAGAAAATTCAGCATCCGGAGAGCTACCGAGGCGTCCATCGGAGCGGTCGGGACGGACGGTTTTATCATTCGGAAAACAAATCTGCGGCGCATTCACTTTTCAAACCCACGCGAACATTACGGGGTAAACGATTATGTGAAACAACATGGTTAAAACACAAATAATGTTGCTCCAAACAAATAATCTCCCGAACGGAGGTTCGTACTTCAGGAGTAAACTACCTCTCGAACATGTTATGCCTACCGGAAAGACTGGGAGTGAAAACAACGACAGATAAAACCATCATCGATGTCGAAAGATATATTTTTAAAATCCGCCGACCAGAAACCAAGTCGGTTAGTACGGACGGACACGGCACGAGATCAGCTTCTTGACATGAAGAACTACTGTCTCTCCGTTCGTACCCTTGGATGGGGGGAGAGGGGCAGTCTGATCTTTCTCGTTCCCGGTTTTAATGGGCTTGCGGCAATAAAATGCATCCCATCGTAGGCCGGGCGGCAACACAAAATACACACAGATTTATTTGCAAGACCAGTGGAATTGTTCCAAATTGCCTGCATGCAGCTACCATAGACTCCTACTTGTGATGTACGCGCCATCGGCTGCGCAGAATCCCTATACCAATGACGCAAAACATACGGCACCGAGAGTACTAATGTGCGGCAGGAGTTGCGATGAATGGCGAGGGTAAACAAAACAAACTGCCGCACGGATTTACGGATTCCGCCAACGCGTGGTTTTATATTTGTTCGCATGAAATATGTTTAAAATAATGTTCCATTTCGCGATCAGCTGCTGGGGGTTGTCTTGGGTTTGTTATGTTCTTTTTCGGCTGCCCCTTTGGTTTATTTAAGGACGTCGTAGACTTTCGATTAATTTTCGGTAATATTGTTTGGTTCCAAAAACCAGGTAACGTTATTTCATTTTATTATAGTTTTAGCTTACTAAATTTCATTAACTGCATATTATTTCAATTATTGCTAGGACAAAATTCGGTTCGACAAAATAACATCGAGATCATTGTATTTAACTTTGCACTCTGTATAATGCAAATCTTTAGGTACATTTAATCAATTACTGCAAACAGAAACTGCATAAAGGATATCTTTCTATCACCCAGATGATTGTGGTGAACTTTTATCGACTAAATCTCCAAACACCTGCAACAAAAAATAATATTTGAATTCTAACAACTGGCATAATCGATTTCTCGATGAAGTCGACATACATTTCATCGACAGCGACCTTGCCCCGACGAGAAACCTTACCTGAAAGTGTTGACTTTGCCGACATAAATATGATTAATGAAACATATCTCCTTCAAATGCTAAGCAAATAATCGATAGAACAGATTTTTAGGATCTGCAAGAATTTTTTTTACTATTTTTCTCATCCTGGTACAGTTTCTCGTCGGAACATCACTGCCAAACGAGCAAAACAAAGGGATGGATGCTGTCAACTCAGTGCACCTTGTTGACGTTTTTGCGCAAAACTATTCGCTTACGAAGACGATGTGTTTGCGTATTCGTATCACCAATTTTTAATCACATAAGGTGTTACTTAAGTAGACTACAACAAGATCGACTTGTCGTGCACTCGTCCTGATCGGATCCAGCATTAGCTCCTGAAAAAGGGACAGTACTTGCCCCGGCCCCCGAGCATTATTTACACGTTCGTTTCTATCAATAGGACGAAGCTATGGCATCTCTTCAGAAATTTCTAACTCTTCGCGCACCGATCGGTACCTTCGTTCGGGGTATTAGAACCGGTGTACCGAGGTTCGAAATCTTCAAAGTACAAACACCGGAAGAGTTCAACGAGAAAGTACGCAACAGCAAGGGCCCGGTGATTGTGGATTTCTTTGCAACGTAAGGCTCGGCTCCACAACTCTTTGGTGAAAGTGGTTGTCTGTTCTACTTATGCCGCTTAACTCTTCTTCTTACTCCCATGGTAGGTGGTGTGCTCCATGTCGAATGCTGACACCGAGAATCGAAACCGTCATCGGAGAAAATGCAGGCAAAGTGAAGCTAGCCAAGGTATATGGAGCGGATTTGCGGCATTATGTAACAGACACTATTAATGATAAGCTTTCCTTGTTTGTTGTTATTGCAGGTCGACATCGATGAGCACACTGATCTCGCACTAGACTACGAGGTAGCGTCCGTCCCGGTGTTGTTGGCAATCCGCGACGGCAAAGTGGAGCAGCGTCTTGTGGGTTTGCAGGACACCGACAAACTGCGAACATGGGTGCAGAACGTGGTGGGAAAGACGAAATGAAAAGCACCTTAAAGAAGGCTTTAGCGCTGTGTACTCATTCTCATCATCCATCAGATGGAGAACCGAGCCTGTCTCCATCCTGTGTTCGGTGATTCGTTACGACAGAGTTTGTGTGTAAAATGTGTTAGTTAGAAATTGTACCTTTCCATAGCCTGGAATAAAGCAGTTGCAACGTGTTTAAATTCGGTATAGAGTCATCCTCGTGATATTTATTACGAAGTTTATCCTAGGGACTGCAGTAACTCTCTAGCACGTTCGTACTTTTCATCGGTCTCTGCAGTTTTATCCGCGTCGCCTTTGTCCACGATTTCTTTCGCTAACTTTACCAGAAAGTCACGACCCTTGCCCTTCGTCAAGCCCAGGTACTCTACTGCAATCGGCCACAGATCACCTTCGAGTTTTCCCTCATCGAACACGTGCAGCTGTAAGTTAGTTTGCGTGCGCTTTTGGAATTTCCAAGCTTCGCGATTTTGCTTCCAGGTCTGCAGATACTGGCAGATATTATTCCAGTCCTTCTTATCCAGATCCGCCTTCGCCTTTTGTACTGCCTCAGCGTGGTTTTCACGCTTTAACTCTCGCTTACTCTTTTTAGATTTCAGATTAATATTGCTCAGCTTATCAATCGTTGTTCCGGCCGTTATCGTATTCTCGTTGTTATTTGAATTCTCCTTGCTTTTCTGCTTGCTAGGTACTTGCTTGGTTCCATTCTCCTGCTCTGCAGGGACCTTCTTCTGCTTTTTCCCTACAGATGCCACCACGTTGTCTTTCTTTTTCGCCACTTTACCATTAGCTGTTTACCCCATGTGTCGCAGTATCGAGAAATAAAAGAGACCAGTTTTAGCGAAACAAGAGGCAACAGTAAACACACGTATTACTTACCAACAGGAGTCACTTTTTCCGATGCTCCTTCAATGTCCTTGGACTTTTTCAATGCTTTAGTTTTAGCCATTTCTGAACGGAAAGCAAGCGCGCGTTGGATGTGGAAGAACGAAATCACGTTGTTTTGTTTGCTACGGTGGTTTAACAGCACGAGGTAAGTTTCGCGAAACGTCAAGTCTGTTAAAAGGCTGTCAAAACTCGTCGGAAAATTCTCCGCATACAAATAGTTTAGCTAAACCAAGCAAATCTAGGAATTAATTAATAAAAAATTTATGGATATAAAGTGCACACACACGAGAAGGTGAAATTTTTTATGACAATTAAAAAACCCAAATGCTTACAAACAAGTTTTCTGCTTACAAAACAAACAAGTTTTCTGCTTAACAACGGCTCTACAGTGGCTCTTATTCAGCAAATCCGGCGCATTTGCGAGATGTATATGAAATGCTAAAACATAATTCGATCATGAGGAGTTGTTACTTTCACCACATTCTTTTTATATAAAAATGTGTCGTGTTTTATTCTTTTCGAACCTTTTTCACTTCTTCTCCGCGATTGACACCGAGAGAGGAAAAAAAGCAAAGCAAAAAATATCAAATCAACAAAACGTCACGAGTGACAGCAGAGAAAACGTAACTTTTTGCAGCAACATTTCGAAACACTTTTTCTCCGTACGTGTTGGGGTGGCCTTCGCGATCGCGCACATAATTTAACACATTTCTACCCTTTGAAAGTGTTCTCCCCCACGAAAGGAACTAGTGCTGGTGCGGTTTGCAAAACTCGTAACAAAGCACGCACTGGCTAGCTTCTAGCTACTGCAGCTGCTGCATCATCATTTGAAGGACGGGGTGTGCTGTAAAGGGTGCTCTTGTCGGACGTTCGTTGTTTGTGAACGGGGATCGAGAAGGACACGACGAAGCTTGCGTCGCTACTCACCTGCTGCGTCGAAATACACCCAACGCCGCGGTCGTGAAAGAGGGTTCGCAATATCCGGGCCGTGTGTACGGACGTCGGTGCCGTCGATAGGAGGGCGAAACTTTGCCAAAAAACCCCGTGGCCAGAACGATGCTGGCACCGTTGCGGGCAGTAGGTTCGTGCTTTAGCAAACGAGCATCGACCGAGCATCCTGTGCGTCGTCGAGTGGTGGTGCAGTGGTAAGTGTCTGCGTGTGTTGGCTTGTGTCCGTGGGAGTTTCTCCAGGTCCGCGGGTAGGACGAATCTGGACGGAAGCGGAAGAAGTGAGAGAGCCGCAAGATGGAGGGTGACATCTGCCGGGTGTGCCGCTGCGAGGCCCAGTCCGATCGGCCCCTGTTTCATCCGTGCATCTGCACCGGCAGCATCAAGTGGATCCACCAGGACTGTCTGATGCAGTGGATGCGCTACTCGCGCAAGGAGTACTGTGAGCTGTGCGGGCATCGTTTTTCCTTCACACCCATCTATTCGCCCGATATGCCCCGCGTGCTACCGCTGAAGTACGTCGCGAAGGGACTGCTCAGCTCGGTCGGTACGGCCGTCAAGTACTGGATACACTACACACTGGTCGCGCTGGCATGGCTCGGTATCGTGCCGCTGACGGCGTACCGCACCTATCGATTCCTGTTCTCCGGTTCGATTGAGATGGTGCTCACGCTACCGATCGATATGTTTTCGACGGAAAACATCACCATCGACGTGTTTCGCGGTTGCTTCGTGGTGACCTGCACGCTGTTTACATTTATCGGGCTGGTATGGCTGCGGGAGCAGATCATACACGGCGGCGGCCCGGACTGGCTCGAGCGCGATGATCAACCGGCACCGGAAGCGGCCCCCAATGGCAATGGTCGTCCGGTGAACGTGCGTCAGGCGGAAGACGAAGCGAACGATAATGATGCCGCCAACAACAACAACAACAACAACAACAATGACGATAACAACAACGAGGAAGAGCACAACAACAATAACAACAACAACTTTCTCGACAACAATCTGCTCAACAATCGCAACGCTGCGAACGAGCCGGTGCTGCACGGCCAACCTCAGCCGGCTGCTGCTGGCGCGGAAAACGGCATGCCACCGGCGCCGGAAGTGCCGGAAGCAGCACCGCGACGTCCCGCACTGCACCGACCGGCCGGGGGTAACTTTGGTGAACCGCCCGCCGACAATGTGCCAATCGATCCGGCGGAACCGCCACCACCGGCCGCACCCCTACTAGCGGACGAACCGCCCGAAGCCGCCATCAACGAACCGGAAGCGGAAGCGGCCGCCGACGAAGCGAACTGGAACCCGATGGAATGGGAGCGGGCGGCCGAGGAGCTCACCTGGGAGCGGCTGCTCGGCCTCGACGGTTCGATGGTGTTTCTCGAGCACGTGTTCTGGGTCGTGTCGCTCAATACCGCCTTCATCTTCATCTTCGCCTTCTGTCCCTACTCGATCGGCAACTTTCTCATCACGTTCCTCGGCATCAACGCGCCCGGCAAGCAGCTGACGTACTTCCACGGGCTGCTCACCACCATGCTCGGCTACTGCGTGATCGGCATTACGCTGGTGAAGCTGCACGCGATCGCGCGCTTCTTGCGGTGGCGTCGCCAACGGCGCATCCTCGGTCTGTGCTACATCGTCGTGAAGGTGTCACTGCTGTCGGTGGTGGAGATCGGCGTGCTGCCGCTCGTGTGCGGCTGGTGGTTGGACATCTGCTCCCTGCCGATGTTTGACGCTACGCTCAAGGATCGTAAGGCGAGCTTCAAGGTGGCCCCCGGTACGTCGCTTTTCATCCACTGGATGTTTGGCATGGTGTACGTGTACTACTTCGCGTCGTTTATCGTGCTGCTGCGCGAGGTGCTGCGCCCGGGTGTGCTGTGGTTCTTGCGCAACCTCAACGATCCCGACTTTAGCCCGATCCAGGTAGGCTGGCGCTCGCCTTGGCTTGATCGCAAAATCGCAGCAGTACATGTAGTTGACTTTTTTTTTCATCGTAGGAAATGATTCATCTTTCGATACTACGCCACGCCCGGAGGCTGATTTCGTCCGCAACGATCTTCGGATCGGCCGTGTTGCTGATGCTTTGGGCACCGATACAGATCCTGAAATCCTTCTGGCCCACATTCCTGCCCTACACGCTGTCGGGCGACTCGGAGGTGAACGAGCTTAGTTTGCAGCTGCTGTTGCTACAGGTACGGGTGGAATGTGTGCGCTTCCCTACCGAAAAGCGCTCACCTCAATCGATGATCCGACATTATCTGCTTACAGTTCGTGCTGCCGAGCTTCTTCGAGCAATCGCACACCCGCATCTGGCTGAAGGGCCTCGTGCGCATCTGGTGCAACGTGGTGGCCCGTGTGCTCGGCATCAAGAGCTACCTGCTCGGTGCCGATCCCCAACCGAACGAGGACGATCCGGCAGCGGCAGCGGCAGGCCCGGGAGGAGCAGCAGGAGCAGCGGCACCGCCGCCACCACCTAGACAGGAACCGGACGTTGGCGCTGGCCTAGCAGCGGCCCATCAAGCCATCATGCAGCGTGACGTACCGGTCGGATTCCAGCCGTACGAGCGTCCAAAGTTCTTCGCCATACGTCTGATCGGACTGCTGGTGCTGATGTGCATCAGTCTCGCGATTGGTTCCCTGGCCGTGCTGACCATTCCGGTCTGGATCGGGCGGTACGGGATGGCTCTCGGTTCGATGGGTTCGTCCAACATAGCGCCGCCCCCACCACCACCACCACCAACAACAACAGCAGCGGCAGCAGCAGCAGCAGCAGCAAATGCCGTCGCTGGAGTCGGTGGACCGGAAGCCACGCCAGCCCGTCCACACGAACTGTACACGGCCGCGATCGGGATGTATCTGTGCTGGTTGATATCGCGCGGTATTGCCGTAGCGGTGAATCTGGTGCCGCAGGGCCGAGCGGCCGTGATAGCACGCATCCGCCACTGGATGTCGATCGCGACCTCGTACGCGATGGCGATGATCGTGTTCGTCCACATGCTCGGTGTGATTCCGCTCATGTTCGGTTTGCTGCTGGAGCTGGTGGTGGTGATCCCGTTGCGCGTACCACCCGACCAAACGCCCGTCCTGTTCCTGTGGCAGGACTGGGCGCTCGGTGTGCTCTACACGAAGATCGCCTGTGCGCTCACCCTGATGGGTCCGGACTGGGCGTTGAAGCGTGCGATCGAGCAAGCGTACCGGGACGGGTTGCGCGACATGAACCTACACTTTATCGTGCGCGAACTGGGCGTACCGGTTATCACCTGCTTCGGGCTAGCGCTGGCCGTCCCGTACGTGATCGCACACTCGATACTGCCGGTGTTTTTCACGAACCCGATCACGCGTACACTGATCGCGCGCCAGATCTATCCCTTCTTCCTGCTGATCGCCTTCGTCATCGGCATACTGGTGCTGCAGGTGCGCCAGTTCAAGAAGCTGTACGTGGCGATCAAAAATGATAAGTATCTCGTCGGTCAGCGGCTTGTAAACTACGATCACCAGCGCAAGAAGCGCCGTCCGTCGGTGGTGGTGGCGGCCGGTGGCGGCATCGGCGGCAATGCGACTGACGATGACGAACCGACGGGTGCGACCACGGCCGGTGGTGGTGAAGATACCGGAAATGTCACGGATACGATGAACGAACCGGCTTCTACATCACTCGACCGCAGTGGTGATGGAGGCAGTGGTAAGGCTGAGAGTGAAACGACAACCAACGATCTTGGCAGTGGTAGCAGCAGCAGCAGCAGCAGCAACAGTGATCGCATTAGACTAGCGATGGAAGCTGTAAAGTAGAAGGGTGTGTGGAAAAAGGATGGGCATACAATCATAGTGTGGGCGGGATGTGTGCGCGTGTGTGCGTGTTATGATACTTTTAACTCCTTCCTCACCCGCTTTCCCACGATGTATCGGTTCTGCTATGCATATTGTACCCGGACGGAACAATCCGAATGAAGCCCCACGTACCGGGCCCCAAAATGCGAAGCACGCGATCATTTTCGCTGGCAATAGGCAATCTAGTGCCGGTTATTTTATGTATCCCTCGTTTGTGATAGAAACCCCCCACCCCGTTTCTAAGCAACAGCAGCAACAAAACCAGGCACGCTTCAATGTGTTCTAGCAAATTAGTTGTTTCCGTTATTTAAATCTATACATGTTTTCTGTTTTAATGAAGATTAGTTTTACGTTTTTTTTTGTTCGCCTTTGTTCCGTGTTCTTCACACTTGCAGTGTTACAGGTGCGATAATTATTTTTTCTCTTCACCTCCTGTCACCCTCGTGTGCTCTTAGTATGCTTTGCGGGGGAGACTTTTAATACGGATGCTGGTGCTGGATCCAGCGTGATGGACACCGGACCGGTTCGGCAAATCCGCGTTGGGAGAGTGAGATGGATCGATTGTGGGTGAAAAGGGAGACGCGTGTTAGCGGGATAGAGGGAGCTAAGAGCGAAGGTGTGTAATGGTAGCGGTTTTCCAAACCAATTAGGAAGCCGGTAATGAATTTAGTTAAAATCTGTAATATATCTTCATGAATAAAACAAAAAAACAAATGCAGGAATAAAGACAACATCGTTTAAAGGTATTTTGGATGGAATTTTATGGCTTTATAGCCGGTGAGTGGTGTGTATCACACAGAAATGTTGAGCTTGAAATCGTTCGCCTTCTGTGTCATAAAACGATGATATTTTAAACAAATAAAAATGTGGTAGAACATTATCGCTAGGCGATGATAATGTTCGAAGCCTTATATGTAATGTTTTATTACATTACGAACAATTTTATCCCGTGATCTAGGTGAGAACGAACGACCCGTTTACCTTCGAGTGAGTCGAATGAGTGAGAAACTTTGCGGTCTGCTCATCGTGAGGAAGATTCTCGTGACGTTTTATTAATTCCACACAGCTACCGCCACAAACCATACAAAATCAAAACACAACTCGAGCGAACGGTGTTTTGTTATGTGATAGCGATTTCTAACGTTAAATATAATAGATTTACACGCATTTGAACTAGTAATGTACACGGTCACTGCAATCGATCCCGATCCGCGACATCCATCTCGCCAGTCGAAAGCATTTCCCACGTTTACGAAACCCAACCTGGTGGGGTTTTTCAGCGTCAACCGCGACCGACAGTATGAGGCGTCCGCGGCACAACTTAAATACCTCTCGCTTCCACCCGGCGACCAAGAATTACGGATGGACCTCAACGAGGGTTTCGAAACGCACCACCCAAAACCAGCGAGTGCGAAGGACGAACGAATCGATATGCTGCTCACGTTCATCAGCCAATCGAACCCTCGAGACCTGTGGATTGTAGATGAGCAAGGCAAACTGCGATTGAAGCATGATTTCGTTTGTTTTCGCGGCCTGCTGCGGATGGTCGCCTGCACACCGTACGACTGGAAAACGGGCTGGATCGTGCAAGCGATTCGTTTCCGTGGCACCATCTATCTGTGCGAAAAAGCAACCCAGGAACGGCTGGATGCACAGCGGAATGAAACGGAGCAACAAAAACGCTTCTGCTACTATGGATTTAAATTCGAGCAACATATTTTAACACCGGAACCGGCAAACGTACCACCAGACACATCGGCACCGGTTGTGTTGGCGGAAGAGTTTTGCTCACTGTTTGATGCAACGCTCGCCGGCAACCGTATCCTTTACGGAGCGGAAATGGATGGTATCGTGGCAGATCGCGAGCTCGACCGCGACCAGCTCCGGGTGGATGATTTGCGCCGGTGTGAATTTGTCGAGGTGAAGGTAAAGCGGAAGGAAACGACCCAACGGCAGGTGGATAATTTCTATCGCTTCAAAACGAAGAACTGGTGGTGCCAAAGCTTTCTCGTGAATGTGCAGCGTTTGGTGGTGGGGCTGCGGGACGACTCGGGAATCGTACGTGAAATTACGGAAATGAAAATGAGCGACATTCAGCGAGACTCGCGACCGTACTGGTCACCGGCTGTTTGTATGAACTTTTGTGCAGAGTTTCTATCCGAGGTGAAGCGGATAATGGGTGAGGTTGATGATAGTGGGAGGGTTTGGCAGTTTGAGTACGACTCGCGGGCTCATAGGCGGCTGCGATATCGAGAGCTGGAGCATTCGCATCCGGATGCCTTTCTACCGGACTGGTTCACGAAGCACGTGCAACAAATGCAACCGAAAATGAGGTGATGAGACTGTTAAGATGAAACAAACAAAACTTTGACTAATTCGTTCCATTCCTGGAACTACGTACGGCACACTTTATTAAACGCTACTGTGTCCGCCTAATTCATCTCCGAAAGACCCGGCCGCTGTTGCTGGTATTTTTTCGCCGGTCGAAAGTTTCGCTGCTGGTTTTGCTGCTGATACCGTCCACCTCGTGTGTTATAGCTGTCCGCTAGGTTGCTCTTGCCTTCGGACCGCTGTGCCGTCGATACAATCTCCGAGCAGAGGATGCTGTCAAGCGTTTCGTTCACGATCTGTCCGTTCGTTTCTAGAAACTCGATCATCCGTTCCAGATCCTGCAGCATAGTGGAATCGTTGGTTTCCTTTGTCTGCTTGACCGAATCTTGCACCCGTTGGATTACCTCCCGACAAAACGTCTGCTGCTTCTCGAATGGACCCTTCACTTCGAGCACGGACCGGAAGATGGGCACTACATCTTCCAGTCGGTTCAGTGCACACAGGGCCAACGTTTTCAACTGCCGCACGGTCACGTAGTTACCCTTCAGCACCGTTCCCAGAATCTCGACGGCAATCTCCGGCTTGCCGTGGTTCAGCGCTAGGGCAGCCGCAAACGCGGTCGCCTTTCGCATCGGTATGTGACCTACGGCGTTCAGCTCCTTCCACAGGTCCATCGCGTACTGGAACGATTCGGGTGTGTTTTCCTTGTAGCAGGCGGCGAATGTGAGCGTAATGCAGTGTTTTGGAAACCGCCCGCCCTGGATCTGGCGACTCTTGATCGAATCAAACAGTTCGCGAACCTCCTGATATCGGCCCTTCTCGTACAGCATGTCGCCCAGCAGCTGGTAGCTGGTCAGTTGATCGAAAAATCCGTCCTCTCCGGCTCCTTTGAACAGATCGAGCGCCAGATCGGCATCGCCGAGATGGTGACAGGCGCGCATAATGACCGGACCGAACACATAGTTACCGAAGCGTAACTCTTTGCCCTGCTGGTTGTACCGCAAGATTGTGTCCTTCAGAAGCTGCTTGTCCTCCGGTGTGTTATCGATCAGGTGGATTATGTTTTTCAGATCCTCCGTGAAGATCATATTCGTGGATGAGCTGGACACAAAGTCACGCATTTTGCGTTTAAAGTTGTCCACATTGTGCAGATGCTGGGTGCGAGTTTTCTCCCGATATGCTTCGTATCCCTCTAAGCCGAGCGCTGATGCGGAGTAGAGACTGCGGCTGTGTATCGAGCTGCCAGTGAGCGCTGTAAATGATTAATAAATTCGAATAAAATGCATTACCCCACGTCACCGGCTTACCTTACATGCTTTGGTAAAGGCCATCAACGGTTGTACACTTTTGCGGAACATGTTTTTTATTTTATTGTTCAGCAATACTATCAAATACAAAATTTATACCGACGTCTTGCGGTGCAATATGCAGTCACATAACACCACCCTGGGAAACATAACCTTACAGCACTCGTTCCAAACCGTAACAAACATTGCTTTAGCTGTCATGTTATAAAATAACCAAGACGTATAGAGATCGATGCAAAGTCCTACTGTATACAGTTATGAAATGCTTCCAGTTGTGAAATGCTTTCTGTTTTAGCGTGTATAAGTTTCACAGCTGCTAAATAAATTAACGTTAAATGCAATTTCAGCTGCGCTAAGCAATTTTCTTGCCATTTTTGTGTTTTTCAATCAGTGTCAATCTGTTCTACTGTCAAGTAAGCGCTGAATGTTGCAACCGTCCAAAGTCACTTTAAAAACGCATCGTTGGTATTGAAATAGACAAATTTTTAAACCGTCGAGACGCCTGTTTTACACGCCATTAGACAATTGTCCTATCTGTTGGTTAATTAAACGGTGGGTTACTTGAAAAATATTTGCTGTATACTGCTCGACATGCTAAAAATCGTCGTTTGTATAATCAAGAACATTTTGTCCACCGGGGGTCTCTTCTGAGACTGTAGAGGCTAGATAATCTGCTCTACATTATTACAACTTTTTGTTTCTTGTTCAGATACAATAGAGGCTGTATATCCCGATTTGTCAAATTTTAAGCAAGTTTATTGTGCTGCTGCCATTAGTATTACTTCTGTTGTTGTTCATACCAAAATTGGACGAGATGGCCACGCCGTTTGCGCTGCTGCCGATGGAATTATTTTAAAATCGGTAAAAAGTGAGGTTTCGCATGGTAAATGTGAAAAGTGTCATTTTGCTGACCACGGATGAATTTTAGAAATACGGTACAGGACGCATCGACTAAACACTAACTCGATGAAGAAGAAACTTGTGTGTGGTGGCTGCGTGGCGTTTGAAATGTGTAGTGTGTCGGTTTGCTCTGTTTGATAGCGCATCTTTTGAATATCAACGTTCGTTTTCATCTTTATCATTGTCTTGCTGTTATCTAGCTACTATCAAGCTTGTGAATTCTTTGTAAAATCAGTTGTTCAAATTAGGTTGCGTTTGAAAATGTGTATGTGCGTGGGCTCGATCTAGGTTAAGAGCCTCAACTATGTGCGATCTTCAGGTCGATGATAATGCTCCTGCAAAAGTGCGCGGATAGTTGTGTTACGGAAATCCGGCCAAAGATCGATGCGATATTGCATGGGGGGAATTAAATCGATGAAATTCGTCGGTGCAAATAAAACAAAAATGCCTCCGCCATCGAAGCCTCGTTCTACGTAGCCTCATGTGTGTGTTTGTGTGCGCGTGTGTATGTGATCATATCGATCCCCGTGGAGGTGAAGGAGAATGCAGGTGAAACACACGAGCGTAACGAAGAATACAAAGCAACCGGTGGTGTGCGTGTGTGCTTTGCGACCGTTTGCATGGGTTTGAGGTGAGCACGAGACGAAGCAACGGAGGAGAAGGAGAAACAAGCTTACTACACAGAGAGATGTGCTGCGCTTCTTGCCTGGGCGTTTAAAGCTTTGGCCGCTCATTTCCTCCATTCCATCGTTCGTTCCATGTTTGCTAGTGTGTGTTGGTGCTGGCTGTGCCACTGCGCTTGCTGGAAGGTGCAAAAGAAGAAGAAGAAGAAGGGGCAACATCGTCGCGGAACCGGTTTCTGACGGTGGTAAAGGTGTGCAAAGGGAAACAGAGAACGAGAGAGAGAGTGAGAGGGAAAACCCAAAGCCTCGCCGCAGCTTTCTTTGTGTGTTTGATGACGCCAAGAACGAAAACGCGAAATAGTGTTCCTGCGTGTATGTGTGTGTGCAGTGTGTGGGGTCAGCAGCAGCTACCTTAGCACGAAGGTGTGGGTATGTGTACGACGCTGCTGTGGTTTGGGTGTAGAGAGTAGGCCCTCCGTAAATGACGTGATTTTATAATAAATCTAAGGTGCATTCTTCCGGCGTTTTAAATCCAACATAAAGGGAGTGTGTGTGTGAGTGGGTGTACTTTGTTTGATTGTTTGTTTGTTTGTTTGTTAAGTGCATTAATGTCACGAGTCCAGCGAGACAACCTTTTCACAAGTCACAAGAATGAAGCACGGCTAAGAGATGACTCACCCGTCGTCGATCACGGCGAGAGTAATCCGACAATAATCATCCATCGCAGTGTACTTTGCTTTGTGCCGTAGTCGTTGTAGCAGATTGTGACGAAAACAACAAAAAAAATACGTGAAAATGTTCATCGACCTCGTGATTTCCTCGAAGTAATCGGCTTAAAGTACGAAGAAAAAAAAACGAGTTTGTGTGCTAATTTGAATGCCCGTATGCTATGCTCTCATGACTTGCTCGTGAGGGGCCTCACAGTGTGACTCATCTCACGCTCAATCCACGGTGTGTAATGTTTAATTTTTACCTCATTTCCAGGATACTCCTTTTCATAACGTGAAGTGTTTCGTGCATTCCAAAGTGAATCAGTTCGTAGTGGTTCCGGAGAAAAACAGAACATCATCGTGTGATACACCCCAAGTGATTACTTCAGGAGGCACAAGTAGAGATAGCTACAAATGGCCTGCTTTGTTGAGATAGTACTGTAGAGCCGGGAATTCAAGTGAATCGATCCGTATCAACCGCGAAGATCACGATCAACGCGTGTGTACAACGACCGAAAGTGCTCTCAAACAGACTGTTGCACCAATTGTTATCATTCTCCGCACCTCTTGGTAGTAAGCGTCCGTCGCTTTGGTGTCACCATTTAGTCGTCTGTTCCCACGTCAGGCGGAGATGCTGTGGATGTGGCGGCTGCAGTTGTCAACGTTGGCTACGGGCAACGAAGGTAAGCCAACTGGCGCCAGTTTCCGGTCCAGACTTTCTTCAATATTGACACAAACCGGTCGAGGTTGTTTTGCTTGTCTTGGCTTCTCTCTTTCTCTCCCGCTCTCTCTCTCTCTCTCTCTCTCTCTCTGGCGTCTTGTATTGCCACTTCCGGCACTGGTCCGAGCATAATTTTCCACCTCAGCCTGCTCGCGTTCGCTCCAATTTCCATCAGTCACGATCGGTTTCAGTCATCGTTGTCTCCTCCGGAAGTGGGACTAAAAGTGGGATTTGAGCACGTATGCGAGTACGTTAGTCGTTAGCTGTTTATTCTTTGGCGTTTGAAGAAAGTCGTATTGAAAAAAAATTGTGTCCACGAGAATTTTTTTTAGAACGTTGAAATATTTGAAGCAAATCTCTAACAATCGTCGATCGTTCATTACACGACTGAAATGTTTATGATGTAATTGTAACTTTTTATATATTTCACTGTCCTCTTCCTCCGCCATTGGAAGCATTAAAAAATCTTTTCACAAAAGGCAAAAAGTGTGCAATTTCTGACCAACGAGCTATTTTTATCTATCTTTCGATAAAAAGTACGCGATAATGCTGACTTTTGCTCGGTCTAACGAAGCACGACAGCACCGGATCGATCGATTTTTTAACTAAGGTATTCGGTTTGCATGCTAGAAATGGAGATAAGGCGTTTGTTTGATTAGATTTCATTTTGCCCTTTTATCACTAAACAAATTTCAAGCTTAGTTTAAAAAAAGCACACATAGTGCATTTATATAAAAAGCTTTTTTGTTCGTCTTCGAACGCGGTCAACAAACGTCGGGCATTTTTCGTACATGAACTTATCAGTGAGTGATTAAAAGGAGAGGAATGTTTTATCTCGCAAGTAACATTTTATCAAGGAAGCCGTTTTGGTTTTGTCACCGCGGGTGGTAGTTCTTAATGGCTTAGTTGTGGTCAAATCGATTAATGTTTTTACGGCTTTTTAATTAATGTTGCTCATCGTTAACAACGAATCTAGGTTACTAAAGGGAGGAAACTCACACCGGGGGTTTAACTGTTTTCCCTAATTTATCCCGGCTTTGGAGCCCGTTAAAGGCAGACCTTTGATCGATAAGTGTAGCGTGAGTCAGCGAACGATACTGCCGTGGTTGTATCGTTTTCGACAGAAATAATGTCATTTTCTGGCATGAAAAATATGCCTCTCAGGCCGGCCACTCGGCTTACCCGGAAGCACTTGCCTGCGGTGAGTGTTATGAAACATATTCTGCTGCACTTATCACCTATTCGCTCGAACTGATAACACTGGTCATTACACTGTGCCGTCCAATGGAGCGGTTAGAAATATTTCATAATATACACGCCGGGAAGAATGCGCCGACTCTCTGCCTTTACCTCTCGCATTCTTATGTCAAAAGGAGAGCGCTATTTTGCCCTTCCTTCCCATGCACCGCTTAATGTGTGGACATTCGTTTTACCTCTTCTTTATCGCTTCTTTCTTCGCAGATGCGCGCCCTTAGTGTCTGCTGCCAATGTCTACGGGTGGTAACCGGGTACGTCAGGATCGCCACCGATCGCATGATCACAATCTTATAGTAGCCCCATATTCTACACACTCGCTAAAAAGCGCGCATGGTACGAATCTCGTACGGTAAAGAATCCGGTATTGTCAAAGCGAACGCACACGAATCCGGCGTACCCCAACGAGCCATTTGGGAGGAGTAGTCTTCAGTGGAAGACGATCGAGCAGCAGCTCATAGACGCTACATGCCATGTTGAGACGGGCGAGAACGGTGCGCCAAAGCATGGCGCGGTTCATCACCCTCTCGCTGCTAGTTTCGTGCTGGTCCGTTTGGACATCTGCCGGAGCGAGCGAAACGAGATCACTCAGAAGTAGTAGCAATGCATTGGAGAACCGGAGTCAGTTATATGACTACCGGCAGGAGCTGTTCACTGGAGGCGCTGGGAGTCGCCGAAAACGAAGCCCTTTCAGCACGCTGTACGAAACGGGCAACACACTTAGCGCCAATGATTACCCCGGTAGCGTGAGCGGTTCGCTCGGGGGCAGCAACAATGTCGGTGGTGGCAGTGGCGGTGCGTCCCGCGAGTCATCATCCTACTCGTCGTACGTGGCACCGGAGATTCTGCGAGACAACCGCAAACCGAGCTTCGTGGAGTGTGACAGCTACAAGCCGATGCTGAAGGAGGAGCAACCGGCGGGCACACCGGTACTGCGCGTCACCGCCACCGATCCCGATCCGCGGCAAACGATCGAGTACAGCTTCGTGACGACGCCGGGCGAACGGGCACGGTTCCGAATCGACAAGGGTACGGGCGAAATCACGACCGCCCACATCTTCGACCGGGACGAGCCGATCCGCGAGAAGGAGATCTACATTACGGTGCGCGCGACCGACAACGGGCGGCCCCGGCTGGACGACGTGTGCACGTTTAAGGTGACGATACTGGACATCAACGACAATCCGCCCGTGTTCGACAAGGTGCGCTACGAGGAATCGGTTACGAAGGACATGAAGGCGAACCTGCGGGTGGCGACCATCTCCGCCACCGACATGGACGACGGGGACAACAGTATCATCAAGTACGAAATCGTGCAGCAAAACCCGGACAGCAGCTACTTCAAGATCAACGAGAACAACGGGCTGCTGACGCTCACGAAACCGGTCGATCGCAGCCCGGGGCAGTTCTACGCGATACGGGTGCGCGCGTACAACGTCGATCCGCAGGGCGAGGCGGTCCAGGATGCGGAGGTGGACGTTAAGGTGCGGGTGGTGGAGTCGAACAAGCTGCCACCGTACTTCACCAAGGTGCAGGCGGTACCGATTGTGCTGAACGAAACGTTCAAGAACTACACCGAATCGCTGGCCGACTTTGAGGCGGAATCGAACATCCCGGAAAAGCCGGAGGTGATCTTCGAGCTGATCCAGGGCCGGGCGGAGCAGACGAACTCGAAGAACACTTTCCTGCTGGAGCAGATCAACAACACGGCCAGCATCAAGCTGGGCAAGACGCTCGACTACGAGACGGTCACGGAGTACACGCTGACGGTGAGCGTGAAGAACTCGCACGATCTGGTCGCGGAAACCGTGCTGAAGATCAAGGTGCTGGACGAGAACGACATCATACCGGTGTTCACGGAGGTGACGTCCGGTACGATACCGGAGGACGAACCGCCGGGCACGCCCGTCATGCAGGTGCGAGCGTACGATCTGGACGGGACGCCCGCGAACAACATCGTGTCGTACCGGTTCGACGACGAGTCCCAGCAGCTGTTCCACATCGACAGCCGCACCGGTAACATCACCTCGCTGGTGGAGTTCGATCGCGAAGCGACCGATTCCTACCACTTGAAGGTGATCGCGGAAGACAACTCCCCGTCGGCGCTGTACCGGAACGGCAAACCGAACAGTATCTCGCAGCTGTTCATCATCAAGATCTCGGACAAGAACGACCATCAGCCCAAGTTCGTGAAGGACCACTTCGTGGCGGAGAACGTGCCGGAGGATGCGAACATCAATACGGTCGTGATTGAGGTGACGGCACTCGACCAGGACACGGCTTCCCTCATCACCTACAGCATTATCGAGGGCAACGTGGGCGACGCGTTCAAGATCGACGAGAATACGGGCCGCATCTCGGTGAACAGTCGGCTGGACTACGAGACGATCCGGGAGTACATGCTGATCGTGCAGGCCGATGACGGGATCTTCCAGGACAATGCGACGGTTTCGATCAAGATCGAGAACGTGAACGACAATCCGCCCCGGTTTATCGATCTGCGCAATGTGACGATCCAGGAGGAGACCATACCGCCCGGTTGCATCATGACGATCCAGGCGTACGATCCGGACATCGAAAACCGTGACGAACCGCAGCACATTCGGTTCTCGTTCGTGAAGGAGCAGGAGGATCTGTTGGAGATAGATGACGGGGGCTGCTTGCGGCTGCGAAAGGCGCTCGATCGTGACCCACCGCAGGGTTTCAAGAGCTGGCAGTTCATAATAACCGCGACGGACGAGGATGGGGCGGGCAAGAAAACGCCCGCTACCGTTAACATCTTTCTGGAGGACATCAACGACAATGCGCCGCGCCTGTCGAACGCGATGCCGGTGGTCTGGGGCGAGAACCGACCGGCCGGTCTGATCGTGAAGCTGACGGCGGAGGACGTCGACGAGCCGCACAATGGTCCGCCGTTTCACTACAGCATCGATCCGAACGCACCGTACGACATTAAGGAGCGGTTCCAGGTGCAGGGGGACGAGCTGTACGCGTTGGTTAGCTTCGATCGGGAGGAGCAAAAGGAGTACCGCGTCCCGATCCGGATCCGCGACTCGGGCGAGGAACCGATGAGCGACATCAGCATCCTGCAGCTGGTGATCGGTGACGACAATGACAACGAGATGAGACCGGGCGAAAGCAGGATCTTCGTGTACAACTACAAGGGCGAATCGCCCAACACGGAGGTGGGCCGGGTTTATGTGGACGATCCGGACGATTGGGATCTGCCGGATAAAACGTTCCTGTGGGATGACGCGACCAGACATCAGTCGGTGGACTTCTTCGATCTCAACCGGGACACGGGCATGATAACGATGTTGCAGGGTACGCGCGGCGGTGACTACGAGCTCAACTTCCACGTGATCGAACAGTCGAGCCACTTCCCGCGCCATAACGTTACGGCCCGCGTGACGGTCACGGTGAAGGAGATTCCGGAGGAAGCGGTCGATCGCAGTGGCTCCATCCGGTTCCACAACGTAACGGCGGAGGAGTTTGTGTCGCGAACGCCGGGCCAGCTGACGACGCCGAAGGATCGGCTGCAGACGAGCATCGCGAACACGCTGAACGTTAGCCGCGAGAATGTGGACGTGTTTACGGTGCTGAAGCGTGACAATGCGAACGGGACGTTTTTGGACGTTCGCTTCTCGGCCCACGGCAGCCCGTACTACGCGCCGGAAAAGCTGAACGGAATGATGGGCTATCGGTTGCGCCAGCTCGAGGAGGACGTTGGGCTATCGGTGCTGATGGTGGGCATCGACGAGTGCATCGAGGAGGGCCGCAACTGTGAGCTGTCGTGCAAGAACACGCTCTACAAATCGAACGTCCCGATCGCCGTCTACACCAACACGAGCTCGTTCGTCGGTGTGAATGCTTTCGTGCAAGCGGAGTGCGTCTGCGAGGCACCGCCGCCGTCGCTCACCTGCCTCAATGGAGGTTTTCTCGTCAACGATCGCTGCTCCTGCCCGGACGGTTTCGAGGGGCCGCATTGTGAGATGCTTGGGATTGGGTTCTATGGCAGCGGGTACGCGCTGTACCCACCGATAAGTCCGTGCAACATGACGCGGATCAGCGTCGAGCTGTCTCCGCACCAAGAGGACGGGTTGGTGATGTACATCGGACCGCTGAACTATAATCCACGGCTACCGATCCAGGACTTCCTGGCGTTGGAGCTGGTGAAGGGACTACCGGTGCTACTGCTGGACTACGGCAGTGGTACTATCCGGATCGAGCACCGGCATCGGTTCCCGCAGGGTAAACCATTCACCGTTGAGATCGTGCTGCAGCCGCAGACGATCGAGATGATCGTGGACAACTGCAAACTGTCGACCTGCATGAGTTTGGATGCCCCCAAGGGCCCGAACCGGTTCCTCAACGTGAACGCTCCCCTGCAGCTGGGCGGTGCAGCGGTCAACCTCGACTACCTCGGGTCGCTCTTCAACTGGACGTACGTACCGCAGGACAAGGGTTTCAGTGGCTGCCTTCGGAATCTCACGATCAACGAGCGCACGTACGATCTCGGACTGCCGAGCCTGGCCAAGAACGCCGATCCCGGCTGCCAGCGCTCCGTGGCGGTCGCCGTCTCGTTCGGCATCGATTCTTACTTCCTGATCGCGATCATCGCCTGTATCGTCGTGCTGCTGGTGCTGCTGCTCGCCGTGGTCGTGCACAAGAAGCACCAGGACGGCTGGCACGAGAAAGACATGGACGACATCCGCGAAACGATCATCAACTACGAGGAGGAGGGCGGTGGCGAGCGGGACGCCGAGTATGATCTGACGGTGCTGCAGGCACCACCGATCTACCTCGACAAGCCGTACGGCAGCGAGCTGCGCCAGAAGGAGGCAACCACCGAGGTGCCCGACATCGGGGCGTTCCTCACCGATAAGAAGGACGCGTGTGACAAGGACGCGGACGCTTACCCGATCGACGACGTGCGGCACTACGCGTACGAGGGCGATGGCAACAGCACGGGCTCGCTCTCGAGTCTCGCCTCCTGCACCGACGAGGGTGACCTCAAGTTCAACTATCTGTCAAACTTCGGGCCGAGGTTCCGCAAGCTGGCCGACATGTACGGGGAGGAACCATCCGATACGGACTCGAACGTGGACGATGACGAGGGCTGGAGGATATGAGGCGACGATCGCGAACGGTAAGAAGGGGGTAACGATGACGATGGTGATGATGCGCTTGCGGTGGTATGCGTGTGATAAAGACAATTGCGCTAGCCTTATAGGCGTGCGAGAGACATTAGCGAGGGAGAGAGTGTTCCCAATCGGGGAGGGGGGACAAGTTTCACTTCTCTTTTGTGATGATCTTCCATTTCGGTAGTAAACGCTCGGAACCATCTCGGAGCTAGGAAAAAGACACTGGAATGCAAACGATATTTGCATTTTGTTTGTACAAAACAGTAGAAAGGCGTCGTCCCACGTTCGTTTGGGGATGCCAAAAATTATCGCGCTGTTCTCGAGCCAAGACTATATTTACGGCAAGTAACTACGGCCGTTGTAAACGCAAACAAGAGTCATACATGTTCCTACGAGTCGATACGGTTGAATAGATAAAGTGTCTAAAACAGCAAACGGTTTAGTTTTGTGTACTTTGTGGATAACCTCACGATGGGCCGTGTGCATTACGTACGCCGCTTGTGTTTAGGCTGATAAAGTTTTCTTTTTCCCCACCCCGCAGTGGCCTAGTTCACTTACAAGCGGCCGAGAAGTATGATCCTGGTACATAAGTTTTGCAAACAAATATTTATTTACACTGAAACATCGAGCTAAATGCAGTTTTCTGTAGAATATGAATGAAAAATCGAATGCCGACGAGTAGCAGTATATAGTTTGTATGCACAAATCCACCCACGAAGGCAAAAATAAACCCCATCATCCAAAGGCGACGCGCCCGTGAGAGTGAGAGCACCATTTCGTGCGCGGTATAAAAGCTTCCCACCCTTCGAATCCATGATTAATGTAGTGTGCTAGTGGAGGAAGTTCTGGAACCGTAACATTCGGGACAATGTGGACAAAGAAAACACTATGCGTTAGGGAACTGGCCCCTAGCCTCTACTAGGGCTTTCCGTGTGAGGTTTTTTTTTTGGCGAAAGCGAAAGCATTTTTCGAAAGGAAGGAACTGGACGCGATGACTCACAAGCGCGTGACTCCCTAATCGGCTCGTAGAGTGATGTGTCTTTATAGAATAGTTTTTTTTTTGTTTTTGGTTCGTACTCTAGATAAAGGTTTCCGATGGATTGGGAAAACCCGTGAACTGTACTTTAGGATTCCAAAAAAAAAATGAAAAATGAATTGATAGCGAGGAGGGGGAGGGTAAAAGTCTGGTTTCCCATTTCGGTACTATGCATTTTACACTCGCGCTCACGGTTTTGTTTTCGTTGTCCAAATTACACTCGAGTAAGAGTATTTCTATTGCGTTATCATTAGTTTTAATAAAGGGCAGCTGAGCGGATGCGTGAGAAAGAGAAGGCGAGCTAGGTAGGGGAGATATAGCTGTACTATACGTGAAACGAATTAACAAGACTTTTATTCTCAAAATCAAAACAAACCGGCAACGGGCAGCTACTCAACGTGCGTGTATCGCGCTGCACGTTCCTTAGGGAGCTGCTGACCAGTTAGTCTATAATGTAGACCCAAACGCTGTGGGACCATTTTAAGTAGAGAGCGTACGAAGCATTTAGGTGTAGAGGAAGTATTCCAAGAATTCCATTACGATAAAGCTAAGATGAACCTAAGCATAAGAAAGCGGCGTGAATGTTTCACTTTTTAAATGAAGTAAAACCCATCAAACGACACACTGATCGAAGGCGAAAACTATCGTATATAGAACACCGGGTTGGGTGTGGGGAGATTCAGCGGGGGAGAAACTAGGAAAAAATCAATTCGACGCGCATTCGTTGCCAAGCAAAACATGAACGGAAAGGCATCGAAGGACGAGTGGCGCGCCGTGTCCCCTCCGTGTGCCTTACTGCGGTGCATGCCCAAAAACCGCACACCATGTGACTGTACCATACTAAGAGCCTCCTACTCCCAAACCGCGCCTCCTCCGCCCCCCCGCACCACTGATGCCTTATTACTCCCACGGTGACCCACGGCAGCTGCTCAGCGTACGAGACGGCGTTATATATTTTGTATATTTATTAGCTAGACGAATCGTAGCTGCAAACCCTTACGAAAGTGATAGTGTGTGCGAGTGTGTGTACGGTGGGCGCGAGAGTATGTGCGAACAAGCGAATGTGCAGTTAATGGTTGTAAAAATAGGTTGCGAAAAAAAAAAATTGGTAGTGTGAAAGAGCGAAGTCGGAGGAAGTGCTAGAGATAAAGAGAGTGGAGAAGGAGAAGGAAAAAAAACAGTCCCGGATGGTTGCACCGGCCACCGGGGTCGAAAGAGCCTTGTTGTCTTGTTCTAATAAGCCTACTCGAACAAACACCGAACAATCACGTTTACTAAAGAACGGAAAGACTTTCAATCTCGTTGAAACTATTTTTTTTACGATAGCAATTTATTTTCTAACAAAAAAGCTCGTTTCCACATTCCTCGACATTTCGTTTTATGCGCATGTGTGTGTTTGTTTTGTTTTTATTAAACACCATTTAGACAAATCATCATCATTCATCATAAACCGATTCAGTATCGTTAGTGTGTGCGCGCGTTTTTTGTGCGCACCGTGTCCTTCCGAATAGATTATCAGCTTATATGAATCTCTTTCACAACCCTGTTGGTTCGGCTTGAAAGGAGCGACTGTTACCGGGACGGTTTTTTTAAAGTAATTAGTAAGATTTTAAAACAATTTTAATAAATCTCACAACTGACTATGGCCTCTCGCCCGTTGATAGTAAGCAACGCGCATGAAGGATAACGGGGGCGGCACGTTTTTAGTGTGGGTTGATGTGCTGTTTTTTTTATAAAATCGATCACCCGAATGAACGGTGAAATGTGGACGTGGAATTGTATCTCCAATAAATAAATAAAAACAAACAATTAAAAACCGACGGCGATGTGTAGTGTAAATTGATACCCAACGGAAGGGAATCAGATAATGTGCTTGAGAAAGGTGGTGCACGTGTGCTTTTCGGTTTTGTGGATTATTACTAATAGTAATGAAAAAGATGATAAATCATAACCCAATATTACGTAAAATAAATATGTGCACAATATCGTTCATTACCGCCATTCTTTACGATTCCTTTTTCAAGGATGCTTTCATGCAGTATTACATTTCCCCATGGAATCCACTGCGATCAGAGAGAATAAAACTGATTGGCTTTATTCTCTGCACCACGAAACGCGATGGATCACTTCATCACCGTGACTCAAGTGAGAGCTCAACAAACCATTGACGGACGGTTGAAAGAAACTGAAATTGATCCACTCCTTTGGTGAGGTTTTGTTTTCGGCATTCGTTCTGCTGCGTGTCGTTCGTCTGTATATAAATCTGAAACCGATATTTGACGACACACAGCCGGTGTTGTTGTTATGACGTTTTCAAGTGTGTACTCTCGAGGATCGGAGAGAAAGAATATCGGTCGGTTGGCAGTTCTAGAGCACATGTCGGTTTGAAAAATCACAACCTGCATCGTGCAAGCCAGCCTGGGTCGGATGAAAGGAAGGGTGATTTTGGTTCCAGAACAACTTGCCAACCGAGCGAGCGGCGTCGGTGGTGGAAGTGTTTTAATGCTTTTCAAGATTTTCCCACCTTACCGGTTATTGCTTACTCCGTGCGCGTCTTCCTCTTCGTTCCGTGGATGCCTCCTACAAAAACGACGATCGAGATAACGGGTTACGCAGCGTGGAGTTTTCCTTGCCGGAATCTAGAAAAGAGGGTCGGTTTTGGGGTTTTTATTTCTTTTTTATTCCTATACAGTACAAGACCGCGATTCTTCCGAATGAACTTTCCTTCTTGGGCATAATCTAAAACCACCCGGGTACAACCAACGTATGCGGCTGGTAGTTAAGGAACGCGTTCGTAGCAGGCGCTGGTACGATGCACTGCTGGTGTGTAGTTGGTGCAGAAGAAGAGGACGCCGTTAATTCGTTGCTGGTGAATGTGTTTGAAAACAATGATCTTCATTATGCTGGCGGGGTGGTGGATTGCCGCATTGCCGTGAATGTGTTTCAAGCGTGCGTTTTCCACTTGGGCAGGAAGATTCCAAAGAGTAATTTTGAACGCGCAATCGTTTGGATGTGTTAGTTGCTTCTTAGTGGTATGTGTGCGTTTACATAGCTTAGAGCAATAAACGGCAGTGGTGGCCTATTCGACGATTGACGATCATTTGTCATCCGTGTGGATCCCGTGAGCGTAATCCCGCATCAGCACCTTCCAGGAGTCTCGAAGAAAAGGTACGTATCGAACTTTCTTCCGTTTGCTATGTTTTATTTGTTCCAACAATATTAGCGATCGTGTTTTTTTTTTAATATTTGGTTTTCACGTAGCGCAATTTCTTCGGATGCGTAGAGTCTCTGTCCCTCGCATTCTCCCTGGTGACGTTTGTGATAAGTACGTGCTTATCATGACGTATTTGCCACGAAGGCCTATTCGCTTACAGGGGTTTTCGCTTAGTAACCGCTGGTTTGTTGTTAATATCGTAAATTTCGCGACAACCAATATTGAATTTAAAAATATTAATCGCTACCGTTGCGTGTATATAATACGGATAATATGAATAATGTGATTAAATCATCGTTGAGGGAACATTAATTGAAAACTGTTTGATGTATTACTCACGTCTGCTGAATAGCACGTTTTTTACCAGAATGCAAGCATAAATGAGAGCACTGAAGAAAAATGCCATTTTGCCCGTCGCTGACACCATTTGAATTCACGATAAATTAATTGAGCTCATAGCACGGGCGCCTACCGTGATCAAATCAAATCCACATCACGTCTTCGCGACGTGTTACGTTATTGCTACTCATAGATATTTCTCAAGCTCTAGTTCCCGCACGGAGCCCTTCCTGTCCGCTCGTTTTTTTTTTTTTTTGCGTGTGCAGAAACCGTTTTGGAGGCGTTGGTTGTTGAGTCAGTTTTGATCCCCTTTTTTCTTTGCTTCTTACGTCTCTTGGCCCTTACGGTAAACGAAAACATCGAGCGGCGAGCGTATATGACACATAAAGTGAAAACCCACCCAGAACTCGGCGGAGGGAAAGTTCTGCGCCGTACGCGTTGTGCCTCGTTCAGCGAAACGCCTCACGTTCATGCATAAGCGGAACCTCAAGATGTTTGAAAAAAAAAAAGGCTGCGAGGTTGAAATACATTTCGGGTGAGCAAACCGTGGTTTCAGTTGTAACTTTCCTACTGTTGCAACCGGCAGCGATCGTTTGATTCTCATATTTCCGTCTCTCGAAAACTTCCAAGTCCGGCTCGAAACATTAACCAGATGCGGTGATCGGCATCGGCCACTCGACCGAGAACTCGGCTCGCACGTACACTTCACTGTTCGTTTACACAAACGAAACGGTTGTCCAAACCGTGTGCGCCTCATTCTGGCAGCGGCTCAAGTGGTGGTGAAATGGAATCGAAGGACTGACTACCAAACGTTCTGGTTATGTTTGGCTTCTTTCCCCTAACAAGCCATTTCAATTGGTTATTGTTTTTTTCTTTGCTTGAAACGAGCTTAATTAGCTGTTTCAGCTGTGATTGTTTCTACACGTTCATGTAGTTTACTTGGGTGATATGATCGTAGATTATTGCTAGAGTTCTTTGTTGCTCCAGTTGCTTTCTTACACGGGTATATGATCTGTTTCTTAACTTGTAAAGAGATTGTTGGTACCAGACATATAAGATAACAATTCCAACCATTCGCTGAACGCTAGCTCTTTGGAAGAAATCGGATTCCTCCACGATTCGTTCAATAGAATATTGTGAAGGCTAAGTGCTGTGTGATTCACGCTCCACCAAACGAGGTGGACAATCTCATCTGTGTCAATGTGATGCTGAATGTCAAAGTAACAACGCGACAGTGGCTCGAATATCACAATAATATCCACTTGCCAGCCAGCGAACTGAACCAGCCTACCCGAATGCCCCAGTTATGGTATTGAATTTCCGCTCCAGACGCAATGGCAGTGTGTTCATTGTCGCATTTTGCCTCAAACCGCAACCGCTGCGAACTATTGGTCCGTAATTTGTTTTGTGCATTTTTACGCCATGCATTTTTATTAGCGCGTTGTTTGTAAACTGGGGTTCGATTTCGTACCCGGGTATGATTGCTGATCTTGTTTGCTTACGCCCCAAACTCGTAGTTCTTTTCGAAGCGAAGATGAAAGCCACACACTCTCGGTCGTGTTCGCATGCTGTGGATTCATTTTTCAGCCGGTAAACTCCATGCGAATCCCGGAGCGAATGCAGCAGAGGGTAGTCAGTGTTGCTCTTGCAAAACACCTCCTAGCCAACAAACTAGTTATGCGAAACAGCCGCCAGTACACTTTCGTACGCTTGCCGTCGTTTGAACGTTTCTCCGGGTTGCCGTGTGCTGCCGGCGTTGGGAAGTGAGAAGATAATTGATCAAATGTTGCGTGCGCCGACGGATAGTAAAAGTAGAGCACCAACACGCATGCATTTTCCGCAAGACTCCACCGTGATCGATGCTGCTCTGTCGAGCGAGCGCTGGGCAGAAAAAGCGTAATTAAGATTGAGATGAAAACTTCAATCCAAACCTTAAATCCGAGCGCGTAAACACAGTTGGAAGTGAAGACCGATTGATTGCATCGATTACTTCGATCGGTTCGGCCGGCGGGAGAGTAACTGATTGAAATTGGTTGATTGATGTTTTTTTTTTGTTGTCTTGCTCCTTCGCACATCGCCTCGGGCTTTTTTTGGTTCTGTTTACTTTCATTCCATTTCATTTCCGTTCCCGCGTGTGCTTCGTTTGTCAATTTTTCACACCCCGCCGCATTCCTGGGCCGGAAATCGCGGTGATTGTGTGCTGCATTCGTTTAAAAAGTGAAACCATTAGCCCCCAATTGCACCGGTCCTGAGGCTCTTCGAGACGATTCTGATACGATAGCGCGCGATTACGAGTGTTTTTTTTTTGTTGCTCGAAGCGGTACAACTTCATCTTCATTAGCCGCTGACTTCATCAACGTCCCGTGCGAACCGAATTGCATTGGGCACGATCGGGAACCGTTCGTCAATGGATGCCGCGGTCGATTTCAAAGGGAACGACCGAGTCCGAAACATTCAAGTTCAACGTATTTGGAACACCCTTACGTTTGTCGTTACGTTACACGCGAACGGGAAGCGAGAGAAGCGAGCTACAGCCGCACGTAAAAACGCCCAACTGGGTGAGTCATCTTCATTCACGAACGCCTTAAAACGATCTTTCCCTTGGTTGTAGGTAAAGCGTACGGAGCCAACGGCAGGAAACACCCTGCTTCCAGTGCGTGGAAGCGGAGATGGCGCGGCATGCAGATGAGTAATGGCGATCGAATACGGCCTCGCACCAATACCAACACGCCAACCCGGTTGAGCCCGTTTGAACGGAAACCTACTGCAAGCTGCCCTACCGTCGTAGATCGCGATCCCGACCCGAGGTCTTACCGGGTGGGTCGCTAGTGTTGGTGCCACGTTGACGCGCCCGGTCACTGCTTTTTAAATGGCAGCAAACTCCAGCGATTGATTCCATCGTCGTGCCCGAGAGCTTACTTCATCGTTTCTAGCCGACCTCCACGGCGCGACTTAATGAATCTTTGTTGTTTCCTTCGCAAAGGGACGTCCATTATGCGCTGATGTTGTGGAAAGAGAGAGAGGGAGAGAGAGGGGCACAGGGAGCGCAAATCGCGGATGAAAAAATGCAACATTCCTCTGTGCCAGCGCATACCCTGTGCGCTGTGTCGCGACTTACTCAAGGGCAGCGTTGTTGGATGCGCCCCCTCCCTATCCGCTGGCAAACATCCGAAACGAGTTTGCTGTGGTTGCAGCTTTGCAGCTGCATTTGTGCGCAGCGTGTCTCTTTGTGGAGCTAAGAAATTCTTTCAACAGTTTCCGTAGCTAACACATTCCTTGAAACATCGAGATCCCGTTCGGTAAAGATCACTGGATCAAATGCTGTAAAGAGAGAAAACGCGGATGTACTGGACGTTGTCTGTAACGACCTTCCAGATGCAGTATTTCATGGTCCGAAATTCTTCTACGAATCCAAAAACCTCACGCGGTAGTCAACAACAGCAACAGCTCCAACCGCCCGATTAGAGCTGATTAACGCTCTTCTATGTTGGTTCATCTTCTTGGTGTCTATTGTGCCTCTTCTGGTTCGGGTTTCAACTTTCGTTCCTCCTCTCGAGCGGTTGGAGCTTCTCCAAAATGCTCTGTTTCGCTAGCGTCTAGTCGTACACAGCGGTTGGCAGCTTCAACTGCACGAGATTCAACAATAATTGGAGGTTATTGAGGTCAGTGAGCGAGAATAGACAAGCGGGTGAGTGAGCGAGCGAGTGAGTGAGTGAGTCGCCGTGGATGAGCAGTTTATGGAGGGTTCACAGCCTACTGTACTCACTCTGTGGGGAGAAAGTGAGAAAAGAGACATGGTCTTGTTTTTGCTTTCAAGTTTCGATTTCAATTTAGGTTGATCGATGGAAAAAAGATTCGTTCGTCCGCTGTTTTTTTTTTTTTGTTTGTTTGCCCTGCGTCTTCTGTTTGCTTGACTGCAATCGATCACGTGCGGAACCGTTTGCAAGCCTTCCACGATAAGCGCTCAACCAATATCGAAGCTTGGTGGTGTTGCAAGGTAAGCGGAAAAGGTTAAATGTCTGGGCGTCGTTTTCTTCGATTCGACATTATCTTCAATTCGTAAACACATCATAAATGATGCCCCTTTGCGATATTGAAATCGAGAGTACACTTAAAAAAAAAAACAACTTTATGGGTGTATGCAACAGACAGTTGTTTAAATAAACGAAACAATTTAACCAACTTTGGCCTTGTACATCCAAGAAGGCCTCACCAAGGCATATTAAACTAACAAAGCTGGTAAATATTTACGTTCACTGCAAACATTGCCAAGCTTCGTGCGGAGTCGTTATCAATTTCCACTTTACAAGGAAGCTGAAAGACACTTTCCTAAACTAGCTAGAAATATGCAACGTAAGTTTAGACGATTGCAAGAGAAAATTGTGGCCACAACCGTAGCTCGTGTACGGAGGCCGTTCATAAACGAGGCCATCCGTAAGAAGTACATGAGAAGCATTCTGGTCACTCTACACGTACGGGATTGGTTTCGAAACCACCGACCAAAATGGGAAAACAAACAAACATGCAAATAACCAAGATATACGTTTGTTTACTTTGAACCGCGAGTTCGAATTGAAATCACCGAAAACCGTTGCAGAAACGTTCCACGCTGCGGTTCCGGAAACAGTGAAGAGAAAGAAAAAGAAACAAACAAAAAGTTCGAACCTTCAAGGTGAAAGAAAGCCCTGCAGCCTGGCAACGTGGTGACCTTTTTTATGAAATTCCCCACCTTAAAGATGCGCCGAAACGACACACACACACACGCACGCCAAGACGGTTAAAAAGGTTGCAAATTTCTCCGCGCGCGTTTTCTTACCCACGGTTGGGCACAAAAAAGCGTGTGAAAAAAAGCGACGAATGTACTTTCGTTGTAAATTTTGCTGCTCTGTGGGCTTTCGGGAGTGCATTTTTCGGTGCATTCGTAGTGACGGTTAAGCAATAAGGGTTCAGTTTATGATGGTAAAACCCCCGTGTATGATATTTGATTACGAGCATGTTGCTGTGATGAGCTCATCTCTCGGTCGAGCGGAAAAAAGAAAATATTACCAAAAACAAATTATCTTCTTTGAAGGTTCATAAATCTATGGAATGGAGCAAAGCCCAGGTGCATAAGTGAATCTTTGAATGTTGAATTTTCAAACATTGATGAGTGTATAAAGTTGCTCTAGAAGGTTTAAAATAGTATTTTCATTCTATACACAAAGTTATTAAAGCATCACCATTAATGGTGAGCTAATTAACCGCTCACCACTTCGTCCAGCTTAATTTGCACTGAAAAAAGACGCCGCAAACACATCGGTCTCAGCCAACGACGCTCGGAGGTCACAACCGTATGCTCGACCGAAAAAAACCTCCTCCTCCCACCCGCTTTCCTGGCGGCATCAATCGCGCCAAGGATGCGTCGGTTTGGCGAAGGCTGCAAACAAGCCGTGTATGATTTGCAATTGCGTGCATCATCATTTTCATAACTAACGAACCCAATCCAAACGTCGTGTGGTGTTGATGTTGACGGTACGGTACAGCACCGAGAGCGTATGAAATGAAGTCTCCAGCAAGAGAACAACATGCGAGGACATGCATAAAAGCATAAGCATCTTAAAACAACGCTAAGAAAACAAACACAAAGCGACCGAATGGAAACGTCGGTGCGCATTGCGCATGTAAAACCGTGTCTGGGAATGTGCATGTGCATCTCCAGGCGTGTGGCTTCCTACGGGCCATAGCATAACTGTCACCAGCTGGGTGCCACAGCGTTTCGTTGCCGCGTCGTTACCGTTAGCATGGAGTTGTTGTCGCTGCGAAACAAACACCATCTAACGCGATCAGATGCGAAGCCGGATCCGGTTATGTAGGGCATACAAGAAGATGGAGATCCGCTCCGAGAACGCCCGCTGCATTAGAAGCCGATCGGTGGCCGAGCGAACGTGAACGGGAGTGAATAATGAAGCAATGTTTCATGCCACCGCGACGAATTGCGCCCGACTGCTGCACCGCCAGAACGTTTCATGCGATCGCACACATACGATCAGCCGGATGAAATCAACCTTCTTCACCCTATACGAAGTTTTGTAGCCCATTACCGCCACGTACACCAGCATCGAATCCATTTCTCATTTCTGCTATGCTTGTACCGTTTCAGGCCGATTCGATCAGGAGCAGTTTTCGGTGGGTAACAACGTACGGGAGGAAACATCGTTGCATGGATTTCTGAGGAAGGAGGAAGAAAAAAAAACACACACATTAAAACGAGGCGAGATTGAAGGATGAAGTGCGTGCGTGCGAGCGTGCGAGCGTGTGATCGCGATCTGCGCCCTTTCAAAAAAAAAAATGATGTCATTGTGCGATCGTGCCTGGCTGGGTCGTAAATGTTAATTTACGGCAAACGATATTCGGGACTTCGCTTCATATGCGGTGATGCTGCCGGCGGGAACCAAGAGCACACGTTTAGCAGAACAAGTTCAACTCCAACTCCAGCCGCAGGCGCTTGACTTGCGCATAGGGAATCGCATAGGGAATAAATCAGTCCCGGCGTGTGCTGGTGGACAGTTTTTGCACCATCGACGATATGCACCATCACCACCAACGCAGCGCTTTTCACTCTCCCTACCGCACTCTCGCTCGGTCATATCTACCATGGCGCAATTGCAATTAATCGTACCCTCCCATCTAATGGTGTCTCGTGCGGACCACGCACGGAGCGGACACCCCGCGATGGGCCCTGATGATTTGCGTGGTGATTCGCTTCCGACAAGCTGCTGCGGTGAATGAAATGGATTCTCCCGTTGGACACGAGCGTTCGTGCCGTCCGTCCCGTCCCGTCAGCACACAGAGGGTCGCTTTTGTTCCACACCAGCGGTGCTGCAAGAAATGCAAACCGAAAGCGTCATTAGGTAATTGTTAATTAATCAGCCGCTTCAATCAGAGCTGCCTGCTGCAGCTCCGATCGAGTGCAGCGCTATCTCGGGCTCGACAATCGGACGCACAGAAGACGACGCTGTTGGACGCGATTGTTTAAATTTACAATCTGAGCCGTCGTTGACAGGGCAGAGGGTGCGCCTTGATTCGCTGAAATCAGAATCTGCTGGTTCAATCACGCCTGGTGCTTTATGGTTCGGGTTTGATGTGGGCAGAAGACGGATGGGAGAGTTTCGGAACTGCTACCGTAATTGCTATGATGGGGGAAAGAATTGGGTTGAAGATTAGATTTATTGACGAAATCGATCTTACCGGGGTTGTTTGAGCAGGTTTGCCAAACACATTAAGAGATGCGGGCAAGATGTTATTATCCAGCTACGAGTAAGGGTAATGAGAAGAGCAAGGTTTGTTTTAGTTTTAAAATCCAACTCACCTACGTGAGCTGCATGTTTGACAACCCTGCACCGGTGGCAGTTTATTTAGCTTACAGTCTTCTTTATAAATGCAGTTCACACCGCCCAGTGGCTCACGTTACAGGCGGCAACAGCTACTTTTACTTCCCGAGCGTTGAAGCCCCGCGATATGATAGATCGTACCATTCCGTAGCGATCACTTTCGGAAGTAGAGGGAAACAAAACTCACTCCATCGCCATCAATCGGTGGCTCCCGTTCCGCGGTTTCTCGCGACCACACAGCTTTGATTTTCGAATGCCGCGCTTCACCCCGAAAAGGGCGCGTGAACATTACGCACCATGTGTGTATGCGCGCACGCAAGATTTAATTAATATCTCCAGTGTTTACGCAACGGGGTCAGGGTACCCTTTGGAGGGTTTTTATTTTTTTTTTGTTCGCTCTCTCATGTTTCGTTTGGGGTGATTTAATTTCGACTGCTACGACGTGCCTACCCCTTTCCCTTTGAATGATTACCATCGTGGGGTAATTGGTTAACTCGTCGTTGGATCGAGGATCGCTCGGAGCCGGGCTGAGTAATGAGAAACATATTAGAATCATCGCTTTTTAAATGCTTCTTGCAACGGAACATTAAAGCGGGCGCTCGAGTTTTACCCTTCGAGTGCGTGGACGATAAATTTTCTCGAACCCTTTTTTTTTGGCTCTCCGATCGTGCGTCGATGCGCCGCAAAGTGTTTCAATGTTTGAACAATGGTAATCCCTGTGTCACGCATTAATCTTACTGAACGTTTGCCTTGTGTTCATTATTCTTTAACTATTATGTATATCAATGTCGCACCGAGAGGAAAAAAAGAGACCCCCTTCCAAGAGGCCAGCGCGCTCAATCACTGTTGCGTCTATAAAACGGATAAGTAAATAAGATTAAAATTGCATACAAATTCTAAACGACCCTCGGTAGAGAAAAGCAAAAGATCAAACCGTTTTGATTCTTTTTTTCCGTTTCCCCCTTCCTAAGCCTCTCCGACCGTGGAACCATCGAACGAACAAATCGTGATTTTCATGGCGGACCCTCTTCGGAGTTCAGAAGAGGGAAAAGAATAATATTTATCCAGCCCGGGCGCTGCTAAATCTAAATCCAAATTTCGGGAGCGTATATTATCTTCCCGATGTCAATAGAGCGTAGGAACGAACGGAAGTAATAACTCAGCGACTGGTGGCCGTGCGGAAATTGGAAAAAGACTTCCAGCGGAAGGAGAAAACGGTATAAACCACACAAAGCCACATTCGAACGCCGGCATCGAATTTCCACCCTCCGAGCATAAATACCGGCTCGGGCCGGCGCTGGTGAGTAACTCCGCCGCCTCGCGCCTCCTGCAATAAACCTATCAACCGATTAACAACATTCCCGTTCCCTTCCCTCCATCGGCCTCCCCGGTGTTGAGTGCACGGTTTCGGGTGGGCCTTTTCGCATCGGTCGCTTTCCGCATCCGCACAACAAATGGACAATGGTGGTCGTAGGAGTGACAAATCTACCCGCCGGTGGACTGTGTACAGCCCATGTTTGCAAACCCATTAAAGTGCAATTAAAACTCCAATAAATTTGTCACACCACCGCCCGGCGTCCCATCATCGCGGTTTCGGGTGATCATCCCGAAACGAGGGTCAGCTTTGTGCTTTGTGGCGTGGGATTTCTGACTGATTCCGGCAAAGGGGAGATGCGGCTGTGATTGAGCCAGATGTCGAGACAACTTCAAAACGAGTGCGAGTTCGAGTGATGCTTCACAGCAGTTGAATTCAATGACGGTTATTATCATGTTTCGTTATCGTTTTAGCTGTCTTGCTCGGTCCTGCGTGACTGCCACAGGTTCTCCTCAGAGTTAGGGTTTGTTCGGGGCTTGGAAATGTAGCTAGTAGCGTTACAGATTGATAACGATAAGTCTAACATTAAAAGAACGATGTATAAAGCAATTCGAAACGATAGATAACGTGTGCAGCATTGCGAAGGCGATAGGGCCGCACCCAAGCAATATGCTGCAACTAATATAATTGTTCATCGTTTTCATTGTGCAAGCGAAAGGTTGCTGTAGAGTTACGGAAACACACGCCCTTTTCACGCTGGTCCTTTTCCCGTACGTCCGGATCGTATTCAGAAGGGGTTCCGTGATGTGAGCGTTGCCCATCTGCCATGTGGAATATACTTTGTTTTGAAGAAGTTTTGGACTATGTACATAAAATTGGAACTAAAACAGGGATTTTATAAACAAATCTGAACTGTCAGTGGAACTGGAAACAAGGTTTGTATGTTGCATTTTTTTCCAGAGCCTACTACTACTGGAAAACCGTTTATATGGCCTCGTTAAATCTCTCCACTGCATCCACAATTGTGTGTTCAGTCAAGTGTTCGATCGCGTTTATCACACCTGGAGTTCATTGAAAGCTTAAGTGTTTCATCGACACCCGGTCGGGGTCACCACAGCTAGTTACAGTTGTTTCTCCGTAGGGTCATCCAATAAAATGGTTCACAACAACATCTGGCCATGAAGTTAGAATCCCGACACCCCTGCAAGACCGATTGCCACCCAAAAGGGCCGTTGTAAACGGAGCCCGGCAGCAGTTGTGAAACCATTGCGCGAATGAAAAGCAAAAGTATCAACTTTCATCTTCACAAATGTCGTGTTGGTTTTTTTGTTTTTCGCTGGTTGCTGTGTTCGAATAACCTACATAAGCCAGCAGGAAGAGGTGGACTTCAAAAACGGACTGCCGAACGAATTGGCTCGCCTTATCGATACAGGGGAGGGGCCAGGTCCGAGTTTATCGTAGTGTTTGATGTTTTTGACAACCGAAGCTACCCACTGGAGGGTTGTGTAATAGAGTTTAGTTCCGTCGCACGGTTTACACCACTTGACAAGGTGTTCTCCCCAAGCGACCCGGGGAAATGCAGGACACGGTGTGTTACAGTTTTTACTCGGGGCAGTGTGATCGAATTTCCAAAAAAAAAAACACACACACAGGGCCCGCCACAAAATCAAGCCATATTTTACGGAGAACGTCTAATTGAAATAGGAACCTTTCGCCCACGGGCGAAAGTGGGACGCCCGGAAATGGATTGCTTCTTGAGAGGCTCACTCGCGTGGCCAACTATACAGCCAAACGTGTGCTGCTCAAGTCCCTTGAGAAATCGGCCCCGAAACGGAATCACTTGTACGCGTAAAATCGCCTGTCTTGCTCCACGAATGTGCTACAAAACAGGAAGACATCGGAGAGCAGGCCAGCCACGCGTTTTGAGGATTCTTTCTGCGCGTCACTGCCGCCGAACAAGTGTTGCCCACGGTGGAAGAACCACATGGCTTAAGCACAACTGTGCCTGTGCATCGGCAACGTTTCCTCCTACGCACGACGAAAGATGGCGGCGGACACGAACAGGTTGGTAGTTGGTTTCCGTTTTCATTCCCCGGCGGCAGTGCATCTTCTCCGTTCTGATCTTTGCCTGCGAGCGGTAATTTTTTCCCTTTTGTTCCTTTTGCATCTCCGACCGAGCACACCGAGAGTTGCTGTACCAGCTGGGTCAGCTTCTAAAATAAAAATAATCTACAGGAGGTTGTTTTTTTGTTAATTCGTCTTCCTCTTTCCACGAAGAAGCTCGTCCTCTTACACCGATTGCCGATCTCGTTAGCTGCTCCGCCGTGCATCCAGGTAGGCTTTGCTTTGTTTCTATACCTTCTTCCAAATAGGCTTCAATACGCGGCGGTTTCCACTCGCATACCTGTGGAGGAAGGAAGATCAAGGAAAGAAATGATGGCCGCCCGATCGTTTTGTTTGGTGCTGCAGCTGCGTGCCACTGCATCGCATGAGGATGGTTTTTTTGTGTTATGTGCCGTTCCACAGTCCCTTTTATCCGTTCGCAATAGGCCGTGTTCGGCCGTGCCTGTACCCTCTAATCCCGGCTGACCAGACGGTCACTTCCTGGGCCAGGGAACGAACAAACTCAGCGGAACTTGAGGAGTCACGAGGAGTCGCGTGGAGAGACGATAAGTGTGGCGCTTCCGGTTTGGGTGTTTCGTGTGAAAAATTATCATACATGTACAATGTTTGTGCTTGGAATCGTTATCGCTCGCACACTGATGCATACAATGCAAGAAAATAATGTCGTATGTAATTTATTCAAATGAAAAGTAATAACCAGGCCGCAATTCAAACATCCTGCATACCTCTGCTCAATTCATTGCGAAGTTCGAAATCTCCCAATGCACCCAATGCACCCAAGTAGCTCTCGATCCGCTCAGATTTTTACAGATTACTCGATACTGCCGATGTTTACGGCGCTGATGAGTCGGATCTCTTATTCCCATGCCGTCATTCACAGCATCAATAAAGCCCAATTAGGAGACCGAAGGGTGGAAGAGTGCAGGATGCACCGGTGAGCACGTTTTAGGAACGAACCCACTGGGCCTGGGAATAAAATTCAGGCTCAGCTCCGACTACGTTTTAATGAGCCACCCCGGGGCCAGGGAAGTCTGTTGCCGTTTAAGCGCTCGGAACCAATTTCTAGACAGGTCCTTAAAGTAGCGAGCTTCCATTTGGGTAGAGTCTAAGAGTTTAATATTGTAAGGTGGGATAAATGTTAGCGTAAACTTTTGGAACATGTAAGAATGTAAAAAACTATTCGAAAAGATTCCAAGAGTGTGTCAACATTTGTATAGAAGACGGTTGGGTTCTAAGCGTATTTTGTTGAGTCAGGTCTATGTCTGGTTGGTAGCTTGGTTCCTTTGGACATAACAGGAGCAGACTTTTGTCGGAAGATAGATTAAATCTTCAAACGGTCCTAAAGATGTCCAGAAGCTAGCATTATTTATTGATTGTCCGCAGAACCGCTGTTAGTCTCGTTGTGAACCAAATATTAAACGAAAATAGTAGGCCATGGCAGAGCTCAGAAAACGGTTCTGTCCGCACATTGAATTAATACGCATGCGACCGTACTGACCGTTTTCATTATACTTACCGAGCGCCTAATTTGGAATGTCATGTAAACAGCCTATTCTTAACCGCAAGCGTCCCATTGTAAGTGCAAAAGCCGATGTTATAAATTATGTTAATGCACATCGCCAACTCGCGAAATTCGCGCGTAAATCCTACAATACTGCATGTTCAGCTGACACGTCAAAAAAAAGTGCAAATGTTGTCGGTTCCGGTTTTCCACCATTTTCCCACCGAGTGAGAATTCTCGCGATAAAGCCATTACGTTTGCGCGAGAGCGTAATCTGCAGCCGTGCCCATTTATTTGATTTCGTAACCGACGGATGGCAGAGATGGCGTTGGTTTCCCATCCACCCATGCATGCAATCCTGCAAAACAGCCCGGATCGTGCGGCCAGTTTGGGTAGAACATTCATCCATCCGAGTGAGAGAGAGAGAGAGGAAGAGAGCAGTGAAATACCCACCGTGCGTGTTTTAGCAATAAAAGATTCGGATGAGTTGCGAGATGTGGGTGTCCCGTGTTCAATACGCATCACTTGCGAATCACTCCGGTCGGGACAGGCCAGTTCTCCGAGCCCAGTGATCCGTTGCGTTGGTGACATGTATGTAATTTCATTCCCTCTCGCACGGTGCACGGAATACGGGCGGGAGGAGAGACAACTTGGTGACTTGCGGTACCCACCTGTTGCTGCCATTTTCAACGTCAACGGTTGCTCAACAAACAATCAATGGTATCGGCTTAGTCCGCCAAGCTCCCCGTTCCAAAATTAACTATCCACGGTGCGTGAAGTAACGAGAAAATTGCAGTTCGTTTCAGTGTGGGAGAGTCATGCCCGAATCTTTACACAAGCCTTACGAACAGCCCAACGCACCGGGGGGTGATCTATGATCGCCCGTTGATCCAGTTTTCCAAAACGAACCAGAACCCACCCCAAAAAGGTAAGTGAACCGAAACAAACACACACACACACACATACACACGGGCTCAACATAAAACCGGTAGTGAGTCCCGGTGGGTCTTACGGGGGTCGACTGCACCGATGCCCTCCGGAGGGTGGGGGTGTGGTGGGGAATGGCACGGTGCCGCCCTTTGTTCGAACGTTCAACAGCATTTCGGTGGCACGGACGGACGAACGGACACACACACACACAATGGGCCTGGCCTGGCTAACCTACAAAAAGGTGTGTACGCTTTTGTTATGCGCCTTCCAGCCATGAGGCGTTTCGTTTTTTTTTGCCCGATGCACTCACTATTCGCTGCCCTACTACTGGTGCGTGTTGGGTTTGTATTTCAGACAGCGCAAGATCATTTGCGACTGCCATTCATTGCTTTATAGGCAGCTTACACATTCTAAACTCACTTCATTTCCCGCAAAACGTACGCCTGTTATTTGTTTTGGAAAAACTAAAAAAAACAATATCACAAAAATGACATTTCAGTGTCAAACCATCCTCATGCTCGCTCTTTCTCTCTGATTGGCACACTAAAGCTAAGCCTACTTCAAACAGCACACTAATTGCTCGTATTTTAATTTGCTAAGCTTTTACGAACGTTTCATCGTTTGATATCGGAAAAGCTACTCTAAAATACTAAAATACTTAAATAAGGTGCAAAAACATAAATGGCCTCTAGTACTTATCTAGTACGTACCAAATAGAATAAACACTTTCTCTTGGTGAATATTCTCGATAACATCAACGGTATGATAAGGCCAATCAACAAACCAAACATTCATACGGCCATGAGTTTGATATCTCCAGTCAGCACTAGCAACCAACCACCACAATCTTACAATACAGCCGTGTGCTTTGAGCTTTAACTGCTGCAAATCACCAGTTCCCCCTTTTTTCTGCAAGTTCTTCCCTAGGCTACACACACCGAAGGCACCGAAGCGTTCTCCGTGTCCCCATACCGATTTATTGACAGACAATTATCATACCGGCAGGAGGCTCGAGATATCCGCTATCCAGGTGAATAAATAACGCAACATGCACTCGACGTTGGGCACGCCGTGTATTCTGCGAATAAAACGCCAACCCAGTGAGGGTAGTCTATCGGCATAAAAATGCCTTTTTTTCGCCAGCGGCTCTTACGCACGCGGAAAGCATTTGGGCATTGTTCGGCTCTCGTTTCGCGCGAACGAGTGGGTAGAAAAATGAGAACAACTTCCGGTTGCAGGCGGGGGAGCATCGCCTTTACCGTCCCGAACGCAAACACCACGAAAAGATAAAATCACCAACCGAAGGGGTACGTTGACCAGTTTCGAGCCAGCCACAGAGCGGCTTTTGAGTCGTTATAGAAACCGAAGCAACACCTGTAGTAGGCCATGGAGTAGGTGTGAGAATTGCTCGCTTCTTCCCAGCGCCTCATTTGTTTCGTGGGGTGACAATTTAAGCACCAATTAGTTCGAATGTTAAAGGGCGGTGTTTTGTAGTGAGTTAATTTAAATTTTGGCTGCCTCTAATCAAGTGGTAATATTGAATGGGAAATTTTTAGAACACCAAGCGTCGAAAGTAATTAATCGATCCCCGGTGCATGATGTGCCCAGCCGGAAGACACGAAAAGATGAGCCCTATGCTGAAAAACATGAGGGTCTGAAACGGGGGAAACACATTATCTAACAGAAGCGCTCAGAAAAAACAACAACAACCAAGAGGGAACCGTCGTGGCAAACGTGTGTGCCCTCGGCGACTCGGAAGGACCCGTCGGTTCCGGTTCGGTGGGCGCTTCCGCCTGTAACCATCCGCGTCGGCGGGGAGCCGTTCGGGTTGAATTAATTTCGAACCAGGGACCAACTTCGTGGGGTCAAAGTGTGATCGTGGATTGGAGGAGGGTGGAAAATTGGTTGTTTTTTTTTTGTATGCTTCGTTCGATGTGCCACCTGTGTGATGGGATGAACTCTATTTTTGGATAGCCCAGGCAAAATTATTGCCATGGGGGTTTAAGTTCCCATTTAACTTAATGTTTTTACTTGAGTTTGTTATTCGAATTTTTTTTACTATAATGAAAGATTTTAGGTGCTGAGTTCACAGAGTGAAAACGTTTCTGAAGCATTTTCCTCGCATGCCCTTATGCGTTAACAAACTGCATATTTTGATAGGGATTTTTTGCAATCCTTTTCGGAACACTGATTCGTCTCTTGAGGAAGTGTGTCGCATCATCGTCCTAAAATAATCAAATAATTAGTTTCTTCTCAGTTGTTTCTTTTTTGCTAATCCTAAGCAAAGCTTGCAAAACATCCTCGTACAGCGCTGTAGTATCCACAGTATTTATTGCCTAACATGCTTTACAACGTAACCCAAACGACGGGACCCCGACTCGCTCATGCCACGCTTTTGCCACCGCCTCACTTGCCAGTCGTCCATCCTCGCTCACGTTCCTGCGTCAAGGTGAAATCGTAGCGATTCGGATTGACCGAACTGACCGCGTGTTGCTTCACCTCGGGGAAGAACTCCCAGCCCTCCTCCACCGACTGCTTCTTGAGGGCACCCGCCACACTGAAGATCAATCCAGCCACCAGTCCACTGACGACATTTCGCTTCCAGGCACCGTAAACACCGCCGGCCGCAAACGCACCGGCCACGTAGTTCCACGCATCGTCCCGGCCGCGCAGTTTGTTTGCGGCGTATGCACCCACTGTGAACGCCGAGGCCATGCCGACGAACGGACCGGTGAAGTACACGTAGCGGGCAATGGTCGGCAGATAACCTTTCGGCTTCGATACCATCATCACCTCCACGGTGGACCAGCCGAGCCCACCGGCCAGAGCGTACTTGTTGGTCGCGATCATCTTGCCGAAGAGGTCGTCACCCTCCGGCTTGTCGTAGTAGTTGGCCTTTAAGCTCATTTTCGCTAAAATGCAAAGAAAGTTGGTTAAAACAGGGCTGGATTTTGGTAGATACAAGTGTATTATTGATTTATGTAGTCACTAGTTTCAATCAATTTAGCTTAAAATGAGCGTAAATTATTTAACTCGGCAGCTTTACAGTAGCTGCAAAATCAAAACAAAACAATTGCCAGATGGGTTTTCGTCCGAAAAATAGCGATTAACGACAAGTTCACGCACTTGGATTGCATGGAAAGTTTAAGGCATTATCAGAGAATCCTTTAAACACTTTTTTGCATCAATTTCACTAACAAATATGCTATATTATATACAAGAACTTACGGGTTTCCTAGAGCAAAAGGCAAAATTTTACGTAACTTCAACAAATAACCTGACGTTTCTCCGATGATGGTAGGCTGCGTGCTGTCGAGCTGTCAAAGAAGTTTGCCGTGCCTAGCGACGATGTTGTGTTGTTGAGAAATGATTGTCTTGTAACGTATGCAGCCAGTTTATATGAAAATATCTTAATTATCTGTTTGTAACTAGATAATTTCGACCCTCTGCTTACGAGTTTATTGTATAAACTCAAATGAAAATTTTTATTATTATTTTACTATACTCACTCTATTTACAGCACTAAATTAAAACCCGACGCAACCACACTAGGCATCCTCGCGATTACGTCGAATGTCATTTGAACGCAAATGAAAACAAATAAATATTATCAGCTGATAGGAATTGTTTAAAAACAGCGTGTGAATCTGCTGGAACGAATGTGATTTGTGCTACAATTTCGCATAAAAATTGAACTTTGTGAATCATTAAACACCTACTTAAACATAACGTGTAAGGGGATAGTGTTAAGTAATCGCACGAAACGCTTTGCCTTGGGGTACAAGGTGCATGCGATGAATTGCGTTATTCTTAACTTGATGCGCAACGTTCGTGTTAGGAACGGCTGTCGATCCTGTTCGTCCAACACAAATGGTCCAATCGATCGAACGGTAAAGGACGATTCCATACCAGAGGTAAATTGTTGATACTATTTGAACAAGCAATCAAAATTTTAATACGAAAACATCACGAAATTTTAGCTCCCACCCGAACCGACAACGTGCTGCATGTCCGGATGTCAAAATTGCGTCTGGATTCAGTACGCGGCGGATCTAACGAAACTGCTCGATGATGGTGGTGAAAAGGCGCGCGAAATAGTACTGGAGAAAATTTCCGATCCCAGTTTAAAGATGTTCCTAAAAATGGAACTGCAAAACATACAATCGCCAAAAGGTGAAGATCCAACGTGATGAACTACACAGTTGTAGACCATTTAGTGTATCGTGCTGTAAAGTGTAAATTTCTAAGCTATATTATTGAAATCGACCATTTGTTATCGATCAACTTATTTAACAAAAAAGAATGTAGATATTTAGCCAATAATACAAACCTGAAACTAGAAAGAGCAACTTTCTTTCGAGGATGACACACGGCGAAATAACGGTAATAAACATGACCAAGCGACACAAAAAATAAGAACGACCACACACAAACACATAAAAGCATCCCGGTGTTTTTTTAACGACAAAATTTATATGTATATAGATATATGTATATTTAACTGCACATTTTTGTTGGTCAAATTCAACAGCGCGATACCGTTCGCACGCAAATACTTTGTTCGTAAAGTACGGTGTGTGTCAATTATTCCGTATGTTGGTGTTTTGCTGGTTTTTTACCAAAACAATAGAAATCTGCTTTGCCTCGGTTCAAAAATAAATTAAAATTTCGAGTTACTTTTGTTATTATCAGTTTTACATTATGTTTCACATTAGTTAATGGGTTCAGCTCTCCAATCAAGGGCAGGGTTTGTAAACTTTCTTACTCGATTCATGGAAGGGGAAAATTTTGCAGTTCATTTGGACGTTGCTTAAATATTACTCATTATATCGCGGATGTATCGTTTCTTCCTGTTCTCAAGAGCAAATCGTACCTACTACCGACGCCTGTCCGTACGACTCGTGGAAATATTCGAAGATCGGAAGGAATTTAGAGTGCAAGAGTGCATCCATCTGCAATCCGATACACACACACATATACATACACACTATCGTCCTTGAGAAAAGCCAAACGTTTACATTGATACACAACAGTCGGCATATGAATAGCATCGAAGAAGCCCATGACTTTGTTTGCGCGTTAACGTAGAGAAAAATGATTTCGAACGGGCAAGGAATTATAAAGCGACGCACACACACACGCTAACATACACCCATAATGCAAGTGTAAACAGAAAAAGAACATTCTAAAGGCAACGGATGGGCTCCTGCCCGATGTACTACGATGATGGAGCTGCATTTGTTGATCAGATGATGTTGATAACTCTCCTGTACTGTACGCTTTGTTGTTCTTCTCGTTAATCGGTAATGTAGCCGACTGTGCCATTGGAGCATCATGATGTTCCGATTACCAAATCGAATAAGCTTGTGCCGCAATCGGTGTGTTTTGATTGCTTTCTCAGATCACCACAAACGCAAACCCGGAGCAACATTCTGCTCTTCTGCTCGTTCCTCTCTCCGATCAATGTTCACTTAGTAGCTAGTAAATATGTGTAAAACCACGCCACGTGTTCCGTGCCCGCGCGGCCCAATTTGTAAGGAAGGAAGAAAAAAAAAACTGGACGACAACACCCGCAAAAGCACACCTTACGAGCAAAAAGCGCCACACTTCTTAGCTGTATCTGTACGGTTCGAGAAAAAATCAGGGACGATACAACATAGAACGAAAATGGAGAGAAGAAGAAAATAAAACGTCAAATAAAAGGCATTAGATGGATGATGTTCGAAAAAAAAACGAAGATAAATCACATCACGCCGGATTCGATTCCACGCGCGAAGACAAAGAACAAACATGCGTTCGTTTGGTTGTTAATAATGTGTGATAAGAGGAGAGTTTAGTTTCGCGTCACATTTTTCTTTGTTAATATATCATCTAGGAGCGGGGACTGGTTTTTATAATGGTAGAAAGGACACGGCAGGTTAGAAGAGTTAGACAGGCACATGCGTTCGATTCGATTAGAATCGTTTCCACTATCCGATTAGATGAGTTTGGGGAGAAGAAGGAATAGGATTTGATGGTGATGTGATCCCTCGGTTGATGTGAAGGATTTTGCTCTAATATCCCGACCTTCTCTGCTGGTTGCGGATGGCGTTGGCCAGGCAGCAGGCCGAAATAAGACCGACCAGCTCGACGGCGGCCACACCGATCGACACCCAGGCGACAATGTTGCCGGCACTGTCCAGGAACTCGGCCATGCGGCTAAGACATCCGCTCGAGAACGGAACGCAGAGCGGGGCAGTTCCACCGGTGCTGCAGCACGACTGCGGGAAATTAACGCCGTAGTCCAGGAAGCTACGCTTGCCGCAGCATTCCAGCTGAAAAGGAAATAAACACATATTACACACGCTTGTACGGGCATTTGGCATTGGCACACTTTCATACACTCGCGGCCACTTACATTCTGCTGGATCGTGTTGATCAGGTCAGCGTTCACCTGGTTGTCGCGGTTGTCAAAGATGCGCTCGAAGCCCTTCTTCAGGGCGGTGGTCACATCACCGATGAACACAAACACCAGCACGGCGATCACGATCTGGGCAATGACGAGCAGGATCAGGAAGAAGCTGTACTGTGGTGGGTGATGCAGCGAGAAAAAACAACGAAACAGAAGCATATCAATACACTGTCAGCATTCGAAGGATTTTGCACGTTTCGAGAGAGAGAGAAAGACTTACGGTCGAGGTCATGCAGTACGATTCGCGGATCGCACCACAGCAGCCGAAGAACGAGATGACGAACACGATCGAACCGAACACGATCAGCAGGATGGACGGGGCGACGATGTTGTACTCATCGCTGATCTCACGCAGCTCCTCGAGCTTCACCAGCGAGACGGCACCGATCACGATGAGTGCAATGCCGCACAGCTGCACAAAGAAAACACAGGAAATGGAGAAACATATTCAATTAGCGGTCAAATCTTTACAACCAACAAAAAGTATATGGATAAAAGCTGGGCCGTTGAACAACAGTGTTCAACCTGCTTGTCGTCACAGTCCAAAATATCATAGTAGCCATTCGTAGAGTAAGAAGAAGCTGTTTTGATGCTGTACGTTGGTGTTCAGTGGCGCCATCTGATGGTGGATAGTCAAACTGAAGCAATGGTGCTCATTTCAACGTCAATCTACATAAACTTGTTTAGGACTAGTTTACAGGATGCAGAAGAGGAACCGTTACGGAAAAAAAACGCGTGGTAGGGGAAGAATCACGAAGCAAATGCAAATCGCATTCCCTTAGGATGGATGGATACATTCCAGGCGATGGTTACGGAAATGGTGTGTTTTTATTACGATGATTCGTTTCTGGGAATTAAACTCCCATCGCAAATACGGGCTCACTCTGTTGGGTATGGCCAGAAGGAATGATAACGTATTCCCCCCTTTGCGGATTGGAAGTTATAAGCTTCCCCTTTTCCCCCCATGTGCTGCTCCGATGCACGCTATTTCTCATCAATCGATCGATCATGTCGCTTCACAGTTGTAGTCGTTTTGGAATTTCTTCCTGATTAGATCATTTCTCTCCCCTCTCCCCGCCCTCTTTTTGCGATTGCTACAACGTTCGCTTCGCGTTTATCAGCTACCGTTCCATCCTTGTATGTGTTTCGTTTGGCCGCGGGCACACGCAGCCTTTCCAGTCAGCCCGATTCCCGCCTTATTCGGTTCATACGGAAAGCATCCTTAACCACACATAGCCACCGAAGTGGTAAGGAATTTGCCAACGAAGAAGACAACGCGACACACACACACATACACAACCCCTTACGACTGGATTCATCCGTCCGTCTTTCGCTTCCGTCACCCATCCTATATGGACGATTCTGGTGCCACGATTCTGTGGATTGAGGCAACGAAACAACGTCCCACACTACCGCCGGCACGGTGTCGTCAGCATAACATCGGGTGGGGTTGGGATGATGCGATGTAGTCGAGGGATGGTAGAGCGTGAGTGCGTGAGAAAGAAAGAGAGAACCGAACGCAATTGCGCCGTGATGGCAGTAACGCACTTTGTCCAACTATCGGCAGGCTCGGATTCGGTGTGTTGCGCGGGAAAAGTGGTTCGCAACATTTTGTGAGTAGGAAAATACATATTTTTTGGCGCAAAAGAGGCCGATAGTGGGTGGCAGCGGTGGACTAAATGTAAACACAAACTTCAGCGGGCGAACTCTCCTGTTGTTTCCGGGTGTTGTTACAGCTAATACGTTTTTTGCTAGCAATCACAAAAAATTGGTTGAGCCATTGGGGTTGACCGCAATGTAGCAAAATATGATACATTGTATTTAACGCATTTAAGAATATTTAGATGTTTAAGCGTTTTTTTGCTTTTGTTTAACCATATTTTTATGGTTAATAAATACATGGAAAGTCGTTAACAACATAGAAGCGAACGTGCTTGCAAGAGAAGACCTTCTCTCGCCTTCTAATGAATTCGTGAGAATTCGACACCAGCAAATAAAAATGTTTTCTGGCAAATCGAATCGGTCAGCAAATTTGGTTGTTGATCCTTTTGTTCCTAGCATAGCGAAACTCATAATACACCACCATCCATCTGATTTCACCAAAAAAAAATCATCTCACAGCGGATACAAACCATCTCACGACGCGTTTATCTCTTCTGCGTTCTTTCACGATATCTCCGGAGGAATTTTTAAGATATAAAAAAACACTACTGACTGAGGGTCTCTTTTGGGGTGGATATATCTCATAGCTATTTGAGGCTTGACCGTGGTGCGATTTGCTCACATGACATGGCCGACTATGATGGTGTGTCGTCGTCGTCGTCGTCGTCGTTCGTCACCGCCATCATCATTTGCATACCAACACCAAACCGCGTCGCCGCCTGCTACGATTGATCCCCGCGAATGATGTCATTGGGCGTACGGGAAATACATCGCGACGCAGCAGCAGCAGCAGCACCACCACCACCACAGTAACAATCGACCATTATCCCACCACCGTACACCATGCACGAGGCCTACTCGATTCGTTTTACGATACCACCCTGTTCGTTCTTTCTCCATACGTGTGCCTCTTTTAGCAGTACACGTGACTTCATCCGGCGAGATGGTTTCACTTCCGCTTCGGTTTGATGAAGTGGGAGTACAAGTGGGCTTTAACTGTTCGGAAAAATTCCGGCGCGTAAGCGTGCAACCTGGACACTCTCCAATCCAATACGTGCATATGGTGTCCAGTGGCCTTGGCCATGGACATTAGTAATCAGTGCAGGTCGTTGGATCACAAACGACACGACACGATATCCAAACACGAGGGAAAGAGACAGGGTAGGAGGTGCGGCACACAATTACAGCCGCTGAGAAACGTATCATTAATATGCTAGGCAGGACAGTTGAATTCAGTCACACTTTACTTCTCCCATTTTTTCTCTTCATCCACCCTCCAGACCACCACCTCCTGACTTCATCGCTCGAAACCGCGGTGACATTGTTGTCCTGTTGATCAATATTGTACTTCTCCTCCGGACCCATCCATCCAGGCATCCACCCGAGGGCGACGATCGTAACGCACGATTAACGCATATTGGGCGCCCTACACACCCGCGCGAACCTCCACAAACTGACCTCCTTTTCCACGAGTGCACGTGGAGAGAGAGAAAAAAAAGGGAATAAAAGGAACAGACACCACCATTTCCGCTGGCGGTAATTTGTAAGCCTTATACTGACGAGCGGTGCCGAGGTGTTAAAGTGGCAAAGAGCCGCAAATGAAATCCACCGGAACTGAACCGCAAAATCGCACCACGTGACGCTGGCCCCCTGCCCGGTTGAAGGTGAAACTATTGACGGTGCGTAAAGGTCGTTCGTCCAATCAACAGATTTCCTTCTTTCCCACGGACCGGCGGTCGGAGGTTTCTTGCCGTGCGCGCTTCTGCCGTTGATATACAAAAGTCCAAATTTAGGTCATCTACCATTCTTGCCCCGTCACGATCGCCATTATTATGGGAGCTGGTCGCGCGGTCATGAGGATCCCGGTTGGAGCCGGGGTGGAGTGAGAGAGGGTCGGTTTGTGGTCAGGTAAATAATTCGTTAAATTAATAAATGTTTCATCAATACTGACACGTTTGGGCGGAGGGCAAACTAGAACATCGACCAATTCGGCCACGATCATTATAGGACGTACCGGAGAAGGAGGTGGCTGATGTTCGGCGGCTCAAATGAGTGGTTTATGGTCGCTAAATCGTGTCTAAAAAGCGGATTATCACACCATCGGTGGGGTTCTTTAGACGGCTTGTTTGCTGCTGTTGCTGGAGTTGTTGTGCCGCCATTGTTCGATTTCAAACGCACCCGAGCGTAGCAAATAAGGAACGAACTGACAGGTTTGGGGAGTTGTAGTATTAGTTTTAGTGTTAGCAGTAGTAGTAGTAGTAGCAGCGCAACGTAAATTAATCTTTCCCTGATGGAGCGTTTCGCCTACACAAGCTGAGAGGGTGACTAAAATCGCATGTTTTAGGACCGTCGAACTAACCGTGAACGTCGTTCCAACTCGAGATTCACTCAACGCCACCGAGAGAATGTCTGTACGCCAGATGTGTTGTTTGGAGCATATTTCAATTTAAGATTTAATTCTCGCCACAAACAAAGCTGGATCTCGAACATGGATGAATTCACCAAAGTCGGATTCGTTCGATAAATGTCTCAAAACAACGCATGTTTGTGTTGAACATACATTCTGTTACTTAAATCACGTGCAAGCGCCGATTGCTAACGATAAATGTACATAATAGTGAGGTGAAATACATTTCCTGTCGAAGATATGGATGTTTTAGTACAACAAGTGCTTGAGTCATCAAATGAATCATTCTAAATCACCATTTTACGGCTTTAAGTAGGCATTACATAGCAGCTATGACAATAGTCACTGTTGTGTTGTTTTACAATGACTCAGTTAGTACCGATTATAGCTGAGCTATCGTGTATCATACATTTCGAAATGTGTGTTCTGTAAAAATTTAGACTTTCTTTGTTCCATAAATCCATCCGAATACTCTTATTCGGATACTCTTATTCAGCAACCATTTTCAGAATCGTACAGAGTAAATGATGCACGCATTGCAAATGATCAACCCTGATCACAGATCCGCACGGCTCCTTCTTCATCTAATTGAGACGAACACACAGAACACGCGGCAAAAAGACGTTTATGGTTGCTACTAGTAAGTAACTAGGCAAGGCACGAAACGATCGCTTGGATGGAGGTGGTGCGAGGAGGTGCGCGTTTCAAACGATCGTTTTTGTTGTTTTCCATTTATTATTTCCCCTTGAACCGAAGGCGTTCTAGTTCCATAAACTTTTCACATACACACACCAGCAGCAACGTGCACGCTAGAGCAGTGGATCGGTGGATCGGTTTGGAGCACGATGAGCAGGTTATGGTCATAAAACCCTTTCCTCCCCCTCCAGTGTCTCCAGCGGAGCCGACCGCTCGGTTCGCTTCTCGAGCTTGGTGGTGGTAAAGGTATAGGTGCAGCCACCCGTGACATGGCGGCCAGCACACGTTGGGTTGCTTCGATCGTATTTTGCAATATGGTGTGCGTGTGTGTGATTGCATTACACACACCTCACTTTCAGCGCCATCGGAAACGCCATTTGCAAATACTGCCCGTGCCCGATAGTGTGATCATGGTCACGACGAAAAGATCGGTACAAAAACACAAACACACACAGGCACACATCGTGACGTGTGAGGTAGGTGATGAGTTTTGTAGCCAGTGAGACTATGTGACAAGAGACACTTGAAGAGTGAGATGCGTCATCCTAAGCACAACACGGTGAGGTGAATCGTCGTACAAACAAACAGACAACCGGTGCGACGCCTACTGTTTGTACAACTCACACATGCTCGATCCACTCTCGGTCCATATATCTCACGTCTGTGAGCTCTAGTTATACAGCATTCGATCATAGCAACCAGCGCGCAGCAAATACTGCACCGCACTCAGCCCAAACGACAGGTTGACTCATTCGTGCACGGATGACATTGAAATAACCGAGACCCCGCCGTCGTGTCAGAGCCGCACCGGTTTCTTGCTAATATTGTTTGCGCTCTGTATACGGCACGAATACAAAACAACAGCCATTTTTCGCAAATCATAGCCGCCAACTAGCAGATGGATAGAACACCCAATACGTCGCTTCTCATGGTCTTCCAATCTTCCCGAAAGGATTGTATCGAAAACACGTTCAATCGGCGACCGAGTGTTGGTGAGGGTAACACCTTGGGGCAAACTCGCTGCATTTTCTACTGGTTCACAATATGGTCCGCGCCACACACACACACATTTATCGAGAGCAATTAAATCTACCCACTTGATAAAGCAAAAAGCAGTATCATTCGCAAAGGGAGGTGGGAGCAGAATTATTCGTGCCGTTGATGCTGTCTGACGATCGTTATTATTGTTGTTGTTTTCAATTGAATCACTCTCTGTTATTTTTGTCTTTTAATTTTTCCTTGCAAAAATATTATCGATCGTGTGTCAGGGTTTGCGTGCGGCGCAGGATGAGCAATAGGGTAGTGTAATCTTATCAGTGTTCAGGCGATGATGCACACCCTGGGTTACAACCTTCGCACGTCAGCAAACAAGCTAAACCAAATAACGAATTATTCGCCACACTCACCCCGAGCGGGGTTTTTTTTTTGCTCATTAGTACGTGTGTACTCCGTGTGTGTGCGAGGGGCTCTTCCTTCCATGCCTCTATCTCTCTCGATGGCTAATTCGACCCACCGAAACCGCAACCTATTCTGGATTTAAATGTTACAAATATGTCCGGTAAAATGCGCTCCGAAGAGAAATATAACCTACATCGCGTTGAGTGTTGGACTTATTTTTAAAAATCGACCCCGAAATCTTATCGAGTCCTAGAACGTCGAGTTTTTTGATAAGATATTATACCCGCATGCTGCCGTTCCCCTGGGTGTGAAGGAGTGGTAATCTGTCACGGTACACACACGACCGGACATCGATTACATAAAAGAGGTGGTATGTTGAAAGATCGCTTATCACATCACTTTAGGACAATTGTTCAAAACGATCGATAGTCGGGCACTCGTAGAGAGTGATTCATACGTTTAAACCTGGACGATAAATTCTCGTTGCGATATTATAGGAGAAGAGTAGTTAAAATCATGAAAAATTGCATTTTATTATTTTATTTTATTTATCATAGAGAAAAATGTTACCAGATCCCGTGGAAAATCAGACTGCGCTTTTAAAAATGTCGCTCAACAATAATATATTATACACTTGCATTTGCTAAGCATCGATCATTACGAGCTCATTCAGTCGATCCCTAAAAACAAATGCTATATAATCGATGGCCGAAGTAAACACACCCCGCAAACAGTATCCATCTTCGTACAGAGAAGAACCCGCCACACTATGATGCTTTGATTCCCAGAAGTCCGATACCGTGGAAGATTGTTTTTTTCTTCTACACAAAACCGCGGACGCGCGTAGGCACGGATTGTTTATTTGTTTACAATTTGTAAGTCGTTTTAGTTTGCGGGTCCGCGTTTTAAGATTGCTGTACATCCAGAGCATCTCTAGAGAGGCGTGTGGAAGTTGGAGTGCATTTGTTTATACGCGCATAAAGGGATTGATGAGCGTGTGTGTATCGTATTGCGGTTAGTTCGGTTGGTGCCGCGCATTGTTCGGGAAAAGGGTACATCGCGTGTGCGCGCCTGGGTCTGGTTAAGGCATCATAAACCTTGGAACGAAAAAAAAAACCACGGTCGGTGGTTACGGCATTGATTCCAAAAAACAATGGCTTGGGAAAAACAGCATCTTCTTGGGACGGCATAGTATCTTCTGTTTACACTCACTTCATGGACATTATGATGAGTCATAGAAGAGCACTTGAGGTTTGACACACCATACGGTACATTTAATCAACTCAATATTCAAGCGCTCAGTAGGCTGTGGTTTGATTGAGAAAAAATTTGTCACAACCTGACGCTACACACCAACGGACGACGCGCGACGGTGGTTTGTTCGGCAAGTTTATCTCCCGATAAGAGCCGTATCGTATTTTTACTCCCAACATACCATGTTTGACACCGCGCGTCAAACGCATAACTTTTCCGAAGATAACAAACAAGTATAGCAGCGGTCTAAGCTTTTCCTTCCCGTATGCTAAGACCACAGCATCAAAAAGTTGAACCACCACACATATGGTACGCTTTTCGTTTTAATTTTTAGTCCAAAGTTAATCGAAAACCAAATTCGCTGGTGATGATTTCACCCGTCGTAGGAGAACTGCATATGTTTTCAGAATAATAGATGATTGCATCGAAGTAGGCGCTGCCCCAGTCGGCAAAACTCCTTTTACGTTTGACGTTTCGATTTGCTGATTTAATTTCTATTTAATTTCTATTCTATTCTATACAGTGCAAGTAGCAACCATATTGAAGATTAAATCCAGCGTTGAAGTGTGTTAGTGAGGTGGACAATCGAAAAAACAGCGGTGGCAGCAGCTTTACCCTTCGGTGGAGACACCACTCATAATCGTAAGCGAGCGGGAGTTGGTTAATTGCATCGAAGGTGGGTAGCGAACGGGCCATAGCACAGCCAAAGACGTTGTGTGCGTGCGCGGCTGGCTTTTGTTTACGTAAGCACATTTGTCAGGCACGCCACCAATACAACGCACATCGTCGGCGGACATTCCACAGCGTCCCGGAGCCGCACCTACTTTGCTCCTGTCTTCACGGACAAAAAATGAGGTTGTTTTCCCTTTTGGTACGCCGATTCTCTCACCCTCCCAAACAAACCACACACGTTTCCCAAAGTTTGACGGCTTTGGCTTTGGGGTTTCTTCTCGAAACACAAATGTTTTACAATGCATCTCCAGGCCACTCTTGTGCACGAAAGGGCACCACCACTCGACGGTAACACGGTGGTGATAAAACGAAAATACCCTACTGCTGGGTTGTGCCTTCCCCCGGTGCGTCATGGTGCGCTAATTATCGCATGCATCTGCACCTTTTTCACACCCTTTGCGCCCTTTGTTATCATACGGTAAACAGTTTGCGCTTCAGAAGAGCGCCATCTGGTGACAGATGCGTTTACGGGCGACCGTTTTGCGCTTCAATTTGCACCGTGTCCTTCGCGAATCCTTTCCGGATTTGGTGGAAGGCTGTAAGCGTACGTGTATGGACTGGGGAATTCGAAGGTGAATCGTTTCACCCTGCCGATAGACTCCAAAATTGTGATTATGTGAACACCCGAGAAAAGTCTTCGAGGATTGGTGTAACTGCACCAAACCCTTTGCATAACTGATAATAACAGTGCGCTTCGCTTCTCGGGAATTGCGGCTTCCACATCGGTACGTCTGTACGCATTTGCAGCAACCGATAAGAAACGAAATTATGATACACTAAGTAACAGTTTTAGACATACCTTTTAAAAATCTTTCAGATCTTTTTCAGGTATTCCTGTTCTACTTGGTGATGTAATCGTTTACTCGGTTTCAAGTGTGAGACAGTTTCGAACCCTCCGGACACACAGATCATGCTGTATTAAACATTGCTGGAACTGGTCAAATACCATTTTCGAAAACTAGTATAATCGCCTGCACAACAGCGAAGAAACCCCATTATGGAACGATCTCCCTCTGTTGTGATAGTGTGCGTCAAAGGTGGTAGATCTTCAGAACTAAAATAATGTGCCCGTAGACAGGCCTAGGTTGCTTCGTTTTCTACACCGAGGCCAGAAAGGGAAAGCGAAACTGCTCCTGCCGATGTCTTTGGTTCCTCTCCGTGGAACGCGAAAGAATCGCAGTTAGTTTACTCTCCCTTCCCGGCGGTGTAAGAAAAAGCATACGAACAAGCACAAACACACACACACTATGGCATCTGAAATCATGGAGAATGGGTAGTTTTATTTACGCATCGGGTTTATTTGATGCTGCACGTACAACGGCAAGAAATGGAAAGGAAGTCCGTATAAGCACCAAGTAATGGACATTGTTTCAAACAAAGAGCAAGCTACGCGAGTGTGCGTGAACCTTCATCGTGAAAACGGATCGGAAACGCGCGCGCGATTCGAAAACATGACCTGTTGGATTCTAAATATAAAATCACGTATACCAAGAAACACACTTTCTTTTGCGGCGGCGGCGGCGGCGGTCTGTTTAGCTAACTTTAGTGGACGAAGTGGTGTAAAACTAACATGCCAGAGATGAAAACGCAGTGAACATTCGGCTGACACGGGAAAATAACGTCGCAAGAAGAAAAAAAACACCCCGACACCGGCGTTTTATTCGTTTCACGACTGTTTTTTGCTATGGGTTGCACGAACACTACATGCAACAGACTGGTATGCAACCGTGATGGTAAGCCATCCGGTTATTACTTTTACTTTCAAATGTTTTGGGAAAGCAAAAACGAACATTCTTAACAAAATAGGCAAAATAGGCACACACATACCGAGCACAGCAGGTTAAAGATGAACAGCAGATACTTTATTGTCGAATGTCCACAGTTGAGAGCCATTTTGCAATGGTTTTTGTAGCCAGTGGTTGTTGCGGCAAGATTCACGCAGAGGCAGCAGTCGCCGAGCTAAAAACCACAAAATCTCGGGTCACTAAGTTGAATTCCAAAAAAGGCGAAAAATGCGTTGGAGCTGATGAGGCGGGGGAAAGAATAAATGGGCTCAAATTACACAAACGATCACATGCACACTCGCCCAAGGGAAAACGAGACACCGCTGTTGTCACACGGCAGTCACCGTCTAGCAAGCTTTATGCCAACGGCAGAAGCAACTGTTAGTTCACCGTTGGGGTGAGCGTAATCTAACTGACCTATTGCTTTACCAGCAACAGAAGTTATGTGGGAGCACACTTCACACGCGTATGGTTAACTTGACTTCACACAAGCTATGGTGAAACCATGAAAGTATTCCACTCCTTCGCCAAATAGGTTTTTTAACAATCCTGCGAACAGTAAGTAGGACGATACGTTCTGCGTTCCCTGGAATCACGTTTTAAACTGCGTTGAAAAAGGAGAAGTTGTACAAGACAACAAACCAGCAGGAATCATTAAATCTGACAGTATGGAGCATCTAGCCGTCATTGTTACAACCCTATTAAAAAAACTCCGCGATTTCGGTCAATATAGGAATAGGGCTATCTTAAGTATAACGATCTTGAGATATGTCATTTTGACAATTGCATTGCGTCAATTAACTGTTTACAAAAAGTTTTATATAAATCGATTTGTGTTTGTAAATGGTAGATATCTTTATAATTTTTTAATTGTGTAACTTGCAAAAAATACACCTTATAGCGGAGCTACGTTAAATTAAATTTAGTTGCGCTAAGCAATTTTCTTGCAAATTTCGTGTTTTGACAATCAGTGTCAATCGGCTCTACCGTCAAGTAAGCGCTAAATGTTGCAACCTTCCAAAGTCGCTTAATGACGTATCGTTGGGATGAAATTGACGTTTTCTTCAGGAACACTCGAAATACCCGTTTTCCGCGCCAAACAGACAATTGTCATACAATGTTAATATATTAACATTGCTTTAATTGAATAACAATTGCTAATTATTGTCCAATTGAATTTAAAAAAGTTCTTTATCATTCTTTTTTCCAATCAAGGGTAATTAGTGCACTGAACATGATTAATAACATTGTCACAATAACGTGGTTTGTTTTTTCATCATAACCCTCATTCACGCTGAACGATTTGTGAACCACAAAATTATGAATACGCTCCTAACGAATTAGCTCAATTTTGTTTGTTTTGTGATGTTGTATGTCGAAATGGAGAGTCAGCGGAATTAATCGGGAACTCGACACAAACAAAAACAGCCGTGTTAAATTCGAAGTTGCACAGTCTACCGGATACTTTTGTTCGTCACATTTCCCTATCTATCGTGGTTGGTGGTAAAAAATACCACCAAATAGGAAGTAAAAATCATGTCATCTCAGCGTATTTAGTTCGAATAAACGGTGGATAAAAAACTATTCTGTACTTTTAACCAAACTTGAAACTCGATCTAGGTTGTATGTACGAGCAGAAACTTTACTAACATATACATCGAATAAGCTTTGTTCATGAATAAAATACATCACGAAGATTACTGTTTAATTTGTAGCTCTATTTGTACAATATCTACCATATTCATAATTATATTCGATCGTTGCTTCTTGTGCTCAACCGCCGTGACCATCCATGCAAAATCTCTCGAAAATGCATGTGGCAGGATCACGTGGTGTAAAGCGCGGAATTTAAGTACATGTATCTTAAAGCGAATGATAAAAAAAAACAAACGAAATGCCATCACACTGTTTGGGTGTGTACGTAAAAAGAAATAATGTAAAACTACAGTAGCAGTGATAAAATAATGATTATGGGCACATTTGCCGCGGTGGCAAATCGACGAACGATCAATGCGAAGACTTCATGACGGGCTGATCTACATGCGGTACGACGGGTTTCAGTGGAATCGGGGGTTTTGTACTGCTGTGTGGCTTCGGATGTCCGATGGTGGCCGGTGACAGAGGAGTTAGCTCGCGGGTTCGCTTCACCCGAATCGACTGGTTGTCACCGTTTGGCAGCATTAGCGTTGGTCGCCGGAGCAGCATTGTCAGCTGGATGGCGCAGAATATTCCCAGGCTCTGAAATTCGACAAAATGACAAAAAAATGTTAATTATCTCGTCAGCTGCAAGTTGGTTGGTATATCGGAACACCGCGATCTTTGATCGTAACCTATTGTAAGTTGGCCCAATAAAAAAACGATTCCGCCATTCTGATAGAATGATGCAACGATTCAACGCCATTTTTGCCATCTAAGATGGCTCTCATATCGCCTACTATGTGCATGTTGGCAGAACCCCGTCTTGTTACAATTTGCAAACATTAGCAGAGCACGGCAACATTCCCCAAAGTCAATCCCAACAATTACGTGGTAATAATGGAAAATAGGAACATAAAACAATGTCTGAACTATGGTTGATAGCACCTCAACATCCTCTCTTATGTTTCCTGCAGTATCTCGAACTGATAGCTTTTGCATTTCCACGCAAATTATTCAAAAACTGCTTTGCTCTGTAGCACCAGCAAATGAATGGAGTCTGGTAGTCGATCCATCGGCTCGGAGAGGAGTTCATATTCTGCAGTGCAGTGCATATTTCACAATCTTCACCTAGTGTCTCTTCCCGAGGCAACCGCAACCACAGTCCGAAATATTGGAAACCCCAAATTTTATCCTTCCACCCAGCCAAGGTACGAGCGAAGACGATAATGAAGCATAATATCAGGTCTGTTCCGGCCGACAGAAAGCAACGCGTCCGATCGCGCGTCGTTTGTTTATTGTTATTTTTCGCTCGCTACAAACGCAGCAAATGTTTGCCTTTTGCGTGTTTGTGTGCCTCTGTGTGGCTGTGTGTTTATAAACTGGGCATGAAACATCACAGCAGGCTGTACATGCGTCCCCTTCGTTAGGCAGGGTGGTGAAAAGATTGTTGTTTTTTCGTTTCTTCATCCAACGTTTGCTATATATTTCTGAATTTTCTGACCACCCGCAACAAAGAACGAGATGCCCGTGTGGAATGGTTACGGGGTCTTGTTGAGACTTCCGTAATCCGAACGCATTCACAGCACGGTGGAATAGAACCGTACCCCACCCCCCTGGAAACCGTACCCACGCCCGGGCGTATCTATTTGTTTTCAGTGTTGGATACTGAAAAAGGTAAGTCTATAGCGTCAGAAGAAGAAGAAGTCTCAAATCGGCCATCGTTGGGAAATCCATTGAAGGAACATTAAAACCAACGTTGGCAAGGTTCCATTTTTAAGATCCTAGACCGAACGGCATGTTTCAGGCCGTATGGACCATGACCTACATTGCATGCGAGTGAGCTTAAGCAACAGGTACCATCCCACCCACGGGGGGGGGACACTACTACAGTCTGGCGTTATATCATCTTTCGCAGCAGCACCACCACCCGGCTACCGAAAAACAAATAAAAAAAACACAAGAGACAGCAACACAACAATGGTCGCATTGTGGCCCACTCGGCTCCTTTTCCCGTACACTCGGTTCGGTATCATTCAAAGCCGTCGTGTCGGGTCACTAAATCAGACCAACCGCAGGGCATGGCAAACGGCATGTAGGAATGAGCGGCATGTGCCACATACATTTTCCCGGCTTTCCGTTTTCCATTCATATAGAAGAGTCGCGCGTTCACCACAAGGCGTGACGTCGTCGATGTCGTCGTTCTGCGACGTGCAATCGGCGGACAGCGGCACCACGGCAGTGGACGCATTTTATTTTTGACCACGAGAGAAAAGGGAGCACAGACCGCAACGGAACGGAACGGTTGGGTCGGCGCTGTGGGTATGGCGCACCAACCTTCGCACGCTTGCACGTTTTTGTAGCGTATAAATAATCTATTCATTATGTTGAAATCGTCCACAACACACGATGGAGGGGCAGTATCCCGCGATCTCCGGGAGATGAAATCCTGCGCGACGAGAATGACTAATTTTCTTAATTAGTTACTCCATTTATGCGGCAAGATTTATCGCCCCATCTCACCCTCCTTCCCCCTCTCCTTTTGGAGCGTATAAGAATTTATGTAAAGATTTAAGACGACAGCATACTTTCATCACTCACGCAAGGCCCGGAGGGAGGGGATCGCCCACATACCTGTATCAGCGCGGAGGCGACCGCAACCACGGCAACACGGATCATGTTCATCTCTATGCTGCGGACGAACACGTGCATGCAGCCGGTGTTGAACACTTTCGTATCGATCGGATCGTAGCACGACCACGGGAATCCCATCTGTTTGTTCTTTTTGTAATCACTAACTCCATTGTAGCCGCAGCAGCGAAACTGAAAGTGGTGAAAAAGAAAACAAAATACCCGTAGAGCGATCTCTCGTTAGCATCGTCGCATGGGTGGCAAGGCGCGCCCGGCCCCCTGGTTCTACATACATCCCGCTGCAATCGGTTCCAGATGTGTGTCTGATCGTTGGTGTTGTCTTTCGCCAGGAACTCGGTGAAGCTCGCCTCGATCGCAACTTCCGCTGGCACGATGAGATGCGCCTTGGTGGCCACGGACCACCCGCTCACTAAGAATAAGATCACAATGAAGAGCACTAGAAAAGCGCAAAACTGAAAGATAATCGGACGATTAATGGCGCGCGGTGCCGGGTGCTGGCGAGTAGGGGTATGCTTTACCAATCCCAGGTAACACCGCTGCTTCCGGCTCGTGGATGTCCACCCGAGGTAGCACAGCGCCTGGGAGATTACACCAAGCCCGATCAGCACGGCAAACGGTTCCCAGAACTGATTCTTCACGATCGGTGCGTACTGCTTATGGGTCCAGAGAAGGAATGCTCCGATTACTAGCTGTGCGCCGCCACATATCTGGTGGGAGAGAAAGGAGAAAGAGAGAGAGGGCGGGAACGGTAATTCAAGGACTTGTAAGAAAATGCCACCGTTGGCTTTGGCACTGTGCGAAGGCCAAAACTAGTCCCGAGCTATACGATCACACCAGTAAAAAAAGACAATGGGACGAAAAGGGACGGCACCAAACCAATTTAGTGTGCGACGAGCTTGGGCGAGAAGGATTGACTTGCCGTCCGCTAGTGTAAACAACGTCGTGAAAATTTTATACACTACACCGAGTGAGCGAGTGAGTTAGTGAAAGTAAGGTAAACAATCATCGTGCTCGCCGAGAGTCGGGTGTTGTGTAGTATTTTCGTGATTTTCGTCTGCGTACAGCGTGCGGGTTGCAGGAGATTCGGTTGAAGAGTGACGCCATGCCCTGCTATGCGTATCAACACCCGGCTGAGTAGGCACAGTAGTACCGGAGTACCCAGTTGTGCAAAGCAATCTCCTTTCCGCCGATTGACACTCTAATACACTACGGAAATCGTGGACTACCCCGCAGATGATGAATCGTTGACAGGTCGGTGTCCGGAGCGCTGCTAAAACTGCGTCATGCTTTTAAAGTGCGAGAAACACTATCGTCCATTGATGGTTCATTAGTCGTTACGAAACGTCCGGGTGTTTGTTTTGAAATCTTCTCGATTATGAAGTTCGTTCGCTTATCTTGAAGTAAATGGAATAAGCTAATGTTTACAGTTTTGGGGGGGACGGAACCTAACAAAGGTTTGTTCTAGAAGAAAGCTCCATTTTGACAGATCTGTTTATAAATCCGATTCCAGCCAAATCCAATCCAATCGTAGTACCCATCGAGCGAGTGTCGCCTCATCAGTGTGTGTGTTTTCACACCAAACAAAAAGCCACCAAACCGAGTTTGTCGCATCGAAACCATCAATTTCAAGCCCACAAATTCCCACTTGTCTACGATTTGCCCGACCACAGCATCATTATTCCAGTCACATCACGTACCGCCGCCGGTCGCGGATAGTAAAAAGTTTACTGTTTAGTCTTCGCGCTTTCGGCACATGCCGCGTGCGGGAGGGGGGGGGGGGGGGGGGGTGTTGTAGCATAATCCAAACAAAAGCATATTCAAGCGACTTCCAGCAAAACTAACGGAACGATTATTCGAAATCGTGTGCCGATTATGAACTTTGGGTGTGAAAAAGGTCTCCACTTCTGAATGCATTATGCATGCAACGTTCTGCGAGACGGACTCGGAAGGGAGGAATCCTGTGTCGCGGCCATCGGAACGATGAAGATGTTCGTGCAGTTTTGGTTTATGGATGTGTGTGTATGTGTTGGGAGGTTTTGCACTCAGAATGGATCATCGAGTTTTTCCCTCTAATGCTCTGCCCCGCTCCGTTACGATCGTAAACATTGTAGTAATAAAAAAGTGATTGGCAGTTTTCGTCCCACAAACGATCACTCTTGGAGTGCTTCAAAATTACCCGCGTTTGAGATGGAATTTACAAACAAGCGCTCCGGCAAAGATACAATGCCCGTATGGCATAACTGGCACCCTTCTCCTCCCCCACCCACCGGAACCGCCTTCCAACCGTTGCGCTGAAGTGTTGAGGCACGAACCGGCACTTATTAGCAGCATGGGGGTAATTTACAATTCTGCATAATAAAACGAGCTTTCTGGCGTTCAAGATCGATAACTGGCTTGGTAGTGGGCGGTTCTAGCAGAATGGCAGGAATTGGATTCGCTTTGTTTGTAAACTTGTCTGCGATGTTTACTGCATCCAACCAGTAAGTTTCGCTTGTGGACTTTCAAAGCAATCGATTGAAAATATTGCTCGCACAATACACACGAATAAACACATCAACTAAACAACGGAAAATAAAGACAACTAATGGGCTGGGCTTCAATCGATTTCCTTCTTAAACACTTAAACTTTCTTCTTAAACACATTCCGCATTCTGAGTTTCTGCAACAACAACAAAACTTCTCTGTTCGTGAAAACATAGTTTAACCGGTTCGAGGATTCCTTTTCCGGATGAAGTGTGATGGAGTTTTCGGCAACACTAGACTCAGATAAAATCATAAAAATATATCTTAAACAAAAGAATTGATGAACAACGAAATGCTGTCCAAACGCTTTTCCCACTGGGACTAGCTATTGGTGGGTGAGAAAAGTTTAAAAACGTTCCTATTCTGCACGATTCGAGTCTGCTCGCACATTACTATTAAACACGCCACTTAACTGCTCTCCTTTAGTGTGCTAATTTTTGTACTCGATGGGGCAATCGAAGGCTTAGTTCTTGTCATCAGCTCGTATGCAATCCAGTGACTCTCATTAACACAGCGCACGGAAAGCCAATCAGTTCCTAATGTGATGTGTATTTTTTTTTTAATTCTCCTTCTCCTCCTGCCTCCTCGGATGGGACCGGTCGGAAATTTATTAGAGCATCGCGACGTGCCAACGACACTGGCACCATTTCGGGCAGGGGACCATTAGCGGGACGGGCACACGGTTCTATTCGCACGGACACGATTTCACACACGACGGGGCACGTGAGAGAGACGGTGTGTGTGTTGAGAAAAACCAAAATACCATCTATGAGACGCATTCTAAGACGATCGCGTCGTTCTGGGGCGCAAATAGCATGTGTCCTCCGCCCATCGCTCTACAGATGGATCTTTGAAATATCGTACAAAAAAACAAACCCCCGTCGTTCCTGCCGTACCTAGCGGCCCTTGCTGGGACTGGTTGGGAGGGCGAGCGCGAGATGATTTGAGGCAAATGAAGTGTGACCACAAATCATATTTTTTTTTATGAAAACCTATAAAACGTGACACCCAGAACACCGATTAATGAAGCTTCTTGCCGGATGATGGTATGTTTTATAGCGCGTCGAAAGTTTTGCAACCACGGCGAACTCTTCTTTTCTGACGGTTCATTGATGAAACGCAGCGCGCTAGAATATGTTCCAGGAAGTTACAAGCCAAAACAAACACACGCACATAAAGTTGAAACCTTTTGATCGATTATCGTTATACTGCCGCCAGTGCTGTAAAACACGCTCATGAAGCGAGGCTTTAAAAGCACAATAAAACCGATCTTGGGCCAGAGGATCGATGTCGGCGGCTTCAGACATGATCGGTTACAGACGCGCGTGTCTTGGAGTAAACTTGAAGCGACCCGGTTGCCGTCCGCGAATGTCCAACACGTCGAAATGTATTTGCTCACACAACACGATCGTTAAGCCGGTAGCAATCATGTTGCAGTGGTCAAAGGTTTCGAGCGTTTGCGTGCGTACCGAAAATCTGTGACTTCCTCCTTAATGACGGATACGCGGTTCATGATTGCCTCCCATCCCTAGAGCGTTGCGGTCGAGTATTGTGACTGGTTACAGTTTTGTTTTTTCTTTTCGTTTGCTTTGCACAAGAGTGCACATTTTTCTCGTTTGATGAAAGATGAAGGTGGGTTGGGCCTTTGCAGCTTCCACACTGCCACCACTACGCGCGCGCCATATTGGGGAGACTCGCAGTTCTAAACATAGACTCCCGATCGCTTCCATCAGCTGGCGACTCTGCGTCAACGCCGCGAGGGAAAACCCCTTGACTTGCGTTTTACTCGCGACTGGATGTGAATTACCGACCAAGAAGGCGCGGAACACCGGGACGGGAGAATCTCACGGTTGAATGATCTCCGGTTACTTGCGTCCCTTGCGTGCAGGCCCGTGCCGTAGTCCGCGTCGTCACGTCCCACCCCGAACCGCGGTCGAAGGTTTTGTTTATTTATATTCCAAAGACCGAAGACGGAGGAGCAGTTCGAGTGCTAGATACTCTTCCAAAAAGTCGTTCGACAGTCCTCTGGCTCCGCTGGCTGGCAAGTTTTGCAAACTTAGCAAGTTTAGTTTGTTTGCATAAGGCCCGGCTTGTGAAGTTGCGCTGGCAACATTATCGCCGGTTTAATTCGCTTGCCCCGAACAGAGTGTTCGACACTCGCCGTACACAAAACATACCAGTTGTTCCCAGCACCAAAAAAACGGTGCCGTGACTTGTCGACACACCGTCTTCGGGTAGGAAATAGCAAACAACGCCATCATCATCACCATCATCATCCCCCGCCACAAGATCCTCCAAATAGCAAACACACAACGATAGCGGATACGATCAAACTGCAGGCAGGGGTTGGTCCCGGAACACCGGAAACGTCGGTCAGCCGTCTTTGAAGTTGGTGTGATCAGAAAACGATCATCATCAGACAGTTCCAACTCGATCGACATGGGAGAGCGTTAATTGGGGAGCTTTTGTCGCCAGTTTGCATATGCCATTTGGTGGACAGGTATAAATCAGGCGTTGATTAGCAGCAATTATCTGCGCTGTGATAAAGGATTTATCAAACAACGCGCGATGGCGGGGATTTTGCGGGCAACCGGTGCCGAGGAGCCTCTCTGTGTATCAGTGGTCGGTATATTCATCAAAAGAAAAACGTGATTCTCTTTTTGGTGGACAGTTTGGCAACAAAATCGTTACTGTCAAACAAAAAGGCGTTGATCGATTTAAGCAAAATTCCGCTTTATTTGTTCGCATTCAACAAATGTATCACTGAAGTTTGTCAATACCAAAAAGGTGAAGCTGTTTTCAGTGAAAGATTGTGTTTTTATAGGTTGGGAGGGGAGAATTTTCAATAGCATCCAATGATAACACTGTCCAAGAGATTTAAGTTGAGATGAGATGGAGAAATTACTCCATCTGAGTCATGGTGAAGAGCAAATTGCAAGCAAGATCAATACATTTTCAACAAATTTCCTCTATAACTCCATGGCTAGAGCATTACAGTAGTAAAACTTGAACATAATCACGTATGTTTGCTACCAATAACTCACGAGACAAAGAGCCGCCATGTTGCGGACCCCTGGCAGACCACTTTCATGTTGTAACGTCGGTGCTAATGGGCTTTTATCAACTGTAAATTTCTTTGTGGAGCAAACACTTTTCGTGTCGAATAAGCAAAAAGGGAACTACTTCTCATCGAGTGTTAATAAACTCGATTCAAACTGCTTTTTTGCACCCACGCGTCAAATGCATAACCAATCTCCACCAATCCACCAGAGAGTGCTCCCTTCCCCATTCACGCTGTAATTCAATATCGTGATTGGAAGTGTTCTGCATCTGCATGGCACAAGGAGCTGATGCATGCACCCAGCAAGAACGCCAGTACATTGTCCCGTTTCCCCCCGTTGTGTGGGAGATGCGCAATATTCGATGCACCTCCCCCATTGTGTCCTTTTACGCAGCGTAGTCTCAATTCGATGTCGATTACTGCCATCGGGGATGAGGTTGCTTTGCGTGCGAGGATTCAAGTGTGCCTTCGACGGGGACGAGGGACGCGACATTAACCGAACCTACGAAGGGGAGAGATTTATGAAACAACTGCGCAAAAAAAGCATCTCCGTTCGGTACATTCTGTTGTGGTTGTGGTGGTGGTGTGCTATAACGATGCTATTGCGTACTTTCAAACTTTCTAACACGTGTGCGTCCCTTGAAGAATTCAAGGAAAAATGGTTTTAGGAAAAATATGATTCAGCCGAATGCGTAGAATGAAACCGAGAGGAACATTTTCTCGGTATTTGTTGTGAGCAGACAACTAGACCATTCCTCATTGGGTTATGGCAGGAATGAAAACATCTGTGATGTGTTCCGGGTACAACATGTCTCTCTAGCTCGAAGCGAAGATGCCCGTGAATTCCGACCCCAGAGTTCCGCTACATATGTTGCGAATAAGCACAGAGCGTCCGATCCCATTCGGATGATGCAAATCACATTAATTTCTAACCGCAGGCCGGGCTTTACATATCACTTTCCTTGCGTTGCCCCGCACGCCACGTGGAGCGTGCCAGTAACGCCGCTTAAGAACGACAAGTAGTAGAGCACGAGTAATCCAACTGAATGCTTTCTTCTGCAGGATTAAAGTAATTGCCTGGTGGTTCGCCTGCCTGTAAACAACCGTCCCACTGACCACCGGGGAGAAAGCCCTCCCCCCCCCCCCCCCCCCGATTTACGAGGCGATCGTGTTGCCCCTTCCCCCCCCCCCCCCCCTCCCCCCGCAGGGAAGTGGATAATGCAGAAAGTGATCACAATTTGGACCGCATCCAAGTGGAGCCATTCGGGCTGGCGAGAAGGCGCACTGGATTCTCTTCATAATCTTTTAGCAACGCGTACGGGCGGCACTGGATGGGCACCATTCGTTCTCTCTTTATTGTTAAAACATGCCAAGAATTATTACGATAAGAGTTCTTACCCTCGCCCCTTACCCACAGTGGCTTAACTGAATTAAATGTGGGACCACATTTCTCCCAAGTGCCTGAAAAGCGTGCCAAACGCGTCGAGGACACCAACATTAGCCGCGAGTTGGAAATCAATTCGGGTGGAAAATTCCGGGGAACAAAAAAAAAACAATCCAACAACTGAATGGATTAACTCTCCGGGTCCGATAATCCTTACCGCCACCGTCCGGTACCAGCGAAACTGAAGCCTGATGATAAAAGGGCCCCTCGGACACGCCGGACACGATGACGCTGTAAGGTTTCTTCATGGTCGGACGAGGATATGTGATGCGAACCGGCAGTCCATACCAACAACACTACTGTGGAACTCATTAGGTGGATGAAAGCTACAATCGCTACGTCCCATGATGGGTGCCTCGGGCCCTGGTCCTACACACGTATGAACCAGCCAGCCAGCTCATTTGAAGTCTGATGCGTGGGGACATAATTAAAACTATAACGCAATTCCCACGAGAAAGGGACCGAGAGAGAGAGAGAGAGAGAGAGAGAGAGAGAGAGAGAGAGAGAGAGAGAGAGAGAGGGCAGCGTTTGTTGTCTAGCCAAAAACAAAATGCATGAAAAGATAATGATGTCTTCCATTCTCGGCACAAATAGATAGATAGCGACCAAGTGGTGATATGGCCATCCGGGCGCGTCAGATATTCAAGGGTACAACACACTGTTTTGTTGTATTTATATAAATATTCCCTGCCCGTCGCGCAACCGTCAACAATTGGCCTGTGATAATATGGGAGTGTAGATAGCGGCCCTGTCTTCTAAAACACTCCCACCCACCTCACATTCCTTGTGGTTTTACATCTTCTGCCTTTTGGGGCTTAATGTTAGCTTTGGTTAGCACATTTTCTGGAGACGTGTTGCTGAAAGCGAGAGCTTCCTTTGAGGTTCAGATTGGCTTGTTTTAATGAAGGAATTTATTTCTCATTCGTTAACCAAGATTGTTATTTTTCAATTGTAGTGAAAAAAAGAGAGCTGCCAAAATACATTACTCAACTGACAATTATTCAGTACCGGCAGAGTAACACCTGTTGCGAGTCCTACAGTGTTGAGATTTTAAGCTCAGTACACTTTGAAATCCCCAAGCTTCTACTCTAATAATCTGACAATTTAATCATCTTGGTTCGATTTTTTTGCGTTCAAAATTTACTGCATTTTCCTGATCGCTTATTAATGTCAATAACGTATTTCGCTTAGATTAAGCTGGAGTAAACGCCCGTACAATCGTTTAGGGCAATTTAGGCATTTTTGACCCCCAACAGAGTATGTTACTGATCGTGGCAAAATGTCTTTTGCATGTGTCACACTCAAGCAGGCTTTGGATCGGGAAAGAAAAGCGGCAAATGATTGCTCGGTACGTTTGTGAAGAGGGGAGTCTCAAACCCTAAAACGTAATGGTTTGGTTAGCGTCGTTCTTCCCCTCACAGCGTGGCAGCAACGGAAGTGGATGACTTTGTTTGTCACCGGTGATTTCCGAGATTCCCTACATTTCTCGGACGAGCGATTTCTTCTCGTTCCCTACCGAACCGATTTCGGGCCGAAGTCAGTATTTATGTCCGTAATCATACCGACCGAAGTTTTATTTACGCCTGCAAGCTGGAAATGGAACATTATTGAACCGCGTAGACCACATCTGGTGACTCGACGGATGTCGGTGGTAATGGTGGTGATGGTGGTGGTGATTGTTGAACCTCGATTCCTCAGGGTTTGTTTACAACACCCACATTCACCCTCTCCCGGGGTGTTCGGAAGGTCATCCGATACCGCCAGGGGTTGTCCGTTTCCGATTTCAATCGCTACGGATCGGTTTAAAATAGGTCCTGTGCTTAATCATCCTCCCCGACGGTCGGGACGACGCCGTGGCGTGGAAGAGATGATGAATAATCACATTTCGCACACTCAACGCTGAACGAAGCTGCGGAGCTATTTCGGTGTCAATTCGCGCGGGAGTTGGATGAGTGCTGCGACCACTAACGCACACGTCACTGTTCGTGTCAACGTGCCTTTTGTTATTGCGCTTCTCGATACGGCCCCTGCTTGCTGGAGCGGAACCGACGACGAATAACTTTTTTTGTGTCTATTCAGCACAATGCGGGAACCGCCGGTGTTTCTCCATTATTTAGTGTGGCCATCGCATCAATGAGAAGTCTTTGTTTGAACTACCCTGCTAACCACCGCAGACTCCACTCCCTGGAGAGAAAGCTGATCGAGCAAGTTTTATCTTGGTGACATTTCGATTCACCTCCGCTTGCAGCTTGCTGCTTGCTCAAGTATTCGGCCTCGATCTCGTTTGCGCTGCACCGTGATGGATCGATCCGCCTTGCGTGACAGGCTTGCGCTTGCGGGAGGTTGTGCGTTCTTTTCTTACTAAGCTCCCGGCAGGTACGAGGGCCGCAACGGGGACACAGGTAAGAAAACTATCGCACACTCATACCAACACGGGCCCGACCATTTTACGGGTGTGATGCACGCACACACGCGCACACGGGCTCGCTTGCTAAGATGAATTCGTTTCAAATACCCGACACTAAAAATGTTTTGATTTTGGTAAGAATTAAGCCACCGCTGTTTTTTTCTCCAAGCAGGTTTCATTTGCGATCGGTGCGTTTACGCCTTCCTTCCGTCGCCAGTCCATTCGAGCAAAGCGTTTTCCACTCGAACTTGATAGTTTTGCTTGCTCGCTCTCGCTCGCTCACCCGGTCGAACGCATTTTCTTACCTGTGTCCGCCAGAGCATTTTTAGTCTGTTTTATGTTAGTTACCCCACGGTGTGTAAATTGCTCACTCTGCACCACCACATCGAGACCTCATGTGCGCTTACACGGTGGTTACAGTTCGGATTCCGGTTTCGAGGGTGCAGACGCGCTGGTGTGAGTGTGTGTTTTGTGTGGCTTAAGACCTCTCGCTGTAAGGGTGGTTTAACCGATGGTAGATCACACGCCAATGGATGCATTTATCGAGATTTTTCTTTTGCAAATATCATTCAAACTGATTACTCGGACGGGTCGACAAAACACGTCTCTTCTCGCGGGTAGCATTTTCTTTACACCGTCGGTTTGCACGGTGAATGAATTGCATAAATTACTGAACGGCACACAACACTACGACAATATCACATTTAATTTGCCCTTTGGCTCTCGTCAGGTAGCCCGACTTTGCATCATCTTCCACTGCGATCACCCACCAAGGCAGACACCTCTTCTTGTACCGTCACACGCCACCTCATGCTAATTTAAACTTCCAGAACAGAATGCATCACATCATCCCCAAACAAGAAACGCTCACTCACCGATATTAGAATCACGTACGCGTACACTAAATACTTGAAGCACTTGATACGAGCAGAAAGACGCATTTTTGTGTGTTATGGCTTGATGCGATTCGATGGGAAACTCATTCGAGACGGTATCACTCCGACGGATTCAGGTGGATGAGTAGCTGCACTGACGACGACGATGATGCTGGCGTGGTTTCAATCCCAAACGCATGTTTAGTTCTCGATCATGCTACTATTGCTTCTTGGGATTAGGCGCGCGCGCTACGACGACGACGACGTTGCAACGTACGCAGCGCAATTCAAACAATGATGTGCGTGTGTGTTGCGGCTTTTTCCACCTCGAATCGCTTCTGTGAAATCTTGCTTTTTCCGCTTGCACAGTGGTACCAGCGGCGGTTAAAAAACCATCGGAATTTGAGGAATGCAATTTTCTACAGTGGAGGTAACAATCGTTCAGCAGATTTGTTGGTTGAGTGATATTGAACAAACAAATATTATTTCCATCCATTATACAAGTACATATTGAAAATATGTGTTCGACAAAATTATTCCTGGATAGTAATTCATTGTGTATGGCTAGACTGGATAGGTTTTATTGGTGTTTTATGCAATTAGTAATTGTTTTCATTAAATTATTACAAATTATACTATTTGAAATTATATTATTTTCTGGACACACTGGGTTTTTCATTCCCCACAGTGCAGAGAAACCGATTCGACCCGAAGTGAGCCGAAGTTGATTCAACACCTGTGAATTTATTTTACCTACTCTGTAGTTGACATCAAAAGATTGCTAAATAAGATAATAATGCTTGCTAAAACGTGCGTGAGAATGTTTTTGAGAAAACTGAATAAACGATTTGTACAATAGATTAAATGTTTTAATTTAATTGTTAAACTCCCAACTGCCATCATTCGACCATCACTACATCCTTTTTGACGTTGTAAAAACGTAAACAAAGCAGCATGAGCGGAACTGTCAAAACAGTCGCGAGATAGGCTGATTTTTTCCCCCACCAATTTGGTGGTTCCATAATTTTCTACAACCTCGGAAACTATGTTTCGCTCATTAGCCATTACGGTAAGGAAGTTTGCCAAAACTCCCATACCCGCCGTTCCACCCACGATAGGCCTGCGGACGCTTCAACCCGTCGGGGTGCAATGGAAACAATATGCCAATCTGCCGCATAGCAAACCCAAACTACCGGAACAACGTAGCATGGATGATTCCAACGGTCTACCACCGGTGATAGATTTGGAAAAGCGAAGGAAGGTGCTCGAGTTGGAGATAGAAGTGATGCGGCAGGAGGGAAGAAAAGTTCCTTCGGTCGACACAATCAAACCGGACCAGTGGGAACATTTGTTGGGTTTGTCGTCTCGGTAAGTAGTGGGTAGGGCAGACTAATAACAAGTCACGCTGATTGAATTACATCATTTCGAAAATCGACACCTTACAGTAACAAAAGGCGGCAGTACTATCTATACCTGTGGAACATCGAGATGGTCCGATTGGGGCAGAAGATCAAGAAGGAACGTAAACAGGAAGAGATTGCCAAACGGCGTGAGGAGTTGATGAAGGCGACCGCGGAAAACGATCACATCGTTTACGGTCTGTTCCACAACACGATGTTCTTGCGGATATACGACTCGAAGGTGGACCATTTCCATAACAACCGGTACGATGCAGGGGTAAGACGATCCGTACCGGTATTAACAGTATGGCCATGATCTTTTCAGACTCGTTCAGGCGATGCAATTCGGGATCAATCTCGTGATCGACTGCTCGTACGATGATTACATGAACGACAAAGAGATGCGCAACACGGCAAAGCAGCTGATGCTGTGTTTTGCGCTAAACCGGTCCCACGACGAACCGTTCAACATTCACCACTGCAACGCCAACTTTGGGAAGACGACAATGAAACAGCTTGAGAAGCATCTCGTGCAGATCCACCAACCGGACTTTCCGTTCAATGTTACCGAACGCAGCTACACGGACCTGTTCCCGAAGGAGCGGTTGGTCTATTTAACGCCCCACTGCAAGAACGATCTGACCGAGTTCAATCCGGACGATATCTACATCATCGGTGCGATGGTGGACAAATCCTCCCAGGAACCGGTCTCGCTGGGTAAAGCGAAAAAGCAGGGTCTCCGGATGGCCCGCCTACCGTTGGACCGATACTTTCAGTTCAAAAGCGGCAAATCGCTCACACTCGATCAGATGGTCGCGATCATGCTCGAACTTAAAACGAGCAACGACTTCGGCAAAGCGCTTCAGTTCGTTCCCCGGCGGAAGGTGATAACGGTGGACGAGGCGGCGGCAAAAGAACAGGAAATGCGTCAGGCTGCAAAGTTCAAGATAAACTTCAAGAAAGCGGCCGGTGATCGGTGGAACAATAGTAGAAAACCACGCTAGCATTACGGATAGACACAACAGTCAGGCGTTGTATTTAGATTTAAAAGTAAACGTATAGTTCCCTCCCCCGAAGGATAGTTCGGCCGGTGGAGGGGGTAGAGTTCCTGTCGTGGTAGCTGTTGGCTGCCTAATTTCGGCGTCTTCGCGTTCGGCTGATACGCCACGCATTCGGCTCCTCATACTTGTTGTACAGTGGCTCCAGCCGCTGGTTCTTCTTGAACTTGCTCAGCTTCGTCGGATCGGAGAAACGGAAGAAGGCCGGTGCGAACTCGACCAGCCACTTTGGATCGATCGTTGTTACCTCGCGCATGTACTCCTTCGTCGTCTGGACGAGCTCGTGATAGACAACCCTTCAAAGAGAAAGAACAAGAAAACAAAGCGTTAAAATATCATCAGTAAAACAAAGTTTCCAAAATGTTTCCGATTGTTGAATGCGAATGAAGAATGATGCTTTAGAAGAAAAAAGAGTCAAATGTTATTGGGGCAATTGAAATGAATGTTTTGTGGACTATTCGTAAGGATGCAGCTGCTACTTACCACTCCGGCTGCCGGTTAAACAGCGCACTCGATGGATGTATGTAAACGACCTGGGAATCCACCAACGTCCGGTAACCCTCCTGTGGGTCCTTTTTCGCGGCGTTCCGGAAAAATCCCGAACAGATCGCCTTCTGCACGCGCACCGTATTCTTCCCGGCCGACACCACGTCCAGCTTGTGCCGGTCCATGATGCCGAGCAGCTGCTTCCGCACGTCCTGCGCCCGCTTGAGCGTGCGTATCTGCACGAAGTTTTCATAGCACCACGCGTTCGAGAACTTGTTGTTCTTCCAGCTGTTGTACACGGCCAGCAGCGTCAGATGGTCACCCTCGATCTGGTTGAACTTGGCCTTCTTCTGGTCGGCCAGCGCTTGCTTGTCCTTCGGCCGGTAGAACACGTTCTGCACCGAGAGCATCGAAACGATCGTGAGCACCTCGTCGGAGCAGTGCAGGGCGACCGACATGATCAGCAGCTTGGAGAGGTTCGGTTCGAGCGGGAACTCGGCCATCCGGCGACCGAGCCGCGTGAGCAGCCCTTCGTTGTCCAGGGCGGATAGGGAGTGCAGCTGTTCCAGCGCCATCACGAGCGACTCGACCGGTGGCGCGTCCATGAAGTCGAAGTGAAGCAGATCGTTGATGCCCATCGTTTTGAGCTGCAGCACGGTGGTGGCCAGATTCGTGCGCTGTATTTCGGGCACGGGCGTCGGCAGCATCTCGTCACGGTACGCCCGCTCCGTGTACAGGCGGTACGCTTTGCCGGGCCCGGTTCGTCCGGCACGGCCTGCGCGCTGTTTGGCTGCCGCTTGTGAGATCGGTGTAACCACGAGCGAATCCATGCCCGTCTTGGAGTTGTACACTTTCTGCTTGACAAACCCAGGATCAACGACGTAGTAGATGCCATCTATTGTAAGTGACGTTTCGGCGATGTTGGTTGCGATCACCACTTTCCGGCTTCCAGGGGGTGCCGGATCGAAGATGCGCGTTTGCATCTCGGACGGAAGCGCCGAATAGACGGGCAGTATGATCAGCTCCGGCACATCGGGACCGAGCGATTTCATGCGCTCGTACAGAATCTCGCACGCCGTATCGATCTCCTCCTGGCCGGTAAGAAACAGCAGCACATCCCCGGGCGGTTCGCGCAGATGTATCTGCATCACCGTGATGAGCGACGCATCCAAATAGTCCGTTTCCGGTTCCTTCGTGTACAGTATCTCCACCGGGAACGTGCGGCCGGGGATGGTGAAAATCGGTGCCTCGAAAAAGTACTGCGAAAACTTGACCGCATCGAGCGTGGCGGACGTAACGATCAGCTTCAGCTCCGGCCGCTTCTGTACCGCCTGCTTCAGCAAACCGAACAGCACGTCCGTGTGAATCGTGCGCTCGTGCGCCTCATCCAGCATGATCACGGAGTACGACTTTAGGTCAAAGTCGACCAAACACTCGCGCAACAGCATACCGTCCGTCATGTATTTGATCACCGTCTCCTGGCTCGTGCAGTCCTCGAAGCGAATCGTGTAGCCCACCTCCTGCCCCAGCCGGCAACCGTACTCTTCCGCCACGCGCTTCGCCACCGACATCGCCGCGACACGGCGCGGTTGCGTGCAACCGATCTTGCCGCGCGCAATAAACCCGCTCTCCGCCAGATACTGCGTGATTTGCGTCGTCTTGCCCGACCCCGTCTCACCGATGACGATCAGTATCTGGTTGTCCGTGACGGCTTTGATCAGATCGTCGCGCAGTTTGTAGATCGGCAGCGACTGACGCTGTTCCACCAGTGACATGTCCGTTTTACGCCCAAACGAGCTCTTCTTTCCGCCGATGATGGCTTTCTTCCACTCCGGCACGTCCTGTGTCGACATGCCGACGCCGCGCGTATTCGACGCCATCGTCCGCTCGTCGTCCTCGTCCGGCAGTGGATCGATCCAGTTTTTGCTCATATTCGTCGGTACGGCGTCCATTTCCTGTTCGCGCTGTAGCATCTTCTGCTCTCGCCGCTCCTTGGCCAGTGCCGTCTGCATCATGGCCGCTTGGGCAAGCGAACCGTCCGGGTTTTTCACGATCCGCACGGGCGACAGATCGTGCAGGGCGCGTCCGTGCCCTTGCAGGAACGGTGGCTCGTCTTCGACGATCTCGATCTCAATGTCTGCTTCGCTGTCCTCGTCCTTCGGTAGCAGGCCCGTTTCCTCGTCGAAATCGGGCATCTCCGAGCGATCGATCACACCGGACGATATCATTTGCTTGATTTCCCACCGCTCCGGAGACGAGATGCGGGTTACCTTCTTGCGCGACGTTTCCTCCACCGGCTCGAGTGTGCCTTCCTGCAGGTTAAGCATCGATGGAACCATCGACATCGGTCGATCCGGATTGCGTGCCGTCGCATCCGCCTCACCCGCCTCTTTGAGATGTGCGTGCGAGAGAGGATTCAAATCACGGCCCGTCGACTGGTCGACCTCTTTCATGCTGAGCGAAATTTTGTTCCCGGCCAGTGACATCACTTTCACCTTCACCTCGTCGCCCCTGTTGACGACGTCCGTGACGAGGTTGACGCGGCCCTCGGTTGATAACTGCGAGATGTGCACTAGACCCTCCTTTTTGCGCCGGAAACCGACCAACTGTACAAAACACCCGAACGCGACGATATTCACCACGCGTCCATCGTAGATGCTGCCCGGTTCTGGCTCTTCCGGCATGGGTGGTGTTCGCTTTCGCCGCTCGGGCACTCCCGGAGGTGGTAACGAGGGACTTCCTTTGCGATGGCGCGTTCTCTCCTTGGAATGGCTGCGGGAGCGACTTCGTCTCGGATGCCGATCACGGTCACGGTCACGGTCACGGTCACGGTCACGGTCACGGTCATGGTCACGGTCACGGTCACGAACTCGACGTTCACGGTGCCGTTCACGGCTACGCGACCGGCTGCGGCATCTACGATCCTTCGATCTGCTCCTACGGCGGCGTTCCCACGATCTGCTTCGGTCACGCCTTCGCTCCCTCGATCTACTGCGGTCTTTCCGGCGTTCGCGGGAATGACTGCGCCGTTCGCGACGTTTTCCTTCCGCGTCCTCCACGCTCGATTTTGACGGTGCGAGATTCTCCAGTTCGGCGAACATGTTGTCCACCTCAAGCTGCTCGCGTGATTTTCCCCCTCCTGCCGAATCTTTCTCCTCGATTCTTGATGGTGCCATTTTTTCCAGCTCTGAAAACATATCATCCACCACGGCCTTCTTGTCATCCTTCCTGTCCTTGTGGTCTGTGGTCTGTGGTCGGTGTTGCTGCTTCCTGTCCTGCTGCTTTCCGTCTTCCTCTTCCTCGTCGGATGAGTATGCCTTCTTGTTGTTCGGGATAGCCAGACCGGGAAATTTGAACGCCAACTGCTTGCCATCCTTTGCATCGTCCTCGAAGTCAGACGAGCCATGCTGTTTGCCCGCAGGTTTCATGAGCTGTATGATGCGCAGCAAGTTCGTTGTGAAGGAATCGGAAAATTCGGCCCCATTTTCCACCAGTACACGCTTGAACGCGGCTAGGTTGGGATTTTTGTGTGCAATATCAATGATGAATTCCGCTGTGAAGGAAAGGACACATTGGGATGTTAGTTCTTGTGCTGCGGTTTCAGTACCATCCGCGCTCGCGTATAAGTGCATACCCAAATCTTTGTCATTCAAACCGAGATGGTTCTCCAGCTCCGTACAGATCTTGGACACCAGCGAAAGGTGCTCCAGCTGCTCTAGCTCATCCATTGTGTTGGATGATAGAATTTTTTCACTATAATACTACAATTAGATAAACTTGTATTTCACAAACGTATGAAAAGAAAATGCGAAAAATATGAGGTAAACAAATTTTGACAATTCTCTGACAGATCTATTACATTAACCCTTGAATGTCCTAGATGATGTTTATATTTGGATAAAGAGAACATTTTTTTTAATTGTATCCGTAAAAAAGAGTATATTTTGCCAATTTCAATTTTTAATTTATTAATTTTTAGTAATAATGTTTAAACCACGAACAAGTTTGAAGACTGTTTGTTTGTATGCTAAAAATAATCAAACTATTCGTCTCTGCCAATAACCATTGTGGGAAATATGTAAACAAACAATCTGCGGTAAAAACAGCTTCCGTCTCTAGTGATAACGTTACCCAAATTAGTGTGATTGTTTCATTCTAACCGGAAAGCCTTATCTTTTACATACCGAAATTTAAAAAAATGCTGCAACCCAAAGTGCTGACGTCGGTCCTGAGCCAAGCGAATACGGGAGGAGTGGAAAATACGATGTAACTAGCTTTCTCCAGCGAGGACAAATTCATCCAACCGCTTGCTAACGCATCATATTTCGAATCGTTCTCACCCACTACAACCAACCACCAGATTGCTGACACACGAAGGTGCGCTCCTTGCCTTTTCCGGTTTCGGAGACCGGGACGCAACGGTGACGGCGGCAATCGCCAGCAACATTTGGTCCGTGTACGAAAAAAATGGCCGCAACGCGTTTCGAGAGGATCGGCTGCAGTACGTGTTTCTGCAGTGCGAAAATGGTAACGTGGTCATCACGCAGGTCGCCAATCTGCTGCTCTGTCTGTACGCCCGGGACACGGTCGGGCTCGGCATACTGAAGGAAAAGGCGCAGGCTCTCGCCACCTACCTGGAGGGTCCACTGAAAGAGATCGCAACGTCATAAGAACGCATTTTTTTTGTCCTGCTGTTACCCATATTTATTAGAGATTAATACATCCATTTATTGCCGGTCAGTTTTGTGCTTGTAAAAGAGAGCGGAGTGGTGTTTGTTAATCGAAAAATTCGTTACCGCCTCCAGTGATCGCTTCTTGGCGAGTGCTTTAATCGTTTCGCAGTGCTCCTTAAGTTCCTCCTTGCTAAACACGGTCAGCTGGCGGGTTTCGAAGCATATAACACATCCTTCCTTCCAGTTGCGCTCGAAACCATCCTTCACAAGATTGAGGTAATTGCCGGCAACGAACACGATGTCGAATTTGTTACGAAACCGATCGAGCTCGTGCACGCGCAACACATCCTCAACGGAGAGGAAATGGATGCGTAAATTCTCACACCCTTCCAGTGGACGATCGTACCGGACCGAATCAATCGGTTCCGCTCGCACGAGGTCCTTGTTCAGATTCTTTCCAGCATCTAGCTGGTGAGCACCGAACTGATGAATATCCTTCGGATCGAAGCAATACGGCTTCCTTTCCTGAATTTCGTACATCATCTGCAGCACGTTCCGTTCCGTCACGTCTGTAGACCGGAAATCGTTCACACCATGCTTCGATCGAGTTAGTCGCTCCTCAGGACACTTTTGGCCGAACGAAATGAACGGACCGGTCATGTTGTCCCCGACCGATCCGCGATGAAGGAATGCGTTACCATTGCGCACCAACCCCACGGCAAACGTTTTGTTTGGATCGGTCTGTTCGTACTCGGGGAAGGTGAAGGCGACGCCCGTCTCGCGCCAGTGCTTATACTCCTGCGGGCACACTTGCTTGGCACCATTTTCACGTAAACGCATCTGCAAATCCCAATCGAACGCACCGTGCCGATGGTCGTACCGTACACCGAGCTGCGTCCGCAACCGATCCTCCCAGTAGCGGGCTATATTAAACACATGGTTCGGGCTGTTGGTCCAGAAGCGAAATACGCTCTCTAGTTGATCGCGCTCTTTGTAGCGTAGGGCATCGTAGACAAACATTGGCGCCTGACGCTGACCGTACTCCGCATCCGTGATGATGTTGGTCAGCTCGGTTGCTTTGCTGCACAAGTAGGCGCTACTAAACGGACGGATCAGGTTGTTACCAAACAGGTCCATAAATAGATGCGTTTTCCCTCTGACGGATAGTAGCTGCGAATTTTCGAAAGCGATCGCTAGCAGGACCATGTGCCGGGCGAGTAGTTCGATGCATCCTTCCGCGAGATACACGTTAACTTTCAGCTGCGGGTGTAGGTAGAGCTGGGAGGCGATCGAAAGAATGTGCCGTGGGTCACCGCTGCCGAAGAGCAGAATATCCAACGTTTCCGGTAACGGTGTATCAACCGGCAGGGCTTTCTTGTACTCTGCGACCAAATCGAGTGCTTCACAAAATCCCCAAAACATTTCTTTCGTCGATGAGAAGCGCGTTCGGAATAGCTTCGAGGAGTCACAGTGAAAAATTAAATGATGGCGGTGTTGCTACGATGTTGCTATGTTTCCGTGGCAACCGGTCGGAAAGTATTGACGCTATTTATTCGTTTTTGTTCCTTTTTGTGCGTCTTTGTCATCTAAGAAAATCAATTACTGAACAATGTGTATGTTTTTTCTTCAAAACAAAATATATATTTGCATTCTTTTAGGCTAGGCAGTTTAAAGTAAAAGCAAGATTCTTGTCTATGACCAAATTGCGTTTCGTTTGTGATGTCTTTCAACATGTGATGCCATCAGATAAGCGCAAACCTCCCGCCGTCAACATTTCTAACACATCTAATGATAATCTCATTGCTTCAATTGATAAAAGTTACATTAGTATTACATATACGTATAAAGAAAAAAAACAATGCGGAAATCAAATGAGTTGGCAGTTCGTCGGCTGATGCACCAGTTACACAACCCGGTCTAACATTCCATTTTAACCGGCCGCGCTCCTACCCCGCCGGCTCGATCGTACACCAGATTGGCCACCTCAAACGCAAGCTGTACGGCGTTGGGCCGCGTGTCTGCTTCGGCGTACACCCGCACGATATCCTCCGTACCCGACGGGCGCACGAACGAGCGTCCGTTCGGGAACTTGGCGACAATTTCGTTGATGGCGTCCTGCAAACCTTCTGGCGTGACCACCACCCGGTCAGCGTCGGTCACGGTGATCACGTTCCGATCGGCGAGATACACCTTCTCTAGCAGATTCGGGAGATCGGTGTAGCTTGCCTGCCAATCGCGCAGGTTCCATCCCTTCGCGTGCAGTACCGTCTCAACGAGCAGCATGTCGGAGATGGCATCGCCAACGGTTTCGTTCGTGAGATCGATGAAGTTCAGCAGGCGTGTAGCCGTTTGGCGCTGCTCCTCGGTGCGGCTGTCGTCGTTACTGGCCGCCCGGATCGCCTGCTTCGCCTTCTCGCTGTAGATGATCGTCCCGTGCCCGTTCGCCTCAAAGTAAACGCCGATGTCGTAGTCGAGCGCCCGGTGATGCAAATGCTTTACGCCCGTGCGCGTGCAGCTGACCGGAATTTTCATGCCGTTCACGATGTAATCGGTCGAGGCACCATTCGCGTACGCCGTCTGCACCAGCCCCATCTCGAGCTGCACGCCACACTGTTCGATCAGATCCTTCAAGTAGCCCGCCAGTAGTGTTGCTATCCGATCGCCGTCCAGCAGATGAAACACGCCGGTATCGGGGTCGGTGAAGTAGTACACGACACGATCAGCATCGCCGTCGACGGAACAGCATCGGCCGCCTACAAGTGCTTCTACGGGCAATCCTTCCGGTACGCGATGGTTCGTCTTTACAAAATCGGCACCACACTTGAAGTTGATCTTCCCATTGCTATTAAACACCCGCACATTGAGTGCGCCGTTTAGCTTTTTAACGAAACCGAGCATTTTCAGCGAACCGACACCGTTCGCACCGTCGTAAAACAGCTGGTTAAGATAGTTGCCCCGCTCGTTCGATTCACCGCGGAGCGTTTTGAACGCCGCAATTAGCTTACCCATGTAGCCTTCCTCCGTCGGCACACCGTACGCACCCTGCGTGTTGGTGCACGTGACGAAGTAGTGCAACATCGGTGTCGTCACAATGCCAAACTCTGTGACCGTTCCCTTCAGTGCGAGAATACCGTTCACGACGGCACGCGATAGCTGCGGGCTGTGGTAGCGTGTATCCATCCCGACAAATACGCGCGCCGGCTCGTTATTGTCGATTGCTTCGTCCGCACAAATTTTCGCCACCTGCGCTTCGAGGTCGGCATCGGGCACGTTAACCAGATCGGTCGCCAGCTGCTCCCAGCGTTGCTCCAACATTTCACCGTGCGGATCGATCAGCTTCACCCCATTATCGTGCTCCGGATTGTGGGACGCCGTTATCATGACACCGATCGCTTGGCTGGCCTGTGCCCGGGAGCGTAGTGCCGCCAGCACACCCATACGATACATGACGTAGTCCAGGTTATCGGCACTGCACGCGAAACACGAGAAAATAAGTGCATTAAAAGATAAGCATTTTATGAGCAAACCAACGAGGTAGGCGCTGAGCCTCAGCTCTAGTTTGAAGATAGCGAATGTGCTTCGGTTAGTCGGTCTCCTTTCTCTTTTTCCATTCAGCTGGTCTACCGCACCCTCTTCCTCAGTCTCCGCTTGCACACGTATTGTACTTACTGCGATCGGAATCCCGCCGTTCCATACTGGATATCCTTCTGAGACTCTTTCTTCTGGTGGTACTCCTTGGCAAATGCAAACACCGATCGCAGGTTAACCGACATCCTCACACCGATTTGTATGATTTTACTTCAGCACAATGAAATGAAACACAGTACCAGCACGGAAATGGGGAAAATTTAATTGCAAAATTACACCTCTAGTTCGTTACGAGCGGTGCGGTGCGGGCGGATGCGAACGAAAAACAAGAAAAAAATTCAAATGCGTCCAACGTCAGCAGCAACACGATTACAACAAAAAAATAATCTTGTTGACATCAAGGTCCCTTTTGGCAAGAACTGTGGAACTTTGGGACAGGAGCTGATTAACATTGGATTTTTCTTTTTTAATCAGCATTTTTCAATGGCTGCATATATAAATTTTTCCTCATTCTGATTGATTTCATGTAATCCATAAAATACTCTGTGACGATGGAATTATATTCGAAACTAGTTGAGAAGTATAAAATAACAGAGATTGAGCTTGAATGTATCACAAGACGTACAGGACACTCTATTAGAACAAGCGAACTCGACATAATAAACAAGCGGGAATTAGTTTTGCAATCTGGGTCAGACTGTCAAAAGGAAAAGCGGACTCAAAGAAACATAAAAAGCGTCCGGAGTGTTTGTAAAGTTTGGATCCCGTTAAAGTGTATCATTAACATAAATATATCTCTAATAACAACTCCACTTGACAACAAACAATGTCGTTGGTGTGCAGCAGTATGTATTGAATGAAAAAGAGTACAATTTCCTTGTCCTTTCTCTACTCTTTTCCCGGTCAACGCAAGAGTGAGGTTATGTGTAGGTCCGTAATAAACATTCTTTTCTCTGTAATTTCAGTATCGAACGAAGTACCGGAACATCCGTGTATATCGCCAAAATCGGGCGCAATCTTTGAGCGCCGGTTGATCGAGAAGTACATCGTCGAAAATGAGTGCGATCCGATCAATGGACAGCCGCTAACGGCGGATGAGTTGATCGATGTGAAAAGTGAGTGTAAAGTTTATGAAGCTTGTTTCATTGACCACTCTCATCAAACCATCAATATTCGCTTCTTTTCTAGCACCACCGATTGTGCGACCGAAACCCCCGAGCGCCACTAGCATCCCGGCCACTCTCAAAACGATGCAGGACGAATGGGACGCACTGATGTTACACTCGTTCACTCAGCGTCAGCAGCTGCAAACCGCTCGCCAAGAACTGTCGCATGCACTTTATCAGCATGACGCTGCGTGTCGTGTAATCGCGCGTCTCAACAAGGAAGTTGCTGCGGCACGTGAAGCATTGGCCACGTTGAAACCACAAACGGGTATTTCCGCGATTCAAGCAGCACCGCAGCCGGCGATTGCGTCGGAAGCGGGTGGAGTGGCTACGCAGCCAGTCGAGCAGGCGGGCATGAGCGCGGAAGTGATTCAGAAGCTGCAGGATAAGGCAACAGTGCTGACGCAGGAGCGTAAGAAAAAGGGTCGAACTGTTCCGGAGGAATTGGTTAGCCAGGAGAAGTTACGCGGTTTCCTAACTCTCGCCTCCCATCCGGGTCTGCATTCGGCCAGCGTGCCCGGCATTTTGGCACTCGATATCAACCATTCAGATCAGAGCAAAATCCTAACCGGTGGTAATGACAAAAATGCAACTGTGTTCAACAAAGATACGGAACAAATTGTAGCCGTGCTGAAAGGCCACACGAAGAAGGTGACGAAGGTGATCTTCCATCCGGAGGAGGACACGGTCATCACGGCGTCACCGGACGCCTGCATACGCGTGTGGCACGTACCGACCTCACAGACGCAGCTACTGCTACGATGCCACGAAGGTCCAGTCACTGGACTTTCGTTGCATCCGACTGGCGATTACGTGCTATCTACCTCTTCCGACAAGCACTGGGCCTTCTCGGACATACGGTCGGGACGGTTGCTCACGAAAGTGGCGGATACGGCCGAGTACGGGCTCACGTCCGCTCAGTTCCATCCTGACGGGTTGATTTTCGGCACCGGCACGGAAGATTCGCAAGTTAAGATCTGGGACTTGAAGGAGCAAAGCAATGTGGCTAACTTCGCCGGCCACACCGGACCGATCACGGCGATTTCTTTCTCCGAGAACGGTTATTATCTGGCTACCGCTGCTGACGATGCATGCGTAAAGCTGTGGGATTTGCGGAAGCTGAAGAACTTCAAAACAATCCAGCTTGATGATGGTTACGAGGTGAAGGATTTATGTTTCGATCAGAGTGGAACATACCTATCCATTGCCGGCACGGATATACGGTAGGTTCGGGTTGGAAGGCGTTCGTGTGTGCGATTTTAACTTTGCGATCATATTGTTATTTACTTTCAGTGTCTACCTTTGCAAACAATGGCAAGAATTGAAGGTATTCAACGATCACACAGCACTGGCCACGGGTGTTCGATTCGGCAAACATGCACACTACATCGCTTCTACCAGCATGGACCGTACGTTGAAGTTGTATGGTATAGAATGAACAAAAGGATTGACAGTCCTTCTGAATTTTGATTCTTTCTACACCATAATCTACAATAATGTTAGCGCATATTTCGCTGTAATCTATTAGTTCATACGGAACTTTCACTTCTCCATCAATAAATAAGCTCTGACGATTGTGAATTGTACTACCGTTGTGCCTTGCGATGTAAAATTATTGAGATTCTTTTCGTTTGTAAGTTTTTTTTCTGGAAAATTTAGCATACATCCCCAACAAAAGACGAATCTCGTGCTGTTTTTGGTGCTTCCGTTGCGAATTTATTGGAACATCTTTTTTCTAATCAAAACTATAGGCTCACAAGCGAAACTTTGTTCTGCAATAGAAATGTGCACAGTGGGACCCCCACGATCCGTCAGTTAAAAAGAGCGAGCAAAGTGTACCATGGTTACTGTCAAAAAAGTGACAGTTCTGAATTTACGAAAAGCTGATGCAACATTGGTGAAGTGAGCGAGGCTCTCGTTCCGCAGTCTCGAAAATAAATTAAACGTGCTCTTAAGGAATTTTAAAAAATAGTTGATACCGTTCGAAATCGTCCGGCCAAATCATGACGGAAGAGGATGCGGTAAGTAAAAATCCTATCGGCTCCCAAACTGCTTGGGAAAGCTGTACCATGCATGCCTGGCAAAGGAAATGAAAAGAGCCACATCGCTCATAGCAGCCCCTAGGAGCGCTACTGTCGGCACGGCAATGGTTTTTAGGTTATGGACACACATATACACCGCTTTTGTCTACCCGTTTATGGTGTATTTTCTCGTTGATGCACGATATTAATAGAATTATTTATTTATCTCACTTTCACAAAACTTTCTCTCGCTACTTGCCGCCCCCTCCTTTTTGGGTACAGATCTTTGATCCTTCGTTGATGAAGAAGAAGAAAAAGAAGAAGACACCTTTCGATTTGGATGCGATGGGTGGAGGATCGGAGGAAGCGACGGAGGCAGGCGGTGACGTGACGTCGGCCGCAGCGGGCAACGACGCGAAACCGTTGGCCGATGGAGAGGACGATCTGGATTTGGAAAATTTCAACAAGAAGAAAAAGAAGAAGAAGAAGCCGTTCAATCTGGACGAACTGGAAGGTGCTCTACCAGCAGCGGGCGGCGAAGGCGATGCGGAAGCGAAGGATGGCAAGGAGGAAGGCGACGGAGCCGGCGTTGCGGATGATGGGCTGGATGAGGACTTCAAACTGGACTTTAGCGTGAAGAAGAAGAAAAAGAAGAAGAAGGATTTGACGGAGCTAATGGAGCAGGAACAGGTCGACGGACAGGAGGCTCAGGACGAGCGGGATACTGGTAAGTTTGTTGTGTTCGTATCGTGTGAAATGAATCCTTGAAATTAACACTAGCGAAACGTAAATCTGACGATATTTTGCCATTGCGTTGACTTTACATGCCTTACCGAGAACGATGGGATCGTCACCGAAACTGGTATAACGAGTTTTTTTTGTCTTGCCTTCGTATCGAATTTTATTTTTTACCATTCGTTTATTGAACTTTCTATAATCCAAGTGAACATAGCAACTAATCTCACATTGTCCAATTTAATGCATGCGTATAGCGGACGAAAATGCCACGTCGTGGGCCGGTTCGGACCGTGACTACACGTACGACGAGCTGCTGAACCGTGTGTTTGAGATCATCCTTGATAAGAACCCGGAGATGGCTGGCGGACGGAAGCCGAAGTTTGTGATGCGCCCGCCACAGGTGCTACGCGTCGGTACGAAGAAAACGTCGTTCGCCAACTTCACCGAGATCTGCAAAACGCTCCATCGGCTACAGAAACATCTGCTCGACTTTCTGCTGGCGGAGTTGGGTACGAGCGGGTCGGTCGACGGTAACAATCAGCTCATCATCAAAGGTCGCTTCCAGCCGAAACAGATTGAGAACGTGTTGCGGCGATACATCAAGGAGTACGTCACCTGCCACACCTGCCGCTCGCCGGACACGATCCTCCAGAAAGACACCCGCCTGTTCTTCCTGCAGTGTGAATCGTGCGGGTCCCGGTGTTCCGTCGCTAGTATTAAGTCCGGTTTCCAGGCCGTCACCAGCAAACGTGCCGCGATGCGTGCGAAAACGGCTTAGTGCAGTTTCCGGAAGTGAATTTAGTGTATGGTTCGTGTCCGGGTTTGTGCGTCGGTTTTTTTTTTTGAACGGCTGTTTTCCGGGGTCTGTTCACCTATTTTTATCATACATCTTTTACCACCTTCATGTGTGTTTTGGTGTGCGTGCGCAGTGCTTCCGCGCGATTACTTCAAATTCTTAACTCTACGTGATTTGGCATCTAATCTTCAGTCGTTGTTCATGTGTGTTTTACTTTCGTGTGAACACAGGACGAATGCGTTGCACAGAAGGAGGACAGAAGAACAGCAGAACGAAATGAATATTCCATATGAGATCCGGTTAAGCTTCTCTTGTGCTCTACAAGGAAAATAAATGCTAAACAACATTTAATATAGCAAGAAAACATTTAATGTATTTGTTTACTCCATATTTCACAGTTTTTGGCACGATTTAATTTAGCTTCTAACTTATCAATATAGTTTTTCATGGTTTCATTTGCATTGCTTGCATCATTGCAATGGTCAAGTAATGGTCCATACATGGAGAGTAGATGAGTTTTCCAGAACAATTCACACGTCGCACTTTGCTCCGCGTCTTGGTACATGGTGTGCGCAAAAACATTTACCTTACCATGCATGCTGACGAATGCGTGACCTATAACGAAGCATCGTGAATGCATTTTCGGACGCGCTATGAGTGTGCAGCAACGATCCTTGATGATATCTAACAACAACCGGAGTTGACTTCTCAGCTTCCCACACGCTGGTATCGATTCATCGTTCAAAGGCGACGGTTTTCTTCGCATTAGATCTTCCAACACTGCTTGCTTGTTGAGAATATCTGGTGGAAAATAACAATCTAAGTGTTGCACCTCAAATTGTGAGCACAATGCTAGCTTACCTAAAAATTTATTGTTCACTGGCCGGTGATACACTTGTACCTTGCCCGTACCATCATCGAGGTCATAAACATTGACGTCGTTCTTGAACATCTCTGTCGTTATTTTGCCGTACAGCATAATGTGTTGGAATTTGTTACGGAACAGTTCGCATACAAATGCGTCCTGCTGTATTTGAACGTACGGTAAGTATACGGCTGGTGCGCTAAGTACGTAGAGAACGGAACCGAAAACAGCTTTCGTACAGGCTTTGCGCGTTTCGATGTCTAGTCGCCGTTCAGGGAGCGTGCTGAGAAAGTTTTTAAATTCCTTCATGTAGTCATCTTCAGTGAGATCGATCACTTCCACCGATGATTGAAACTTGGTATTTTCGAAAAGCACTTTGTTGTCCGCCGGTTGTTGCGTTTCAATATCGACAGCGGTATCATTTTCCTGCGTCGGTTCTGATTTTATATTCGGCACCAGTGAAATAGGAATGTCCATTTGTATGCGGCTTTTTTTTGTTTGTTTTGATTTTCTAATTTTTGACATCGCGCGGTAAAATGGAAATGCCATCCCTATCGGTCAGTTGAGCAGTTTCTAGAGCTTAGCTCGAAAAATTACCAGTTGAGGCATCCATGATTAGCTTTCTTGATTTTATGTGTCTTTAACCTCGATTTTGTGACATTTTTCACAAATAACATGTATTTATAAAGACACGTATAAAGATTTATCGTATAAAGATTTAACGATGCAAACACGAATAATCCAATAATGTATGCTATTCGAGCAGGTACAAATTTTAGACCAAACCTCTGACTGTTCGATGGGCAGTAGCAAGCGCTGCCAACATAAGAAAGTTTGACAAGCTATGAGCATGCAAAAGTCACAAGTTTGCTGTTTTACGAACGTCGCCATCTTGAGCAGAGCAGGGAAAAGTATTTTATGGTGCCTTTTGGGCGAAGAGCATAGTTAAAAACGTAAAGAAATAGTCGAAAAGTGTGTGGCAAAGCCAATAAATAAGTGGTTAGGTAAGTTGAACGGAAAACGAGTCAGATTTTTCCACCATCGCGTTTCGTAATACAAGCGTCCCCTTGAAGTGCGTGTGTGTGCGCGAGTGTGTAGCAAATGTAGCTTTATATCTGGAAGGGGACTTCCTATTGCTGAAAAAAGCAGTCTTAAACCTTGATAGACAGCGTGTATTTATAAGGAACTTGTGAGCTAGATGTGCAATCAACGTGAAATAGAAAACGAATAAAGAATAATTCCTTATTCATCCAGATTGCGATAACACAAGGCGCTTTGCTGTGCGAATGCGGGAAGCGATTGAATCATCATCCCGGAAATGTCTTCGTTGGGGCGTGGAGGATTTGTTTTCCCTTTCCGTGGTCATCTTAGTCTGTTTCTGATGAATAATTTATTATGGTTTTTGAATCGTTATAATATTAATCGGGTTGAAGTAAGTATTACAAGCCTGTTGAGACTAAAGGTTAACGCGAGTGGAGGGCTAGAAGAAAGTAAGCTGTCATCTATCGCTGGGGGCAGTGACATACTTTCAAGGTCAATTTCTTAGGCAAACTAACTTTTCTCAATTGAAATTGAAAATAGTAATAATGTAAATGACCATCTTTAAAGTGTTATTGGCAGAAGCGAAATCTGCGAAATGGGGTTAGTATGGGTTAATATTGTAAATGATAATATTATCATGTTCAGTTCATCGCTACGATATTACCATCACTGTAGAGAGAATAATCGAGTTTCATCCTCAGCTGAGAAATTATGAATCCGAATTGATAGTTGATGATTTTTTTTACAATAATCCTTATAAGTTCTACTTACCTTCACTGAAAGATTTCGCGATGTTTTTTGTGTTATATGTTTGCTACACTAACTAATTTAAATTCTGTATAGTAGCATTAACAATCATATCACACGCTCATAATATACAATGAAAACAATCGCTTCATTCGAGGTAAGAATGAATTTCTGTGGAACGGATAGACCTGGTACGTCTAATGATTCAAATATTACGTACACAATTCAAATAACCGACAACTTCAAATCCTAACATCAGTTGTAATATATCGCAGATTTTAAGTATCTGCAATTCGAATTTTTTTTTTTTTTTAACCAAGGTAAATTATAGAGCATATGAATCAAATGAAAAAGTAAAGCTTTAAGATACTTATTTCGATTCCATTGGAAATACCTAGAACATATGTTTGTTTTAATAGCCTAGTACTTAGCATAACTAATTCTTAGCAGGAAATTCTGTATTTTTCCCTGATTATTGTAATCCATTTATTTCCTATCCCCGTCCCATGAAATAAATTCAGCTTTTCCAAAAAAAATGCATATTTGTAGCACCTATACCGGCCTAAATAGGAACATTGGTCTAAATACACACTGAAAAACAATCATAGTAGGCCGAAAATTGTTGAGTTTTTGGATTACTTTTGATGAATCTAATATTTTTGTGACATTATCTAGGAAACAGGGAATGAGTTCCTCGTTGGGTTAAATCGGGTTTGATTACAATTCCTTTTTTTGCAAAACTAATGTTTTGATCGTCGATCCGAAAACTCGTGCAAAAAGTCATCTTAAATACTGTACTGCGTATCGATCGAGATTAAAACAGTAATTTTTATTAACATAAGAATACCTTCTTCCTGTACAAGAGATAGTAGCTGGTTGATATCACGATTACTCTCAAATGCCATACATTTTAAGAACGATCCACGCCAGAGTGATGTACGCGTTCCAAGTTAAAAACACTTGGAAGCTGCCACAACGATGCTTTTGCTTCTCCGGTGCATGTGGTAGTGGCGCATATGGAACAATCTTATCGAATAAATACTCCTTCCGTCTCCTCACATATTGTGCGCACCGTTCGTCGGCTGCCGTTTAGTTGCTCTGCCGCTTCGATGAGAATCGCTTGAATCCGCGTAACTTCGGTGCAATGTAGCGAAGTGGTTTCTTGGTCGTGGGTGCCATCATGATCGGGGCCTTGATGGTCGTGGTCGTCACGATTGGCTCCGTCATCGGTTCCTGATAATCCATGGTGGTCGTCTCACCGTATCCGTTACCGTACCCGAAATCGAACATCGATCGGCCGGTCGTCGTTTCCGGCATCGGTTCTTCCGTCGTCCGGCGGCCAAGGTCTGTTTCGGTCTTAAGCGATTCAAAGTCTAGCTTACCGATGTTGAACGTTTCTTCCAGCTGACCGGCTAGTGATTTAATCATCGACACGTTACGGGTGGTCACGGCCTTGTGGAGCTCGGCAAAGAGCAGCTCGGAGGGACTGCTGTAGGTGTTACTGTCCGAGTGTTCCTCCTTCGGTTCCTCCCGGTATCCGTACGGGCTGGCGCGTAGATACTCCTGGACTGCCTTCGGAGCCTTCGACGCCTTGCGGAACTCGAACGTGCCCGTTTTGTGGTTGAACACGAACTCCGACTGCTCGAAGTCCTGCAGCGGGATCTCCTCGCTGGTGGTGGACGTGTACGGAAGTGCGGGAGCCTTCGTTGGTGGGTCTATTTTCGTGTGCAGTTTGCTCACGATCGGCTGACGATCCTTCGGATCAGTCGTTACGATGCTGGTGAACTCCTTCGCAACGCTTACGATACCGTTCTGTTTCTTCTTCTTCATGGCATTCGCGTCGGAAGGAAACGTGACGGGGCCAGTGTTTTCGCCCACCGTCTTGGCCTTTTGGTTGAGCGTTTTTACTGCCGACTTGGCCAGCTCGAGCAGGTCGATCGGATGCTTCGGGTCCTCCTGCGGCTGTTCGTTGATTTCGGCCGGCTTTACGAAGGTCCTGGGGGTTGTTGCCGACGTAGTCTCCTGTCGGTAGCGGTGATGGTGGTAGTTACGATTCTTCGGGCGCACGGTATTGCTAGCTTTTTTCACCTCCTGTTCGAGCTTCAACCGATGGGCAACGTGGTTCTCGTCCCTCGGTGGCCAGTACTCAACATGCGTGCGCTTTTTGTGCGGCAACGACGCACCGGATGAAACTTTTTCAATTGAGTCGTAAAAGTGCTCCGATCGATCGCTAAACATAGTGCTGGTCGGTTTCGGGACGGCGATGTTCTTGATCACTGTCACGGTCTTGTAATGGCCACTCTCCGGCGATCCCATATCCGTGGAGGAATAGCTGTAGGAAACGTCGCCCAGCATCACACCACGCTTAAACGAGGAGAAACTGTGCGGATGCTCAATCTCCAGACCGTGGCTTGTGCGCACATAGTAAATGATCGTGATCGCAACGAAGAGTAGAAGTAACTGAAAAGAAGGAAAACAAAACGTTTCATTAGATGTTAATGAACGCGTATGAAGTACCCATTGAGTGCTGCTGCTTCAAGTGAATTTCAACGCCTCCTGCAATTCTTGCAACTTGTTCTGCGAATAAACACGTAACACTTTTGTCCCCATCCCTGACTCTCCCGTTCGACACCACAGACGATACCGGTTCCTCGGAGCGGAACGTAACAGAAAGCAAAAAAGTGCAGGACCGTAAAACCACCACCCATCCCCTCCCATTCGGTCATGGAGATCGTCAATCCCAATGCGGCGATTCTGTCAAACTTCGAGGTAATGGCGGCACTGAAGGATATGAAAAATAGCAAGAAAAAGTACGGACTACGCAATCTCGCCACGATCACGTACGAAACGGTGCAGTATCTGGAGGACACCGCGTGCAAGGAGCAAACGTCGGCCGGCATCGTCGAGTTTCTGCTGGCGATGAAGCAGTTTAACCTCACCAAGAACGAGTGTCTGATGATGGTGAACGATCCACCAACGTCCCCGCTGCACATCCAGTTGATGATCGAGGACTCGGACGAACGGCTCACGGAGGAGCAAGTCAGCCGGATTCTAGAGTACGCGGCTAAACTTCGGACACCGACGGTGGTGGGTGCCACCCCAGCAACAACTACCGCGATGGAGACGGGACATATGGCAAACTAAGGGGGCTAAGATACCGCAGATTGGCAAAAACTCCAACGACTGCCATCTTGTAAATATGTTTGTTAAATAGGAGGAATCTAAAATTTCGAGTTGCTCGACGAAATAACACTTTGAAAGATGTGAAATGATTCCAACCCTAGCTATAACTCTCTTTAGCATACTTTAGCAATGTAAGCATACTCAATGAAGGAAATAATTATCTCAATGATTTCGCTAAAACACATTGTTTTCGTCTAAGCTTCCTCGTACGAAAATTCGACAAATTGGTTGGTGCGCGCAGTTTGATAACATTTTTCAGCAATATCACTTTATCCGAATGATTGCTGATGACCCCGAATGAATGACATCCAACACATATACACACACACGCAGCTTCCGCGCCGGGAGCTAACGATTATCTCCGTACTTGCGCGCTTAACTCACTTGCGATGACCGCATTTTCACTTTCTATCTGCACTCGCTGTCAGTAGTAATGTGGTGAGCGTAGTTTACACGATTAACCAGTTAGCAGTACGCCGCACACGCCTCGACTTCGTCCACGCACGAGGATCACTTTCCTGACTAAGACTGCAGCAATTTCTTTCCTACCGCTATCGCTTTATAGTCTTATGAATTTTCCAACCCCCGCGACGGCGGCGAAATCCCGAGGAGAAAGGGTTGATTTTCCATTCCCTCTCCCCCTCCCCTGACATTTTCGCGTTCATCTTCGCTCCCATTAGTCGCCCTTCTCTACCGTCGTGTCTCGGGTTCGATTAGAGGCATTTCCGAAGCCAGAAAATTCATATTCGTCACAAGATCGAAACATGGCGAGGAGCCCAAGTTGCTGCGACTCCTCGGTCCATGTTCCGTTGACGTTTTTCCACTTCGCAGGCACGTGGTAGACGTATGCGTTAAGACCAACGCAATGGCTCGTGAGGGTGATTCGGAAAGAAATCAGTAAGGTTCGCATTCGATTTAGCGCGCACGGGTCAGACCCTGTGACTAATGGTTGAAAGAATTTACCTTACAAACCCTAAAGGAAAATGGTCTTTGCAGCTATTCTCCTGTACAATAACATAGCCATTTGCGTTTTTATTTACAGTCTTCAGAGCCACCGTAGCTGCTTGAAATTACCAACATTCTTTCACTTCGAAGCAGCTAAAGAACACGGAAAGAAATTAACAAAACTAGTAACGTTTGTTTCTTGTGGTATTTTTAGACATACCTTTTAAATCCGGTTCTGGTGATGTAATTTTTAGTAAATTTTAGTACATTTTTCCAGAGAAAGAGAGCAGACTTCTCGGAGTTTTTTTTCTGGGTTTCGAATGGATAAACGACTCGATACATTTCTTTTCATTCTAATTATCTAGAATGACTTGTGGTATTGTGTTTCCAGTATTATTTTAGTATTACTTATAGCTTTTGTGCCTATAATTTGGCCAAATGAAAGTGGCTTGATCGCTGTGCTACGTCAACATAGTTGCGATGTTAAAGGCGGCAGTAACTTTTCGATCAAACCCGTCCGTTTGGCACTCGTTTTATTTTGCCGCATGTGGAACTTCCACTGATAACTAGCTAGCCCCTCGAACCACCCCTGGTTTGGTTCGTTCGAAAACAGGTTCTCTCGCTCCCTCCCCGCTGATCGCACGGAAGATCTCCTATGTGACCGAGGAAAAGTGCCGCTTCTGCTGGTTTCCACTAACGCGAAAACGTGCGCACTAATGCGGCAATTGGATGTTTGCGTTCAAATACAATGTTTTAGTGATAAAAATTACAAGCGTGGCTGGGTGGTGTATAAATTTTATTTGTTATTTGCACGAGTCGCAAATTTTACTGCTACATGCGTGCGTGCGGTCTTGTATCTCTTATGTCACAAACGAGCAATGCGATCGCTAGCTTCCGCCAGTACGTTGCTCGTTTGTGGGAAGAAATTATAATTTCTTAGTTTTGATTTCCAATGTCTTTTCTTTTTGTTTTTCTCTCTCTTCAAGGATCATACACCCACTGGCATTCCCGTTGGCGGCTTGTGGGAACTACCTGGTAACGGGTGGAGGCATTTCAACGTCAACTCACCCATCGCTCGGCGGAGCAAAGCACCCGCCCCATCCCAAAAAGGACAGAGGCTTTACCGTTTCGCAAGTGAATATATCCTAGAAAAAACTGTAGAAAAAGAGAGGAAGGAGAATTAGGAAACAAAAACCATAGCACAGCGATCAATCAAACATTATCCCGTGTTGTGTGTGTCTGTGTTCTGTGCCGTTTCGTCCTATTTTGGCTTGATTTTGCGCTGTTGGATGTTGGATGTCTGAGGAAGAAGTCCCAGAGCCGTATTAAGCGCCAACAATCGAAAGAAAAGCGAAGCAAAGAAAACAGACAAACGGGAAGCGTCTGCTGCTGTGGTGGTTGGTGTAACCAGCAGCAGGAGCAGTAGCGTCTAGGCGGCTTGCTTCAGTGGTCTTGGCCGCACCGACCCAAGCACCGTGCACGGAAGCGGCGAAAACCATGAGTGTGATCATACGTCTGCAGAACTTGCCCCTGGCGGCGAACGCGTCCGATGTGCGCAACTTTTTCAAGGGTCTGGCGATTCCCGACGGTGGCGTCCACATCGTCGGCGGTGCCCTCGGAGATGCGTTTATAGCGTTCAGGTTTGTATATCGAATCCTTCTTTTACTCACTACTGTTGCAGCGTGTTCATTCGGTGTTCCTGGCGGTTGTAGTTATGGCTGTGTGTTCACATACTCGATGACGAGTGGATTGTAAGTAGCAAAACTCTATTCTTTGTACAGTAACGGCTTCCAGAACAAAGTTCAATTTATCGCTTGTTCCTACTCTGATCGCTAGTAGAGACAAAAGAATTCAGAAATGGATCCTTCTACCTATCTTGCTCGGGAGTCTTCTACATAACCCGACGTTACCATGTTGAAGCTTATACGAGGTTCATTTGTGGTCAGGTTGATTGATCGTGTGGAAAATAATTTCAATGAGAAAACATTGCGCAAGGGTATCTTTGGAAAGGTAGTGATAGTAAACAAGAGTTCTATTGTCCTGTCAGTTCTTGTAGTTGACATCCCAAACAGGCTGACATCTTGAAAAATTAAAAAAAAATCTAATATTTCTCAGCAACGTTTAGGCTGGTTTAAGAAAACAAAAATGTACTCTATATTTGTTGCGATACTCAACGAGAGATGGCGCTACTCGATCCAGGATGTGGATTTTGTCAGTACCTCTGGTTGCTATGTTCCTCTGGTTGCTATACCTCTGGTTGTTTTTCATGGTGGCAATATATTTGAGTATTTTTTTAAAGTAAGATAACCAAAAAGATTGAAAAACCTCTGAACATTGCAATTGTTTATTATGCACTATTATAGAGAACTGTTGTCCACCTACGAAGCGGGAAGTACGAGCGAAACATCGCCAAACATTACTTGCTACTAAGGTCCAAAAGAAAGCGTGGCTACCGCGGTGGTGGATTACGCATAGCGAGGATAAACATCCCAATCAATCCATGTCTCGGGTGTTTTTTTTTCTTCCGGGTTGCAATTCGAAATTCGACCTGCCTCGCCAGACACTGGTGCCTTGCGGCAGGATGGGAAGTAAATGTTTGTTATACAACGAATTTTAGCTAGCCACCTACGAAGGAGACGCGGGAGTTGCAAAAAGCGCGTTGTGCAACCGTTTCCAGCGGTAACTGCACACATCTGCTGCATGCACTATTGGTGGTTTAATTTCACAAAAATTAACCCACACGGGGAGAGATCCTTCGCATGCGAGAGACGCCGCCGTCTTGCATGTGTCATACCCGCCATGACGCGAGGTTCACTCGCGTGCGGGGTGACCAGTTTTGCTGTCACACAAAATCCTCCGACACCCGGTGTGGTGTGTCTGCCAGCTGCAGCTGGTGCTAGTGCTGAAACTAGTTATTAGCTTGAATCCCGGACCGGCGTTATATCACAACGCTTGGGAATATGATCGAACTCGGAACCCGGTGCAACTGCTCGCGAACCGTTTGCTAGTCGGAAGTGTAAATGTTGCAAAATTTGTTACTACCACCCGGTTTAAAGATCGGAATCGGATTTGGCGCGTGCAATCATCGATCGGCGGCGATGGCGGTGGCGCGGTGTGTTATGTTCGAGATTACGCCGATGTCGTTGTATCAGGGACAGTGATGTTGGCACGAGCAAATAAAACATACATATCTATCTTTCCTGTTTACCGTCGCGCTCCCACTGCCGGTGTGTTCGGAGGGGTTAAGATGTACTTGTTTTTTAGGTTTTCTTTTTTTTTTTGCTTCTAGCGTTAACCCAACATTGCTCCGTCGGCGATGCTCACCCAGCTCAGTGGGTACAGACATAAAGCCTACCCGGGGGTAGTTTCTAGTAAATGTTTTTCTAATGACGCGCGTTACATATGGGCCTCCCGTCGGGATGTATCTCGCGTGAGGAGGAGGAGGAGGAGCAGCAGGGGGATGAGTACGACGTCGATGCGTGTGTACTTTCTTTCACGATCAAGTTCGTTCGCTTTGCAATAGCAGCGCTCCGTTTCGGGTGGTGCATGCGGCAGCCGCAGTTTTGCAGGCCACTGCACTTGCGCGCAACCCGAGTGAGAAACTGGATTCATCTCGCGTAAATCTGGTCTTGACGATTAGGTCTCCGTGTAGGCAAGTTGTGCGCATAGTTTATCGTTTCATTTCGCGCGACGCTTTGCGGTCGGTTCCTTCTCGAATCGTCATCGAACGGACCGCCACATGCAAGCCATTGCGCCTTTTGCCGTCATGGTCATATAAGTTGAGCCCGACTGTCTGTCTGCCTGCCTGCCATATGACCATATGACCGGTATGACCGGTGGTCAGCGGAGGGTGGTATGTGAGGCGATCTCCGGGACATCTCGATCGCGCTCCTATCGACTTGGTGCAATGAATCACTCGCCAGGGCTTTTATTTGGTGAACGATGCTGTGGAACAGAAATGGTTAGGATTAGGGAGCGGTTAATTGGTTGTAAAGAGGCGCACATTTGACACCGAGGATGGATGTGCACCGCACACGGTGGACACTGATTGTGCCGCTGAATTTGGTTATTTGTAACGACACTTGCCCTGCTGCTGAGGGCAAAGCATCGGAAAGCCGGAGCGAGTGTGAGACAGCGGACAGGTTTTTTTGCTTCAAGCGTGAGTACTTTTGCACATTATTTCCTGGGGAATGCAATTTTTGAACTCATGTGTTTGTCAGCGTAGGCCACAATGTCGTTTCGGTAAGTTCCACAATGAGGATTTCTATTGCTATTTAAGTCGTTTTTGTGTGTGAAATGAGATAGACCTGACGACAGCAGCAACATTTTATTTTTTTTAAATTAATTCTTTCGACAATAAAAACTATGATAAAATTATATTGTAGAGTAAATGTAAGCATTTCTTAAATTTAATTACAATTCGTAGGATCAAAAATAAAATGGATACGTATGGATAGAAGCGTGAAGTGCGATAGATTCTACGAACACAAAGGTCTTCTTTCGTGTTTAATTCGAAGAAAAAAAAAACAATAAATTCAACTACATGCTGCGATAATTTAAATGAAAAAATCAATCGACAGACCCACTAAACACATTTTAATAGAACACTTTTCTCATCACCTTTTCCAAACGATTACCGTAAGTAAGTAAAGATGACGTTCTTTCGTACGGAGAGCATTTTTAACGGGAGGAATTAATTTTTTTTTAAATGCTGATGGTAAGTATATGCGAGTTGCCGTAACGCTTGCTGTGATGAAAATGTTTAGTACGATCGAAACGAGTTCTGTTGAGCTTTTGAAAAATAACGAACGAAATTAGAGCGCATAGTCTTGTGCTCCGAAAAATATTTTTTAAATAGAAACACTTAATTGCACATTACTTCTCCTGATGGGTTAGTATTAAAGGAAGAAAAGAGTTAGTGTGGAAAGTATTTTGATCAAAAATTTGTTAAAAACAGATAAAATAAATTTCTTCTGTGATGTTTACTATTGGTACTATAGGTGATAGGGAATTTTATTTAAAAAATCACTTAATTTCTACAAAGACGATAATCCATCCCTTACCGCCAGCAATGCATGAAAGAACACTCTGCCATTCCACCTAGCTAGGGTGCTCCTCCGGGTTATGTTTTCGTTCCATTTTATAATTTCTTTTGTTTTCGGCTACTATTTTCTTTTAGCACCGACGAGGACGCCCGCCAAGCGATGTCACTGAATGGAGGGTGCATAAAAAATGAACCGATATCGCTGCTGCTGTCGTCGCGTGCCGAAATGCAGAAGGTGATCGATCAGGCCCGGAAAGCTGCACTGACCTACATGCAGCTGAAGCAATCGGCACCTCCTTTACCGCAGTTGAACCGAGTCGATGGTGTTGGATCGACTGTCTTGCCTAAACAACAGCAGCAACAGCTGCAGCAGCAGCCACAACCACCGGTGATAAGTTTAGCCGGGTTTCTGGCCAAAGCGCAAAGCACAGCGGTATTGACGACGAACATTACAACCGCCACGGTACCGGCTGCTGCCGTGAAAGTGCCCACACTAAGCCCACTGCTGACGCAGGGTTCATCATACAACGAAATTCCCGGCCTCTCGTTTCTTTCGTCCGATGCCGGTGGTGCTGCGGCTACTGCTGCCGGTGTGATAACGACTGGTGCTACTGGCACCACTTCGTTGATAGCTGGTGCTGGTCCGGCAGTAAACAATGGCGCACTGTCCGAGTGGTTGACGGTGTTGAACGGAGCACAAAACTTGAACGGGGTCGCGCCCATCAAACCACAGAACGTGGCGGCTCCACCACCCATCGGTTTGGACAATCAAACGCCGTGGAAGTTTCTGAAGAAGGATCGCCGAAGTCGCTCCCGGTCCCGGGAACGTTCGTACCGGAGAAGTAGCCGCTCGTCGTCACGCGAACGTGACAACGATGATCGACGCCGCAGCCGTTCGTCGTCGCGTGATCGTGGCTTCAAGAGGGACGGTCGGAGTCGATCGTCTTCGAGGGATCGTAATGGGCGCCGATGGTCGCGCAGCTCGAGCCGGGAGTACAATCGGCGCTACGGGAACAGCCGTAGCCGCAGCTCTAGCCGCGATCGGTTCGGACGTACGCGGGAACGGAGTCGCTCTCGGTCGCGCGATCGACGGAGCCGCGATAGCAGCTACGATCGAAACGTACCGGGAGGACGTACGCGTGTGTCTCGTTTCTCCAACCGAAACGATCACGATTTCAACGGCCAGCAGCAGCAGCAGCAGCACCAGCTGCAGCAGCAACTTGGTACGATGAACCGGTTTGGCGTGGGAGCAGGCATTGGCCCGCTGAATCATGCTGTCAACAGTGAACCAATCTTTGGCCTACACACGACGCCACTGGATCAGCAGCAACGATCGCGCTCGGGGAGCCATTTTTCGACGCGATCTGGTAAAATATCGCCTCCGATGGTCGGTGGAAATGGGTCTGCGTTTGGAGGCCCCTTCCGTAACACATCCCCCCTGCCGGACAGTGTGTACGGTGGCACGAAGACGACGAGTGACTACGCGGTCAAAGTGTCGAATCTCGAACCGTCCACCGGGTACGGTGAGATACGGCGGTTCTTCAAGCAGTACCTGATCTCGACGCAGGGCATCAAGATGATAAACGATCAGTACGGGCGCCGGTCCGGCGTTGCTTACATACAGTTTTTGCGCAAGGAGGGCAAGCAGGGTGCGCTGAAGAGCGATGGGACAATGCTGCGCCGCAATCGGATCGTGGTGGAGTCGATTACGGATCAGGCGTTTGAGTCGGCGATTGATTCGTACCGACCCGGTTCCACCACTACCGATCGGATGATGCAGAGTCAGGGTATGTGGGACGATCAGTACCAGCAGCAGCAGCAGCAGCAGCAGCATCAACAGCAACAGCAATATCAGCAACCACGCGTGAACCCTTGGAACACGAACCCCCCGACAAACGCTGATGTGATTGAGATTCCGGACGATCACGACGATTCTAATAGGGATGGAGGAGGAGGTAGCGGTCGCATGCTGCACCAGCATCCACCGACGAGCGCACTGATGGTGTGGAACCTGCCGACGTACACCACCGAGCAGGACATCATGAAGATGTTCTCCGACTTTACCGTCGTGGAGGTGCTGATCGTGAAGAACCACCAGTCGCCGAAGCAGCTGGACGGGTACGTGCGGTTCCACCGGCAGGAGGACGCGAAGGAAGCGTGGTCCCAGCTGCATCGCCACTACATCGGCAACAAGAAGGTGACGGTGCGCATGTGCCAGGAGATTGACTACGAGGTGGCAAAGAATGAGTACGAGAATCCGCGCGATGCCGCGGCAGCATCGGCGGCGGTCGCGTTGGCAGTGGTGGGACAATCGTCACCCGCGCAGAGGGACGAACTGACGGAGCGGCAGCACAATCTAGCGGAGAATGGGCAGCGTAATGCAGGTGGGCAGGAGAAATCTTCGAATAGTGGTGGTCATAATAACGCGGCTCCTGCGGCTGTCCGCAGCAGTCGGTGGGATTCGGTCGAGCGGAACTGGGATGATCCGGAGGAGAACGAACCACAGCAGCAGGTACGGGCGCCACCGCAGTCGACAGTGGGATCGCCGTTAGATTCCGATGCGGCGGTTGGTGGTGGGGACACGAACGGTTCGTGGACCAGCAGTCGTGATCCGCGCATGAATCGCGCCGAAAGTGAGACCAACTCGCAGACGAACGATTCCAGCTCGAACCACTGGAACGGTGGCAACGACTCGAACAATAGCAACTCGAACAACAACATCGGCAACGATATGAATAACCACACCCAGAACGGAAACTCGCGAGATCCTCGCAAACCCGGCGGTCGTTTCGGTGGCAGCCGGTTTGGGCCGAACCCGGTGAACGATAACAGTGAAATGTTTACGCGCACCAACTGGCTGCTGTTGCGGAACGTCGACTTCAATGTGTATGAGGAGGATGTGTTCGGGTTCTTCGGTCAGGATGGGTTTCACGCGCGGAACGTGCTGCTGGTGCGAAACGAGCGCGGTGGCCGGACGGGCGAGTGTTTGGTGGAGTTCGGTTCACCGAGCGAGGCAGCGCACGCCGAATCGAAATCGTCCCAAAATCTCGGCCGACGGAAGGTGTTTGCGAGCCATCTCGATCGGGGTCAGGTGGCGGATCTGATGACACGGTTCAATGCGATCGCGCAGGGTCTGCAACCGTCGTACTGGCTGCCGGATCATCTGCGAAACGATGGTAACGGAGGAGGAAACGGCAATGGAAATGGTGGCCGCGGTGGCGGTAATAATGGTGGTTCCGACGGCGGTGACCTCCGCGACGATCCGGAAGCAAACCAGGGCACCGGATGTGGACCGTACCGGACGTCGACCGTTGGTCTGCTGAATCTGGCGTACAAGACCACGATCGAGGACGTGCAGAACTTCTTCCAGGAGTTTAACCTCCCACCGGAGAACATTCGGCGCCGCTTCCTCGACAACGGACAGTCGACCGGGGAGGCGATGGTGCGGTTCCGTTGCCACCAGGACGCGGAGAAGGCACTGAACGAGTACCAGAACAGACGGTTGTTTGGGCGTAATGTACGGATTCGGTTAATCAACGATGACTGAGAGGATGTGACGAGATTAGGACTAGGAAAGCCGGATAGTTAGTTTACTCGTAATCGTAATGCGTAATCGTAACTGACTTGTGTGCAAATAGTCGTGCCAGTTTTTAAGGCACGGCACTGCATTCGAACAAAACATGTTGGGAGCAGAGGTGGTGTTCGTGGAATCATCAACTGCCTGTGGGTTGATCACAATTTAACATTATACTATCCCAAACCTACATCAAGGAATCAAGGTACGATTAAAGATAGTAAGTTACGATACTTTTTATCCGTGTGTATATAAATAAGCTGCTATATTTAATGCACCATAGCGTAGCGCGCGTACCCGTCATCGATGAAAGTGTACTTGTAAATAGTTAATACCAAACAATAAAAATATGTTTTATTTTGTAGCTAGTAATACTTTTCAATAAATATAAAGTTGAGAACTTTAACGAAATAAAAACATGGTGTCTTATTACCATTTGATATAATATGATGATGTTCTATAAAGAAATCCCAACAGTGTTAGAATTTTTAAACCATGATGTTTGCTAATATAACCCAAGGTGTATAGAGCAGTCGTGGCCGAGTGGTTAAGGCGTCTGACTCGAAATCAGATTCCCTCTGGGAGCGTAGGTTCGAATCCTACCGGCTGCGAAAGTCATTTTTTTAATGTGCCAGATTATTTTCGTTTCTCTTTTCTCATCGGCGGAAAAATGTTTATCTCTTCCTTACAAAAAACAAAAAAAAAAAACAGATAAACTTTTGCTATGTGTCGTAAAGTAAGGGAAATCGCACGGAAGGGACCCCATTTAATAAACCACATGAACAGGGTGTGTAGTTATAGTAACATGTGCAGTATTTATGCTGTGAAAAGGGTTTCCATCGTGAATCTAGCTATAGGGGCTTCAAGTATTTGTGATAAAAATGACAACCATCTTCGGGCAACTATTTATTGTTTTAATTTCCGGCACACGCTCGATAATCGGGAAACTCTGCGAGTAGCATTCGGGAATCCCAGGAAACGAGTTCGAATCGATCGATAAACTGATATTGGCTAAACGCAGCAAAACACCGAAACGTTGACTCGGAAGTTTTTATTCGTTTGGGAAACTGTGGCTATACTTCCAAACGTTTGCGGAACGTGTGGTGGTGGAGAAAACTGTTTGCCAAAGTAATGAAACAAATTTGTGTTTGTGTTTTTGCTCCAGTTGGAAAGTAAAAATAGCCAATTACGGCTGACAGGTGGTACGAAATTATTTACGAGTTTGACCCTTAATTGGTGCGATGGTGGGAAGAGGATAGTGAAATGATTGATTTGCGTTACGAGCTAATTTGTTTCGCCTTACCGTACAGGTCGAGTCAAATACAAACAAAAACACACTTCACGGCATACTGTTACTGCCTTGGGGAAAAGTACTTGCGAGTGAATAAGGCACCCATGATGAAATTCAGGTTGAGAAACCCTGGTGAGCGAACCTCTACAATATTTGCTAAGTATGATGCCAATTTTATCTTGCAGCGTGTACACTTTACAACTGTGATGAAATTAGTTCTTAAAAGGTAAACATATTTTTTTCGGTCATATATTTCTTTCCAAACGTAGTTAAATGCTTTTAATATATCACCAGTATTTGCACGGTAAGTAAACAAATAAAATAAGCGTATTGACAAACAGAGCCATTTTTAAGAGCAATACACACTCGAGAGCCGATTGTTATGCAAATAAAATCGCATTAAAATAAATTCGTTTATTGAATGTGTGGCCAACCAGCACCCAGCATCAATCCAGCTACTACTGGCTAGTATTTGAAAACGCCACAAACAATTGAACGTCGGAATGCGTGCGGCATTAGCGTCATCTCGTTGCAACCAAGCGCTATATATGATAGCTGCAGCTCGATAATTATGGTAATACGAGCGCGTATCAATTCCAGATGCCCTAATTAATTGATGCGCCCTAATGGATAGCCGGCTTTGTGTGGACGAGCCCACCGATGTGCGGTTTGGTTTGATAGGTTACACTTTGCTTTGATGTTTGAACTGCCGGCAGGGTGCAGAGGACAACATCGGTAGGAGATATCGATTGTGAGACATATTAAAGAGCGATTATGAAGAGAAATCGATCGTCACAATGATTCCATTCAATTCGACGGAACAGTAAGGTTTCGGAAGCGGATGACAATGGGCCGGTTTGGAAATAGTTAATTGCTTCGACGAAATAGTGGTATAGATTTTCAATAGCGCAAGATTTCGGATGCCATTTCGCAACACGTTTCCCTGGACGAGCTGTTCCAAAAATAAAAATAACATGCAACCATCACCGAAATCCTGCACGTTCAAGCGCACTTTACCGAATTCATTTCCTTGCCACGTATTGATTTCAGATCGTGATTTCCGTTCGGTTGGGTGTTTTTTTTTCTTCTCTTGAGAGCCGATTTTCGGTGCAAACAGGCGACATCGAATATTCGTCTTACATTCGCTTTCGATAGTGTTCGTTTAAATGGTGGAAACGTGCTGCCGGATATAGCACTGTAATTGAATGCTGTAGCCTGGTGGCAGGTGGTTCTATTTTTACTCCCGAAAGAACGTCATAAAAAATGTTGGAACGTAGTTGCGAGAGTTGTACCAATTTGTTGTGATCTACAGTGTATGTAACACAGTTAAAATATTTATATGTTATATGTTTTCTATTCTCATTGCAGTCTGCTTTAATTCAAAATGTTGTCACTTTCCGGAATTCGATTCAATTGGAATACCAATTGTGCATCGTTTTGAAATGTTTATGATATCATCTGTAGCTTATGCTCTCACCGTACAAAATCTGATCTTCCCGTTGGATAAAACAGCATTCCTTTTCTGAATAGGACAGAGAAAAAAAATCCGGAAAAGGAATGCACAAAATTGAGCACCCAGTATGTAACAGATGAAACAAGCGGTGTAAGGTATTTCGGCTCCGTGAACGTTACACGCCAACTAAATTATGTCCCATTCCACATTCAACGTAGAGTGGCGAAGGAATGCGTCGCACTTTTTGCTTTACACAATTACACAAAGTCACAAATACCATGCCTACTGCTGCTGTGTATGTGCCTTTGTGAAGGGACTAAAAAAGTATTTTTGAAAATATAAAACACCCAGATAATGCTTTCCATCAAATATGGTACAATTCCTGTTTGGATCTCTAAATGTAATGGAGACGCAAGGTAATTTCTTTTCTAGTTATTTTGAGACCAAACACTGTGCTTAAATTGAAGTGTTCCTATTAAAATTTAAATGTGCTTGCTCTAGATCAAATAATTAAAGTTTCTTACCAATTCGACCGTTTCAACGGTTATACATTAGGCGTTATGCAAAATGGTTTATACCTCGAAACAGCAAATATTGGTTCGGTGAAAATGAATGTGTGAGCCATCCCTACAATTAATTGCATTGGTGCGCTGTTAGGTCAAGCGTTATTTATCGGACGGTCGATAAGCGCCTCCAGAGCTGACTGCACTTTCGGGCCAGTGGTAGACGCCGCGAAAGGGAAGAATAAACTGTACATTATTCATGCGAGGCCGTGGTTGCAATAGTGTACGTACAAAAAAAAAAAAAACAAAAAAAAAACATAAGCATAAATCGAAAAATTGAACTGGTATGATAGCGAGAAGTATCGTTTCGTATGCTCTGTTGATTTTGGCTGATGCGATTTGGGGGAGGGTGATCCGAAAAATGCATAATAGGATAAATAAACTCACCCGTGCGCTACGATAGAGTTACACGACGATGGAACGAAATATTTGCTCGACCGATTCATGCAGTTTCATTTGTTACAGTAAGAGAACTAAAAATATATACTGGCATCTACGAAAAAAAAAAATGTTTCAGAAATGTTGGTAGAGTTTTGCTTTACTTGGTGCAAAAATGTGTGGCCATTATTTGTTTCGGTGAAATTCATCCCCTTATGCAGAACATTCATAAAAAGAAAACCTGTTTGCCGCAGCCGGTAGGATTCGAACCTACGCTCCCAGAGGGAATCTGATTTCGAGTCAGACGCCTTAACCACTCGGCCACGACTGCTCTATACACCTTGGGCGTAGCAAGCAAATAAAATAACGCTAGGGAGCATTCACAAAAAAAGGACGACGATGCGGTCAGTACGCTACGTCTGGTTTACGTAATTGGATGATAGCATTTAAATGTTATTTCGTGCATCCAAAAAGGGATACATTTTCTGTTTGAAACGGTCAGAATTGTTTCAGGAATTATATGCAACAATTGGAAGGAATCAGCAGTTCAAATTTGGTAGTATAAATGCTATAAATTGGAGTTTTTGCAGCATTCTCCTGTCTTTCACGGATCATGTTTATGTGGTGTACGAAGATGTATAAAATCGTTCCGAACCAACACTCCCTCGGAAGTACTACAGTACTCCAAGAAAATGACCGCAACCGCAACGACCAACGCGTGATGGGAAGGTTTCGCTGACGACGCGAACTAATCTCGTTCTACATATTGCAAACCCCATACTCAAACTTCGTGCAAGATTCTGAAACGGTGAAACAAGCGCATCAAGCGATTCCATCCACTGTGTTTGAAATGGTTGACGTTGAATACAAATAGCATATACTTCGTAGTCAAATATTTGCCAAAACCCCTAACCCGGAACCGGAAACAAGGTTCTCCAAGTTCTTGGAAGTCGTCAAACTTCCAAGTATACTGCTAAACCTAAACCGTGCGCTGGACTTGAAGCAGCTTCAACACATTCGCGTGATCCGGAATTGTGATAATGAAGTTACTTAAAAATGTTTAAAAATAAAAGGCAAATAAATTTTTATCATTTTTATTTGCCAGTTTTACCAACTCTGTGGTCTATCAAGAGATCTTCCCTATCAGATCATCATAATTTTCGTTGATTTCAATGCGTTTTGGAAAGCGTATACTCGAACAATGGTTTACATTTATTCTATTGTCAAGACGAGCAAGCATGGTGAGCATCTGAAATGAGGACTATTAACTTTTTCTTTAACAGGTTTTTTATTATTCCTTGCCCGAATTTTAAAGCCAATCATAACAAATTAACATTCCGAATAAAACAGTTGCAATCATCGAGTTAATGGCGTAACTTTTCCAAATGTCCACTTTAAAGAGCATTATAGTAAAGATCGTAAGCACAGATAATTCCATTCGATAACCGAAGCGATGGTACCGGAGCTGTCGAAGATAGCCAAGAACCACCGAGCAATAAATACTTCTTCCCCGGAAGCATCTCCGGATGGACTGCTAAATGAGCTTCATAACAGACGGCGTGTCGCTTGGGAGGTGGAAGGCAGCTTACCGGAGCAACACCGGATGCCCGTCGGACAGGACTAACGCTTAAATGGGGCTCATAAATCTAACCATTTATGGCAACGCTGGAACGTCATGTCCTCTGCCACACCCGCCAATCCGATCGATCGTTCGGATACCGATGTACCGGGCCAACGCAACGGTCGCAAGAAAGGGAAGCAAGTTTGTCTTCAAATTTGCATAACGCTGCCTCCAATGTTTTCTTTTACCCGGCGTGTGCTGATATCTGTGTCTTTAAGTATCTAAGCCGCACCTTCCAGTGCTATCTTCGAACCGCAGCGGCCGTCGGACGATCGAAAACGAAAAGATAAGCACGTACGGGGCGTTATCGGGCAGGAGGGCAGACATTCGAGCGCTGCTTAGCAACCAACCGGAGCGAAGAATGAGAAATGGATATTCTGATCCAGAATATCGCTGTAAAACGAGCAGCATGCAGATGGAGGTGCGGAATTGGCCGGATCTTTCGTCGGACCATTAGGTTTCCTGTTGCTGTTAATAGTAGGTGAGATTGAGGAACTAGGTTAGCTTTTGCGAGAGAGGGCTCAATGCTACAAGCTCTGAATAACATCCGGGGAGGTAGTTTTAAAAGCTTAGTATGAAGCATGCATGTGCTGCTAATGGAATATTATAAAGCGAAAAATAGACCCCGGTTGGTTGGTATGCGTACGGAAATAGACGAAGCCGCAGCCGTAAAAACAGTTTATTACTCAGGCAGCTGGAACCATTTACCTCACGAACTAAAGCTGTTGGTAATGAATGAATGCATTCCTAGGCATTTCATATTGAGTGAAAAGAATGCATGTCGCACAAAAAGGAGGGCAGAATGTGTTACTGGCAATTTCATATAGAGTGAATAGAGTGCATATTACATCGAATAGAGTACTGAACCGTACCGTACTAGAGGTAAAATCGGATGCATTACTCCGTTGGTTTACCAGATATCCTAGGGAGGTGTTCTAATTCAGGCAGTAGAATTTGAATGCAAAAGTTCAAAGAAACCAATCATGAGGCAAAGTTTTTTTTTAATCTTTATCCGTATTTCCTTTAGCACTCAGCTTCAGGAAATCCCAGTTATTTAGTCGGTTTTATGGTTCAAACAGGATCCACGTCCGTGCCTGTTCAAAAGAACTATAAGCGGGCAATCGAATCATATCAAAGTACGTTCCATGCTGCATCAAGTTTCTAAGGTGAGATAAATTAAAGATTGCCATGACTATGGTGCTTTCAATTAAAAAGGCGTTCTTTTTATCCACGTGGGCACAATGTAGACCCGCAAGGGATCGGAGCAACAGATTACACCGTACGTACGGCATTAGATATTCTGACTTGACCGCTACAAAGCTCAACCACAGATTGGCCACATTCCAAGGGGCACCCCGAGGCCCCGAACGACTTACCTGAGTCCGACTCCTGTACGTGGTCGATGGTCAGCTCGATCGCATCGTCGGTGAAGTAGACCTGGTTCGTTTCATTCACCGGCAGCCCGTCCTTCTTCCACCAGATGTGCGGCAGCGGATTTCCATCGGCTTCACATTCCAGTGTCAGCGTTGAGCCGATTTGCACGTTCTGATTTTCCGGACCCAGCACGATTCTCGGTGCAGCTCTGAAGGAAAGCGGTCGGAGAACACAAAAGTAAAGGAATGAAAAATTGAAACGACTGCAACAGATTGAGGGTGTATTGTTTAGGGAGGTAGGAAGATTCACCAAACGTGGTCTAAAAAGTACACACCAAACATGGCCCGGATATGGTCAGGAGATGAATTGTTCTGGAGAATGAGAAAGGTTTTTCCAACCAGTCGGAAGAAACACATGAGCCAATGGTGTGGATCGGTTTGTCGATGAAAAATGTCTACAGCTATATGTTGTTCAATTGCGGCATTTGTGGCCTGATGTGGTTGAAATAAGACAATTCCTCTTGCTCTATCGTTGGTTGCTTGGATCCATTGCTACGTTATGCTTTCTGTGCACGGTGTGCTTCAAACCTGTGCCAAGTCTACTTAGTTTTTTTTTATGTTTCATTAGAACATAGCCAAAATTATTAAAAAAAAAAACTATATTATAAATTGCATTCTTTCCAATGCAATACTAGAGCAAGGCGGGGATAGCAGATCCGTTTTCTGGAAACTAACATTATTAGGCCATTATAAGAAAGGCATCTCCACTATATTGTCAATTAAGCCTTGAGCTGGAACCGGAATTTCATAACATCCTTACATTCCAGCAAGTACCAATAGCAAACACGACTCACTTCAATGCCGAATGCCTCAAACCAGAAACGGACACGACACAATATCTCGGTCTGGTCAAGGCTTCCTTTTTTCCCCTGCTCCGTGCTTCATTGGACGATGGTCCTAGGCACGAACGGCAGACATGGCTGGCATGTCGAGTTATTATTTATTGGACTGGGTTTTTTTGTTGATACCATCTGGTGTGCTTTCATTTTTCTGTTCATATTTTTTTGTTTAAAATTTAATGTTGTCTGATGCGAACGGAGAACGGGAGCAACAGTGTAGTGTCTGAAGGCGGCTTTGTGTACTCCGTACACCCCCGTACACTCCCGAACGATCTTTCGGGATAGTTTAGGAGGAAAAGAGGTGACAAACACAGACGGTGTGGGTTGTGAAAATTTTGCTTTCAGTTCCATTTTTATTCCACCGAATTGTACCTCCAAAGCCGTCGGTAATCCAAGTCACATGGTGATGCGAGTCGACGGAACCTAGCGTCGTTGGAATGCCTTTTGGTATCGAAGTGTGGCTTCGATTTCGAATTTATGAGAAATAGAAATGAGGTTTATCTGGTGTGTGTATGGTCGGGAACCGAACCGTGCACACCATGCATAGTGGAACTGTCTGTGTTGCAAGACTTACGTTGAGCGCGGAATGCATTTCCGGACGATATCGGTTTCGGGTTCCGGGGCTGTTCGGAGTGTTAGTTTTAGAGCGCGTCTGGAAAGGTGGAGTGAAAAATATCGATTTCAGTGGCAAATGAAGATGGAAACCTGCTCGGAGCGAAATGTTGCAATAACGAAATGGGTTTAGTGGATTTCCACTTTCGATCTGGACGGTAGTTACCGATTCATTGGAAACCCCTTTTCATTCTCCAACAAAGCTAAAATTGTTTATTTAGGGGAATAAATCGTACTACATATTATTGGCAATACTTGAAGCAAAGGACATTTACGGAGTTTGGAACAATATCTTGCCACTTAAAAACGAGTTCTTTCGAGAATAGTATCTAACACGTCAAATTTTGGCATAAAAATGAAGGCATAAAGGTGAAAAATAGATGAATCAGACCCAGCAAATATGTCCTTATGGCGTTTTACTCTCTATATGAGCACGAGTTGGCTGTAAATTATGCATTCCACAAGTCATTCACCGACGAGGACGATGTTCCTTAAAGTATCAACTGACTATTTCATACAGGGATGGTTTCTCCATTACTTCATCCGATTCTCTCCTTTGTAACATTCGAATTCACGCCACTTGATAAAACCTTATCGGTTGACATCGGTTGTTGAAGCACGAAGCACGGGCGATGGGTTATGGCCCCTCGCGATGGAAGAGAAATGAAATTAAATGGTACGACAAGGTGAAAGATAATTTGATTGGATCCGTTTAACCTTCCCGACCATCTCGGGCATCCTGGAAGCTGGTGGCGGTTTACCGGAAAATGAAATCAATATTGTATGGCAATAGTTGCTATTTTGTTTCTTTTCCTGGCAGTTTTTTTTCCGTTGCGCGAAAGTCGATTGGATCGATCCTTCGATTTCGAATTATATGTATTTTTTACATCACTCTTTTATTGAATTAAACTAGTCGAGGCGAGCATGGCATGAGCCCTTCATTTCCATGTTGGGCAAAGTTTCGGGAGTCAAAACAATTGAGTTGAGTTTGGAACATGTGAAAGCTGAAACAGGCAACTTTCTCGCAGCGATTCTTCAATAATCTTGACGAGAGTTGAGTGCGAGGGACGAAGATGAGCTGTAGGAGTTGGTTTTCTTTTGAATCATATTCCAAAATGCATTGCTTTTGCTATAAGATGGTTCTTATACTTCAAATACGATAGAGTTTGGAGGAGTTGCTCTTGTCACCAGCAGCCGCTTGCATAAACATGTTGCGTCTAGACAAGTTTATAGCTCGAAGATGAATTATTCCATCTGGAGCTTCATGTCCATGTAGTCCTTCCTATGTCGCACAGCTGTTGGAGATTCTCGTAACATCGATCCATCTTATGATAATATCATCCCCGAAGGCAAAACTCTTACGCTTAGTCTATCACTCGATGATGAAAATTCGTATGCAAGCGGAAACCAATAAACCAAGCGAAGGCTATGTGAAAGTGGCTTCGATAAGAGATTCCCTCGGTGCCACATGACCCCGACATGCACAGATGGTGAGTTTTCAGCTATTTCCGAACGACATATAAATTACTGGCGGTGCGTTAAGGACATACCGTCGGTAGTTGGTATGAGTCTCGAAAGTCACCCGGTAAGTTTGTCGTACGGAAGAAGCGTCGAATTTGCGTCGAGATCGAGTGGGTGAAAGAGAGCTAGAACTTAATTTACGCTTGCATAAATAATTAACTTATCGTTTAGGGCTGAGAGTACTTTGGGAAATGCTGCACTCGATATGAAGGTTTAGAGGGAGAAGAACGTATGTGTGCTGGTGGTATGCATGGAATGCATATTTGTTAATCCTGCGGGAATCGATGCATTGAAGTTTGAAATTTACATGTGAATTTTGCTTGTAGCTTTCAAAAGGATGAAGTTTATGAGGAGGGTATGAAAATCTGTATGTTAGTAAGTTAAACATTTTGAATTAAAAAAATATTTAAGTTTTTTTGTTACGGATTGACGTGGTAGAATAACATTGTATTACGAACTAAAATGTAAAAATATGCAAAGTTTTCTTTTCCATTGGTATAGTGTGAGACTCAAACGGCCGTATTCCGAATAAAAAATAACCCAAATAGGTTGTTTTTCTCTTAATCTCCTACACGATCCTACACATAAGACCTTTAAAAGGAGGAAATGTTTTTCATTCACCAGCTGTAACAATACTCCCGAGGTGAAATCATCCCAACGGGGAAGGTCGATGCAAATGGGGTAAAAACGAAAATATGTACAATAACACACTCTGGCTTTTTCTTTTCTTTTCTGCTCACATGCGAGTCGTGGTTTTTGGAGAGCCTTTGATAGCAGCCAAAAAACGGGAAGAAAATTCCAACCGATCAAGAGGAAAGCAAAGTGACTGCAATAAAGGAAACTCGTGTAATGCAAATGGCGCACCGAAAACCGAGTCCAATGAGTGGTCGAACGTTACCACGATTATTTACGTTCCGGGTTTAAACAGCCGATGGGCAGCCGTCGACCATGCAGCAGCAAAAACAACACCCAGCTGTACCCCGTAAAGCGTCACTTATTTACTTAAAACCCCAAAACTCTTCATGCAGCATGGAAAAAAACATCCCCAAAGTGGTCGGCAACGGGTGCATGTTTACACTGGAACCGGTTTCGGTGCAGCCCCGGGGGGGGGGTCAACAAAGCCCGGAAAATATGAACACCGGAAAGGACATCGCCGATAAACATAACCACAGGGCCGTGTTTCGTGTGTCCATGTACAAGCAAAAACCCAACCCAACGCACGTACACTATTCGCATGTGTGAGTGTGTGAGTGTGTGAGTGGAGCGCTATAGAATAGGACGAGTGACGAGGAAAGTGTAAATGTAATTAAAATTATCCTCTTATTTATTGTGTCCCTTGTGGACTGACCGGACAAGCCGTCGTGTTTAGACAAGAGTGTGAGGCTTTTAAATGTTCTGACCTGATACGGAGTGACCGAGGGAGTAGCCAACGTGGCCGTGTCGTCGTTTGTCGCCCTCTTACACATTATCCTTGCTCGTCCTCGTGGCAGCCGACTCTTAGAGTACGCTGAAGCTGCTGATAACGATTCTGCTTTATAAAATATTACTCACAATTGGATGACCGGTCAAAGCCATTTCGAGATGTTTCGGAAACGAAATTTGTTTTGTAATTGGATTTAAAAGAAAGCTCAAGAGAAAAAGCACTTCCAAATTAATTGTGTTTGTAATAAGGCAAGGAAAAGTTTGTCATTAGGTAAAATAAAGCTTAAGTTTTATTTGAGCGATCGAGGATCTATTTATTGGTGTTGAATTGCAAAGATCCTTCCCTACAGATTCTTTCGTTGTGTGTAAAACGCGTCTGTATTCCTCGGATTTCAGTTTGCAACTGTTTATTAAACGGTCATTAGGTTACATGCGTTCATTACAATTCATTTCAAAATAATTCATTGTTCCAAATAATTCATCTTAACATCTTAACTATTCCTGCATTCATTTTGCATTTGTCAATTGCGAATGGAAAAAAATTGTAACTAGTTGAGTGAAATAAAGGAACATGAAATCAACCAATCAAACCTGGATAAATGAATTAAAGACCGAATACTTTCAAGAGTACCATGTTCAACTACATGGGCTGAAGTAAAAAAACGCATGTTTACTTACATTCTTCACGAACCATCATCATTACGCATGGCCATCATAAGCCCCAAAGAGCCGCACTAATCGCCTTAACATCACGATGAACATTGACGCCTGGAAATGTATTTTTCCCACAATCCAAACGAGCCTTTTTCATTCGATGCGAGACTTCTCACGTATATGAAACGGAATTGTAAGCAAAGCGAAAGGATGGTTGTGCTGTTTTTTTTAACAGAAAAAAGAGCAAAACCATGTCATCAAAGCATCGTTGCAAAATGAGCCCTATTTTTCAGCATGTCGTCAACATTTTCTCTCTCTCACTGGCAGGTGTCTCTGATCCCTCGATGGTGGTGAGATTGGAAAATGTTCACCGAGTGTAAACATAAGTATTGCTTAGGTGAGAGTCAACCGTACCTTCGTTCACGCGATCCCGAGACGAGTCAGTCATTTGTTTCAGTCCCGCGGGACGTGGAAAACTATGTGACAACGTTTTTCGCAGCAATTTTCCGCAGCAACCTCTGCACTGGCAGGGGGGGGGGGGAGGGGGATGTGATGAAAATTGTGTTTCGAGAAAATCTGAGATCTAGTTGAGATATTTTCTTCTCTCCTCGTGAAAAGATAAATGGATGTTTACGATTTCACCTGCCGCTTGGAGTTTCGCTTTCGCAATGCCCCACGAGTATATCTGATAGCGAGTGAAAGATTATACCGAACATTCGGGACGAAGGGACGAAGGAGATTTGAGCATCTCTCGGTACCGCTTTTGTGAAGTTTAATGGAATCATCAAGCCTTTCTTCTTCGGGTCCGTATCTCGTGAACGAATGCAAAGTAAATTGCGTTTCACACCGAAAGCCTTTCTTCGCCTTCGAAAAACGATACAAATAGGGCGAAGTGCGGATTAAGCTGAATGTTTGTAAACTGTAGCGAAACTATTGAAAAGTGCCTGCGAGCTCTCTTGGATTTTGTTACAAATAGCCGAGCGATTTCATTAGCCGCTCATGCTCGATTGAACCGCTGATGGGTCTCGCCGGTCGGTCAGACGAATTAAGTCCGCACCATTTAGCGGAAAATGTCATCAGCAGATTAATTCCGCTTTCATGTCTGAGTGAGATCACGGAAAACAAGTGCAGCGTGAATAATTCGGCACTACGTTCAAGCGGATTGGTGTTGTTATGATAGTTGCTAGCTTTTAGTTATAAAAAATATATTTCTCTCCTTTAATTACATTGAAATTATACTAAATATCTGTGCACTCAGGTTCCGTACTTATCCACACACCTGTAAGTTTCCGTCTCGATTAAAACACTTCTTGAAAAGTTACTAAAAGTCATTCCGGAGCATTTCAAATGAATTTTTCTCCGACGCCCCTTTACTGTTAAAAAAAACATCCACTCCGAAACATCAAACACCTGCCCTTGTCTCGAGAAGAAAGGTTACAAGAAAAAGAAAACAGCATCACAGTATTAAAGATCATAAACACACCTCTTGCCAAGGAGCACAACTCCAAGCGGCCACCGGTTCAGACGGTGCCGGATGAAAGGTTGCACCAAAAGAGGCGTTTAATTTGTTGCAGGTGTTATGAGATTTTTATGGAGTTCACCGGCTAAAAGGTTCGTGGAAGCCGTCACGGTTCGCTGGGTTGAAAGGTTGCGGGTTGTTCGTTGCGTGGCCGTGGGAGTAGAAAAGCAGCGACAGCAGGCTTGGCGTGTATGCCAAGGTTAATCTTGTAAATGTACACGTAAATCAATGCTGGCATCATGACGAAAGGGATCAAGAGTCAGAAAGTTGATCCATTCCCGGAATGTTTGCAACGTTTTTAGCACCTTTAATGGGAAAAGGTTAAATCCTTTTTTTCGTAGTCCCAGTAGCTGGAAATGGATCCGAGAAGATTCTGTTTTTTTTTTGCGTAAACACAAATCTTCAAACAGAACCCTTTCATCGTATCGGGTGAAATTAATTGTACCGACCGACAAATTGATTCTCCATCGTTTGTTCAATTAGCGGAAACGTTTTCGTGGCTGATAGGGTAATTAGTAGCGAAAATAGTTCGTTTGAAATCCAGCCGGATGCGTAATCTAATTTGAGCACGTTTTCGAGACGTGACCGGGAATGGGGAGGAAGTGGCTAGTTTCAGAACGCTCTAATCATTTATGTTTCAGCATGGTTTGGATGATCGAAACGATGATTATCGTCATCTACGCTAGAGTGTCCTACTTCGGCTAACCACTGAGTGTGTGTTGAAGCTTTTTGGAACTGAGTGTATGTGTGCTTGAAACGTGCCACCAAAGGATGAAAGAAAATTAATAATCGTTGGAAGTTTGCCAATGAGTTTGGTAGTAGGAAGTATTTATTAAAATTTTGGTTAAGCCTAGCTCAAGCATATGTCTGAGAATCAACAGGATTACGTTGAAAGCATTTTATATTCTTGAAACCCACATTCTCGAACTCAAAACGAGATTATAAATATTGTCACTGAATCTGTTAAGCCTCACCAACAACAAAACCCATCATGAAATACAAAGTTGGTCGAATTTTCAGCACATCATTTTTCGTCGCAGGGTCAACGTTATAAACTCCCCAAACATTATGACTGCCCTGGGTCGACCCATCCCGGTCGTTAAATTTGCATAAACTTCGCCTCCTACCTGCCCCATACTAATGTCCACCCAGCCATTCTACTGGATGGGATTTAAAATGGACCACAACATCACCTAAGCTGGGCGTTGAAATGGACCTTCGGTTCTCGAGCAGTTGACCAGAACCACGCACTATCTAAGAATAAAGAAAGAAAGAGATGGGAAAATCGTCATGCTACTTACATTATGCTCGTATCGGGCGGCATTTCCGGAACCTTATCGAGCTGCTGCTTAACGCATCGCACTGTTCGCTGTTGACAGGAGCACTTCGGTGGACAACCGAGCGCCTCAGTCAGAGCCACGTTTAGGCTGAGGAGGACGATAGTGGCAATTAGCAACAGCTTGCCTTTACTGCTGCTAATCAGATGGTTCCGATCCCGGAGCACATGTTCGCCACGGCCCATGGTCGCGCTGCACTTCGTTGAACTTTGTCTCACTGTTTCTGCTCGCTCACTTGCGTTTTTTGTCGCTGTATTCTTTGTATGCGTATGCTCACTTACACCGACTGCCGATGTATTCTTTGTGGCTTCCTTTAGACCTCACGATAAGCCATGAGCGACTGACACTCTTTTCGCAGCTTCCTCAACACGAACCGGCTGGAACGTTCCACAGATATCCACTACACATGCATACTTGACACTTTGCTTTGTTTTCACTCTCGTTTCATTGCCGATTTACTGAGAGGTGGTTTAATTTTAGCCGGTAACGGTTTAGCCTTGACCAGAAAAGAAAGGCGAGGGACATAATTAGCATTTGATTTGGAAAGTAAATGGGTGTTATTTGAATGTAGGTCTTTTGATCGAATAAAAAGTGTAGTTTAATTGTAGATAAGCCAATAAATTTAAGCTAATTCTTATTATAAACGTAAATTTAATATGATTAAAAACGAAAAGAATATTTTCTGAAACGTAATCTTTTTATGTTCTGATGATGTTCTCTATAGAGATTCATTAGCCTACTATTTTTTTCAGTCTCTCTCTCTCCATCATTTTCCTTTTCTTGCTATCTTGATAAACCTGAATACGAACTAACTTTACTCATTTGTGCATCATTTGATTGCATCACGAGACGACGAAAAGCACACGTACCATAATTCGTGCTAGACTCCTCGATTGCAACTTGCCAAAAAAAAAAAACAACCCGTGCTGGTCGCATTTTCTCTAGTGCGAACCAAAAATAGCACACCAACTCGAAAGTTTTCCACTGATTGTTGGCTGATTGTTTACTTGTTCCTCTCGCTCTACTGCCGATTCTCGCGCAGTTCGTCGCGTCCGGCCGGTTTCGCTTGCTTTTGGGTGCCAAAATGCGGGCGTTTAAATTCTCGCCTCGTTGGAACATTTGCGTCTCGGCATTCGCGAGCCGGTCCAATGGAACGGTGGAACGTGGATAGGGCAAGAAGCACTCTGCTCCCGGTGTCTGTTGTTTAAAGCAGCACACTTTTGCACACCATTGTTCACACTCAGTTCGTGATGGGAAGCATTTCCTGGCCGGTCGAATTTTTCCGGAACTCCGGAAGAGTTGCTGACGAGCACACAAACCGAGCTTCCTCGTGATCAGTTTTAATTAGCAAAGTTTCGGTGCACCAAAAACCCCCGGCGAAACCAGGGCACGAACATTCCCGCGTGACCGTAGCAGTCGCAGGGGTTCAGGTGGCAAATTTTCCTGCCCAAATAAAGCCTCCGGCAAAGGGGAACGGGCCGCTCCAGTGAATCCTTTTCGTAATTGTATTGACGCATGCATTGTGGACGTTTGCGGGAGAAACGCCGAAAAGACGGCCGCAAGGATTGTTTGCTTTGGAATATTTCCGAGCGGCTGAGGATGTTTCGGTCTCGTTCATTTCGTACATATTGCCGACATACATTCAGCAAGGAAGCGGAGGTAAAGTAATTTAAATGTTCGTGTGCCTTCCGCGTGAACTATGCAGCTTATTTAATTGAAATTCCACGAAGCATTACGGTAGGATTTACGGCGTTCGTAAAATAGTTTCAAACATATTTCTGGGAACCTTTGGCTGGTTGAGTTTCGTAGTAACTGAAGTTTTGATTTCAACGTTAAAACAAAACCCTTCCAAATTAGTTTAGCTTTGAAGTATATGAAACTTCAATTGGCTATTTTTATTGATTTCACATTATTACACCGCTGGATGGTTCGAAACTGGCTCGAAAGGTTGCCCAGAGCGTGGAAAATGTTCAATCACCGGTAGAATGTTGAGCCCCCGGACAAGAATGACGACCGCAACAAAAGCTAAAGATGGGCAACGATAAAAGGTATCCGAAAACCGGCAAACGATCCTTTTTACTCCACCATAGTAATATTCACGATGCCACAAAAAAGGGTTGGAATGGGAATTTTCGGACGTGCTTCAAAACAGAGGTACGTTTAAACGTCGGGGTTTTTTTTTGCACGACCCTTTGATATGTTTTCCTTTAGCTTGTTCTGGGAAGCAGTATAATCTGTTATATGATGGATAATAATAAACATTCATGAGTTTTGATACTTTTAAAGTCATAATTAAATCATTCTTAGAAGCCAAACAACCCAGTGCAAAACCGTTGAATACACAAAACCACTAACGCACTAACGTCACTCCTCTGTTTGGATCTCACTCTCCAGCATCACTCAGTTTGGTGAGTAAATGCGCTTCTAGCTCTCTCAGAGTGCACGTGACATGCATTGGGAGTCTCAGCGTCTCAATCTCCTTTACAACAGGGGAAGTATGCCATGTACTGCCCGGCTCAAGCCCGGTTCAATTGTTGTCTAGCGTATCAGTAACTCACAGAATGCTGGTACGGAAAATAGAGAGTATCTCAACGCGTCTTGAGAGTCCAGTAACCGTTCTGCGGACTCGGTTTGACCTATGACCTCTCTCGAAACAGGGAAACAGTTGAACTTTATTACGTTTATGAGACGTAGGAAAACGGACTGTTTGTATAAATACACAATAAAAAAAGTAGTCTCTTATCTACTAGGAAGTGATGGAATGGAATGGAATTTACCGTGTTTCAAAATCAAATAAAAAGATGGACTAGAGGAATAAAAAGGTAACGCGATAGGGAAGGAATCTCAGCGAATGTTGTTGCTTCCCAACAAGCACACTCGACACTAGAGCTACGAGCGTAGTAGACCATGATTATGTTGATGAACGATTACTTGGAAGTAACATGCAATGTGATGAATTGTTTATGCAAGTACTGGAATTCGAGAACCATGTAGATTACACATTTCAACGCATACTCTTTTCATTCCACTGCTTAATTATGAAATCATATTGCAAATTCTCGAAAAAAATTTTATTTTTTTTTAGTGCACTTACTTTTACCTTTTTCTCCTCTTATATCATATAAGAGCAGTTTAGGGAAACTTCTACACGTACCTCTTGTTTGGTAGGTTTAGCGGTAAAAAGCGCAACCAACGAATCGCAGTGTTGATAAAACTTTCATTAACGAACTTTTTTTTCTTTGTACGGTACGTCCCTTCGTTCGCTTTTTCTTTAGGAAAACTTTTACTCGCCACTGTCTTCTGTGCGGTTGTCGATGTTTTGCTCTGCTCGTGGTGGTTGGCGATGGTGTAGGTAAATAAATAATGCATTTTTCTTCAAACTACGATTCAAATATGGCGCTCCTTCCGTCTAGGGTGTTATCACCTTTGCTCACGAAATTTTGTTGAAATTTTGCTGCACAAGGTGCTTGGAAAACGGGCATTCCTACACATTATCGGGCTTCATTTGTGTCTAAGAGTCACACAGCAACTACCACCATGAAGCGTCACCATTGTTTTGGGATGTCTTTTCGGTAGAGAATAAGTTTGGATGAAAAAGAGCAGCATTCCAAATGCACATTGAATCCAAACATTCCTTCCAAAAGCATCCAAATAAAATATGAACCTCACAGATTGACCTGTAGAATATGATAGACCGACAAAATGGTTAAGAAAAGCAAAACGAGAGTGGAAAGTAAAAGAAAAATTCCAGATAAACTTTGGGCTCGCGCTCTCTCACTTCTGCTCCCGATACTCCGCAGTAGCAAAATGGACGAAACTGGACTTGACAAAGTAGGAAGAAATCAGCTCTTCCGGTAATCTCGAAACAAACTATCATGGTATGAGGATGAGGAAAGTGTTTTAAAGGATAAAAAAGACAAATCTAGGTTGGAATTGGTTGTTAGTGTCAAACAGGTGCAAGAAAAACTCAATTTGTATATGATTTGTTAACCTGGTATGTTAACAAAAGTTGAATAAAAGAATACGGAGATATCGCAATAAATACCCAAATAATCAAATATTTACTTACGTTTTCCACGACCAAAGCACGTATGCACCCGTGTGCATCGTAATTGACCGAAATCCATTAAACACCGTTCCAAAACCACCCTTCGCTTGCCATTTTAATGGCATTAATTAAAAGAAGCCTTCGTTTTCGAACCTCCATAGGACTTCGAAAACACGGAGGCACTGGTCAAATTTGGAAAATATGGCTATTTTTCGGGTTCATCCACAAATGAAACACACTTTCCACCGCTTCAACAGCGATGCCGTGAACGACGTGAACACGCACACGGACGTGTTTAATTATTATAGCTTTTGCAACATTAATGCAGTCTAGTCACATGTGCGTCGTTATTCGGCTTGTGGCGACATTGCGTTCGTTCGCTCGAATGTAGTGAATGTAGTGGGAAATCAACCACACCCAACCCCACTCACAACGGATCAAAGTGCAATCGCATTCGCACCCACTGGGCAACTGCTTCATGTGTTTTTAATGCACAGCATGGGTCAGCAGCAGCTTTAGCCAAGCGGACGATTGCAGTGGAAGCCTACATGCAATATTTATCCATTATCGCTGTGTCAACTACGGTTTCGTTGGCTCACGTTATCGCTCACTTACTTTAATTTTATTTGATTTTCTTTCACATTGTTTTTTTTGGCAGATGTTGTTGTGTCGCTTGTGGATGTATTTCATTGAAGCTGAATAAAATTACAGTCAACTACTGTTGTATTCAAGTTCATTGGGCCGATGAAAAGCCATACAAATGTCGAAAAACGCCAGTCTACTTGATGTTAAACGTCGTGTGTGATATATTTGATTAAAATTTATTTGAAGTACTTGAAGTAATAGCAAATGGAGTATAAATAACTCAACTTCAATATCTTCCGCACAAAGAGAAATTTATATACCAAATGCATTCCTAGCAGTGCCCCGGCTGGATGAAATTTGGATCAACAATTTGGAATTCCTTTTGCCGGAGAATTTCAAAACAATTCGCCGTTCCTGATGAACCACATTCAACCGGCAAGTGGGTTTGTGTGGTTTCAACCACACGACGCAGCCTGTGGAACTCGCTCATCGGAAAAAGATGGAGATGTTTCTAGCTGCCTTTGCTGGTTTGTACCCGGGGTTTCCCGAGCATGACTCTATTTGGCCTTTGCTAGCGGTCTGATGCACGAGTTGATGCACGCTGACGAGAGGATTTTGAAGTACAATTTTTAGCATCGGAGAGAAACGTGCGCTCGAGGACTGGAAAAGCCTCACCAAAGCCTCACCCAAGCCAGCAAGTATAAGGGAAGTTTGCGTGCTACCGAAAGCTAAAACTATTTAACATTTTCCTTCAAACACTCGGACCGGAATGCTTTCGCTTTGGGCGATACAAGAAACATCATCTAGATGCAGAATACGAGACTAGGTTGCTGGGATGCTAGGACTTGCATCAGTTTCCCTAAGCATGGATGCAAACGAGCAAATTGAAGATGACCTAAAACTGCCTTTAAATAACTTCCGCAAAACATGCCACAACTTTCGAGAAGCATCATATCATAGGCGAAAGGTAAGAACGCTTAGACAAAAAAAAAGATTATCAAGCTCTTTTATCTCATTAAGCGATTTGAAGATTTTTATGAGCAGGCCTACAAGTTGATTCCGCTCAGGAAGGAAAGAAAAAACTAGGCAAGAATTAATAAACCAATATAATGAGAATTTATTGCACTTGCTGGACGTACCATGAAGGGAAGTAATTTCGTGCTCATTACAAAGGCAACAGCCTGTATGGGAAGATACCTTCCACAGCCATTATAACACCACACCAGGCGATTATCCTCTCCTCGGGCGGAAGAAGAAACGCGAAGTGGAATGACAAAACACCACCCGGCGAAAGATTCTTCAGAGTTATACAAGCGCTATGGTAGCTGGGAGTAAAAAAGTATTTTTTGTTTGCAAATTGCTTTACGAAGCGTGGAAAATCTAAGACTTGCCCGTCAGTTGGTGGCACAGCGACAGGAAGGAGAATATTGTTTGGTTCCCGCCGCAACACTCGCTAGCTTTTTGATTTACGAGCCACCGGCGAGCTAACGACCGGTCAGGTGAATGTTGCCATTCTTCCTATCACACGGACAAGAAGCCGTGTTTTGGGGGTTGTTTATAAAATTTCACTGAATAATCTATTGCGAAACCGTAAATCTGTAGGCTTTATGTGCTTGGGCTCTCGTAGTAATTAAACGTAGTAATTTTGGAACGTCCTGGAGATGCAATATTAGAACGTTTTTGTCAAATAGAAACATTAATTTCTAGCCAAAGCAGTGTCATTCGGGTTGTAAAATGGTCGTAAATGCATCGTTCCAAAGCAATTCGCTAATTAACGTCTCGTCACCAGCATCCGTGCCGGATATCAGCAGCGATATCCGACTTCTGAAATGTTTATCACAACTTGGGCGTATTTCAATCCTGGGGACGAGTGAAAATGGTGCTTCCTGTGCAGCTGGAAGTGCTCTTTCGCCCAGCGCCCGTGCATGAATATTTCAATTCATTATGCATGTCGGCGACCCGGCTCACTGAGCTCTCCGTTGTGGCTCACCGGCAAAGCCTCGGCATCCCGATCGGGTCAGCAGCAGCACCCGGTGAGGCTTGGTTTTCGCCGTCAACCTCAGCGAAATGCGACGCGAAATGCCAAAGGGAAGCGACGAAAAGCAAAAAAAAAAAAAACAGACGGAAACTCTCGCCGCAAGCATGCACTCCGACAATGCATATGCAATATTCATCATTAAAATGCATATCACGTGCAACCCGGGCGCATGCTTTTAGTGGATCTGACTTTCGGTAAAAGGAATTTAGAAGAGAGAAAAGAAAAAAAAACGAGACAGTAAAGTGCTCACCTGCTCGTACGCGGCAGGGAAGGTGTTGCAAAATTCCGATAAATATTATAGGTTAAAAAATTGGATAACCAAACAGGGGATCTGGCGCAACTGGGTTGTGTTTATAAGTTTTAAAATTAGTTCTCAAACAGAGCTTTAAGGTTTCATTACGAAAGTGCCTCCTTCCCCGACAATAGCACAAACCACCTTCGTTCAGACATTCATAAATGATTAATTTATCGTGTCCAATTTGCACCGACAATCTCGGAACCCTAAATGTCTCGCTGGCTAGCGCTGTATGCACGTGCCACCGGAACATAGATTGAAACTTATTAACAGCTGCTTCTGCCACCAGCTCACCACGGACGCGGGCGTGAAGGCAACGGTCATTTGCTAGCTTCATTCTCATCAGTTGAAACCGTCTCGTGTGCGGAAGACGGGTACAAACGAGCCAACGTCAGTACTTCGCACAAGCCGCAACCCTAATGCAGCGCAAACCTTGCCACCGTGTACATTGTCTATGACGACCTTATAATTGAAATATATGGGTAATGGGGCTCGGCGTGTCTGCACTCTGAGCCGAATTCCTGAGTCGAGACTTTCTGTTTCGTTGCTGCTTCGTGCAACTGCAACGTGGAAGTTCAAGACGGTAGCCCATTTGCAGATGATGCATCGTGTGCTATTATAGGCGAAAGTGTTCCCTAGCGTGCATGAGGGATGTTTGAAAGTGCATGCGTTGCTTCTATCAGTTCCGTGCGTCCAACAATGCATCAGAAGTATCTTCGATCGATCGAATGCTCATACCTTCGCAGTACGAAAACCAAAGGGACGCGTAAACGAACGGATGTGCATGTGTTGTCAAATAATCGAGCAATCGTTTTAACTGCAGTGCAAGTTTAATGAGAATTGCTTCCGTCGCTGCAATGCGTTCGATGAGGTAGTAAGATTGTAATGAAACTCGCTTTCTATCAAAGCGTTTTGGGTGAGATAGTAGACACCTCTCAAATGTAAAATGTCTTTAGAGGATATTGGAAATCTATCGAGACTGTAAGTTCAAATGAATTAATTATATTTTTAAGCAAGATAATGATAATAAATATATGTTTTATAATATTTTTACTCCAAAGCTTATGAAATATTTCTTTACCAATGCATCACCACTTTGACGGGTGATAAAAAGTAACAAATGACAAAAAATATGAAAAATGGATATTGATTGCAATAACTATCAGTATCAGCCGGGTATGAGAAGCATAATACCTTACATAAGCGAGGAAAATGCTTCAAACGGCGCTACGACGTGCAGTGACAGGATGATAAATAACACCGTCACCCAGCAACGTTCCGACGTTAGCGATTGATTGAAAGAGTAAACTCGTTAGCTACCAGTATTGAATTAAAAGTATGTGTGAATATAAGCCGAAAGAAGCGATCAATGCTCGTAAAGCCACTGATGGGTGCATAAAATCGATTAAAAACAATCGACCGAGAATCAATATAGTGCATGTGTGTGTGTGAGAGAGAGAGAGAGAGAGAGAGAGAAAGAGAGAGAGAGTCTCATTAATTTTTCTTTCTAAAGAAACGGTGGAGGTGGTGCTTATTATAACCCCCCATTACTGGGACTACCACAATGTCATAAAAAATGACGTAGTAATTTGTATGCAACATTGAGGTGACGCATATAATTACCGTCATTCGAACGTCCCAAACGGTTCTGCCGCTTACTCGCTCGATATGAACGCGCTTTGAATGAAAATTTAATAATTTGAAATATTTCACCTGCACATGGGAGTCGAGATGCCACTGGAATTTGAAATAATTTCACTTCACGTGTTTTGTTTCATTTCGGCTTCTGGACACAGCGCTCCCGTTTGTAATTACCTTCGCGGTCAGGCAATTCGCGGACAACTACCCAAGTACCCCTCGAAAGGGGGTCGTCATTCAATTCTAACGACGCGCACAAGTCAACACAGCTGCGGTGCGTAAACATCTTTTATTCAAATCGCGTTTGCAACATTAATGCGTTCCGAGCGTTTCGGCATCCCGTGGGACACATTTCGGCAGCATCAGGCGGCCGTCGGGGCTAAGCTGCGGCTGCCTTTCACGGCGACGAACGGTGCAGCAATGGTGCAAAATAATTTCGCAAATGGTTCGCTACTGCAGTTCGCTACGCTACCAACCGCATGCAAACGAGCGCATACGCATCGGACTCAATCAATTTGGTTGTGAAATATTTATTCATCATCACCACGGCTGGTCATTTTCTGTCATAATGTCGATCTAATGTTGATGACGGTGATGATGAAGACGTGGGCGCTGGGTGTCTGCTACACAATCAGGCGGGGCGCCCACCGGGACCGCATCCACCCCAGAATGGTGGATGGTTAATTTTGTACAATTTTAATATTTTATGCCGTTCTTGCAACACTGCACTGGACGCAACGGGTGGTGTGTGCGTGTGTGGAGGAAACAAAAAAAGAAACGAACATCATTTTGGGCACAAATTGATTAGTGAAAACGTGTACTCTCGTGCATCGTTCGATTGGTTGTGTTTGCTTGTTTTGAACGTTTCAGGTGCATTGTTCGCTCCCGAAGGATATGAATCGTTTTCGGAGGCACGAGGCTATCCAATAGCATAAAAGCTTTTTCACCAAATGGTGAACTATACAGAGCAAAAAAAAAACAAAAACAAATTGTCATGTTGATTACAAATGCAAATCCAATTAAATGAATTACCCCTTTTCTTGGTGATTATAATTAAAAACTGTCGTTAACAACATTTCCTAGTAAAGTTTAATTAAAATTCATTACCTTATTAAACTGCCACACGGTAATGAAGCATGAAACCACACATGGGTTGGAAAATTGCAGCTTAAAAAGGGGTGAAAAATTCATCAGATTCGATGTTACGATTCGTATAAAGCGGGGGAAAAGCTCTGTACTCAATACTGGCTTGAAATTAAAATTAATTTCTGTTCAAGTTTTTTTGTAAATAAACTAACACAGCTTTGTGAATACTTATCCCGAAAATTTACTCTATTAATTTTATCTGTAGGAACGAGTCCTGAACGTCCTAAGTCACCCACAATAAAACTTGAATGCGTTGTGATCCTCATGAGACTCTTCTCCACAAACAGGATTACAGAAACATGGTCGCAACGTTTGGTAGTAGTTGGTGATAATCCTACCTTTTCGTCGGAACTGGCTATTCGATGACGATTCTCCATATGATACTCCTAAAATCCCATACTATATTTTCATGTGGTCTGGTGAAAATGCTACACAAAACTCGTACAAGAACGAAGGCTCCTAGTGCCGCCGAGCTTCCTGTTTGTCGTCTTGCCCACTTTTACCACATGGACATTGGGTCACACCAGACACCAGGGTCTCCCGACCGGCACCTTAATGGGATGAACATAAGCCAACATATTTCACTTAGCATCAACAACAAAAAAGGTAATGAAATGTCTGCACCTGGAACGTAACGTATAAATTTCATCGGGCTTCAGGTCGGTTTGATGGAGCTTTTTCGAGTGTACTTTCACCATGCGAAAACGGGAAACACCTGATTTCTTTTCCATGGTGTATGACAAGCAATGGAGCACCACATGGAACAATAAACCATGGACTGGAGATCATTTGGAGAACTCGAGCACCTATCATACACACAAAGCGGATGACAGAGTACGAGTGGAAACGTAGTAGTCCTCGCCAGAACGCATCGTGTTGTACGATTATTTATTGTGTAATATTTTCATATTTGCTCCGACCAGTATGGTTTCGTTCGTGTTTTTCTACTTGTCTGCCACTTACTATCCTCTCACCGAAATTCCTTTTTTGTTCGGTATTGGAAAGTGGGTGAGTGTATCGTAAGTAGCTATATCGGAATCATGAGTGCATCAGGATATTTGGAGCGAGATAGTCTCGCCGCTGCCAGCATGTTGCCAATAAATGTTGCGTTCCAACATTCCTATCGCTTTCCTCGTGTAAATAGTGTGAAGTGTGTTGAGTAAATATGCGCACAACTCTTGCCGTGTTCTTTCGTGCTTTCATGTACGGAGGGAATTTATCATCTCAACTCCCGTGACCGAACATGTAGAATCTTTCGCTTCTATCATCATAAAAATCGTCCTGCCAGCAGTTACACACACCTTTCCCTTCTTCCAACTAGGTGAGGTGTCGAAAGGCTCGTAGCGTTGCTTCCTCGCAACAAGTTCTTCCTTTCTACACTTCCATCTTGTCTGTAATCTCCTCTACTCCTACTCAGAAATGCGAGGATGCAGCGTTCTTTCCAACTAACTTTTAATGTTGTTTACTTCCATGGGTTGGCCATAAATTGCAGTTTCGATACGTCATTCGCATTCTGACTTCACGCCCTTGCAGGTGTTTTCCACAAGTCAGTTACGGTGGTGTATGCGATATGTAAAATTGGATTTCTCCTATCTTCTTCACATGGTAGGTGCATTGTGAACGTATTATAATCGCCAGCACATTACAAAATTACAAAATTGAACAAACAACAGATACATAATTTATAGAATTCTCGCTAAATTTAGCTTCCAACGTTCGAACTCAGCTTTAACGCAAAGTAAAACCCATCTGCAAATAGTCACACTGTGGTTCGCTAGACAAACGTTTCACGGTAAAATGTCTACGATAAAGTTATCCCGAGCGTTGCTTGCTATCTTCGGGTACCAGATTCATTGCAGCTGCAACTGGAGCGAGACTTTTTACCGACCGTGCTAAGAGAAAGTTTAAATTCCAATGAAAACAACCTGCCCCAGCTCTAGCAAGCTAGTGACCAGCACCGATCGGAGACCGCCAGGAGGATCGGATTTAATTTGTTCACCCGCCGAAACTTGCACATTGCACTTGGCACGTGGCCACCGACCTGCCTGGGACTGTCCAGCGTCCTCTCTGTTGCTTATCTTTGGGAGGAGAAAAGAAGCGAATAATTGCTCGGAAAGGTATCGGTAGGATGGACCGTGCAGTGATGGAGAACTTTTTTCGCCCTGTCTGCTACATACTTCTGCCAGAACAGAGTTAGCAATAGTTTTTGGCACTGGTTGTCAGTAGTAGATTTGCTCTCCTGCCCTCCAGCCACTTTCGACGTGTTAGCGAGCCGAAGAAAAATATAACTCTATCGGTTTACAAGACGCTCCAGACTGTTAGGGACCTCATTTGGATAGTTTCTTTGGCCAATATAAAACCATTAACACACCCTTGATACAAATACGTGGGATGGGAGAAGTTAAGTAAAACAATCGCATCTAAATCTCCAAACGTATCCCGTAACGTATCAGCTTTTTGTTGCAGAAAAAAAACTGTTGCGATTTAAGTTTCGTAAAAATCTAAGCTGCAAATATTCAAAACTCAAGCGCACAGAAAATGGACGCATGTTTGTGTGGACGCACCGGAAGATTTATGACAGCTTTCAAGCGACCAAACACAAAAGCAAAACTCACCGAAAATCACATAACCATAAATAAACCCCAACAGCACGTTCCGAAATAGCCAAAAATTGTTCCATCGTCCGGAATCATTGCACCGAATGTGCATCCATCAGTGCACACGACACACATACACAAAGAAGGCAGCATAACATTCGCTAAACAAAACACCTCCACTGCATCCACACGACGGTCGTGCACATGAACGAATTCGTTCCGTTCCAGCGTTTTGTTTCCAGCGAACCGAACCCTGACGCGGGATTTAAAACGATAGCACAGGAAATAGATTGCTACTGCCAGGAAAAGCTTACAGTTTGGTACAACCAACGGCAGTGCTCTTTGTTTTTAGAATAGGAACCGCAACGTGACCTCATCATTCTGCAGATTCTTCATTGCTATTTTGAAATGAATTGATAAAAAACACACATACCCAGCAGTCATATTTAAAAGGAAAAAAGCAAATTAATTACCAATTTTGGAGAAAATAAATCGCTTCTGGCATGTGCTTTTAATTGGGCAATTTTCTTTCGGCTTGTTTTTGGGTTTGCTTCGTAGCGAGGAAAAAAGTTACCCATGGTTGGAGTGAAAAATTGGTTACAAAACCAGAAGTGAAGACTAAACTTTTGAAGGAAATAAAAAAGAATCCACCATCCGTTCACATGTTACTGCGATTAGTTTGGTGGTCATTAATTTTGGGATGGAAAAGTCTATGGTTGCTTTGCCATTTGACGATGCCGAAGGTGACACATGGTTGTATTAATTTCCTTTCCTTTTAAATGCGTTCTACTTTTCACGAGTCTCAAGCTCGCATATTTGGTTTGAAATTTTAAGGGAAAACAAACGCAGAAAATATAGATATTTCGAATCGATACTAATTCAATATACTGACAACAAAATGTATCTCAACTAATGACATCATTCTCCCTCTAATTAATTAGATCTCCTAAAATCAGTTCTTATTCCTTCCCCATAGTAGCTACAAAATAATCGACACATCGCATGGACGTTTCATTATACCAGTTAATTAATTATCCTCCAACGACAGTGGAACAATTTATCTACCAGCAAGATTAATGCATGCTCGATATAGATGAGCCTCGTGTGGTATTTTGGTATCCTCCTCCCGGATCCTTCCGTTCCTGAAAATCTTCTGTAATGGTAGCCCATGAATCGGAAATCCTCAGAAACATAAGAGTGTTTCCAGCCCACACGTTTGCCACAAGCTTTTTCTAAGTATAATTAGTCCCATTCGTTTGGGGAGCGTTTACGGATTCTTGCAGTACGAAAGGCCTCGTAGATTACGGCTAATCGGATCGGTAGATTGAAATCCTCCAATCTAGAAATAGAATTAATGCGAACTAGCAGCAAGCCTTATGAAGCTGTGAAACATATAGCATTTATCCTTCAATACCTTAAGAAGAGAATCCCAGCAGCAAATGTCACTCGCATTGGTTCTAGTTTGTGAGCGAAGTAATTGAATTATTCACTGCCTTCTAAAGCATATCCCAACCAGGGTGACACAGAAGCACGAAACGAACGATTTTTCGACTGTATGCTTCTACATGCACCACGATGCATCTTGGGTCGTTCTTGACGATGCACGATCTTGACATTAGTTTAGCCTCTGCCCGTCCCAGGTCGAGTTAATTCTATTAGACGTCGACAGCAGCACGATGCAGCACCGACGGCAGCGGCAGCATATTTTCAACTTTTCGCCCTAATTTCGCCCAAGCCGCTCGAAAGAGCCCGCCCAAGTGCAGATTGCCTTTCCTCTTTGTTTGTGATCTTGCTAAGGCGCGAGGAATCGAGCGAGGATTCGCTGTCAAAGTATTAAACCAGAAGCCGGCCGGAGCTTCGCGTACGTGACCGGAAAGCAGAAACGACCCCCTCTGGTACGTACCAACGAGACGATTATGCTCATGTATGTGTGAATCCCCAAACATGGCAATATTTCCGGTCCGAGATCCATCTCGCGACCGTTTAACCCTTTTCGTGTTGGGTGTTTTTTTCCACCTACTACGTGCTCTGATTCGACCTCTTGGAGATTTTACCCCTGTAGGGACATTTGTTAGTCACCGACATGCTCTACGTATCTCCGTGTGCGTGTATGTGTGTGTATGTGTGTGTGTTAAATAGAAATTTGCTGCAAATCCGGAACGTCCAATTTCCGGCAACATGACGCTTCAGCTTGAGCCATGCATGCCCGCGTTACCATGACAGCGTGAAGTATTTGTTTCGCTTATCCTCAGTCACTGACGTATGACCTACAGCTACTAACCCAAGCAGTCAGTGTGTCAACTTCTTCAGGTCACTCTCCAACGCCGGACTCTCCAACACTTTGATTTAGAAGCCATCACGTTCTGTGCCATGTGTGAGTTGGCATCTTTGCTTCTCGGAATGGAACGGATACACCGTTTTCAGAAGATGCTGGGGAGAATTTATAAAACGAAAAACTTATCTAGAAGATTGGCACATCCCCTCGGCGGTGGGCTGATGAATTCTGCAGCAGATAAGACGTCGGACGGCTGAGCAGGTTTCATTTGCTGCTTGTTAAACTTTGAAGCCACTTATTTCGCTCCAAAAACCACTGGAGGCGACACTGTAGAAATTAAAACTAGGAAGGTGATGCAGCTCTTAATGTTCCTTTATTCTTGCTGTCCCCGTTGGAAAATTGCAAATTGCAAATTGCAAAGTGCAAGTGCAAATAGAATGTTTAATAGCACTCTAAAACATCATTCAATGTTACCGAGCGTATGTAATAACTGAGACAATTTGTATCAAAAATACTTTCTGCTCACGGGGAATATTTAATCGAATCAACAACACATTTATAGCAAGTACATATCAAATGGTTGTTGGTTGATGGTTGTACACTTCTTTATGTTTTTTCTCGTTACTATGGTATTAGATAGGAGTAGTGAAGATTAACTAAATTAATTACCATCGTTTTTTTTTTGCGTTTAGCCCAGAACCACAATCAAACTCTACCACCCCATGCGAACCACTCGATTCGCAAAGAAACGCATGAAAGTAACGTCAACAAAATCGACAAAAAAGCCACAGAAATGAGGTTTATTCTGAGGACGCTCTCAGCTTCAAACGGATCGAGCGACAAATTCAATCAGCGCCATAAGATTAATTAGTGACAGCTTGGTGAGCTATTCTGGCGAGCCACCGCAAATCACCGTCGAAGACGATTGCCACTGGAAGCACCGAAGAGGCAATTAATTGAAAACCAGTCAATAGACGACTTCGATTCGATTCGATGACCACAAGGCGGAGAAAAAAGTGTACGCGAGTGAATCTTAAGATTGAATAAAAACACGTCAGTGTGATCAGTGCTAATTAAGATGATTTCTTGAGGAATGCAATTTGTATTATTATTCGAGGGATTAAGGAATTTTATTAGAGGTAACTTATTTCAGTCCGAAAATGATGCTTTGACGTTTCAAAAATACTCCGTCACGTGCTGTGGTTATGATCCAAATAGACGACCGTAAAAAAAAGCATTGAAGAAAATTGCAGGAAGTATACCGCTCAGGAGTCAAACAGGTAAGGAAGTTGAAGTATAACGGGCGGAATTTCAGTCTTTATTTAACCGTAGCCCAAATAAATTCACATCCACTCATCCAGTGGGTCATTTTTTTCATATAAGCGACACACATGTGAAAACGTATGGAAAAATGGTAAACCTAACAAGCAAAAACCAGAAGCTAACGCATAATACCACCTGAACCCGGTGGCAGGTGAAGGAACGGTTGAAACCAGAAAACACCGGATTGAATTCTGCATTGTTCAGCCTGAAATCCGATGGAGCTGCACATACATGCTTCGTGAAAGCGCCGATGCATGAATGTGCACCGTTTTTGAATGATGCAAGATTTATGCGCCCTCCCGGGGTGAGGTTGCCCTCGTGATGGCGGCCGACAGCTAACAAAAACGAGCCGCGGGAAAGGAAAAACCGGCGAAAACGGAGCTTTTCCGGCTGTGGTGTCGGTGTGCGACCGGTCGGTACGGCTGACTGACTGGCTGAAGGAGCGCTCGCTCGTATATGTGCTCGCTGGGAATGCTGATGTCATCACAAATGCATTTTGAAGAATAGCCGAAAAAATTGATATGCAAAGTCATTTGCATAGCTGCAGAAAAAGGTCTCTTCATGTGTGGAGCAAAAAAAAGGTAGCAACGATCTGCTTATGCACTACACTAGTGAGAAGAAACGTTCATTGTTTGGTGTTTCGTCACTGGCGCTTTTCAGTTGTCTGAGGCCATGCTGACGAACAATCGGCTCACATCTTCCGTCATCAATCAGAGAAAACTCGGTACATGTGATGTGTATTTTTGGTACATATTTGAAAGTTCATTCCTTTTCGATGGGTTAGACACCACACTGTGTGATGTTATTCGTGCGAACAGTCAAGAACGAGTTCGATAAAAAATCTTTTTAAATTTAAGTTGAAATACTAAGGTAATGGAAGCAGTAATACTAAGACGAAGTCAAACATATTTGTAATACAATGTGGCATATTATTTCGTCGTGATGTTCATATAATAGCATTAAATGCAAAAACTCGCTCATTAAGCTCATTTTCAGCTTCTGTAGATAACCAACCCTCATTTGCATGCCTTTCGACGTCCCGCCAGTATCCCTAAAACAGTTCCTGAAACGGCATCAGCTGCACACACGGCAACAATGGTTTCTGAAAAACAAGGCCCTCCGCTAAGGTACCGCTCACAGGATGGCCTGCTTGATGCTTTTGTTGCTTCGCACTGGTCCAAACGCTCACACACAGCCTACTACGTAACCACACGCGAATGCTGACAGGACAACGAGTATCATCATCATCATATCAGCCACGCCACGCTCATCTTCCTTTAAACACACACACACATATACAAAGGCATGAAAATTCAGTTCGCGTGCAGCATAAAATCATAAATTTCCTTCTAGCGTTGATTTTTTTTTTCGTCCACCACCAGCAGCCTTTGGCCCTTGTTTCGGTAGGGAGCATTTCAGTGCTGTAGTGGAAACGATCCGTTTCACAAAGAGCCAGCTCACGTGCGCTCGCCCACAGCTCATCAACGTGTGGCTTTGTAAGTGGATTTATGCCATTACGTGTGTGGGTGGATCGAGTGGGATGGGCTGACGAGAGAAGAATATTATCTTGGCAGAATGGTTCGCTGCGTTCGGTGAATTAAAAGAGAGAAGCTTTGTTTATTTAATGCGGATTTAAATCAACGAGCCAAAACAAATGGGACGCTTCTTTCAACTGTTCTTTTCAAGACGAGATCGAAATAAGAAATGCGTGTAGAGAAATGGAGAATAAATAAGAAAGCCAGTAATTAGCAAAACGAATTACATAAAGTAGAACTAAATAGAAAGTATACATTCATGGCAAATAAACGGCCAGTTTTTTTTGTCCATGTGTATGGGAAAGTTTTCGATTTACAGATTCATTTTTATTGGTTTCGTTTCCGTTACACATTCCAATAAAAGTTGAAAATCCTGTACCATGTGTGGCCATATGATCCACTCGAGGGCGATGTTTGCAATGAAACATATTTCATTCGTTTTCTTCTTTTCCTTCCTCCACATGTATCGTAGGCCGTGGGGAAAGTTTTACGAAAGTACATGAACATAATGTTGGAAAAGTTATCTTTAGTTGCATCGGATGCAACGTTTGCAGAAATTGCAGGAAGTATGCCCGTTGCCGGAAGATGTAAGTTAAAATGCATATATCAGAAAGTTATCTGTTACAAAGCTCTTGGAAATGATTTCGAATTTTGCGTTGGAAAAAGGAGGGAAGGAGTGTTACAATCATTTGACATATACTTGCTATAAAAGTGTTGTAGATTTGGTCAGTAATACCCCACAAGTAAAAAGTATTCTTAATAGAAATTTTCTATGGAGGATAGCAAAATACCACACAACACAACACGAGGCTCATCTATATCGAGCATGCATTAATCTTGCTGGTAGATTAATTGTTCCACTGTCGTTGGAGGATAATTAATTAACTGGTATAATGAAACGTCCATGCGATGTGTCGATTATTTTGTAGCTACTATGGGGAAGGAATAAGAACTGATTTTAGGAGATCTAATTAATTAGAGGGAGAATGATGTCATTAGTTGAGATACATTTTGTTGTCAGTATATTGAATTAGTATCGATTCGAAATATCTATATTTTCTGCGTTTGTTTTCCCTTAAAATTTCAAACCAAATATGCGAGCTTGAGACTCGTGAAAAGTAGAACGCATTTAAAAGGAAAGGAAATTAATACAACCATGTGTCACCTTCGGCATCGTCAAATGGCAAAGCAACCATAGACTTTTCCATCCCAAAATTAATGACCACCAAACTAATCGCAGTAACATGTGAACGGATGGTGGATTCTTTTTTATTTCCTTCAAAAGTTTAGTCTTCACTTCTGGTTTTGTAACCAATTTTTCACTCCAACCATGGGTAACTTTTTTCCTCGCTACGAAGCAAACCCAAAAACAAGCCGAAAGAAAATTGCCCAATTAAAAGCACATGCCAGAAGCGATTTATTTTCTCCAAAATTGGTAATTAATTTGCTTTTTTCCTTTTAAATATGACTGCTGGGTATGTGTGTTTTTTATCAATTCATTTCAAAATAGCAATGAAGAATCTGCAGAATGATGAGGTCACGTTGCGGTTCCTATTCTAAAAACAAAGAGCACTGCCGTTGGTTGTACCAAACTGTAAGCTTTTCCTGGCAGTAGCAATCTATTTCCTGTGCTATCGTTTTAAATCCCGCGTCAGGGTTCGGTTCGCTGGAAACAAAACGCTGGAACGGAACGAATTCGTTCATGTGCACGACCGTCGTGTGGATGCAGTGGAGGTGTTTTGTTTAGCGAATGTTATGCTGCCTTCTTTGTGTATGTGTGTCGTGTGCACTGATGGATGCACATTCGGTGCAATGATTCCGGACGATGGAACAATTTTTGGCTATTTCGGAACGTGCTGTTGGGGTTTATTTATGGTTATGTGATTTTCGGTGAGTTTTGCTTTTGTGTTTGGTCGCTTGAAAGCTGTCATAAATCTTCCGGTGCGTCCACACAAACATGCGTCCATTTTCTGTGCGCTTGAGTTTTGAATATTTGCAGCTTAGATTTTTACGAAACTTAAATCGCAACAGTTTTTTTTCTGCAACAAAAAGCTGATACGTTACGGGATACGTTTGGAGATTTAGATGCGATTGTTTTACTTAACTTCTCCCATCCCACGTATTTGTATCAAGGGTGTGTTAATGGTTTTATATTGGCCAAAGAAACTATCCAAATGAGGTCCCTAACAGTCTGGAGCGTCTTGTAAACCGATAGAGTTATATTTTTCTTCGGCTCGCTAACACGTCGAAAGTGGCTGGAGGGCAGGAGAGCAAATCTACTACTGACAACCAGTGCCAAAAACTATTGCTAACTCTGTTCTGGCAGAAGTATGTAGCAGACAGGGCGAAAAAAGTTCTCCATCACTGCACGGTCCATCCTACCGATACCTTTCCGAGCAATTATTCGCTTCTTTTCTCCTCCCAAAGATAAGCAACAGAGAGGACGCTGGACAGTCCCAGGCAGGTCGGTGGCCACGTGCCAAGTGCAATGTGCAAGTTTCGGCGGGTGAACAAATTAAATCCGATCCTCCTGGCGGTCTCCGATCGGTGCTGGTCACTAGCTTGCTAGAGCTGGGGCAGGTTGTTTTCATTGGAATTTAAACTTTCTCTTAGCACGGTCGGTAAAAAGTCTCGCTCCAGTTGCAGCTGCAATGAATCTGGTACCCGAAGATAGCAAGCAACGCTCGGGATAACTTTATCGTAGACATTTTACCGTGAAACGTTTGTCTAGCGAACCACAGTGTGACTATTTGCAGATGGGTTTTACTTTGCGTTAAAGCTGAGTTCGAACGTTGGAAGCTAAATTTAGCGAGAATTCTATAAATTATGTATCTGTTGTTTGTTCAATTTTGTAATTTTGTAATGTGCTGGCGATTATAATACGTTCACAATGCACCTACCATGTGAAGAAGATAGGAGAAATCCAATTTTACATATCGCATACACCACCGTAACTGACTTGTGGAAAACACCTGCAAGGGCGTGAAGTCAGAATGCGAATGACGTATCGAAACTGCAATTTATGGCCAACCCATGGAAGTAAACAACATTAAAAGTTAGTTGGAAAGAACGCTGCATCCTCGCATTTCTGAGTAGGAGTAGAGGAGATTACAGACAAGATGGAAGTGTAGAAAGGAAGAACTTGTTGCGAGGAAGCAACGCTACGAGCCTTTCGACACCTCATCTAGTTGGAAGAAGGGAAAGGTGTGTGTGTAACTGCTGGCAGGACGATTTTTATGATGATAGAAGCGAAAGATTCTACATGTTCGGTCACGGGAGTTGAGATGATAAATTCCCTCCGTACATGAAAGCACGAAAGAACACGGCAAGAGTTGTGCGCATATTTACTCAACACACTTCACACTATTTACACGAGGAAAGCGATAGGAATGTTGGAACGCAACATTTATTGGCAACATGCTGGCAGCGACGAGACTATCTCGCTCCAAATATCCTGATGCACTCATGATTCCGATATAGCTACTTACGATACACTCACCCACTTTCCAATACCGAACAAAAAAGGAATTTCGGTGAGAGGATAGTAAGTGGCAGACAAGTAGAAAAACACGAACGAAACCATACTGGTCGGAGCAAATATGAAAATATTACACAATAAATAATCGTACAACACGATGCGTTCTGGCGA
>KI915041.1:17267134-17306634 GCA_000473445.2 Anopheles farauti
ATCTACCAGCAAGATTAATGCATGCTCGATATAGATGAGCCTCGTGTGGTATTTTGGTATCCTCCTCCCGGATCCTTCCGTTCCTGAAAATCTTCTGTAATGGTAGCCCATGAATCGGAAATCCTCAGAAACATAAGAGTGTTTCCAGCCCACACGTTTGCCACAAGCTTTTTCTAAGTATAATTAGTCCCATTCGTTTGGGGAGCGTTTACGGATTCTTGCAGTACGAAAGGCCTCGTAGATTACGGCTAATCGGATCGGTAGATTGAAATCCTCCAATCTAGAAATAGAATTAATGCGAACTAGCAGCAAGCCTTATGAAGCTGTGAAACATATAGCATTTATCCTTCAATACCTTAAGAAGAGAATCCCAGCAGCAAATGTCACTCGCATTGGTTCTAGTTTGTGAGCGAAGTAATTGAATTATTCACTGCCTTCTAAAGCATATCCCAACCAGGGTGACACAGAAGCACGAAACGAACGATTTTTCGACTGTATGCTTCTACATGCACCACGATGCATCTTGGGTCGTTCTTGACGATGCACGATCTTGACATTAGTTTAGCCTCTGCCCGTCCCAGGTCGAGTTAATTCTATTAGACGTCGACAGCAGCACGATGCAGCACCGACGGCAGCGGCAGCATATTTTCAACTTTTCGCCCTAATTTCGCCCAAGCCGCTCGAAAGAGCCCGCCCAAGTGCAGATTGCCTTTCCTCTTTGTTTGTGATCTTGCTAAGGCGCGAGGAATCGAGCGAGGATTCGCTGTCAAAGTATTAAACCAGAAGCCGGCCGGAGCTTCGCGTACGTGACCGGAAAGCAGAAACGACCCCCTCTGGTACGTACCAACGAGACGATTATGCTCATGTATGTGTGAATCCCCAAACATGGCAATATTTCCGGTCCGAGATCCATCTCGCGACCGTTTAACCCTTTTCGTGTTGGGTGTTTTTTTCCACCTACTACGTGCTCTGATTCGACCTCTTGGAGATTTTACCCCTGTAGGGACATTTGTTAGTCACCGACATGCTCTACGTATCTCCGTGTGCGTGTATGTGTGTGTATGTGTGTGTGTTAAATAGAAATTTGCTGCAAATCCGGAACGTCCAATTTCCGGCAACATGACGCTTCAGCTTGAGCCATGCATGCCCGCGTTACCATGACAGCGTGAAGTATTTGTTTCGCTTATCCTCAGTCACTGACGTATGACCTACAGCTACTAACCCAAGCAGTCAGTGTGTCAACTTCTTCAGGTCACTCTCCAACGCCGGACTCTCCAACACTTTGATTTAGAAGCCATCACGTTCTGTGCCATGTGTGAGTTGGCATCTTTGCTTCTCGGAATGGAACGGATACACCGTTTTCAGAAGATGCTGGGGAGAATTTATAAAACGAAAAACTTATCTAGAAGATTGGCACATCCCCTCGGCGGTGGGCTGATGAATTCTGCAGCAGATAAGACGTCGGACGGCTGAGCAGGTTTCATTTGCTGCTTGTTAAACTTTGAAGCCACTTATTTCGCTCCAAAAACCACTGGAGGCGACACTGTAGAAATTAAAACTAGGAAGGTGATGCAGCTCTTAATGTTCCTTTATTCTTGCTGTCCCCGTTGGAAAATTGCAAATTGCAAATTGCAAAGTGCAAGTGCAAATAGAATGTTTAATAGCACTCTAAAACATCATTCAATGTTACCGAGCGTATGTAATAACTGAGACAATTTGTATCAAAAATACTTTCTGCTCACGGGGAATATTTAATCGAATCAACAACACATTTATAGCAAGTACATATCAAATGGTTGTTGGTTGATGGTTGTACACTTCTTTATGTTTTTTCTCGTTACTATGGTATTAGATAGGAGTAGTGAAGATTAACTAAATTAATTACCATCGTTTTTTTTTTGCGTTTAGCCCAGAACCACAATCAAACTCTACCACCCCATGCGAACCACTCGATTCGCAAAGAAACGCATGAAAGTAACGTCAACAAAATCGACAAAAAAGCCACAGAAATGAGGTTTATTCTGAGGACGCTCTCAGCTTCAAACGGATCGAGCGACAAATTCAATCAGCGCCATAAGATTAATTAGTGACAGCTTGGTGAGCTATTCTGGCGAGCCACCGCAAATCACCGTCGAAGACGATTGCCACTGGAAGCACCGAAGAGGCAATTAATTGAAAACCAGTCAATAGACGACTTCGATTCGATTCGATGACCACAAGGCGGAGAAAAAAGTGTACGCGAGTGAATCTTAAGATTGAATAAAAACACGTCAGTGTGATCAGTGCTAATTAAGATGATTTCTTGAGGAATGCAATTTGTATTATTATTCGAGGGATTAAGGAATTTTATTAGAGGTAACTTATTTCAGTCCGAAAATGATGCTTTGACGTTTCAAAAATACTCCGTCACGTGCTGTGGTTATGATCCAAATAGACGACCGTAAAAAAAAGCATTGAAGAAAATTGCAGGAAGTATACCGCTCAGGAGTCAAACAGGTAAGGAAGTTGAAGTATAACGGGCGGAATTTCAGTCTTTATTTAACCGTAGCCCAAATAAATTCACATCCACTCATCCAGTGGGTCATTTTTTTCATATAAGCGACACACATGTGAAAACGTATGGAAAAATGGTAAACCTAACAAGCAAAAACCAGAAGCTAACGCATAATACCACCTGAACCCGGTGGCAGGTGAAGGAACGGTTGAAACCAGAAAACACCGGATTGAATTCTGCATTGTTCAGCCTGAAATCCGATGGAGCTGCACATACATGCTTCGTGAAAGCGCCGATGCATGAATGTGCACCGTTTTTGAATGATGCAAGATTTATGCGCCCTCCCGGGGTGAGGTTGCCCTCGTGATGGCGGCCGACAGCTAACAAAAACGAGCCGCGGGAAAGGAAAAACCGGCGAAAACGGAGCTTTTCCGGCTGTGGTGTCGGTGTGCGACCGGTCGGTACGGCTGACTGACTGGCTGAAGGAGCGCTCGCTCGTATATGTGCTCGCTGGGAATGCTGATGTCATCACAAATGCATTTTGAAGAATAGCCGAAAAAATTGATATGCAAAGTCATTTGCATAGCTGCAGAAAAAGGTCTCTTCATGTGTGGAGCAAAAAAAAGGTAGCAACGATCTGCTTATGCACTACACTAGTGAGAAGAAACGTTCATTGTTTGGTGTTTCGTCACTGGCGCTTTTCAGTTGTCTGAGGCCATGCTGACGAACAATCGGCTCACATCTTCCGTCATCAATCAGAGAAAACTCGGTACATGTGATGTGTATTTTTGGTACATATTTGAAAGTTCATTCCTTTTCGATGGGTTAGACACCACACTGTGTGATGTTATTCGTGCGAACAGTCAAGAACGAGTTCGATAAAAAATCTTTTTAAATTTAAGTTGAAATACTAAGGTAATGGAAGCAGTAATACTAAGACGAAGTCAAACATATTTGTAATACAATGTGGCATATTATTTCGTCGTGATGTTCATATAATAGCATTAAATGCAAAAACTCGCTCATTAAGCTCATTTTCAGCTTCTGTAGATAACCAACCCTCATTTGCATGCCTTTCGACGTCCCGCCAGTATCCCTAAAACAGTTCCTGAAACGGCATCAGCTGCACACACGGCAACAATGGTTTCTGAAAAACAAGGCCCTCCGCTAAGGTACCGCTCACAGGATGGCCTGCTTGATGCTTTTGTTGCTTCGCACTGGTCCAAACGCTCACACACAGCCTACTACGTAACCACACGCGAATGCTGACAGGACAACGAGTATCATCATCATCATATCAGCCACGCCACGCTCATCTTCCTTTAAACACACACACACATATACAAAGGCATGAAAATTCAGTTCGCGTGCAGCATAAAATCATAAATTTCCTTCTAGCGTTGATTTTTTTTTTCGTCCACCACCAGCAGCCTTTGGCCCTTGTTTCGGTAGGGAGCATTTCAGTGCTGTAGTGGAAACGATCCGTTTCACAAAGAGCCAGCTCACGTGCGCTCGCCCACAGCTCATCAACGTGTGGCTTTGTAAGTGGATTTATGCCATTACGTGTGTGGGTGGATCGAGTGGGATGGGCTGACGAGAGAAGAATATTATCTTGGCAGAATGGTTCGCTGCGTTCGGTGAATTAAAAGAGAGAAGCTTTGTTTATTTAATGCGGATTTAAATCAACGAGCCAAAACAAATGGGACGCTTCTTTCAACTGTTCTTTTCAAGACGAGATCGAAATAAGAAATGCGTGTAGAGAAATGGAGAATAAATAAGAAAGCCAGTAATTAGCAAAACGAATTACATAAAGTAGAACTAAATAGAAAGTATACATTCATGGCAAATAAACGGCCAGTTTTTTTTGTCCATGTGTATGGGAAAGTTTTCGATTTACAGATTCATTTTTATTGGTTTCGTTTCCGTTACACATTCCAATAAAAGTTGAAAATCCTGTACCATGTGTGGCCATATGATCCACTCGAGGGCGATGTTTGCAATGAAACATATTTCATTCGTTTTCTTCTTTTCCTTCCTCCACATGTATCGTAGGCCGTGGGGAAAGTTTTACGAAAGTACATGAACATAATGTTGGAAAAGTTATCTTTAGTTGCATCGGATGCAACGTTTGCAGAAATTGCAGGAAGTATGCCCGTTGCCGGAAGATGTAAGTTAAAATGCATATATCAGAAAGTTATCTGTTACAAAGCTCTTGGAAATGATTTCGAATTTTGCGTTGGAAAAAGGAGGGAAGGAGTGTTACAATCATTTGACATATACTTGCTATAAAAGTGTTGTAGATTTGGTCAGTAATACCCCACAAGTAAAAAGTATTCTTAATAGAAATTTTCTATGGAGGATAGCAAAATACCACACAACACAACACGAGGCTCATCTATATCGAGCATGCATTAATCTTGCTGGTAGATTAATTGTTCCACTGTCGTTGGAGGATAATTAATTAACTGGTATAATGAAACGTCCATGCGATGTGTCGATTATTTTGTAGCTACTATGGGGAAGGAATAAGCACTGATTTTAGGAGATTGATTTACCTTTCTTTCCTTATTGTTCAATGATTCCTACTCTTTGAGTTCCAAACATTCCATTGAACGCATACAGATCTTGTGTTCATCAAATCCATCCAGGAAATGGATACTATACAATTTCATCTCTTGTTCCAAGCATCAAACAAAGAGTTGGGAAGTCTCACCACAGACAAGAGAAATTTAATTGTATCAATGTGTATGTTACACCGCGACTTCACGATTTCACCTTACTGCCTTCACTGTAAACTCGTTTGACACCGTGAAAACCACGTGAGAATCAAATTCTTTACACCAATATGTTTCACTGCAAATACACTCGCGCTCGTACTACGTTCGAAATGCATCCACTGTGTAAAGAAGATAGGAGAAATTCAATTTTACATATCGCATACACCACCGTAACTGAATTGTGGAAAACACCTGCAAGGGCGTGAAGTCAGAATGCGAATGACGTTTCGACACTGCAATTTATGGCCAACCCATGGAAGTAAACAACATTAAAAGTTAGTTGGAAAGAACGCTGCATCCTCGCATTTCTGAGTAGGAGTAGAGGAGATTACAGACAAGATGGAAGTGTAGAAAGGAAGAACTTGTTGCGAGGAAGCAACGCTACGAGCCTTTCGACACCTCATCTAGTTGGAAGAAGGGAAAGGTGTGTGTGTAACTGCTGGCAGGACGATTTTTATGATGATAGAAGCGAAAGATTCTACATGTTCGGTCACGGGAGTTGAGATGATAAATTCCCTCCGTACATGAAGGCACGAAAGAACACGGCAAGAGTTGTGCGCATATTTACTCAACACACTTCACACTATTTACACGAGGAAAGCGATAGGAATGTTGGAACGCAACATTTATTGGCAACATGCTGGCAGCGACGAGACTATCTCGCTCCAAATATCCTGATGCACTCATGATTCCGATATAGCTACTTACGATACACTCACCCACTTTCCAATACGGATTAAAAAAAAGTGTAATAAGAAGAATTTCGGTGAGATGATGGCTGGTGGACGACAAGTAGAAAAACACGAACGAAACCATACTGGTCGGAGCAAATATGAAAATATTACACAATAAATAATCGTACAACACGATGCGTTCTGGCGAGGACTACTACGTTTCCACTCGTTCTCTGTCATCCGCTGTGTGTGTATGATAGGTGCTCGAGTTCTCCAAATGATCTCCAGTCCATGGTTTATTGTTCCATGTGGTGCTCCATTGCTTGTCATACACCATGGAAAAGAAATCAGGTGTTTCCCGTTTTCGCATGGTGAAAGTACACTCGAAAAAGCTCCATCAAACCGACCTGAAGCCCGATGAAATTTATGCGTTACGTTCCAGGTGCAGACATTTCATTAGCTTTTTTGTTGTTGATGCTAAGTGAAATATGTTGGCTTATGTTCATCCCATTAAGGTGCCGGTAGGGAGACCCTGGTGTCTGGTGTGACCCAATGTCCATGTGGTAAAAGTGGGCAAGACGACAAACAGGAAGCTCGGCAGCACTAGGAGCCTTCGTTCTTGTACGAGTTTTGTGTAGCATTTTCACCAGACCACATGAAAATATAGTATGGGATTTTAGGAGTTTCATCCTAGAGAAGTTTTTGGCTAAGAGAAAACGAAGAGTTTTCGGCGTTAGTTGAAGATTAGATAGAATTAGATAAACATGGCTCGTGGCTTAAAATATGAAATTTAAAAGAATGATCAAAATGAGGTTTGGCTCGGTTATAATTATTTTTAAATTACGTTTTAACAATCAAAACCATTACATAAAATTAATTTTCAATTGTACACACAATCAGCTTCCTCCATGATCTCCTCATCTGTTTTTTGTATGTTTTTAATACTGCTTGAGGTCAATATAAAACTCATTTTCTCAATTGTTGCCATTATAACCGATTGTTCCAATAACAAACGTGCATCCGAACACGAATCCAGGTGAATGAAAAGATGCAGTTCGCACTAATCAATTTGGTGCAAACAGTGTCACAATTTCTTCTTCCTCATTAGTGCACCCTTATTCTGTGGTGCTGCAGTAAAATATTAAAATTGTTCCAAATTACCGGCCACTTCCTTTTCGTGATGGGGCGGTTGGTGCATCTGCTTGATTGCATTGCGGACACCGATCATCATTATCGTCCGGATCGGTAAATGACCGGCATCCGGGATGATGAATCAATATTTCATGCGTGAATTGATTCCACCGGGAAGCAATTGTGTTGTGTGTTTGCGTGTGTGTGTTGGGGAAAGTGAAGGGATGGGTTGCAGTTTGTGGAATAATTTCCAATAACGACATAATGCAGTCGCTTGAAACCGTTTGAATTAAACGCATATACGAAACTGGAGTGCAAAAAGTGTAAAACATATGTTTTTTATTAACCCTGTTGCTGGTTAAATAAGCCAGCCGATTATGAAAGCTTCCAAAAATACTGTGTAGTTGGTCATTTTAACAAAACCTCTTACCAATTTTGGAAAAAAAACTACCATCCGTAGGAAACGACCAAATCACAGCAACCTAACACTTGAAAAAGCAAACTTTTTGCCTGTCTTTTTCATGAAACTTCAATCTCATCATTTCAGTTAAGCAATGTTCAATGTAGCTTCCTAACAAGACTATACCTTAGATCAATTTCAAGCATCACAACAAAGATGTTTGACGATGCTATTTATCTTCCTATCATTGGCTGAAAAGGCCAAAAAAAATGAAACACTAGTTCAAAGGGGCTACGATGCAATTAGGACACACTTTTCACATACACATACTTTCGCCTTTCACTTTTTCATGATGCGCCTGCTGTCCCTGAAGAAGTGATATTTATTGCGATCTATGATCCATTTTTCATATTTTGCCATTTATTTCTTTTATCACCCTTCAGCGTCATGATGCATTGTTGAAGAAGTCGTTCGCGACGTACACAATTGAAAGTTGCTCTTGTTCGTGGATGATGGAGCTTGATTTACACACTGACGTGCTTGAGTATGAAGAAGAAGCACTTTGAAGATATTATCCGTTCCTTTAGTCGAATATCTCAGTTGGAATATTTCCTCCAATGCATACGGGGTTCGATACTTCGTATACTCTTCATTGAACAGAGCAACATACTTAAAGCGATCAAATGATCAAGGAGTAGAATCAGTCTTCCTCTCAACCACACGCAAGCTTGCAGATGAATAATAAAAATCGTCGTTGCATGAAACAGCATAAAACATTATCCACGCCATCCTTTCCTGCGCAGCATTCCTCTTACCTGGATTTCAAAAGGATGCACGAAAACACACGAGTTTGTAGCGCAGCTTCCGGCATCCGTAACATCCGAAAATTCTCATGCACTCTCTATCGCGATGTTTTGATGCGAATTATAGTGAAAAGTGTGCGAATCGCACTCTGGAGAATTATTTCATGACTTGATTTTAATGGTTCGCTGGAAAAACCGAACCTTCGATGCGAGAATAACGAAGACAAAAAAAAAACACACAACGCAAATCGTTTTTTGCTTACTTTAGTTGTACTTTATAGCCACCGATGGTTTCGACCGATTTGAGGCGCACTGCCAAAATGCGATAGGTGGTGAATTTCGGTGCGCTTCTGCGTGAAAGATTGGAGTCCCCAGCCAGGTGGGCGGGTGGGTGGTATGGTTGAATGTAGCATAAATAAAGGAGGGCATAAAATTAATGTTGCCGTAAAATGGGAACGATAAAACCGTTTCGCTGCTGCTGCTGTCGGTGGGATATAACATTTGTATTTTGCTTTCTTCACAATAGAACAATAAAGTGAGATTTTGGAGTTTGCTTGAAGCGAGTCCGCCGAGGATTGAGGTTAATTTCAAATTGGAAAAAAACGTAAAAAGTGTTTCAAACACGGATGAACTATTTTATTTATATATGTTTACTCCACTGTTTCGTTAGTTAAAATTCAAAGCTCCTGACATGTTAACTTTACATAGCGGTCAAATCTGTTATTAACGTGTGACGCCGCCATAGTTTGAACAGAAATATGAGAAATCCATACGTAGTGCAAATAATGAGCGACAAGAAATTAACTCAGTTTGTGGTGAAAATATTCAATGCTAAAACAGCAAGAAAATCGCAGAAAAGAACTTTTTCGACAACTTCCACCTTCTTTCAGCTCTCGCCGGCGGTAACCAATGATGCGTTGCTTCAGTCAGACAGCCAATTAAATTAATTTGCCTCACGTAATTATGTTCATCACATCCACCCCAAAAGCGGCCGTTTTGTTTGGATAAAAGTTAACACAAATGTCTTGGCGCTCTTTTTGGCTGTTCCCTCATATCCATTCATAGTAATCAACGATGAGTGTCATGTAGCTTACATTGGGTCTGTAGAACTTTCTGCCTCAGTCAGCAACATTCAACAAACAGGGCTATGAACCCTTTGAAAAGTTTGCTCACGTTGCTAGGCTACGTGTTAATAGGCAGAGATCAAGTTTGCCCATTTATTGAATGTGTCTGCATGGTAGGCGGATGAGCGTCCGTTGGATCTGATCCCATACGAATGGAAAGGAGAGAAAGAGATAGAGAAAGTTATGTTCATTTCTGTTTATTGTTGTGAGGAAAAACTGTTGGAATTGGTAACACAGTCCCAGAAGGATTACGATTCGAAGCATTTAGCTTTCAGTGTAGGATTAAAGTGTTAACATACAAATGTTTTGGTATTTGATATATGAAAAGAAGAGCACTCACATTCGATATTGAAACAATTCAAGCTCACCTGGCTCTGTAATGCGATTAACAGAAAGGCAGAAAGAGCGTTAGATCTAATCTGGTGGAGGCGCCTGGTGTTTTACTAAACATTGAAAAATAATTCAGAAGTAATATGATGTTATGCAACGCAACAACATCTGCCAAAAAAAACAATGTGAAAGAAAATCAAATAAAATTAAAGTAAGTGAGCGATAACGTGAGCCAACGAAACCGTAGTTGACACAGCGATAATGGATAAATATTGCATGTAGGCTTCCACTGCAATCGTCCGCTTGGCTAAAGCTGCTGCTGACCCATGCTGTGCATTAAAAACACATGAAGCAGTTGCCCAGTGGGTGCGAATGCGATTGCACTTTGATCCGTTGTGAGTGGGGTTGGGTGTGGTTGATTTCCCACTACATTCACTACATTCGAGCGAACGAACGCAATGTCGCCACAAGCCGAATAACGACGCACATGTGACTAGACTGCATTAATGTTGCAAAAGCTATAATAATTAAACACGTCCGTGTGCGTGTTCACGTCGTTCACGGCATCGCTGTTGAAGCGGTGGAAAGTGTGTTTCATTTGTGAATGAACCCGAAAAATAGCCATATTTTCCAAATTTGACCAGTGCCTCCGTGTTATCGAAGTCCTATGGAGGTTCGAAAACGAAGGCTTCTTTTAATTAATGCCATTAAAATGGCAAGCGAAGGGTGGTTTTGGAACGGTGTTTAATGGATTTCGGTCAATTACGATGCACACGGGTGCATACGTGCTTTGGTCGTGGAAAACGTAAGTAAATATTTGATTATTAGGGCATTTTTTGCGATCAGAGCCGTAACTCTTTTTAACCAATCATGGTTTGGGAGATTCTCTCTCGTTGTGGTGTTAAGTAAACAAATGGAATGTTTTCTAATACATTTTCCCCAATCATACGCAATTAATTTTTGTACTCTGGTTGTATTGTTAAACATTGATTGTCTGCACCTTAATGAGGTAAATGAAATTCAAAACCTTTAGCTCTTGATTCTAATTTGAAACACTAACATCCACTTCCATGCTAGATTTGTTTGTTTCATCCTTTACAACACCTCGTACCAACCACCGTCGTAGTTTGTTTCGGGATTACTGAGAGAGCTACTGCTTTCCTACACTACTTTGTCAAGTGCATTTTCGTCAAGTTCAGCTTCCGAGGAACTCGAAAACAAAGAAAATGCCCAAAGTTTATCCGAAACTTATTTTTATTTTCCTCCCTCTCTCTCTCTCTCTTTCGTTTCCGCCCATTTTGCCTGTCCATTATACTCCGGTGGTCAATCTGCGGGGACCATATTTTATATAAATGCTGCTGCAAGGAATGTTTGCACTGAATGTGCCTTTAGAATGCAATCTCTCCCCCGCTGGTATTCTTCTGAACTTCCGCTCTACCGAAAAGCCATCCAGAAACAATGGTGTCGCTTGATGGTTGTTGTTTGTGTGTCGGTCGGATTGAAGCTCCAAGATATCCAGGAATGCCCTTTTTCTACGCGCCATGCGCAACAAAATTCCGACCAAAACGAGCCAAGCTCTATCTAGCGACACCCTAGACGGGGAGAAACTTTATCAAGCTCAGTTTTTGAAACGTAGTTTCAAAGAATAAAAATAAATAATTTCTTTAGCTGCACTAGCACCACCAGCACCGCATTGAAAACGATGGTGTTTAAAAGTTTGCTAAAAGAATGAGCGGAAGTGACGCACCGTGCAAAACAGTTCGTTAATGAAAGTTTTATCAACGCTGCTCTGCGTTTCGTTAGTTAAGCTTTTAGTCGGTCGCCTTTTTGGTGGAGTAGAGTTTACTTAAGCTCGTTGTGCTTGCTGGGAGCACATCGTGAAAAGGATGCATTTGATTTTGATAAATTCAAGGAATAATTCATTTAGCCAAGAATTTGTATAAAAGCTAAATAACTTCATCTGCTTCATGGCATGGATGATACTTAGAAGTTGACAAGCATTTTTAATCTTATCCGAAGAGAGATTTTCTAAAAGTTAGTTGCACTTTATTGTGGATTCCTACGAAATGTTGACTTTCCGAGAGACATTTAATATTCCTTTCTTATTGCAAACAGTATTAAATACCACTTACACGTATAATAACTGAAAATGGTCATGATATTGTTTTCAAACATTTTCTCATACTGCCTGCTCTTCATTTGTATACGATTGTATGCAAAGCATTCACTACGATTTTTTCCTACGAAGCAAAAGAGTTTTGTGTTTTTTGTTTACTAAGAATAAAATTTTATTGTTATTTTATTCCAAGTTAATTTCCGTATTATAAACTAGATAAATATGCAACCTTTCAATAATAAAAGCTTTGTTTTCATCCCTCAAATGCTTCCCATTGAGTAGAGATTTCAGATACTAATGCATTTGTTAATAACCTCTGTATTTTATAAATTGAATGAAAAGGGTAAAAACCAACGATAAATTTCATAATCCGAACGCATAATAAATCCTATCCGGTTTCAGGAAACAACTAAAAAAAATAAAAACAAAACAAAAACAATGTGCACGAACAACCCTGCTTCACTGGTGTCAACGGTCACATCAGGAGAATCACGTCCCTGACACGTCACCGGGCGAGAGATTCTCTCAAACAACCGGTGTCGGCATTCGAGAGATTCAACACATTTCACGACACGCTCTGTTCCGTGTGATGCCGCTTCTGACGCTTTGGGATGCTTCGTGAACTGGAATCCACCATCTCACGTCTAGGATGTCCCGCCGAAGGCGTAGCACAGGTGGTTCCGGTGTTCCGAGACATGACACCGAAGCATCGTACGTGGAGGTTTGTCCCGACATGGAGTGAGCAATGAGCACCCTCATCCCCTGGGCGACAATGAAGAGAAAACTCACCCTCAAATGGAGAAGAGAGTAACTCACCGTGCGTGAGTGATGCTGGAAAACCGAGCGTTTCATGAACCTACGAGCCGGACGATGACGCGCCAGTTGGATTCCGGATCGCGTTCAGTTCGTATGTTTTAGCAGTGGTGCCGCATCCTGTGAAGGTGAACTACCCCCTTTTGCTTGGCCGTAGTGTTGTTGTTACTGCTCTTCTTCCGAAACGCAATCGCCGTCGCACAGTCTCGGCTACACGGAGTAGCAACCACCGCAGCATAGTAGGCGTGAGCCTACATCGCCGCATCGAGTTTGCATGGTGCATGGGCAGTTATTAGTGAAGCGTTAGCTAAAACGATGCGGATTATCACCATTAATTGTGGCACGGCGAGAGAGAAAACGCTTCTGGGTCAATGCTATCAATCGTTTAAGGATCCGTAAATGGCAACACGGCTTCGCAGTTCGGTGGAAGTGTGTTTTAAGTGGATATTATCTAGGGGTTGGGAAGGTTGTGTTTCGTCGCGATGCACTTGCTGTCATTAAGTAGTCAAGTCGTTGGATTAACATCGTTGCAGACGACAATCTCGACGGGACGATCCTGCTAATTGCCTACCGATTGAGTGTCGTTCCCGGAAATGTGTTATTTAGCCGGCGTGTTATAATGAAGTGATTGGTGATGGTGGATTTATAGAGATCAATTATTAGTGATTTATCTATTAATGGTTTTTTTTTTGAGTGGTTTCCGCATGCTATTTTATGTGTTTTTAAGACTACTCAAGATTTGTTCAATTCCGTGAATCGGTGGAGTGTATTATTTGAAACTTGTTTACAAATTCAAACATGCTGTTAGTGAAAAATGCTATGGTAAATCGTCAAGAGAACAAACACACTTGCACAACGTTTAGGGAATGTGGTACTGTTTAAAAAAAAATACAGTGATCAGTGTCCACTGATCACTGTATCCACTGACGAGCATCAGTCTTTTATTATGTTCCACGCAGAAGATGTATTCGAGTAGTTTTCAGGATCATCGACGCAATGGATACAACCTAAAACGAAATCCTATCTGTGAAAGTTTTCGCTTAATTATAGCCTTTTACAAAAGCAACTTATGGATAAAAAACATTCCTTCAAATTGATCACTTTCAGCTGATCTAAATACGTAAACCTTAAGAGTGTCTGCACTTTAGAAGTACAAGAGGTTTTAAAATGGCAATTTCTTACAAAATAGACGACAAATGTATCAACTCTGAAGAATTGTTAAACCCACAAACGCAAAGCGTGCCATCTTGGCCGCGATACTCTGCCAACCCACGTACTATCTTTCCATCTCCATCAAACAACGGGCCTGCAATGAATCTCATGCGGACGTGACCTAATTTTATCGCTGATTGTACTTCTTTATTCAGGGTATTCATGGCTTCGAGCACTAGCTTTGATCCCAGAGAAACAAGCAACCACCGGCATAGCAAACCAATCATCTCCTTCGAAAGTGGATTCTAAATAACGCACCGCACCGAGCAGAAGAAACGCTTGCTGTTTTATATTCCCTTTTTTCTGTCGCGTTTCCTCCCAAACCTCCCATCCGGTGGTGGCAGTGATGGTATCGAAAGGGTTTCCGCCCGTGTCGGTTTTCTGCTTTATGTTTCGGTCGTCATTCGTGCACGGATTTAGACATTCTTTCGCTGATTGAACATTGTTCTCGGCATGAGAAAGCCTTGCCACTGCCGCGCACTAGATGGATGGCTGTTCATTTTATTTTTGCGAGTCCTCAAGCTGCTGATACAATGCAGCATTGTTTATCATCATAAAAAAGTAAGACAATCATTTACGATATTAATTTTACACCCTTTTGCTGGTTTGAGATGATCTTGATATACCAAGATTGATGTTAAAGCAGAAACCACGAACTAGCTGCTGTAACAAGCAAGTAATGAATGGAATTTCAATCAAATAAGCTGCATAGTTGGTACACACAAATTATATTACTTTATCTCCTCCACCTTCATAGCTGAATGTTGACATACGTACGGGATGAAACATGCTGAAACTTTTGAGCCATCCTCATCAGCTCTAAAATATTCCAACGCAAACAATCCTTCGGCCGTTTGTTAGAAGTTTCTCCCGCATACGTCCAATGCCAGCGTCAATACAATTATGAAAAGGATTCACTGGAGCGGCCCGTTCCCCTTGCCGGAGGCTTTATTTGGGCAGGAAAATTTGCCACCTCACGCGGGAATGCTCGTTCCCTGGTTTGCCGAGGGTTTTTGGTGCACCGAAACTTTGCTCATTAAAACTGATCACGAGGAAGTTTTCATTCGATATAAACCACTAGATTCTCATAAAACCCATTTACCTCACTCGTACAGCATGCTCAATCCAAATCAAATGTTAATTATGTCCCTCGCCTTTCTTTTCTGGTCAAGGCTATCCCGTTGCGGCTAAAATTAAACCACCTCTCTGTAAAGCGGCAATGAAACAAGAGTGAAAACAAAGCAAAGTGTCAAGTATGCATGTGTAGTGGATATCTGTGGAACGTTCCAGCCGGAGTGTCAGTCGCACATGGCTTATCGTGAGGTCTAAAGGAAGCCACAAAGAGTACATCGGCCTTTGGTGTAAGTGAGCATACGCATACAAAGAATACAGCGACAAAAAACGCAAGTGAGCGAGCAGAAACAGTGAGACAAAGTTCAACGAAGTGCAGCGCGACCATGGGCCGTGGCGAACATGTGCTCCGGGATCGGAACCATCTGATTAGCAGCAGTAAAGGCAAGCTGTTGCTAATTGCCACTATCGTCCTCCTCAGCCTAAACGTGGCTCTGACTGAGGCGCTCGGTTGTCCACCGAAGTGCTCCTGTCAACAGCGAACAGTGCGATGCGTTAAGCAGCAGCTCGATAAGGTTCCGGAAATGCCACCCGATACGAGCATAATGTAAGTAGCATGACGATTTTCCCATCTCTTTCTTTCTTTATTCTTAGATAGTGCGTGGTTCTGGCCAACTGCTCGAGAACCGAAGGTCCATTTCAACGCCCAGCTTAGGTGATGTTGTGGTCCATTTTAAATCCCATCCAGTAGAATGGCTGGGTGGACATTAGTATGGGGCAGGTAGGAGGCGAAGTTTATGCAAATTTAACGACCGGGATGGGTCGACCCAGGGCAGTCATAATGTTTGGGGAGTTTATAACGTTGACCCTGCGACGAAAAATGATGTGCTGAAAATTCGTCCAACATTGTGTTTTATGCTGGGTTTGTTGGTACTGAAGTGAGGCTTAACAGATCCAGTGACAATATTTATAGTCTCGTTTTGAGTTCGAGAATGTGGGTTTCAAGAATATAAAAGCCTTTCAATGTAATCCTGTTGATTCTCAGACATATGCTTGAGCTAGGCTTAACCAAAATTTTAATAATATGTTATGATGGAGAATCGTTAACGGCAGCTTCCGAAGACTCTAACAGTTTGCTATCAGTAGGACGACCGAGGATAATATGTAAGAGAGCGACAAACGCCAAAAGCAAAATTCGCACATAAATTCCAAACCTCGATGCATCGATTCCCACGGGTTTACTATTAACAAATATGCATTCCATGCATACCACCAGCACACATACGTTCTTCTCCCTCTAAACCTTTATATCGAGTGCAGCATTTCCCAAAGTACTCTCACCCCTAAACGATAAGTTAATTATTTGTGCAAGCGTAAATTAAGTTCTTGCTCTCTTTCACCCACTCGATCTCGAAGCAAATTCGACGCTCCTTCCGTACGACAAACTTACCGAGTGACTTTCGAGACTCATACCAACTACCGACGGTATGTCTTTAACGCACCGTCAGTAATTTATATGTCGTTCGGAAATAGCTGAAAACTCACCATCTGTGCATGTCGGGGTCATGTGGCACCGAGGGAATCTCTTATCGAAGCCACTTTCACATAGCCTTCGCTTGGTTTATTGGTTTCCGCTTGCATACGAATTTTCATCATCGAGTGAGAGACTAAGCGTAAGAGTTTTGCCTTCGGGGATGATATTATCGTAAGATGGATCGATGTTACGAGAATCTCCAACAGCTGTGCGACATAGGAAGGACTACACGGACATGAAGCTCCAGATGGAATAATTCATCTTCGAGCTATAAACTTGTCTAGACGCAACATGTTTATGCAAGCGGCTGCTGAGGACAAGAGCAACTCCTCCAAACTCTATCGTATTTGAAGTATAAGAACCATCTTATAGCAAAAGCAATGCATTTTGGAATATGATTCAAAAGAAAACCAACTCCTACAGCTCATCTTCGTCCCTCGCACTCAACTCTCGTCAAGATTATTGAAGAATCGCTGCGAGAAAGTTGCCTGTTTCGGCTTCGACTCACACACACCCTACCCACACACACATATTCCAAACTCAACTCAATTGTTTTGACTCGCGAAACTTTGCCCAACATGGAAATGTGAGCCATTTCTGAGAAGATCATTTCGCAATCCTCCTACTTTTGAAAACTTCTTCTTCCAAGCGAGCCATTTGGTATGAAGCAAAAAGTCAAACAAACTTCGTCCGAAGCTTGCTTATTGTTTCGTCCAAAGCCATAAGTTGTTTTCCGATCGACTTTTACGTGAGCTACCGTCATCGAGCATCGCACACGAAAGGGAGATGGACGAAAAAAGTTTCGCTGTCTTCAACCACCTCTATTGTTATTTGACTCAAAACAAAAATGGAAAAAAGTGACATTTTAGGCAGGTTTTACTGATGATTTAAGTTTGCTTTTGTTCGATTTCAATTGAGCTTCATGAAAATTAAACCACGAAGAAGTTCATAATTTTTATTATATGTTTGCTTTTCATGATCTGCACTGCAGAACTCTTCATTTCTTCAAAAAAAAAATCTTGTCCAAAATGAGCCAACCAGTTGCCAACCAGCTGTTCGACCTGTGGAGTGTCCCTTTTTTGTCCACACCATCGTCTTCGTGTCCAAAACGGAAACACTTTAAATAATGTTCGCGTTAGATTTTTCCCACATTACGGAAGCTAAAAACGAAGAGCGAACAGCGATGGGAAAAACGTTGCTTATGGCCCTGCGCACAAAAGAGCGATCCATTTCGTTTCATTTGAATTTGTGTAGTCGTACATTTTATTATCTGCCTTCCGTTCATTCCGCGAGACTGCTGGCGATGCCCGCTCGGTCCTATGGTTCACTTTCGCCTCGGACCGAGTCGGTTTTGCCCTTTTGCCAGTGCAGAGCTGCAGACACAACTTTTCCCAACCCGTAGCCAAAGAAATGAAAATATGAATATTTCGTTAGCAAAGTTAGATTTGCTTTTGCTCACCACGTGGACGCGGACACCGGCTACGGTGAAAGCTGGAATCAAAGTTAGAGTTTCCCATCCGAAGCAAGAACTGCAAAAAGGGCCGCTGGTGCAAGCGAGCATGCGGTGGAGTTTTTCATCTCTCAGAATGGAGAATCTCTGGTGAAGCGACAGAGAGAAAGAAAGAAAGAGAAAGAGAGAGAAGGAGATATATAAGAAAGGAAATGTATCCTTCTTCTGTCTACTGATGAAACGCGCTTGTCTCGTCTGTTGTTTGAATCGATCGTTTGCATTCAAAGGGGAGACAGTTACCGGTATGGACAGGGACAATCAAAACACAAATTTGCACCTGTGATTGTGACAGAAACGGAGGTCGAATTCTAATGTACGACGTGTTATGTCGAAGAAGCTCTCTTATTGAATGATATTGGATAAGATTAGTAACTATTTGTCACGATTTGGTCCATGCTTGAGCTTACCTTCTAAAAGAATATGAGAAATATATTGTGATTAGTTGAGCAAAATCTTCACAAAAATCCCGATTAATACATAAATATTTATGTGAAAAGTCCTATAAAAAAGTTTTATTTACAATTTGCAATTAAACATGGCATACTACGACGACTACCGGAAACTCCGTGAAGTATATCGTCTGTATCTGGACAAATGAAAAAAAAAAAAATATTCAAATGTCAAAACTCCAATCCAATTGCATTTTTTACGTTTGACAACATTTTCCTGATTCAACCTCGTTCGGAACGACACCATACCGTCGCAAATGCTAGTGACGAAATATTGCAATTACCCTTTTTCTTCATTTTCAGCGATCTCCGCTATAATCACATTCGTGAGGTGCCTACCGGTGCGTTTGACGGGTTGCAGCATTTGCATACGGTTTTCCTTAACGAGAACCAGCTGACGAAAATCGAGTCAGGTGCATTCCGGGATCTGCCATCGCTCAAGTACCTCTATCTCAACCGCAACCGAATCGGAGCTATCGCCTCGGATGCATTCATTTCCCTCAACCGTCTGCACAGCATGTAAGTATGCAAAACCACTTCAGCGCCAAGCCTTTCACCGGTTGATGAATTTTCCACCCCGCTGAAGTTCGCTCTAGCTCACGGAAGCAGAAATAAGTGCGGCAGTGACTGGTAGCTGAAGAAATATGCCAAAAGCTTTAGACGAGAAAAACCGACGAGGCCGAATATTTGATGAACCACTGATTGCACAAATCTATTCACCGGAACGATACTCTAGAACCGACGCTCTCATGAATTGGTTTTTCTTTTGCTTTCCAATTTTATTCCGCGCTTTCGATCCTGTTTTGGGGAAAACATCCATCGCCTGCGAAACCACCAGGTACTTACACTTCAACAATCTGAGCAGGCTGGAGCCACAAACCTTCAGCAACATGGCCTCCTTAGAACGACTGTAAGTATACGATTTTTTATACGATCATCAGAACGACTAGAACAAGTCAAGCTTCTCTAGAATTAAGAAATATTTTACTAGATCAAAATTATTAAAAAGTGTGATTTGTGGGAACGTTTTCAATCAGAAAAAGGCCACGTCTTGTACGGACCCCCCGAAAATGTTATAGACGTTTGTAATTATTTTTAATTGCACCATTAACAAACTGGCCTTCCCAAACATCAAAATGACGCATTCTAAATCCAGTAATCACTCATCACCCTTGCCCTCGACGACTCTCGTTCCATTGCGAGGGAAGAACGTTCAAGAAAAATGGATGCTTAAAAAAGAATCAACGCTAGAAAATACGCATGGGCCACCCGTATCGCAAAATACGCATGGGCCTTCCCTTAATAAATCTCGTTTCCGGATTAATTAACGTTACGTTAAGCACCGAGCGTATGGCTCGACTTTCCGACACGTTGGCGGATAATTAATATATACCAAGGCTTATGAGACTGGCGTCCTGAAGGCGTTGATGTTAAACTCTTCGGCGAAAGGTGCATGATTCTGACTGGCTTATCTACCACCAGCCAGCCTTCAACAATGAATAGCAGCTCAATTCTGTTGTCTTTCCAGAACCTGAGCGTTATGTAACTCCCGCCAGCACTAGGAATCGTTCAAATTAAGGCTACTCGAAATTCCACACACGACCTTCGACCGGTAGAAAATTAATTAATGATCTCACCCAATTTACCGCCACGAACTTTGCTGCGAAAATATGTCGTTTTTTCCCTTGCTTTCTCCAGGGAAGCACTTCTCCCATTCATGAGACATATCGTATACTTTCGCTCAAGTGTACGTGGCAATCAGTAGATTGGAAACTGATTAGTTTTGGAATAGTTTACAGTCACCCTTCTTTCGGTTGTTACAAACTTACCCTCTGCGTTTTCTCCACAACCTCAAGCAGATACTTTCACTACCACAACGCCTCAGGAGCAGGATCTCTGGAGGATAAAAGTTAATCTTTTAATGGCTATATCTGTTCTGGGGTTTTGCTCTGCTCTCTGCCTCCTGAGCGAAGTGATGGTAGAGGCTTATGAAAAGTTTTCTCGTTTTTTAATTTAAACTAAGCGCCCCCGGGTACTTTAATATTAACCATTTGATTAAAAACTCGAAAGCCGGTAAGGTTGGATGGGGCGTGTACAACTTTCCGGCTGAAGTTGTGATGTTTCGTAAAGAACATCCTCGGGATGAGATAAAACTACGAGCTAGCCCGAGGACATACATGTACAAGATCCGTGTCTACTTTCTCATCATTTGCCATAACAATGAAAATAGTGCCAACTGATGATGGTTTGATATACGGATTAGTTTCCGAATGGAAAAAGACAAGGAATGAATATTGATAGCATTTATTCAATATCGAGTGATTTTGCATTCAAAAATTGTCATCCTAACTTAACTGAAGAGAGCAGAAATAAGAAAAGAACTGTGTTGTTATGTTTCAAAACTACACATTGATGTAAAAGAAAGAAAACAAGTCGTCTTTAGAGACGGCATTATTCGAACAAATAGCAATTACGTATAAAGCTTTGGATGGAAAAACACCGAAATAATGAAGAGGATTTCAAGCAAATCTTGCTGATAAATAAAATTGGACAAACGAACCTGGACCAGGACAAACGTTTTCCTTTGCGAGCTTTTCGTTTTTTTTTTGCTTCGTCCTCCCGATGGTCTTTGCTCCATTCTTATTTGTATTTGTTCGCCACTGCCGCCTCCAAGATACTCATCTTGAGCAGGACGTGAACGTTTTCGTTCGGAAGCAATGGAGTGCAATTAAAAACAAACATCCAGCCCGTCTGCTATCCAGCTCGGTGTATTTACTCGCTGCTGATATTTGCTCCATTTCGTTTTCGTTACCATCTTCCGGTATTTTGAGCATGTTTACACCATTTCCACCGTTTGTTTGTTCGTTTAAAATGTTTCTCCTAAAGGTTACCCCGCTTGCTTTCGTTTAAAAGTGTAATTGAAAAATCGGAGAAATAATCGTCTCTAATTGACGTAGTGTTTAGCAGCTAAAGAGTATTGCCGAAAGAGTACTTCAAACTTAATTTTGCCCTGTTTATTCGTGAACTGTGAAATTCATTAAATGTTAATGAACTTCAGCCGAACATCATTTTCTAGTCCGGAGAAAGTTTATCTGGTTTCTCTAGAAGAAAAGCATTTCCATCTCTGAATGCTCATCCCTCCTGTACCTGTGCCTTATTATCCACCATATCTCCTACGCGACAGCTATTTGCACGGGAACCAAATAAAAAACATCCCCGAGGGAAGCTTCCAGCGTTTGCCCTCTCTGCACCGGCTGCGTCTCGATGACAACGCGCTCGAGTGTGACTGTTCGTTGCTTTGGTTCGTTCGGACGATGCAGCAACCGAACCGGAAGTCTCTGGTGGCCGGTGCAACATGCGCCACCCCGGCCGCCCTCGAAGGCCAGCCAATTAGCTCGATCACGGAGGAGGACTTCCATTGCGGTAAGTTGAACCAGCTGAGCCGGAGTGGACTCATCTCGTTTTCGTTTTTGTTTTTTTTTTGCCATAAACAATACACTCGTTTCGTATAATTTCGCGATTTTTTTTCAAGGAAATGTGGAGATTAAATAATGGTTCATTAGCATCTCATTCATTTGTGAGCTAAATTGTTTACATTTAAGGCAGAAAAGCAGAGCAGTAGAACGTTTCAGAGAATTTTCTTCAACTGTACTTATTGCACATCTCATTAACCTGATTTCATCATTGCGGGAATTAAGTTGATTTGCAAAACTACTGCTTTTACCCATTTGCTACTTGGGGTAGATAACTCAGCACCGCTCTCTTTTTGATGATATTATGTCACCTCCTAATCTGGGAATCTGGTTAGACCACGAGATCTACCAATTTCGCCACTAAAAACCTAACCCTACTTTGCCCAAAGCCCTTCTGAGCCGATATGATGCTTATCCTTTGCCCACAGTGAAACCGGAAATTGTCGTCCAACCGAGGGACATCGAGATAAGCTACGGACAGACGGCCGTTTTCAGCTGCAAGGCATCGGGCGACCCACGGCCGGATATTGTGTGGCTGCTGGAAGACAACCCGATCCGTTCGGAATCGGACGGTCGAATAACGCTGCTGCCGGATGGTTCACTGCGAATTGACGAAGTTATCCCAACGGACGCCGGCCAGTACGCTTGCATCGCGCGGAACAGCCTTGGGGAGTCCCGGTCCCGTACGGCACTGCTCGGCGTCAACAACGATGTGGTCGAGAGTGAAGCCGAAGCACCGAAGTTTCTACGTACACCGACTGACCCGCTCGAACTGCTCGAAGGTGATCCAATCACGCTGGATTGTGTTGTTACCGGTAGGTTTCGCTCTCGCTGCTTCCATCCGTGTGGTCTCATGTCTCATGTCTCCTGGTGCCTACTCTTGCTACTCCCGCAGGTGCTCCAACACCGAGCATTTTATGGAAATTCAATAACGACAACATCCAGAACGGACGCATCAAACTGTTTGGCAATGGGTCGCTGATTCTGCCGATGTCTACGCTTGATGACGGTGGCATCTACACCTGCTGCGCTGGCAATGCTCTCGGCAACATTTCGGTCCACGTGACCGTTGTGGTGAATGGTAAGTACGGGAAGAGTGTGCCGGCAGTTTGTGCCTCCTGTGGACGTTTTAATTTCCAACATTTCCAAACACATGCGCTTGATTGGTGTGTGTGTGTGTGTGTGTGTGTGTGTGTGTGTGTGTGTGTGTGTGTGTGTGTGTGTGTGTGTGTGTGTGTGTGTGGAGTTGCCCGTTGATCCATCGTCAACTATTCGATTGAAATTCTCTGGTCGAAACTCACTTCTGGTACATTTCCTGGAATGTGCATCCAACACTTCGAAGTTGGTTATTCGTATTTCATCACTTATCCACATAACGAGACGCTGTTCGCTCCACTGCACGAACGATATTCCAACTCGAGCAGCGAAATCACATTACCAAGTCACCAAGATGGATCAAAACGAACACGCAGAAAACAATTGGTTCTCGTTTTGACGGTAAACATTCAACCCTTCTCGATTCGTCGCCCTCCGAAGCCCACGCACTAACTTGTACGAAATTTGCAACCACACGTCCTGGCTCCGTTCTGTCGAAATCGCAGAGATATCCGGAGCAGAGAAAACCAACCCAACCCAACCAAGCTCCACTCCCACCCGAAACCGAGCTCCGTGTTAAACTAAGCGTACGAGACATCTTTTGCTCGATTAAACAAATGTCTACCGCAATTGTAATGGTTTCGGTACTGAAGCGTACAAGGCGGCGTTCGTTGGTTCGTTCCAACTCCGCCTCGGAAGCGCCAGGAGCAAGTGGACAAACTTCGTCCTTCTCTGCTGTTGAGTAAACCCGGAACAGGTCGCTTAAACTTTCGTTGTTCGTTGTTGGTTTCCGCTTACGCGCACCTGGTTTGTGTATTTTCCGCGAAATGCGATGCCGTGCGGTGGTGTGTGTGTGTAGTCGTGGATGCGTAACTTAAAGGTATGGAACTTTCAGGAACTTATGCTAGCTGACGGTACGCTGGAAGTTTCGAGTGCTTGGGTGTTGGCGTTGTGTGCTTATTCACAAGGAACAACGTAAAATTAGCTTAATTTGTCCGATAGTACTGCGTCCAATAAATCCACCAACTCCATTTGTTACAGACTTGAGCCACATTATTGGTACGAATGGGAAACGACCTCAAACGAATCCTTAGAACTTAAGTGAAATTATCGTATTTTTTCCAAGTGTATAAGGAACACAATCTGCAACCAGACTTACCTTACCTAACAAGAGTTAATAATTGCTTTCAAGTATGATATCCAACATCACTTTACACATTTATCGCTGTCAGGTAACAACCATTCCATTGTTCAAAACTATGCCACATTCTGCTAATTGCTTACACATTCCTCCACGCTCGAACGCTAATATCTCGCACTACCGAGAACGCCTGCTCATGCCGTCCGGAATGCTAATTTAACCGTTTCTACTAACACTAGCTCGACCGCTCGAACATGCCACCACATCTGCAACGATCCCGGTAACGACCGCTACAGCTTCCATCCCGTCCACCATGCAACCTCCGACTAGTGCCACTCCTCTTTCGAAACCATCTCCAAAGCCTACTGAGCTGAGTAATCCTGGAGCTCCCCTGGACTCTGCGACTGGAGAGCCGGAAGGTGAGTTTCTGTAGTCTCTAACAAAAAGGATTGTTTCTATTATGTTCCGTTGTAAGATGAGCGTGGAATGAAATGTGTACAATATCTTATATTTAAAATAACATAATGACTCGTGTTAAGTATACCTTCGGAAAACATAACAAAATGTTCAAAATTGTTTTTTTCCTGATTGACTGTACCCTAAAATGCGACAAATGCTTCCAACACCTCACATAAACACGCTGTAAATAAGGTGCATGTATCGAAATCGAATGCTTTTAAATGCTCTCTAAACAAATACACTCCTTCGTTAACACGTGCTCTGTTCCAACCAAAAAACTACCCATACTAAATGGGCCATTCTAATCAGGTAGAGAGAGAGAGAGAGAGAAAGAGAGAGTGAAGTCCCTCGTCAGTGCAACATACTGATGCTATCAATATCGATTTGACCACTCATGGTTTACCGGTGATTTGATGAGCTGTCACTAAATCCATTCCTGTGGTTTTGTGGTCAAATCGTTTCCATCCGACGGAGTCTTATCTTTTTCAGAATGTTTGCATGCGTTGGTATGTTTTTCCGGATGCGTTGTACTTACCACCGTCATCAAAGAGCGCAGAATGGTGGTAGATTTGCATGAATGTCTTTTTTTATTATTTGCTATGATTAATACACGAGTCTTACGCTGTCAGGAGCACATCATCCGATGGCTGAAGCGATATTGTGCAAGTACTTTTCCTTCCACTCTCACACAGTTGTTCATTCCTTGACGTGCGTAATTTATACTCGAACGAATAAAGAGTGATTGATGGACGTTGGCTGGGATGTTTATGATGCGTCATGTTTGATCTTGGGGTTTGGAATCGTTACAACGTATCTCGATGATAAGGCAAACATCTTGTGCTAGTGATGAATGTTGTTCAGTCACACAATAATGAGTTTTACTGAACAACGATAATGAGGAGATAAATTAATCGCTGCAGGTAGAAACGCAGTTCAATTAGCAAAATTATATTTACTTTAATGTTCATCATCTCCTTCTGTTGAACACATTCTGATAATTTATTGCAATGCCTACTAATCACTCAACTTCTGCAATGGTTGCATGTGCTTTTCTCTCGTCAAACATTTCTTAGTACCAGCTCTTCGGTCAGTGTAGATTCATGCAGCAATTTATCACTGCGTCTACCATGACCTATACCATGTTTGGATAGTACAACCAATTCAACATTCGATTTACATACGCTCTTGCTGCACCGTGATGATTGCAATAGCAGCTGCATTCGGTGTTTTGGGTTGGACATGCATCGCCGTCTCGACCGGTGTGTCCGTCCGTCATGTCACGATAACGTTGCAGAGATGTTTGGTCCAAAACAGACCCTGCTGATCACCGCCCATGGATACACATTTCGACAATTTACGACTGCACACTCTGACGCAAGTCTCAATCGATATTTAATTAAATGCATCCATCCAAAGCGTTCGTGGTTTAGCATTCGTGTTTGAGAAGCTGTTCCTCAATGTTCTATGTTCGTCTGACGGATTCGGTTTTGTTGAAAGATAAATGTTATATTTTCATTGCTTTAGAGTACTTGGCGTGATCAATGTTAACATTTGGATATGAGCAAAGTTAAAGCATAGTTTGATTTAAATCGTTTGGATTATTTAGTTGGAGTGGCGAACGAAAAAACGAAACAACAGAATCTGTTTGAACACAATTAATGTACAGTTTCACAACACAATCGTGAGATCAAAACAAATCGCGCTAAAATAATGAAGCCTCTTGCGAAAGCACAAAATAGCAAGAGCAAATAATCATTCGATTCGAAACATACTTCTCCATTTTAATGATGTTATTTGTCGTCTCCGAGCTAATGGCGATGATGACGACGGCGACAAGGAAAAACATCTCGCAAACAATAGCGCAAAAGTAGGCGCAAACGCCTGAATGTATGCAAAAAGTGAGCGGAAAAAAATGAAACACCACCAACAGATGATAAACATCACGTTCCGGATAGCTTTTCGCGTCAGTTTGGGTGTCTCGTTTGATTGAAGGACATCATCGAACTAGCTGGCAGCGGATCAGCATCATCATCCTTGCTTGTATTTCCCTTCGTAACTGTTCGTATGCGGCAAAAATGGTGCCATACACTGATGGCTGAGTAAAATAGAAAATGCAAAAAATATTAGCAACGTATCGAATACTGCGTTGAATTTGCTCCTCGTGTTCAAACGACAGACAAACCCCGATGCTGATCCGTTCACGGTGACACCCAATGCACGTCGGTTCCGGCAGAATTTGACGCATCCATTTTCGAGAGTTTAATCAACGATTCGTTGGATAAACAGATTGTCACCCTCGGACGGCACTGGAGTGGGTTTGTGTCGTTCTGCCATTTTCCAAGCTTCGTCCGATTGGGAACTATGTCCTGGGACCAAACCGAAAGAGTAGATTGTGATTAGAGAATAGTTGACGGTTGACGACGTTTGATGGGATTACGTAGAGTTTTCTGCCATGATGAATCAGACTGGGTTTGAAAGTGGATAGGTAAAAAAGCGGATAGAACCGTTCGTCACATCTGGCCTAGTTTTTCTAGTGTCATTGAGTGCACCATTGAACTCAGTTTAACTACAGAATTTCAAGCTTTGAGATGTCGTTTGCTGTTTTCAAATTTACCTATTCCTGAAAACGCATAACACTGTGAAGCTAAACAAAAACCAGCATAAAAAATCATTTGAAGAAACAGAAACATTTTCAATAGTTCTTCCCTTTGCATTGATACCGGTTTCGTCGTGTCTACTTGTCACAAACTGCTGCCAATTATGGCGATAAGCTTAGTCGAGGAGTTGAGCGTTGAATGGAGCGTTCCCTGAATACAGCGTTCCCGGTCTCTATTGCATGTTGTCAAGCAAGTTCATCAAGTAGTCGCAACAAATCGATTGTGATGATGTGGCTGATGACAGTTCGAAGAGTTTCAGGACACTGACAGTTGATTCGGTTTCTCCACCCAAGCGTTCATAATCAGCTCCACTAGTCGATGGAGCTCCTTTACTTGAGTACGTTGGTATTGATTTTTGATTTCTCATAATCAGATTGACAAATTGCATACATGAGTAGTTCTCACACGGAAAACTTATACCATACCTTGTCCTATGTAGATATCAGTGATATTCTACTTCGCGTAAATCACCAGCTTTTGGAGAAGTTTGGAGAAGTATTTCGTTGACGTTGAAAGACACGAATTGAATTTCAAATTGTGTTGGATTCGCATTCAAAACACTCCCCACGTTCATCAGGAAGAACAGGCAGATTCCTTCGTCGGAAATAGATCAGACATTCCCTTACCATAGTTTGTTCCCTCCGCAACTACCGCAAGAAAAAAACACATAACACATGCATCCGGTGGATGGAATTTTCATCTGAAATCACTCTTCGAAGCTATGAAACCTTCTCAAAAGATGGATTCGCAATCGAGTGCAAGGTTTACGTACATTCACACTCTTCACCTTCGCAGCAATCGATCGATGAAACGCTGAATTCGGCTGCCACAACCGATTCCGTCTCGCTATCCGTGTGCAAACGATGAATCGCACGTCCGCTGAAATTACCGTCTGATTGTGATTTGTAATGAATGGAACGTAATTTTATTTCCGATTTACTTTTCTCCATCTATCCTTCCCAAGTGGGTTGTTGGAGTTATTCTATCTTTATCTGACGAAACTCGCTTGGGATGTATTGTGGCGCTCGGTAAGAAAGAAAGATGGTGTTCTCAAAGCTTGACGGGCATGAAATAAGGATATTTGCATAGAATCCTATAATATGTAATTGAATTAGGAATCTTAGAAAGATGGTGTATGGGGTAAAATTATATTAAATATAAATAAGTAGACACAATGAAAATATTTTAAACCGGTTGTAACTTTCTCAATTCGTTGTATTGTTTTGTTATAAAAACAATCGGGATCAAATCCTTCACTTCCTTTTTCCATCATTTGAACGAATCCCAACTCTGGCCCATTGTTACATGGTACAATATTGTTTTCTACCTTAATCTAATAACTCCACGACAAAGTGTTTCCTCCAAGCACAATCGTTCCCAGCAGGAGGACCCGTTTCATGCTCGCCTCGACGAGTTTAATTCAATAAAAGAGTGATGTAAAAAATACATATAATTCGAAATCGAAGGATCGATCCAATCGACTTTCGCGCAACGGGGAAAAAAACTGCCAGGAAAAGAAACAAAATTGCAACTATTGCCATACAATATTCATTTCATTTTCCGGTAAACCACCACCAGCTTCCAGGATGCCCGAGATGGTCGGGAAGGTTAAACGGATCCAATCAAATTATCTTTCACCTTGTCGTACCATTTAATTTCATTTCTCTTCCATCGCGAAGGGCCATAACCCACCGTCACGTCATACGCCATATCGCCCGTGCTTCGTGCTTCAACAACCGATGTCAACCGGCGTGAGTTGGAAGTAGGTAAAGGAAAATGTTACCAAGGACAGAATGGGATGAAGTGTTCAACATACCCTTTCCATGTTCGAAGGATCAGCTGATACCAGCTCCATTTGCGTGTTTTTTTTAACATTTCATATACTGTAATAATGAACGGATACAAAACACTTTGGCTATAACGTTTACTATTATTTGGTTTATTAAAAAAAATCTTTCCTACTGAATAACAAATCATAATCATGCCACATGTGAAATGGGAAATTTCTATCTGAAAAAAACTGATCCCACAAACATCTCTCGCGTTCCACGATTCTGCACCCGTAATGCTTTGTACACAAACTTTTCAATTTATCAGGGATTTCACTGCCATTCGTGGCATCAAATACGTCACGTCACACGAGAGGTGCCGTGTTTTATTATAACGCTTTCAATTTTCCATTACCAACAGACAAACAGAAATGCGACAGAACAAACAAAGACGTCACGTCAAATGTCACACAAATGGTTGGAAACAAATGGTGAAAGGAAAAACAAAATCCTCTCCAAAAGCCCTCTCTCTCTCTCTCTCTCTCGTTGTCTCTTTCTCCCTTTGGCTGTTGCCTTAAATCGAGAAGTTTTCTGTTGCTCCTCGACCGTCCGGCTTTATTTTCGAAACGAATAACTTTGGCAACGCTGAAGCGGCAAAAAATATTGACCAATAAATCGGTAAAATGCTGTCCGGCAGCTCCATCCACCGATCCGCCATTTTGCTATTTCTGCGCGTCCCCATTAAGACGTCGTTCAGCCTCCACTCATCGGACGGGGGATGGGGACGGTATCGACGGGTTCGATATTTTTCCCTCAACCGTACCGACCGCTGCGAAACCAGATCGCCCGGAAATGCATTCCGTGCGCAAAAGTCTTGCAGCACATTTCCGTTTAGTATGGCGTGCACAGCCCGGTGCCCGGTACACACCCCAGATAAAACCCCATTTCTATATTTTCTCATAAATACGAAATCGAACACCCGTAGCCAAAGACAGCCGGGCAATAAACTGGACTTCTACTCGTACACGCGGTGTGCAATGTGTGTGGCTTATGGTTTTTCCGCCTCAACAACCTTCCCGCAACCTGCACCATCATATCGGCAAAAGGTTCCAAAAAGGTAGCACCGGATTACCAACGGCGACGCATGCAGGACGCAACCGTTCAAATTTGGAAGGAATGAAAATTTCGCTAAAAGTGGCATTTATAGAAGGACCATGTTTGGCTTTTACCTCCGGTTCGTAATCGATAGTGCCTCGGATAGTTTGGCTAGCTGGGACGTAGAAAATCTGAACTGGTCATCGTAAAAAATCATCCCTACCGAGCACTGCACTGGCTTCTGCCACGGTACGGACGTTACAAGGTGGTTGGGTTTCCTTCCTTCCCTCACTCCAGCACATGCAGCCAGTGCTCATGCTCCCGGTGGACATACTCAGGGACATATTAAATTTTCAGAAACTAGCCAGGGAAATACAACGGAAGCGAAGGTACATTATCTTTGCACAATAAATAATAACCCTGCAGAGCGTCCGTGTTTGTCATCCGTGTTTGGTGTCCCGTGCTCAGGACCATAATCCAGGGACGAGATCGTTACAAAAACATGGCCAAACGGGATGGTTTTATTTGTTTGAAGTAAGTTTGCAGTAATATTTACGTTTGTAGAACTGTAAGGAAAATGTTAAATTTCATTTAGAGATGCATTTATCAAAATGGGCCAACAATATAGACTTGGATATGGACTTGGAAAATTTATTCTATTTTCTTAATATCGGTCTATGCCTAATGTACAGGAATTGGAATTAATTATTAGACTTGAGAAAAACAACAGTATTAAAACACTCCAGAAAGATCATAGAATTTAAAACATTTGTACATCAAACAGCGCAACGGCCAATCGTGCACAGAAAGCATAACGTAGCGATGCATCCAAGCAACCAACGGTAGAGCAAGAGGAATGGTCTTATTTCAACCACATCAGGCCACAAATGCCGCAATTGAACAACACATAGCTGTAGACATTTTTCATCGACAAACCGATCCACACCATTGGCTCATGTGTTTCTTCCGACTGGTTGGAAAACCCTTTCTCGTTCTCCAGAACAATTCATCTCCTGGCCATATCCGGGCCATGTTTGGTGTGTACTTTTTAGACCACGTTTGGTGAATCTTCCTACCTCCCTAAACAATACACCCTCTATCTGTTGCAGTCGTTTCAATTTTTCATTCCTTTGCTTTTGTGTTCTCCAACCGCTTTCCTTCACAGCTGCACCGAGAATCGTGCTGGGTCCGGAAAATCAGAACGTGCAAATCGGCTCAACGCTGACGCTGGAATGTGAAGCCGATGGAAACCCGCTGCCGCACATCTGGTGGAAGAAAGACGGGCTGCCGGTGAATGAAACGAACCAGGTCTACTTCACCGACGATGCGATCGAGCTGACCATCGACCACGTGCAGGAGTCGGACTCAGGTAAGTCGTTCGGGGCCTCGGGGTGCCCCTTGGAATGTGGCCAATCTGTGGTTAAGCTTTGTAGCGGTCAAGTCAGAATATCTAATGCTGTACGTACGGTGTAATCTGTTGCTCCGTCCATTGTGGATAAAAGGAACGCTTCCCTCATGAGCCCTTTGAATTGATAGCACTACCAGTGAAGGTAGTCTTTAATTGATCCAACCCGGGAAACGTGACGTAGCTTTGGACGGACTTTGATATGATTCGATTGCCTTTCGACGATTCTTTCTTGCACAGGCACGTACGTCTGTGTGGCTGAAAATGAGCTGGGAATAGCCGAAGTCGAGGCGGAAGTGGTCGTGATCAACGTGGGTCCACCGCGATTCCTGTTCGAACCGTACGACCTGGACGCCATCGAGGGCACAACGGTGGAGATGCCCTGCAAAGCGGAGAACGACGATATCGTACAGGTAAGAGCGTACAAGTACCCTTTTCATAGTCGGTTTCTTTGAACTTTCATCACATTAGGGCCTTCCACGGTTAGAGTGAATAGCGAAAGCTCGAGAGAGAAATTCCCATCAGCCTGCAACATGGTTTTTGTATACTGTTTTTTTTTGCTCTCGCCTGGTATGCCAACGATGCAATGCATCGGGGTTTCCTCGTGGCACAGTTTAGTGCTCCATTGCACTCCATGGAAAATTGCCTGGAATATATCCATCCAGCTTGCAAGTACGCTTGGTAACCATCGCTTTATCACGCCGTAATGCTTGCTAGCTAATTAAACATTTATTTTTTTACGGCACAAGTGTTTCACGTACAGCATGCCATATTGAATCATATGTTGCAGCAATTATGTTAGACGTCGAAGTTTGATATATGAGTAACTTAAAATGCATGGGATGAAAACAAAATTGCTCAAGAGTTTCCCTAATTCTTTAATCATAGCGGTAGGATTTTGAGAACCAGAAGACATTTAAGAATATCTTAAACATCGCACGATAGTTATTATTCACTATTCGCCTTAAAATGATTCAGAAATTTCAAACCATTTCATACATCTTGAGATCATCTCCGGACGAGAGATTACTGAAACAGAATAGTTATACTTCCATCCAACGCAACCGAACTCTACTCAAACACAGAAACCATTCATTCGCCTCGCTATGCTTCCAACACAGTAGAAGCTTGAAAGAAAAAAACGGTTCCAAATCCACCCTACGACCCATAACTTAACCGTCCACGTGCGTTTCCTCCGTCCAAAAACCTCCACCGCATCGCCGGGGTCGTGTGAAGTAAGTCCGAACATAAATTTCGTACCTAATGATCCGATGAAAGATTCAGACAATCCTCTCCACCCATCGGCGAACAGCTCATTTTACAGCGACTCGTTCTGTCCATGTTCAAATTCCATCCTTCATGCTTTTATGCGGCATACGGCAACAAATCCCCAAGCATCAAGATATCGGAGCCGTCTTCCTAGGGTTGCTCAGATGTGCTTAAATACGGTTGCCCGTCTGAACTGGCCCCTGGCCTCCCGATAATGGCAGGTTCGTGCTAATCTTTTCGTCTTCGATCATTCCCGCAGAGAGTGTTGGACAGATATTTAAAGACCATACAGAATACGCCCGGTCAGATTCTCGTACCATTTCTAGCACCGCACATGTACACCCAAAAGAAAAAAAGACCTGGGGCGGTGGAGAGTGATTATGCAAATTTCGCACGAAGTCCCCTTACTTTGTGACCGATGACGCGGATATCGGTATCCATTCGAACAATTGGCAAGATTTATGGATCCATTTAAGCATAATTCCTGCCTGATGGGCTTCCGGCGGTGAACTTCTCACCTCACCGCCGGGGGCGAGCGGTCTTTTATGAGGCGCAGTTAACCGTACGTCCGGAGATACTTCCGGCCAAAGAAGTATTTATTGCTCAGTAGTGACCATCTTGGGATTCACGACCGAACCGGCACAACCGGGAATCGTTAGAACGTCCCGATAAAGGTAAAGATTAAGCAAGTTCGCTCAGTGCTCCACAGCGAAGGAAATTATCTTTCCGTAGGATGTTTAATGCATCGCTTCGTAAAAGTTCTTACTTCAATATTGTCTTATCTCGCGCCGGCTTAGACTTTTCATTCCGTATGGAAATGCTGGCCTCGCTTCGATGCTCACTCGCTCGGTACTGAAAGTGTACTCAGCCGTTTTTTTTACGATTTGAAGCCCGTCCGGACGGGTGGCGTATTTTGTCCCGCGTCTGGTAGATAAGCGACCCGGCGTGAGTTGATTTGTGGTGCATTGAAAATGGCAACAATAAAATCCATGAATGGAGCGATTTTTGTTCTCATTTGGTTGTACTATAGAAGCTAGCTCCGTACGTAACCGACCATCAAAGCATGCGTTGTTTAAGAGGCGAAAGACCCATCAGGTCAAAGTCTGTATAGAAACCTACTTAACAACAACAAAGTATGCGCTGAACAGCAGAGTGTCAGCAAAGTGTCCAAAGTTCTACTGTTACATTTTGTGCAACCCATCCCTTACTCGAAACAGATCAAATGGCAGAAGGAGGGCCGCACCATAACCCCGAAAGACAAGTACCGTATATCATCCGCCGGCAGCTTGTTCGTCGCCAACATCACGCTCACGGACGAGGGCCGGTACGAGTGCTCGCTGTTGAACAAATATGGCCGCGCGACGGCCAGTGGCATGCTGACTGTGAAGTAAGTATCGCCATCTCGCTCTCATACTCGTTCCGCCACATACATAAGCTGTCATTCCCTGTCGCGTGCTCTTTATCTTCTCCCCCGCAGGAAGAAGGCGGAAGCGCTGCCAGGCGACCAGTACGTGCGGATCGCGATTGCCGAAGCGTCGCGGGAGGTGGATATGGCCATTAATCAAACCATCGGACGGCTGTTTGCGACGGGGCGTAATGCAACGCGCTACCACGACGATCTGTTCCGCATCGTGCGCTTCCCGACCGGTCCGGCCCGGGAGATTGCCCGGGCGGCGGAGGTGTACGAGCGAGCCCTGGTCATCATTCGACAGCACGTCGAGGGAGGCGCTAGTCTAGCGACCAACTCCACCGATTTCTCCTACCAGGATCTCCTATCGCCCGAGTATCTCGACCTGCTGGAGCAACTGTCCGGCTGTATGGCGCATCGGGTCACTCCGAACTGTTCGGACCTGTGTTTCCACTCGAAGTATCGCTCGCTGGATGGGACGTGCAACAACTACCAGCATCCCGCCTGGGGTTCGTCCCTCACCGGGTTCCAGCGCCTGCTGCCTCCGGTGTACGAGAATGGGTTTAACAGTCCCATTGGCTGGAACCGAACGGCCACCTACAACGGCTACCGGAAGCCAAGCGCACGGCTCGTTTCGACCGGCCTCATCTCCACCAACACCATCACGCCGGACGACCGCATCACGCACATGGTCATGCAGTGGGGCCAGTTCCTAGATCACGATCTCGACCATGCCATTCCCTCGGTGACGTCCGAAAGCTGGGACGGTGTGGACTGCAAGAAGACGTGCGAGTACGCCGCCCCCTGCTACCCTATCGACATCCCGCCCGGTGATCCACGCATCCGCAACCGGCGCTGCATCGACTTCGTCCGCTCCAGCGCCGTCTGCGGTTCGGGCATGACGTCCATCTTCTTCGGGAGCGTCCAACCGCGCGAACAGATCAACCAGCTGACGGCCTTCATCGATGCGTCGCAGGTGTACGGCTACACGGAAGCGTTCGCCCAGGAGCTGCGCAATCTCACCACCGACGAGGGTTTGCTGCGCGATGGGCCACACTTCCCCAACCAGAAGCCCCTGCTGCCGTTCTCCGCCCCGACGGACGGGATGGACTGTCGGCGGGATTTGGACGAGAGCCAGATCAACTGCTTCACGGCGGGCGACATACGCGTGAACGAGCAGCTCGGTCTGACGGCGATGCACATTCTGTGGATGCGCGAGCACAACCGGCTGGCGGAGCAGTTGCGCCGCATCAACCCGCACTGGGATGGCGATAAGCTGTACTATGAGAGTCGCAAGATCGTCGGAGCGATCATGCAACACATCACCTACGACCACTGGCTGCCGTTGGTGATCGGTGAGCGTGGCATGGCGCAGCTGGGCCCGTACGGTGGCTACGATCCGACCGTGAATCCGACCATTTTCAACGAATTTGCGACCGCTGCCTTCCGCTTCGGGCACAGTCTGATCAATCCGATACTGCACCGACTGAACGATTCGTACCAACCGATCGCGCAAGGCCATCTCCCGCTGCACAAGGCGTTCTTCACGCCGTGGCGGTTGATGTACGAGGGTGGCGTGGATCCGCTGCTGCGCGGGCTGTACAGTGTGCCGGCCAAGCTGAAGAAACCGGACCAGAACCTCAACACCGACCTGACCGAGCGGCTGTTCGAGGTGGCCCATGCCGTGGCACTGGATCTGGCCGCTATCAACATACAGCGCTCGCGGGATCACGCTCTCCCGGGCTACAACGACTACCGGAAGCTGTGTGGCCTAAGCGTCGCGGCTAACTTTGACGATCTGAAGCGCGAGATATCGGATCCGGCGGTGCGGGCCAAGTTGAAGGAGCTCTATGGGCACCCGGGCAACATCGATCTGTGGGTCGGTGGTATTCTCGAGGATCAGCTACCGGGCGCCAAGATGGGTCCACTGTTTACCTGCATCCTGGTGCGTCAGTTCCGGGCGTTGCGCGATGGCGATCGGTTTTGGTACGAGAACGAAGTGTTTAAACCGGAGCAGCTGGCACAGATAAAGCGTGCCACGCTGGGTCGCGTTATCTGCGACAATGGCGATAACATCACGACCGTGACGGAGGACGTGTTCATCCTGCCGGCCAAGCAGGGAGGCTACAAACGCTGCGACGAAATTGCTCAGGTGAACCTCGAACATTGGGTCGACTGTACGGACTGCTCGCGGCACCACAAACGCTACGAGCCGCTGGTGCGTCAGCGACGATCCGCGACGAGTCGTACCAGACGCGCTCTGCCGTCGGGTGGGAGCTTGGATGCCGTGAAACGGGTGGACACACTGGAACGGTCACTCCCGGAGGACGAGGGCCATTACGCGCTGAACGACAACCACCTGGAGCAGCCGGTGGACGACGATACATCCTTCGTCGACGATGACATGAACGAGGAGCGGATCGAGGGCCTGGAGGCACTGATCGAAACGTTCCAGAAGTCGATGAAGCAGATGCGGCGCAAGATCCGCCGGCTGGAGCAGCAGTGTACGGCGGCGGTGCTGGCGGTTGCGGCTGCGACCGGCAACGGGGGTCCCATCAACCCCGCCAAGGGCAAACCGCACGGTCACTGCGTCGACAATAAGGGCATCAAGCGGTTAAACAACGAAATCTGGATGCGCGACGATTGCACCAAGTGCGAGTGCGAGCATCACCAGATCAGCTGCGAGACGGAAAAGTGTGCGGAGCTGATCTGCGAGAACAGCCTGGTGCTGGTGAAGGAGCAGGGCAAGTGCTGCCCGGCATGTGTCCTCACCGGTGACAGTGGAACGATGAGCAGCGTCATGAAGGAGGCGCAGTAAACGGGGGACGGGACGGGGGATGGGTTCCGTTGGGTGTGCAGACTCAGCTCATTGGACCGGCGGCGTCATACTAGTATCTTCCAGAAGAGTGTCAATCAGCAGCAAGAAGAAGCCCGGGACAAATACCTCCCGGGAGTAGCAAAGAGCGTGTTGATTAAATCAATACCAGGACCAGGAAGGGGGGCTCGGGACAGAGCGGAATTCAATTCTATTTGAGCACGGAACCGACGCAGGGACGGGGACCGGGAAGAGTGATATCACAAATCGGAAAGGGATAGCAAAGATTAGCAACGATGCAGTTACATCTAATCATGTGATTTCGTTTTTTTTTCGACACAAATTTTCATCGTGGTCAGGTACTTCCTTTCCTGGTATCTTCGTTTGTAGACGTTTTGCATAGTTTTGTTAGACGTTAGTGTCGAAGGAGTCGAGCTACTAGCTCGGATCATTAGAAGCATTGTTGAATCAGCGTGTGCATGGGTTGCTACGCTGAAAAAAAACTTCCAAACTCAACATTACGCTATTTCTCTTGGTTTTTTTCCACCTATACACCATACACTTGCTCCATCTTGCGAATGTTTCCATGCATCAAAATGGCGCCCTGCATTAGAAGGCGTATAGTAACCGACAGTAACCGACAGAGATAGTCAACAATTTACCGACGTTTGCAAAACTAGTTTTAGCGCGATTTGAAGCCATTTGCAGCATATTTTAGTACTACCATTTCTACGTTTGGCGCAAAATACTCTAATAGGGTAGAGTATCTCTAGCATAAGCATGAGGGACAGTGAAAGAGTGAGACGAAACAGATGAAAAACAAAACCGGGCGTAATCTCCTCGTGTCAAAACAAAAGGTCAGGTTTTCCGGACAGACTAAACCCTATCAGGACATGGCCAGTATCGGGACGCCGGGAGCAGTTTGAACTACTTTGTCCAATGACTAACGGAATCGGTGCCGAACGGGTACGTTTGCGAAGAACCTTTGCTCGGTATGGCAGCATATCGTCACATCTCGGCAAGGCCCTGGCTAGAGATGTTTTCTTACCGGCAGAAGAGGACGATTATTATTACTAACTACTACTAACTGTAAATACTTTTTTAACACGTTCACTTTCACCTTGACTAGTGCGAAGGATATCTTAGCGAAAATACGGTTCGAAAAAAAGGGCAAACGTGAACAAAAGCGCCGAAAGGGCATTATCACACTGGTGAGGTGGACTCAACGAGTACTAGACTTCACCGTTTACCGGACGGCCAACAAACCAAAAAATGACCCAGACCCGATCTGACTGAAGGGTTGGCGTTTAGGTGGGCGGGCAAATTAGGCAAGCATTAGACTAAATTTAATTCGAAATAGGAGACGTACACCGATGCTGTTCTCCCTTCTTCACCAACCTCCTCCTGATAGGCATTAATTCAGAAGCGCGAAGGCGTGTGAAACGGAAATCAAACCAATTATAGTAACAAAAACAAACAACTTACATTGAAGAAAAAGTACCGAAAATTGAAGAAAAATAAATCGATCTTTACTAGCTATTTCTTCTTTTCCAAACGAAACAAAACGTTGCCGGAGGGCGTGTTTGGTGCGTTTAATTCATACGTTTTATTTCCTACAACCATCGGAAGCATTCATTTAATCGTGAATGCAAATGAACAAGGCAACAATAAAAAACACTTCTAAAGTATATCACCATAACTTCATTTTTCCCATGCTTCCCTTGCTCTTTGGCTTAACCAGCGGCTCTAATTACTGCCTATGTATTTGGTGTGCGAGGCTTTCGCAATGACGGAATTATCCTTCTTATGGCGCAGTTCACACTCCAGGAATGCCAAGTTACGTCCCGCCCGGACGGTGTTGGCATCGATAATTACTTCGTCGCCCTGCCGAGCGCCCTTCAGATAGCTCACGTGTATATCCACCGAGACACCGGGAACAGCGTTTTCTTTCGTCATCAGCGCGTACGTAGTGACGACGTCCACAATCGTTGCAGTGAAGCCTCCGTGCAAACCGCCGGCGCGGTTTAGGTGTTCCTCCTGCACTTTGAATTCCGCCAAGCATTTACCATCGCCCCCGCTGACCATCACGAGCTGAGAGTAAAGAATTTAGCGTTTGTGAAAACAAACAAATAAACCATTTAACGAAGAAATTTGTAGGATCTAAGCATATATATTGAAGAATTTTAAACTGTTCATTTTGGTACTCGTAACCTTCGCAACGTTTCAGCATGCTCTCTTCAGCTTGCTGTTCCCGCCATACAGCTGACAGCTGTCAAAACACACACCACTGTTGTTTACCATTATGCTGTTATTAGACGAGGAAAAACAGTGTCAGATGGTTTTGGATATTTTCTGTCAAATCGCGTTTGACAGAAAATATCCAGACCGCAAATCACAATTAGACATGCTCAGTTCTGATTTTTTTTCAGACTGGATATTTTCTGTCAAAGTGGATGTTTGTTTACATTTCGGTTAG